>OZ035853.1:5679875-6887743 GCA_964034905.1 Itoplectis maculator
ACCAATTCCTTTTGGATGACACAACTAAGGCGAGGTGCAGAAAAATCAGAATAATCGGTTGGTTGTGTCAACTCATTTTTTGGTTGTAGCAACGCATTATTTTTTTCCGTGCGTGGAATCGAGAAAATCAAGAAAAATGTTCGAATTCCGTGGCAATTCGTGAAAATGACTGGGGGAAAAAAAATTAACCGGCGGATTCGTGTGGACGGCGCGGTCGAGGGACGCAGCGCGCGCGCGGATCGAGGGTGGATAACGAGGGGCTCGTGTCCCGGAGTTCGCCGAGTCGTAAATTTTCCAGCCCGAGGTACACGAGAAAAACGTGTCGCGGCTCCAGCGCGCGAGCGCGTATACGGCGTAAAAATAGAGATACAGGTCCAGAAGTTGATTTCGACAATTAGGCATCTGGTGGGAAGAGGTCGCCCCTGGTGCAACGGCAGCAGCAGCAGCAGCAGCCCGGAGCGCAGAGAGCGATGTAGACTCTCCGCGTAGCAGTCTCGCCTCTCGCGGCCCCAAAATATCCGAACAAATTGACTCTTCTCTCGGTCCCCAGTCGAGCGCGCGCGGCGGCGGCCACTCCGGGCGGCCCTCTCGCGCCCTGAGCAGTTCCGAGAGAGCCAGTTCCGGCCGCAGCAGCCGCTGCGGCTGCGGCCTGTGGCTGTGGCTGCGCGCCGGTGCCGGTGCTGCTGTTGGCTCGACCGAGCACGGAAAATAAAACACGTGAAAGCGTTTAGGTCGCCGCGCAGGGAGGAAGCAACGACGCTTCGACGCGTCCACTACCGACCGAGAGCGCCAAAACTATCTACACGTTCTTTGCCTCAGTCTCTATTTTTTTTCTCTCTTTCCCTCATTTTTTTTCCCCCCTCTGTCTCACTTCTTTTTTACTTTGTCTCACTTTTGCCCGACTGCATCGAAACTTCGCGCACGCCCCCGGTATCACTGTTCCTTCCGCCCGGAGAAATCGTGGAAAAATACAATTTTCACTGTTCCACACGGTTTCGGAGGTCGAACCGAAGAAAAGCGACGAGGTAGCCGAGAAAAGAGATTCGGCGTTTCGCTCGGGGTTCCCGGCAATGCTATTGGGTATAACGATAGGAAAATTGAGGCGCTCCAATATTCGTCCATAGCCGGAGCGTCGCGCCGAGTGCATTCGACGGAAATTAGTTTACTCGGTGCGATAAGGGAAACGGTTAATCGGAATTGAACAATGCAGCGAACGTGTTTCGGAGTTTTTTTCCGGCGATGCCTTGGAACGATAGCGGATGACAATTGTACCTGTGGCAAAGTTTTGGTCATTGTCAGTTTTTTTCAGAAATAAAATTATATATTTATTTATTTATTTTTTAAATAATTTTTTCGGAACTCCACTTTGAAGTTGCGTAAGTTTCAGTTGTGTTTTAAAAAAATATCAATTTCCGGGAACGCAAACGCAGCGTTGAACGGGCTAACAGGGTAAAAAACATTTTCGCTGTAATAATACGCGCCCTTCCCACCATCGGATAGTCAAAATCAATTTTCAAGCCTCTCAGTCTTTACGCTCAAAATATACATACGGCTCTTTACAGGTTTCCGTTATGCATCTTCCTGCTCCTCCTTCACCTCCTCCTCGGTCTCCGGTTTCTCGGCGCGTCACCTCGCTCGAGGTTCCTCAGGTCTTGGATATGAACATGGTGAATCGTTAACCCGGCGCGCGTCCTCGTCGCCCTGGCTTCGCGTCCCTCTCGTTGTCGCGGCGATACGCGAGCGCCTTAAGCCGCACCGTGCGGATCGTTTCGCCGTGTGTTTTAAATGAAATTTATCATCTCGAGCAATTTCACGGGATGTTATCCTCCGGGGGTCGCACGGCCCGACGTGGCCTCGTTCTCTCTCCCTCTCTCTCTCTGCCTCCCTGCCTCTCGGTATTCCAGCCCCAGCGTTCACCGCGGCGCGCGAGAGCAGCCACCCCTTTACGACCCTCCTTACATCATGAATAAAACAGTTCCCTTGAATTTTACCTCTGTCCTCCACCCTCGCACCATCCACCCTTCGCTGGCTGTCTCAGTCTCCGCTCCGACGCTCCACGCTGCCTCCGCAGTCTCCACTCTTGTGTATTATACTTCATGCCTCGTCGAAGCCGTCGAAGCTTCGTCGTATAAGACGGGCAATTGCCAATTCTTCGTTACGACGCACCGACATAAACGGAGAATGGGGGCCGGGACGGTGGGCGAGGAGGGGGTTAAGGGGGCTAAGGGATTGGTGTATTCGACACCTTGAAAGGAGGAGTACTCTGTGTACGCAAGATGCAATATACTTTTGTCTATACATCGCCAAAGTGCTCGAAGGGGTGGGCGGGAAAAAAATAATAATAAAAATAACAATGTGTATGTACGGTCGCCAGGAGCTCGAGCGTGAGCCACTGTATTTCGGAGCACGCGTCGAGTCTCGATCACGCGTGACAGACACGCGTTCGTCACGCCGGAATGTCAAGCGGGTTTGCCGGCCGCGATGTCTGAAGTCTGAATTTTCCGTCTCTTCCCACTCTGCCTCTCTCTCTCTCTCTCTCTCGTCCTCACTCTGCCTCCGTGTCGCTCGGGTTCATCGGAGTAAAACACGCGATCCGCCAGACGAGATGCGCCGCGACCTCGAGAGGCGCGCAAGACGCTCGCGCGCACTCGTACGTGCTTCTCTCCCGTCGTCGTTGTTACATCTCCGCGGTTTAGTTTCTCTCCTCTGTCTCTTCTCTCTTTTTTTTCTTGGACCACTTTTTCGTAAAAACGAAAATAGACGCGCGACCGCGGTACGCCCGGCATCTCGATAGCGTCTTCGCGGTCCGGCGCCAAGGGCTGCCGGTGCGACGCTCGAGTCTCGTGAATGTAGAGCGCCGCCGTTACAACCCACGCCGATGACCCGTCACCGTGAAATTCGTTTTTTTCTTTCGAGGGCCTTTTTTTAGCTTCGAAAAAAGCGTCAGGTTCGTGAAATTTCCTTTTTTGCTAGGTAAATGCGGGCACACGGTTCACGCCGGAATGGAAGTGAAATCGTAAAAATAAAGTGTGCTCTAAAATATATTCGTATTGCGTTAAATAATGAGAGTTTATACATTTTCGTGTATAGTCGTGTGTATCCTGAACATACATCGCATAATGGGTTTTCGCGACAGAACCGTAATTTTTTTTATCGCGGATATTTTTTAAATGGCCCCGATACGTGTGAGAAGAAAAAGGAGTGTAAAAATCTATCAACGCAGTCATTTCGTCTCAGTCACCGTCGTTGGGGGGGGGGGGGGGGGGGGGGGGTAGAAACTCGTCGGAGGAGAAATATGGTTTCGATTATTTAGTGAGTCGAGCGAGACGATCGTGGCACACGCCACAGGATGTCTGGTTTTGAAACAAAAGCGAGTGAGCTTGGGTCTCGGGGACCGAAAAGCTTCGGAGTACCCAGGATGTAATGCTTGTTAGGAGGAAGCCGAAAAAGCCTCGTTAAGCGCCGAGTCGCTCCCCCTGACTTATGAGCTCTCTTTGGCAGTCGCCGTCTTCGTCGTGGTGGCACCGAGGCGAGTGTAAAAAAATTGTGAATGAACGGAAAAAGGCGAAATTTCCCCCCTCCCCCCCCCCCCCCCCCGGCCTTGATGTCAGGAAATTATTATACCATTTGTCTCGCATCCCTCGGCGGTAAGGAAAGCGGGAATAAAAACCTCGATATCCCCGCTCTGTACACCGCTCACCCTGTCTCCACGTTTTACATTAAGACCACTGTGCGATATTGCATGAGCTTCTTTTTTTTCTTCTTTTTTTAGTTAATCGCCGCGATTAAGCCCCCGAGATTTACAGTCCATTCATTATTCTTACCCACTGTGAAACGCAGAAAGTCAAAGAGTGAAACGCGCGTACTTATCGCTCCATTTGTAAGTGTAATCCTTCACCTAACGCGAAATGTCTCTTCGGTTCCTTCCGATCGGATTACTATAAATTTTCCCGTAGTCGTATAATTTCCTTGGGGCAGGTTCGATCTTTTCGGCAGATATTAAATCCCTATCAATTTGCAGTATTCGCGTACTATCGCCATTTTATACATTTGTATTGCAATATTATAACATTGAGAAGCGCCAAAGTGTGCATAGGCTTTTCCACGTCACGCTGGTCAGCACAATTTTCATCGCCAAAAAATTACCCCTTTTTGGTTTGTAAAGTACACATATATTTTGAAAAATCATTCAATCAAGTAAAAGTATTTCATGATATTTCTGCGACCGATGATTTTCAACGAATTTCTTTCGACCCCGCGCGCGACGTCGAATCGACCTCTTTTGACGCGAAGCGCGTCGTACACTCTCTCCTCGATTCCACTCGGAATCGAATGTGAAAAGCCGAAAAGTGAAAAGTCATTTTGCGAAATGAAATATTTTATTCGCTCTTTCAACTAAGTTTTGTGCCTTTTTTTAGGGGTTTTTCAGGTGCTCGCTTCGTCGACCGCGCGGCTAGCGGAGGTGTCGGTGGCACGAGCCCCGAGAATGAAACGGTTCGCGTCAAAATGTCTGAGAGTATAGTAACAGCCGAAGCACGTAGGAAAACGTGACATCGATACTAATAGTTTCGTTATCCTATTTGACGACCGTGTGCGGTGCGGTGCCCACGCGGTACGCCGGAGTCCCGCGCGACCGGCGAACGAAAGATTAGAGAGGAGCTTCGCTCGCTCAGCCGGCGCGATCGCTCTCTCTCTCTCTCTCTCTCTCTCTCTTCCTCCCTCTCCCTCGATCACCCTCACGCTCTGCGGGTCCCGCTGGTGGTAACCGAAAGCCACCTACCTACATCGCCCCGGCACAATGAGTTAATGGCTGATTCAGCGAACGGTACTCTACTATACCCGAATCATGGCGTAATTGGTGCTGGGCGCGAGCGACGAACGAGATAACGACGTTCCCCGTCTCCAGGAAAACCACCCCGGTTGATAGTGACGCGGTCGGCGGGATAGAAAAAAAATTATTCATCCAAATTCATGAAAAAAATAGAAAGTAAATCACATCTGGGATAAATGAGGTCAATCGAGTGTGCGCTGCTACTTATTTTTTAAATTTAATACATACAGTTGGAGTGACTTGAAAGCATGACTCAAATTCAATTGAATAATTGACTCAAAACTATTTACAAATCATAGTAATACATAGTTTTGAGTGTTTAAAGGTATAGCCACAAGATACAGGCATACGAAGGGCGAGAGAGAGGGAGACTTACTGTCTCATCTTTGTGGTTCTTTCGGGCCCGTCACGAGCGACAAATTTTGAAATCTAGGGACTTTTCAAGATGGAGATTCCATGCAATCTGGCTGAGCAGTGCGAAAAAAGCGCAACCGCTATACGAACACCGCAAGGTCGAGGTGATACAACGCAATTTCACTTCAAAGACTCGACTTCCGCGCTAATTGGCGATGTATGCAAAATTGTGGAAAAATTGTCGGAAAACAGACGGATTCCGCTCGGCTCTCATTAAATTTGCAAACGAGGGATACGTATAATACACTGCAAATGTCGTTTTACGCCGTTTTCACAGTTTCTCCGAACACTTTGACTTTTCGACACAGCGTCGACGCAAACGGGGGAACGCAGTTGTTCCACGATGCCGTTTGCGTGGCGCCGCGTTCGTCAGTCGGGTAGACTACAAATGAACCGCGCGGAAAGTAACTTTATTCGGTTTACAGCGCAACTCGCGCTCAGCACTGGCAAATGATATGTCCGCGTTCTTTGACGCTTCTTTCTTCCGCTCGTGGATATTAAATTCTTTGAGTATACAACGAGTGCGCAGAAAATGTAAGGTATAGTAAGGTTTCAAAATTCTGAAAAAATTCATACGTATTCTAAAAAATGATCAAATCTTTTTCATAATAAAAAAAATTCGGTTGCCGGGTAATTTATTGCAAAAGTATTTATTGCAGTAATTTGTTAATAACATTTTTTAATTATTATTATGCCAAAATAATATTTCCCGCACCTTCCATATACTCGATTTTTTCAGATTTTTATCTCATCGAGAACTGTTTGTAACTCTCTGTCAAACTCCTTCGAACTTATGCGACGTCAGTCAATGCGCTCATACTACCGTAATTACACTTCTGTCCTATATTTTCGACCCGATTCTTCCGCGTCGATAATGCAGAGCGCGACTTACCGACACCGCAGCCACGTCTTGCACGAGACGTCATAAAGGGGACGTGCGTTTCATAATCCCTCGAGAATTCAACGTGGCTTTTCGCGCCTCATCGAGCGGAATGATCAAACTACGGCGCTCGCGGCGCCGGTTATAACTCACGTGCGAAAAGCGTTATACAAGAATCGTATCTCCTCGCGGCCGTTCGTAAAGCTGCTTATAACTTTCGTCTTCGTGGCGCAGCCAAAGGGGAAAAAGCTTGCGCGCACCTGGATCACTTTTTTGTGTTTCGTTGTCTGGCGAGAAAAATATATCGAGACGAAGACCGTCAAACGGCAACGGGAACGGCCCGAGACCCGAGTTCGCGGCGAATCGTTGTATCGCGTTCATCCATCGCGGCTCTCGCCTCCGTCTCGCGCACCGCACCTTCGCCCTCGAAGATATCGCTGTCGTATTAAAGTTGCTTATAATTTATCGAGCGAGCGCTTCACGGCTGTGTGGCCATTAAATCGAGCAGCAGAGGAGAAAAGAACAGCGCGAAGTGCATCGTCTCGTTCTCGCTGTCTCGATTTCTTCGTTCCTTCTATTTTCTTCCTCCGGCGTTTGCCGCGGTTAACGCGGAAAAATCGACGGTGATGCATCACTCGCGGCGCGCTGCGGGCGTTAAACGCTTTCTCATCGAGCCCCGCGACTATAGTCTCGAGATGTTCTGCGATGAACGGGAAACAGTTTTATTGAAAAATTCTCGAATTATAATTGAAGCTTTTCCGAAAATTAGATTTTACCCTCCGAAGGCTCTTCCCTATTGAAAAATAAAATCAATATTCTTCATTAAAGCTTCTCGCAATTCCACATGTCTGAAACTTGTTTCATTTTTTTCTACACATTATGCATTTCGAAAATGTAATGAATCAAGCAAGCAGGAAAAAATCCGATTTTCATTAATACTGTTACGTCAAAACTTTAGACGGAAATTACTTCGTTATTCTTTCGTTTTCGAAATTACTTACGTTTCAGACGGTATAACCAACGAATTAAACGATTGTGTCACCGCCTCGGTTTAAGGATTCCCGCACTCTGGTCAGTGAAAGCTAGAGCCTCCTCTTTACCATACCTGACAAGAATACTGAAGTGACATACCTTGTTTGAGTCCTAACCTTGCAGAAATTTAATCGGGACAGAGGGGCGAGTGTTTGTCGGATTATTATAGTGAATAAAATCGGGCAAGGATTTTGTCATCTGCTTCTAGGGCAATGACGAGGAATTTCAAATAGAATTACCTGATAATTCCCTGAGAACTGAGTGTCGCATTTGCGAATTTTTCAAGTGATATATTTAATTTTGACAGAGAAAATTTGAGCGTTACGTCAGAGGACGTACCACAATCCGATCCCCGCCACGATAAATAAGAGGCCAATGCAGTGCCGCGTAATAACGCGATTCCGGGATCACGAGCCGTTCTCACGCACTGCACGTGCCCTGATATCCTTTTGGCTGATTAAACACTATCTAATTGTGCGATAGCGCCCGCTTGGGCCACGCAAACACCGCTCGGGAAGGTCAATGTGTGCCAGCAGCTACGAACGCGCTGTGCACTCGCGAGAAACACACGTTATTATTGATGCAAAAGCCACCCCCCAGTATTTTGATAAGCCCGAGTCTCTCGACACAATTCCCGGTGGGTGTTATTGTGTGCTCGTTGCCGAGACGTACGAATGTGCAATTAGATGTACGGCGTATACAGCGTACGGCAACCGCCGTTGCCGTTGCAGCGTCGAGCCTTTCAGGATCGTACGGTGTCCGCTTCGCGGTAATATTCGGATTCGTGGACGCGTCGCGCGCCGAGGCTGCCAACAACCACCGTGTGGACGGTCGGCCACGAGTGCGGGTCACGCTTTGAAACAATTAACTTCATCAAGGGAGACGACGGCCACGCACACAGAAGGCGATGCATGTATACGTAGCATCCATAACGCGCGCGCGAGAGAGCGGAAGCGAGGAAAAAAGTGAGAGAGAGCAACGTGGAAAGCGAAGGGGCCGCCCGACAGAGTCGAGTTTTATCGCAGAAACTATACGAGTTTATCAGAGGCCCAGGATCATTTACGCTCCACCGACGAGAAATGTTTACCTCTCGTTTACCCCGGTGCATCCGGATGGGGGAGGGGGGGAGGTAGACTCTCGATCTCCCTCTGCCTTGCGTAATTGAATTATCAATTCAGCCACTACGCTATCTCCATTCGGCTTGACCGTTATGTGTGCACGCAGATACACAATATAAACTTTCCACGCCCCCGCGGCATTATCTCCGCTCGACAAAACCTAAATACTCGTCGAGCCGTGCGGTTAAACAAAAATAAACGAACAAAAATTATTCGAGTGTATTTTAACAATTATCTCGATCACGCAGATTTCGGTTAAACTATTTGCAGTACGCCGGTACGTCGGATGGGGTTGGGGGGGGGGGGCAGGGAGGGGGTTCGATTGTTTTTTCGTTGCCGGATTTGGAGCGCCCGCGGGCCGCGGATAACTTGTCACGCGGCACGGAGCAACTGGCACACGCGACGGAAACAGCGGCGAATTTCAATAATTTTTGTGCCGTTTCGGGCGCACGAAACGCGCAGAATGCGATGCAAATTCTCGGAGCAAAAAAAATCACGACGCTACAAATGACTACGTGGATGTCGCGAATATCTTGAATTCGAGGAGGGTTCGCGTCGCGAACTCAATTTTAGGAGTGCGAAACTCTGTGCAAAAAAAGTGATTTCCATTAACGTGCACTTCGGTAGCCTTGGGGTGTATTAAATCATTTTTTTCGAGCTAGTTGAGCTTTAATAATCGACCGCGATTAGTGAATAAAATTTGTAAGGTTAATTTATGATCAGAATTTTCGGTGTCTGATGTCGCGATTATTGATCTGCTATAATTAATCGTCGTGGAAATGGCTACTGCAGTGTCCGCACGGTCGGTGGAGAGGTTCGAGGTGATTCACCCCGGGCTGCGTAGTCTTCGCTGCGGTAAACTTCTCGGAACAATCCCAGCATGATTAAAACTGAAACCGCTCTGGAGGATAGCGGTACGTACACACATAGAGCACGGTTTGCCTCGGAATAACGAATTTTCTGTTGGTAGACAGCGAGCGCGGTCCCTCGGAAGAGCCCGTCCCGTCACGTGTCTAATCTCGGTGCGGGAGCCATGCAGAGGTCCGCAGCAACCGTAGCAGCAGCAGCAGCAGCAGCAGCAGCATCAGCATCAGCTCCCTCGCACTCGAGACACAGAGCGTAATCTCATTTAATTCTTAGTATAGTCCGGCAAGTGTTTAAATGAGGAAAACTCAGTTAAATTATAATTATTATCATTAGACGAACTCTCATTATACGAATGAAGCGTCCTCGCTATCTTCTCGTCTGCTTTATTAAGAGCATATCAACATTTTGTTAAATTAAAACGGTACTGCGTTAATTTCGATATTCGCTATTTTATTGCGCGAAAAGAGCACAAAAAAATCTTCCGTAGGATCGCGATCGTCTGGTTTCGCGACTCACTGGACGCTGTCGGAATCGTCTGCGTGAAAATATTGCGTGTCCCATGAAGGGTGATCGGACTTGGCCGATGATCGGCCCAATCTCGGTGCCGAGATTGCCAACATTGGGATATGATATTGGCCCGATCATCGGCCCGAGTCTCGGATGATAAGTCCGGCTCGATATTGGCAACAATAGTTGGCCGAGTATCGCGTTCGAGGATCGGCCGAGGATCGGCCGAGTATCGGCCGGGTATCGGCCGAGTATCGGTCTTTTTGTCGGCCGACATTATCGGCCGTATAAATTTTATCAAAAAATAATTAATTGTACTTATTTTAATCAAGTTATCCTGCACTTTTAATTACATATTCCGTCTCTGATGCATTTTAATCGCTGAAAAATGTTTAATTTTTTTTACATTGTCAGGAATCGAACCTGGGACCTTTGGGTTGTTGCGCTGCGCCTTAGCTCACTCGGCCATTGCGATCATGTCATGATACATTTCTTTTTGTCTATTTGATCGACTAATGTAAAGTATCAATTTGATGTACTATGTACAGTACTTACAGAATTATATGACTGCGTCTGAAGCGGTATAAATAAATCACATTCAATAATCTTTCACGGAAATCAACAATTAGTGAGTCAATACAAGGCCGAGCATTGGCCTAATATCGGCAAGCCAACAATTGGCGAGTCAATACTTGGCCGAGCATTGGCCTAATATCGGCAAGCCAACAATTGGCGAGTCAATACTTGGCCGAGCATTGGCCTAATATCGGCAAGCCAACAATTGGCAAGTCAATACTTGGCCTAGCATTGGCTTAATATCGACAAGCCAACAATTGGCGAGTCTATACTTGGCCGAGCATTGGCCTAATATCGGCAAGCCAACAATTGGCGAGTCAATACTTGGCCAAGCATTGGCCTAATATCGACAAGCCAACTATTGACGGGTCAATACTTGGCCGAGCATTGGCCCAATGTTGCAAACTCGATAATCGTCACCCCAACATTGGCCCGAGTATTGGTCGTTTCAGCTTTATCGGCAGAACCTACATGGGGTATGAGGGGAAAAAAAATAGTCTGTAAAAACAGAGGGTGGCATTATTTCGACGTTGGCGTAATCTATTTTACCGTTATTACATTATCCGCGATTCTGTTTACGCCGCTACTCTTGACCGTGCAAACACGCTCGCAACGGAACGCTCTGCCCTCCTGCACAGCACGACAAATTTGCAAAATTGAGTTTTTACTTTGTGCGAAACATTTGCTCGCGTACACTTCGAGGGCCGGATGGAAATTTCGATGTTTACGAACGAAATTTGATGCATTAGCATTTTTTCAATGATACATAAACCGACGCATTTGCGAGAGATGCTGCTATGAATCCTGGCAATCAGTTCGCTTTTACTGAGTCAAGTAATTCTCGTTTCCGGATGCAAAAGAAAAGTCCGCGCATTATGTCGAATCACGAGACAAACGATGGTTAGTTTCTTCGAATCAATCTTCCTCGTTCGTCGTAATGCAGACCCGTAGGACATCCGCGTCTGGCTGCGACGTATCGATTAATTACAGCCCCGCGGTACTGTCTTTATGTATTTAGGAGAGGTTTATTTAAATACGTTTGGCACGGACGTCGCGCGCGTGGCGGGTGTTACTCGGTATCGTCGGTGCCCGCGATCGACTTTTCCCTTCGTCGAACCGATTAAATCCTCATTATGCTTGCGGCTTGTTCCGCCTCGAAATCCAGACTTATTAGTGGTAGTTTGGAGCCAGCTCTACGGCAAGCTGCTTCTCGGTGCCCGGGAAATACTCTCCGCGGAGTTCGTCGAGGCTCTGCGCCGAGCGCTCGCGCCGCCTCCATCCACTCGGCAACTTGCTTGCACACGATGCGCTATATCGCGCGTACCCTCCTTGCATATATCTTCCATAACAGAGCTGTGAGATTCTGCTGCTAGAAATTTAAGCCCGGGAGATTCTTCGCGAGCGACGAGGAGAGCGCGTGTCGACGCTCTGCGGATAATGCAAGAATATTTCTCTTATAGAGATAACTCGTTTTTTTTACAATACCTGACGCTGACCTTAGATTATTCAAGAGTTGAATAACGTAAAGTGCATCAACTCTTTTCGCAGGTTAAAATCCCGAGTCTTACGAAACGAGACCATTCCGAAATATGCCTTGCAAATATACATCCCTCGTAAAAATAAGTATCGCCGCCATATCTCGCACTGCGAAGCGCTTTACGAGATCCGCAGTTCCACTTCCTAAGGGACTACGGAGTAAGCAAGAGAGGAAAAAATCGTCTACGCGAACGGATACGAGTGAACAAAATGGCGAGAAGGAAAAGAGCAAACCGCCGAGAGAAAGAGAGAGTGAGAGAGGTCGAACAAGGGAGAAAAAGACAGAGAGGAAGAGTTTTGGATCAAGAAATTTCCACGGGAGACCATTTATCGGACGGGCAATTCACCGGAGACTTTTTCACCCCGATTTACCCTCCGGTAAACGAGTGCCAGTTTGCAAAGGAAGAAGAGTAGCGTCGGGAGGGAGCGGGAAGAAGGAGAGAAAAAAGAGAGAAAGAGTGGGGAAGGCGTTAGGTCGGGAAAGAAAGTATAGTGGGGCAGCGAAGATGGCCCGCGGGGTAACAGGGCCAAGGCGAGAGTCGAGAGAGGAAGAGAAGAGAGAGAGAGAGGAGCGGCCGAGGGGGACGGACTCCGGGAGACGAAGCGAGAGGGCGCGTAATCCCGGCGTAACCATTTCTCATCTGCCTCGTCAGTCAGGAAAATAGGAAGTAGGAAGGAAGCCCGAGCCCTTTGCCCGCCCCATCGCCCAGGCGCTCGTGGCCCCGCGATTTACTTGCTGCCGGGCGCGCACGGTGAACGAGCTCGCTCGGTGGGAACCTGAAAAAACAGGATGAAAATGTACGCAAGAACGACGCCCGACATCGAGCTATACACGGAAAGGAGCGGAGCGTTAGAGACAAGAGGCAACGAGGAGCGTAAGAAAAACGTGGAACACGAGGAAGGTGATAGAGGAGAAGTTGAGAAAAGATGAAAAAAAAAAAAAAAAAGAAACGGAAAAACACCGAAGGGCGAAGATGCTAGAGACACGAAACGGCGCGACTGCGTGGCACAAGCACGGACACGCGGGCGCCCGTTTCCCTCGTGTCGACTCAGGGTGGTTGCTAAATTATGCAGCACAGGACTGTAGGAAAACAATATTATTGCGACTTTGTGACGATGAAAACGGATTCCGCGTCTCGCGACTCCTCGTCGTCGCAGCTCTCGAGAGAACGCGAGATATTCCCGCTGAAATAGGGATTAACCATTCCGGCTGCTCGTTATTGTTCTAAGACAACTACAATTCGTCGCAAAATCCAGTCAAATTAGCCGTAATTGCTTGTTATGCCGACAAATTGACAGCCGCGGCGCGACCCGCTTATTATCGTCGTCAAAAGCCCTTCAATCCCCCCGGGACTCTGGATTACATCAACTGCCACTGGCGGAAAGAGTGTATGGTGAAAGATGGAAAAAAAAAGTAAAGAGGGCTAAAAACGAATTCTCCCCGAGCACAGTTGAGAAGTCCCTGACTCTGCGTAAATCCAGGCGCTTCTACATATTTCAGGAGCATGTGTCCAATTCCGTCGAGAGAACCAATTGGTTATTTGTTTCCGCGCAAAAAGACTTGCCCATAGCCCGAATGTCCGTTTCCTGATTACGATGCGTTCCGGCACACTTCGTTGCCCCCCAATTAACCTCCTCGATCTCAACTCAAGCCCCTTGTGATATGACGACCTAGTCCTTGATCGCGTCCGAAGAAAGCGAGATCTGCAATGAGAAACATCGGGAATAAGAATAACAGCTAAGTTCCAACGATAGAGCGGGAAAATAATGAGAAACCGATCAAGAGTCCGGGCACGAATTGACAGAGAAGAGCGCGCCGTCCAGGTTCTCCAAACGGTCCAGACTTTCAACGCTGCCATCATAGGGGTGAACGTGTGTCCGCGTATATATATATACGTTGCGGCCGTTAACTCTGTTCCCGCTGGTCGGGCTTCCGGCGTTTGCTTCACCTCCGTCGTCGTCGCCCATTAATATTTATTCTTCGTCCACCGGTGCAGCCGTCAGTTGAACCGCCGTCTGCCGACCATGTCTCTATAGCACAGCCCTATACCCAAGAGGGCGAAGCTGACTGCTCGGCCGTGCTCGACCTTCGTTGACCGCGCGCCCCCTGCAAACCCCATGGCAGCCGAGGGCAGTCAACCACCAATCAGCTTCACCGCGCGGAAAAGCGACGAGCGCGCGCCATGCGGCGCACCTCCGCAGTACATTACTGGTACACGAGGACTTGATATGAGCTTGCATCAAGTTCGTACAGCCTGGCTCGGTAGTTCGGACCTTTATGCGCCGGGCGACTGGCGAAGCGTCGTCAATCCTATATGTACCCGGCTCGCTCTCACCCTCGACTCTCTCCCGTCTTGCTTCGCGTTCCCTCGGTGTAGTTTCTCCCTCCAAACCACCCATCCCGCATATCCGTCGTTTCCCTCGCCCTGCACATACCGCCAGGTTCACCCACTTCCAGGACACCATTCCATCCAATACACCCTGTAACTATACTACTGCCACTGTGACTACCGTCACCGCAGCCACCGTCGTCATCGTCTTGCCGGCATGTCGTGTACTCCCGAGTCCTGAGTGTTTCCATCGACTGCTTCCTCCGCGCGCACAGACGCGCCGCACACGCACCCGGGACTCGAGCGCGCACCAGAGCGTCGCGCGCGCGCGGTGTCTTCATCGAAGGAATTGCGGAGAGCTTGCGGAAACTTCGAAAGACGAGACGCTTGCCGATGCGAACGCACTTACTGTCAGGCAACGGAACGGCAACAGCGCGTGTGTGGAAGTATCGCACACGCACACGCGGACACAGCCACATACACAGACAGAATCACCCGGTTCTTTTGCAACGCGAACGCGGCTTGGGCGGCGCTTGAGACGCTTGCGGATGTGGCTGGATGCCGCCTGAAAGCCGCGGAAGGAGACAGCGGCAAGTACATAGAGCGATACAGGACTCGTCGCGCTTAAAGGAGTGTTTAGGGCCTGGAAAGCTGTTGGTTTTGATTAGATAGTCCCGTGATTGCGCGAGGGATTTAATGGCGCGGCCGAGTGTTGATTCCCTTGCCTTTCTTCTTCTCTCTCTCTCTCTCTCTCTCGTCGTCGTCGTGTTTTCTCATCCTCTTCCGTTACGAAATGGCTCGACGCTCGTGCGGCAAACAGGAATCGGGGTAACTGCCTTCGATCGCGCCGCGTATATCTGCGGCAGAGCAGCGGAACGCGAAAGAGAGGCGAGAGAACGAGAAAGAGGGGGAAAAAAAATCCCGCGTCCTTGAACAAGAAGAGCACTCTCGTCGTGTGTTCTTTTCGTGCTCTGTATGCTTGCGGCCATTTTCCGCACGGTGGTCGATAAAATGGAGGAACTCGTGTCGGATAATAAGGGGCTTGTATGACGTATTTCAGCGTTATAGCACGCAGGCCGACCCGGAGGGACAGAGAGAGAGAGAGAGAGAGAGAGAGAGAGAGAGAGGAAGCGCGAGAGAGGGAAACGGAGAGGTGCGAGTTTAGAGGAAAACAGACACGTCGGATTCGAGAGCCGAGCTCGGGTTAGCCGGGAAATGAAAAGTGCGGGGCAGTAAAAAAAAGTAAATTAAACTGCGAACACTTATGAGGAAGCAAGCGGTCCGCGGTTTTATGAACCCACTTTCGGCTTTATTTTGTCACGTTGATCTGCGCGCGCGTGCGTGCGTGGTCGCTCTGCTTCCGCGCCGTGACGACGCCAGCTCGGCGTTTTTATTTTTTCATCTAATAAAACTTTTCGCCTCGGACTACGACGCGGCTTCGTCCGCACGTCGATTGCTCATCAAACTTTCAGCGGATGATGTTTGTAGTCTGCTCGGGACGAACGACGGGATATACGTGTATACATCCTTGCCGGGTATAAATTTCCAAATTCCACGAGTTGACGTACCATTGATTCGGTAGATCAGATTTGTTTGCGAAATAGTGAATACACTATTTACTCTCTGTTCCTCTCTATGTGCCTCGTGAACCTCCGAAGCTCGAAAAAAGAAAGAAAGAAAACGCAGGAAAAATCGAAAACGCAACCAGGCAACGGAATGTACTAGGAATACATGATGCAATTTTCTTGAAAGACATCAAATGACCACTTCGTACGGATGAAAGGAAGATACTTAAACTTCAAAACCCGTCCCAGTCTGCGCGCGATACAACTATTGTTGTTTCTTCTTCTTTCTCGTTTTTTTTTCAACGGAATCCAGAGTTGACCTGAATTAGAGCGGAGTACACGTATAAGAGCGATGCGACCGGGTTGTATACGCGGGCGTAAAGACAGAACACAATTCGCTGGAAAATTTAAATCAAGACGCAATATCCAAGGGTCGTGGGTATCCGTGTTCCAGTCTTTTGGGAATTTCCGGGATATTGGAATCCGCGCGAGGTATACGTACACCAAGGCAACATCCGCCGGAAGCGGAGTTAACAGTGACACGGGCCAGAAAACTCCGTGAACTGTGCTCCGCTCCGGGTTCTTCGCATTGTGCGAGCCAAGAGTCGTTTGGGAAATCCGAATGTAAGAGCGGGGCGTCGAATGAATACAGCGTGGTCGCGCGGGTGGAGAACGAAAAATAGCGGTCGCGCGGGGGATGAAAGAAAAGCGACGCCAAATGCATCGTCGAAGACACAACAATGGCGAGTTTGAAGAACTTTTTCGAAAATCTCCGGGGAACGAACGCCGCAAAGTGTCTTTAGAGCGACGAGAAGGGAGTCGCCTAGTCGCAATCATAATCGCACTTTTGTTCGAGCCGCTGAATGGGATCGTGGAGGTTGGAAATTGCATTCGTAATATCTGTTATCGTTGAGTTGGTTTATGGAAAAAGAAAACGAAATAATAAGAGAAGAATCGTCAACGCCGATGAAGGACCCTCAACGCGGAAGCTTTTGCGAATGCTTATGAAACTCGAGCACGCTTCCTTATGACCTTTGTCATTTTTAATAGGGGCTGAGAAAGTTCACTACGCACAAAAAATGTGTCTTCGTCGGGCACAACCAGTTGATGAAAACTATTATCAAAAAATGACGGTGTCATTGGTAGCTTTGTCGGATCAATTGCAGAAGACGTAGACGAACGATATTTATGTCACGTTTCGGGCTACATTAGCAAGTCGGCGAAAAATAAAGCTCAAGAATACCGAGACAGGGGCAAAGAGTCACCAAGAACGAACTATATGGAAGGGAACCTCAATGCCAAGGGTTTTGCAAATGCCTATGGGATTTCAGGGTGCTTCCTAATGACCTACATCATTTTTTTAGGCGGCTAATATGTTCAGTACTCACGAAAAGTGTGTTTTCGTCGGAACAACCGGTTTATGAAAACTCGTTTAAAAACTGTTATCAAAAAGTGACGGTGTCGGTGTCAACGGTAGCTTTGGCGGAAGCTACTCGTGTACGGGGCGGACGTGGAGCAGACGCATTAACGGTGCGAGTTCGCGGACAGGTCTCGGGACGTGGACAAACGAAATTTGTATCACGTTTCGGGCTAGCGAGCCGGCGAAAAATCAAGCTCAAGGGTACCGACGAGCTCCGGGCAAAGAGTCCACCGGGCAAGGGGCGCGGTATCCCGACCATGTCCTTGCTCACAGCGCAGTCCGGAGAAACGAGAGAACTAGCGGTGAGGGGGCCGACGGAAAGAGTGCGGACAAGAGCGCGAGTGGGACAAAGCACAGTGAAGAGGTTCTCTCCGGCGCGTTTTACGTAATACCGAATTAAAATGGTAATGCGATGCATTAATTTCCATCCTATTTACGCCACGTATTTTCCGTCGTAGTTATTTTGGTTCCAGGTTTTGCCTCTCGCCCCGCGAGCCGCTTCTGTTGGCCTCAGCTTGGCTAGAAGCAAGCACGTTGCTAACACTCGCGCTTACCGCCCTGCCTCTCACTCTCTTCCTCTTTCTCGCACATATGGCACTCGGTGTTTTCGTGTTTATGAAAACACTGTCATACCCACGCTAAATATATTTGCGTAAGACCCGCCGATTACGACCATTAGAGAGCTCACGAGGTCTCGGCAAAATCTACATTTTCAGCTATCGCGTATAGATGTTTAAAAAATATGGCATTTAAACACCAGCTACGGCATAGTCAAGAAAACTGAAGGCTGTCTGACTGCAATTCAGGTACAAAACATCAACACCCGCAGCCTCATTAGCTGTTTTTGAAGCACTCAGTGTTTTCGTGTTTATGAAAACACCTTCCACGCTGAATATTCTTTTGTAAAAGCTGCCGCGATTACGATCATTAGTGCGCTCGTGAAGTCTCGATAAAACCTACATTTTCAAGCAATCGCGTGTAGATGTTTCGAAATAATATTTGAATTCCAGCTGCTTTATGGTCGGCAACTGCGAGGCCGCTTGACTGAAAATCCAGGTACAGACCGTCAAGATGATGCAACCTCATTGCCCGTTTTTATCGTCTGCACGGAATTCGCTTGAAATTCGTGCATCAATAGCGCAAAACGTGTGTTTCGAGAACGAGACATTAAACGGTCGTTGAGGAAGCTGCTCGTTTTGCCGTAGTCCCGAAACTGACGACACACACACGCACACACAGACACACGGAAACTGTTTTACCGCGGTGTATCGACGTGCAACACACGACGACACAAGACCTCAATGTCTTTCTTGTCTCACGCTGGAGACAAAGTGGATGAGGAAAAAAAGCAAAGCAAGCGAAAGAGCCAAACCATCTTGCTCTCTGCACCGAACCCGAGGCACACTTGCCCTGGGTCTCTGTGACGATATTCTTTCGCCTAAGCGAAGTTTGATCGAAGCTCACGAAGCAATTTGACGTCGTACGAGAAATAGCTCGAATTACCATAAGTATCTATGAGCGTGTGATATTGCAGCTGTGTAATTTATCGGTTACTGAGAAAAGAATGAAGAGTTATGTGTCGAACGAACCCGTCTGACCTGGGAATTATTTTCGCAAGCTTCGTCGAGCCACGAGAAGAAAAAAATAAAAATAAGAAGAAGAGCTTATGACGCTTGAAACCGACGGATTCTGCACGTCAAATGCGACCGACCGCATTTCACTGAATACAGACATCTCGCTGTGTCGTAATACGAAGCCGCAGCCTGAAATAAAAATCGTTACTCGGGATTGGTCCGTGCAAAATTCGTTTGCGTATCTATTTCGGTAGAAAGCTACTTTGTATTTTAACTCTTTGTTTTCAATTCAGTTTTATTCGATTAAAGACATTACGAATGTCTTTACAATCCAATTGAAAAGAATAATGACAATTTCACAGCTAATACCAACGTGTGAAAATTCATATTTTCTCATGTTGAACACTCAACCCGCAATAAAGCATAACGAGAGCGCGCGTTGGACGCGAAGCTCTATTTTTTCTTCTTCAAATATTAGCCAGAGGTAAATTTCGTGCACAGTCGGATGAGAGAACCCTGCGCGTTTCACTTGATCAAACCGAGAAAATGTCAACAAGTACAGTACAGTTGTAGCTTTTTCCTTTTTTTTTTTTATTTCGCGGACTTCTCGAGGACGAAAATGGACGGGAAGGAAGCGAAGACTTTATCTCGCAACATCTTAGCACGCTCTGCGAACGTGGCGTCGGGTTTATTTTATTTTTCTTTCCGCCTCTTCTCACGCGCGTCCTTGGTCCATTTTTTTCGACGATATAAAAGTCGTCCCTTATTCTCGAGACTCTCTCTCTCGGTCCAGCGCGGCGCGGTTATACCACTCCCGACGGCGGCACACGGTTGCGGGATACGCGCCGGGACACTCGTGTCGTGGGACACGCTTGCGCAATTAAAATGCTAATTCCACGGTAATGCTTGGCCCATTAGTGTCGTCGGTGCCAAAACGCTCGCTCCCTCGAGCGTCCTTCCTTCTTCATCCTCGGTGTTTTTTTTTTGTCTTCTTCCTCCTAACCCCACTCTCGCCCACACGCTTGAACCAACGAGTGCGAAATGTAACCGAGGGAACAGACCCAAGCGAAAAAAAGGAAGAACTTGGTGAGTGGGAGGGAGCGCGGGAGAGTGAGAGTAACGAAGAAATCGGCGAATTGAAAGGGGGCGAATGGAAAAAAGTGGTCGAGGTTTGCGTACGTCGATGAAATCACTTCCAAAAATTCGATGTAAAAGGAAAGCTTTCGTCATTGGTGGTGCCGTATGTGAAATAGTATTCAGCACTGCTTGAATTACTTCAGTTAGCTCGAAATAGAAAAAAAAAGACGATGAATGATCAAATTTGCAATTTATGAAAACCGCGTAGATCTAGATCGTCTTGTATCTACGTTCTTAAAAAGTTTGCATCAAATACCAAGAGTTTGGATGCGCGGCAAAATGTCAAAAACCTTCTTTTTCGAGCAGGTCCAGTGTGAATATGATTTACTTCTGACGGACGGAGGAAGCTATAAGAGGGCGTAAAGTGCTGCGTCGCATACAGCTTACACATCGGGCCGGCGCGAAACGAGAGCGTAAAATAAGAGGAGAAAGAAAGAAGCCAACGAAAGAAAAAAACACAGAGTACGCGGAATATCGTCCAGACGTTGTTCGCATGTTTTACGTTCTACGTTGACGCCAGAGATCGTCCTGGCGCGTGCACACGGGCTATTCCAACTTCGTCCTTTCCCCACCTCGCGCGCACCAACGGCCCACCCGATTCACCCCTTAAATTTTTCAGCTTCTTCGCGTTTTCTCTTCACCGTCTGCGTCGAAAACTCGTCGCTCGCTACACGCTGTTTCTTTGATTCCCGTCCTTTCAACGCCGCACGCGCTTAAGCGTCCGGGCTGCTAACTTATTTCTGTACTTCCATCTCTCGCCGCGCGCCCGTGTACGAGGGATGTGCGGCCGGGAGTTCTGGCAATACGCGTACTGGGAAGGGGAAAGGCGAAGGGTCCCGACGACGAAGTGACTTGGCGCGTCGGTTCGACACTTCGGGTAGAAGAGCGCCGAGCGAAACGCGCGCGCGCACACACGTTGTAACCTAAGAGAGATACATTTTTCTTTCAGGCGCGGAGCACGCGAGAATCCATTTTCGTGATGAGCCGAGAGTTTTTCCTCGCCGGCTCGGGAAGTGCTTGAAAAATCTTGGGGCTGGGCGTGAAAAAAATCAATTGCGGGACACGAAATTCTGTTTACTCGCGACGTCTACGGCGCAGAATCGTCGACGTAATGTGACTCGAGTGAAAAATGTAATTTTGTTACACGTGATAAGTATAAATATTTGAAGAAATTTTTTTCAAATTTTGTCACTAAGGAAAACTGATTTCGATGCCCCGAGAGAGATTTAAAGTTCAAGAGGTTCGTCGGTAAAAATATATTTCAAGTTATATTCGTTACTACGTTTATTTCGAAACTTCAGCGCCTACACCGGCCGTCATTAAAGATTCCGCTACAGTAGACGCTCCGTGGATAACGTGCGCATCGCGGTGCCGCGGAAGAGAAAACTTTGCAGAGGACGGCGGGTGGAAAAAAGGGTGTCGAGAACACGGATGAACGAGGGAGTCTCGCGTCGTAAGGTGAGACGACGATAGGTGCTCTTTCCACTTGGCCGACCGTACGGTACTCCGGCTGTGCGCGGCAAAACACGAGACGTTAAACTCACCGGCTTGAGAACCGGCACGAATAAACCTCGGTGAGCGGTAAATACTTCAACGATCTTAACGCTTCAAAGCTCGAGGATTATATTCTAGATCGTTTTTTCGTCCGTCACTTCTCGACGCGCGTTCTTTGTGTGGAAATAAATGTGCGCAAGACTCGAGGAGGCCACTCAGCATTTGCCGTGTGTTATCGTTGAGCTTCAGGCGGAAGAAAATCCTTCAAAGACAATTAATACAAAGCTTTGTACAATTACCATCTGCCAGTTACCGATGAAAAGTTGAAGGAAAAGTAGAGGTAAAAGTTACGCATGGCACATTTTTCCGAAGTGGATCGCGATGACAACGTTTTCCGGGATGTCCAGGACGTAACGAAAGTTTCACTTTCAATTTTCATTATCAATCGGACGGCACCCGGACTCGCGCACACGTGTTGTACGTGCCGAAGCCGGAGATTCCGGACTTTCGGCCGGATTCTGGGCGGCGTCGGCGTAAAACCGTCACGAGAGGACGTAAAAGCGCGACGGCGTATTATGATGTACTATGTATACACGACAAAGCGCCGCGCGGAGGCTGTTGAACGTGAGTGAACGTCGTACACCGTCTAGATCCGAGGCCGGACGAACCACACACGTAGTCCCGTTATCCACCTCGGCCGACCGACCACATGGGGCTTACCATTCCAACTGTACAAACTTTTCACCCGAATCTCTCTGCTTTGTCAATGACACTTTTTTCGTACCACTAACTTCCCTGGAAATATTGGCCGTGACTTACATTAGACTTTCCTTCACATTTCAGTTTCATGTATGATTAAAAAAATGAATAAATATAATAATGATAAACATGGTGGAATAGACGTCAATTTGCTTAGGGATGATATAATTCCTAAATCAAAATCGTCTAGCTACAATGATTTTAGAGATATCGGCCTCTGAAGTCACGTTAACGAAAAATTGATTTAATAAATTTACAATATTAGAAATATTACAAAATATCTCACAGTCTCAAATGTTGCACTCTGCAAATGGCGCAGAATGTCCCATACACAACTACCCTCGTATATCGCAGGTGCGCGATCTTATTTTTTTATTGTCACCACGACTCGAGGACGTAAAACATTTACGCGTCTAATCTAATTTGGGGCTTAGAGCACGTGCGATACGCGCTTTTGTTTTACAGTCGCGATGTTATATACAGAAATGTCTTGACTCAGACTGTATAGGCGAGACCTGCACGTACGCGGCAAGTCGAAATGTCTTTCAATTATTTTTCTGAACAATCCTCAATCGTATCGAGGTTCATTTTTCAACAAACTTCATAAGCTCTTTGAAGCGCGTTCGGTGATGCCGGAAGCAACAACATAATTTTTTCCCGCAAGAGTCAAGCTTATCCCGAGATCGCGAAAGGACAGTCGTTCTTTTTGTTCACTCTCCCGGCTCCGGACGTACCCAACTAGTGGGGTAAACCCCAGCTACCCCCGAGCATTATACAGTGCACCCTTCAGTCGTGCGGACTTAAAATTAATTTCAACGTCTCGGACCTTCGCTCGGGCGGCTTCGCTCGCTTTCAACATCGCGCGCTAAGATTTCACTACAGTTATACGAGAAGCGGTACGCGCGCCAAGTTTTGGAATAAATTAAAAGTTTGCGCGAGTTCGCGGACTCGAGCGTCAGACGCATGTAGCCGAGTTTGATGCACGGGAAACATTAAGGGAGAAAGAGACAGAAACAGGCAGAAAGAGAGAGAGAGAAAAAAAAGGGAAAGAGAGAGAGAGAGAGAGGGTGAGAAGGACCACAAGAGGACAAATAGTGATAAGAATTAAAAAAAACGGCTGCGGAGACAGCCGCATTTATATATAGTTTATTATTTGACAATCAGCGACGTATCGAGAATTTGAATCCGCACCATCGTAAGAGACGCAGCGCATTCCCACCGTAACAAATGTTCAGCACGCTCGCGGCCTCGACACAGGAAACACTTCGGGAAATGAGGGGCGAGGGGTGGGAGAGCAATTTCGATGCACCGAGTGCGAGTAAAGAGCCCGGAATGCGCGCACTATTTTCATGACGATACGACGTATACTTTGTCGCGGCAAGATGTGGAACCCGAAAATACAGTGCGCGCGATGATGTTTGCACGAGAGCAGAACCCTCGGGTATTTGCCCACTGTCGTCGGGCGAATTGTCGCGCGTACGATACGTGTGAGAACGCGCGCGCGCGTTACCTTGGATCGCGTGATTGCGACGCGTTATATTGCCAGATTTGTCACGAAGCTGTGTATTCCCAGCTTTGGCCTCGCTATGTTCTCGGTACGCGCGCGCGCCTCGAACTCGCCGGTTAACATATCGACCCCGGCGATGCGATACTCAAGCGCCGTCTGTACACAAAAGGCGTAACGGTGTAAGTGCGTCTTATTTCGAAACAATAACATTTCTCTGTGAACCTACGTTGAGTCCTTGCAGTCCATCGGCGTTTTATTTTTTATATTTTATATTTTCTTCTTTATGCAAGAAAAAAATATAATTCGCAATCATAACGTTGTCACATTGGACAAGCGGCCGACTATTATGATTTTTATGCTTTGCAGACCGAGAACCATTTTACGAAACTGTAAAAATAAATTCCAAAAACATTTTGTATTTATTTTTTCCCCAGAATTCGCAGATTTAAATGCAGTGATTATAGGAATCGCCGATGCACAGGTATAAATTATGAAATTCGATTCCGAGTATCATATATATCCCGGTTTTTTTTTTCGTTTCCTTGAATCACGAATGGACATAATGCGCCTATCGCGCGCTATCGGCAACCCCATTTTCCTAACAGCCGCGCGGTATCCCCCGACCGTGGAATTGTTGCAGGCATATTTTCCGCAACAGCTCGGGGTGTATCCCACCTGCAGTGTACACAACAAAAGACAAAGACCGCTTAACTTTACGCTCTCACTACCCCCGCCCCCTTCCCTTGTCGCCCATCCCAGTGTCCGCTCCTTGCTGCTATTATACACCAGGAAGTTTCGTCGCGGCGTAGCGCGTCCGCCGCGTGGTTAAAGTTCGCCCCTTCCCCAGCACCGCCACCCACCATCCCTGGCCCACGCTCTGATTCCACAGCTTCGCCCGTTCGTTTGCGATCCGTATCGCCGTTGCACGGTTACGTTTCGGACCCGCGGTCTTTTCCTGTGCACACATAGCCAACGGCGCGCCGCGCTTGTACACAGTAGATATAGTGTGCGTAGACTTTTTCGAGATGCCGTCAAATCGGTATTTCGAAAAATTTATTTTCAAACACTGCTTGCCTATACCTTCATTCTCAATTCGCATATACTCCCGAAAACACTGGTTTCAATCTTTTTTTCATTCATTTAAAAAGAAAGTAATTTTTCTGGATATTTTTCTGGTTAGTCAGAATTCGTAGAATTCGAATTCGGTTGTCGAGAAAATCTTGAGCCCTGCCAAGGTGGCGGGGTCATCCAGACCCTGCACGTCCGTCAAGACATAGTGAAAAATATTGAAAAAAGGTTAACAAGATTTGCTGCGGGGGACAAAAACTTGCTGTGTCAGCTATCGATTTGTTAGTACTCCCTGATCGTTTTCTTTCGCATGAGAATGCACTAAATTGCACCGTAGACCAGTAAAACGTTTTCTGCCCTAGCCTTAACATGGACCATAAGTGGGCGAAATATTGGGAGGGGGAGGGGGAGATACCTTCGAAAATTGAGCAGTCATCGACTGAGACAAAAAACGAAAGACAAAAGAGAATAATTGAGCATGCATCGAACGAGTTTCTACTATGTTTATACAAAAGTATAACAAGGGGTACAGGGTGAGAGATCGAGATTATTAAAGCAAGCAATTCCAGGGGATGCGCTCGAGTTTTCAGGGGGTGCGTAATAAAGTAGCACGAGGGGTGGATGGCCAGTTCGCCAGTTTGGCGGCGGATGAAGGGGGGTTTCGGATTGGCTTGAAGATATCGAAGGACAACAAGTCCTTGAACGCGAGATTGTGCCCTCAGCGCGAGAGGGAAGATTCCACTTTCAGGGTATTGTGCGCTTTGTACCTCGCATTATTATGCCAAACATAAGCCGGGACCGCAGAAATCGGGCACCGCGATTCGTCCCGCGAGCAAAAGCTTTGCGGCCGTATATCCTGCAACGACACCTCCTACCTTTTTCCCTTATGCGTGTTTTTCTCGTCCTCCTCCTCCTCCTCCACGATCTCATCCCCGAGCCCCCATTGTCACGCATTTTTTTTTGCCTCTCACATTATCCCTCGTTCTCGCGTTGTCGCCGCGTCTTCTTTTTCTCGGAAATATCTTTTTCCTTTTGTGCCGTGCGGTTATAATCGCAAATCTGATTAAGCTCGGCGAAACCTCCATTATCTCTTTCAGTCGCACTGTATCTGCGGATTCGACGACGACAAAGTCTCGGTGCGTCAAAGGACCGCGAGCTGTTTTGTTGTCGATCGCTCTGTGTACGCGCGTCGTATTCTTCCATTCGTGGCGCTGTGAACGATTTTTCTACGAAAAATTGATAAAGGATAGTTTTTTGCCCGTTTCGTCGAGGGATTTTTATTTCGGATTCCGCGTACCGTAAATTTAATGCGCAACGAACAGATATGACGTTAAATTTGTACGCGGGAAATCATACTCTTTGTAAAAGCTGTAATATGTAATTAATAATTTTTCATCATGTAAACTGAGCGAAATGTATAAAATACGGTATCTGCATTGAGAGAAAAAAACCAGTTCGTCCCAACAAATCCATTTTGCTGAATTCAAATTTAGTTATTTTAACAAAATGTGATTTGAAAAAACAAATCTACTGCGGAATCAACTAAATGGAACGCTGGTGTACAGCACGAATAAATCGATGACAATGCCTCCCCGATACTCATGAACTTTTTAAAGTGAACCACCAACCACAATATTTTGTAGTCTAACAATCTTTCCAGTTGAATGAATCACTTAAACTTCTGATCGAAATACGCAGTATACAGACAAATAAATGATATTTTCCAAGCAAACATATTTTTTATAATTGAACGAGTGCAGAGAATTTTAATTCTACTTGGTAATCGGTTGATTTTCGCTCCCAGCACTAAATGAATATTCGTTTGCTGTGCTATTATATTTATTTCGTCGTTCGCAAACGCCGGAATTGTTTGAATAACATCATTTTCGTTTCATTCTACTGGATTTTTTTCTCTGCACAAAATAATATCCGAGTGATAAATTGATTTTACGAATATTTCAAACAGTGATAAACTCGTGCAACTGAGATCGTAATAACATTTTCGCGTGTACGAATTACTCACACCCGCGGATTGGCATTTGATTTCGCTAGCCATAGACGGGGGGTGGATCGCGATGCGGTCGCGCAAGTTTGCGATAGGGAAGAGTCGAGTTTTCGGTCGGTGAGCGGGAGGTTTCCGCTCGGGCGGCCAGAGCCCCGACGATAGATGGAGACGAGTAAACTGGGCCAACGTCCGATTGGCAAGCGCGTCCGTGTGCGCCCGTCGTTCGTGTGCCTCGCCAGCGCCGTGCAACCACCAACCACCCTCCAACCACCCACGCCTCTTCTCGCGGTATTACCAGTGAAAATATCCCACGTCACCATCCATCGAATTTCCCGTGAGATTTCGGCGAACGCACAGAATTTCTTCGACCCTCCCCCCCCCCTCCCTTCGCCACCCCTCTTCCCGTCAAGTTATTATTTTACAAATTCAAAGATAGAGGAAAAAACGAAGGAAAATTGCTTCACCTGCAGGATTTGGCTCCAGGTGCGTCTTCGCCGTTATCGGTTTCGAGAGGTCTCGGTTAAATATTTATAAAGAAAAAAATTCTTTAGTTTTACGTCCTGATATAAAAACGGACGTAGAATGTTGATGTTCTCGCGCTGTGGTGTAAAAATCTTTATCGATCAAGATCGAGCACTGCTGTTGCCGCTGCTGCTTATGGTGTAACGGAAACCACCAGCTCAAGGTATGGATGTATCTTTTAACTTCCTACTCACCGAGCCCCTCAAGCCAAGTGCAAACTTTATACTACTGACGCATTTTAGTAGCGTCGCTACTTGGGGGTACACAATGGACAATATTATACATATAGTGTATACTCTATAGTCAAGAGTTGCGAGTGTAGGCGTGTTTCCGCAGTAGTAACAACGAAACGTCGTAAAGCGCGATCCTCCCCCAGCTCGCCTCGTGCCGTTGCCAGAGATGAGGCGAGGGTGCGTAGAGTTGTTCGAGCCTTATTCCGTGTCGAAAACTCGACGCACGTTGAAGCTCGACGATAATGCGCGATCTCGGCTCTCAGCCTCCGCTGCGCGCTTCGTTTACACAAGCCTCATTGTCTCGGGGAAATTACGTTTTGCACGCGCGATGCACGATCCTCGTCGCGAAACTGCTTCTCGCGACGAACGGAACTTTGAGATTTCGCGACGTTACCGTCGGTCGGTAACTCGCTTCTGATAAACCGGATCAATAAGGGAATGCAATTCTTTTTATTTTGTACACAGCTGCTAGAAATCAATGAAGTGTTGAACCTAATTAGTGTGGACTTTGATCAGTGATGACTCACTTGGTGTTAAAAGTAGCACGTTCCAGGGTGTCAAATTCACATAATCAGGTGTGTAAAAATGGCCTGTCCTCGTTCATGAAACTTTCGACATATTTGGGTTTGCGACAAGATGATGAAAATTCATAAAATGCTATCAATCAGTGACAACTTATTGAACGAACGTAATTCGACGATGTCGTTGAATATCACTTAACAGTATTCAAGTAAAATGAGTTTGAAAATTTGAGGTTATGATGCAAATTGAAACCAGTTATTGAATACTAGTCGCTGACTCGGTGTGGACTCTATGGGCACTCCGAAGGGTTAACTTTGAACAGCGGATTTTTAACAGTGTAGTAGAAGCTCGGAGTTTTTGGATTGTGAGATACATCCTGGCGAACGGAATTCTTCGGGCCGCGCACAAGGTATACATCCAGCAGCAGCAAAGGTGACTGACACGTGAACGCGGAGATTGGCGAAATGCGAAACGAGAGCGCGGCGTCCAAGGGACGACGGTGTCTGGTCAAATTGAACACGGTGTTAACTGTCAGCCACCCGCGTTGTACATTCATCGGACGCGACTGAACCCATTCCTGCGTTACGTTTTCGCAAGCCACCGCGCGCCTGGGAAATCGCATTGTAACGAGTCTATCTCGCTAACGCCAATCTGGATTACCGAACAGTTTGCTTTTCCGTATATTGCATTTATTCGCACGGCGATGAGCAGGGAAAAAAGCGTCGTTTGACTATATTGATATTATTTGCGTATTTTGGGAGCGTCGTTAAAAAAAATCGCTAAATCACATTATTGTCTTTACTGCATTGGTAGTAAAGAAAAATTCAATAGTGTCGTCATTTTTTTTTTTTCAGAAAAACACTCGTCCTTCTTTCTGCCTTCATAAAGTTCAAAAGGATAAAAATTTGATTACACGTTTTAGTTACATGACACTATTTTCGCGTACATCATTCCGCATTTGTAATTTCGTTTTCCGTTCTTAATCCAATGAACTTTTTTTTTTCAGGTGAGACCCGGATTCGCCCGCAGACGGCGTCGACGGCGCGTCGAAGAAGGGAAATTGGAAAATTCACGCTCAAAATTCGTCGGGAATGACGCGCGCCGGGAGCTAGTCGAAAGAGGTGCTGCCGTTGCGGGTTCTCGTCGGTATATCTGATATTCGCCGACTCGTCGTTGCTCGTCGGTCATTCATCATGCCTCGTGAAAACTTGATTTGACTACCAAATTTCATTCCAATTCATTCGCGATCCACCGCCGCACGAGCCGCTCGCTCTCCCGCCGCACACAAGCGGCCGCGCGCGTACATCGAGAGCCCCGCGAGTTCGTGTACTTTTGTTCGCACGGACGCGCGGAACCGCGTCGTTTGAGCGCGGAAAAAAATGTTCGAATATCGCGCGAGAGACCGACGTTGCCACCGGCGCGATCCCGTGTCCGAGAAATAAATAACGAATCGACAGTGTGTTTTGGCTAACGGGCCGAATCGATAATACTAAACTTGGGAAAAAAAAAAGATCCGTGGCGAATTATGCAGCACGCGAGGTTCTTTCGCATTCTCTTTGACCGTTCGTGGTACCAGACATTTTTGCCTCACCGCTGCGGAAATTCTTCGTCGAATACTCGAACGAATAGCGAAATGACGTGAGAAAATCGATGCCCTGTCCCTCGGAGTCCAAACGAGACGCGCATACAATTTCCACTTTCGATAACTATTTCCACTTTCATTTCCCAATCGCTCCGACGGCGCTTTTTCATTTTTGAAGCTTCATATCTCGTCTTCTTGGTACAACTGTCGATCGCGCGGTACCGACGAAGCAGGCGGTGAACCAAAAATCGCGTATCGCGGTTCGTGTTCGAAAAACCCGCCCGCAAATGTCGCGCGTTACGGTCGTTCGGACGTTTTGTGCATTTCCCGCGGCGCGACGCGAGCATCGCACACATTCGAGAACCGTGAAGCTAGAAAGCCGGTTCGCCGTGGGCCGCCGTTGACTTTGACAAATTGCTGAATGGCGAACGCGCGATCACACGTGGCGCCGGTTTTGGTGATCGATGTTCAGGGATTCGAATTACAGGCGGCAGAAATGAATAAGTGTCACTTGGTGGGATCGAACTGCAGCGGCGACCGAGAGACGACGACGACGACGAAGACGACGACGATGACGATGACAATGACAACGACGACCAGGATGACGAAGACAACGACGACGACGACGTGAGCGCGAGTCATTGGGGCTCGCACGAATCGATTCATCGACCGTCGGTTCCCCTGGATAAATGACCGGCAACCGTAGCCACCAATTCGACACGGGCTACCGCAGCGCGCCGGGTCATTATCAGCGTACAAGAGCGAACAACGAAATTGGGTAATGACAAGTCATTTCGTGTCCGTATTAAATTTTCCACCGAATCGCATGACGCGAACGAAGCCAATAACACGCGTAGCATTGTTCATTTCGACGCTCCGCAAATAACATTCGAACGCGAATCAGCACACGGGAACCTCGATACTCATCATCGCGGACGCCAGAACGGAATTAATTTTCGTTATGGTTTTGATCGTCGAGATTCCTGGAATTCGAAACATTCGACAAATATTTTTCTCTATCACGATAAACAATATGCACCGAGTTTCGGTGGAATCTTGTTTGTTTGCTCGTCTCATCAAAAGCTGAATGTCCATGTCGAACCTGCACAAACTGTTTCCGATCTCGTTGCCACTAACCTCCGAGTACGAATGCCTCGAATCGTGCTTCAATTATTCCGCGACGGAAAAATCGTTCGATCGCGGTATCGCGGGTCAGCTCTGTGACGCGGAACGACGCTCAGATCGGTCGAGCTTCCGTCAACATCGCGCGTCAAGATCATAAATCACGCTTAATCAGGAGAGTCATCTTTAGGTACCGAGTCGACGAGCAATCGCCGCGATTCACCGCAGTGAAATATGCGGTACAAAATAAAGGGAATATCCCGCCGCGGGATAAGCAACGCGGGATCAACCAGGCGCGTAATTTGCTTTTTAAATCGCCGGGAGAGAGAAAATTATGCGTGACTGCACACAGCGGGCGCTTTGGAAATGATCGTCGCGGTAGTCGCGCGCGCCGCAACCGATTGCCCGACGCAGCAGCAGCAGCAATGGCAGCAGCGACACAAGCAGCACGCGTATGAATAATGTAATCTGCCGCTGCTGATCTGTCGGGACGGGCGCGGCCGCGTCTATCTGGAATAAGTAGCTCCGATTGGCAGTGTCACGTATCCCTCGCCCATCGAGACTATATAAGATTATAATTTCCGCGGTTCGGAGACGCGACGAGGGCGAACGTTAAGAGCGCGAAGAGCGCCCCCGCGAAAAGACTGCGGAAAACGAACGATCAAATGGATTCCGGCGCACGTCTCGTTCCCAACGTAGTATTCATCCGCAAATGTTTGCATCGGCCCTTCGCGTCCCCGAGAGCAGGGCGAAGAATAATCGAAGACCCGAGCGCGTGTGACACGCAAACAGCGAGATTTTTCGAGCCCAAAGTGACAAAATATTCGGTGCACTGTTAGAAACCCAGGGTGTTAAGCCTACATGGTGTTAAACCTTGGACTTTTGATCAGTGTTGATCCACTTGATGTTACAAGTAGCACTTTCTCATAATCACATTCACATAATCAGGTGTGTCGAAATTGTTGTCCTCGGGTGTCACATTCACATGATCAGGTGTGTCAAATTTGTTGTCCTCGTTCATGAAACTTTCGACGTATTTGTATTGGTGACAAGATGATGAAAATCCATAAAATGCTGTCAATCAGTGTCGACTTATTGAACAAACAAAATCCGTCGATGTTTTTGAATTTAATTCAATTGTATTCAAGTAAAATGTGTTTGAAATTTTTCGGTTATGATGCAAATTGACACCAGCTATTGAACACTAGTCGTTGTCACGGGGTAGACTCTGTCAACACTGCGAAGGGTCAATTTGTAACACCGAATTTTTAACAGGATTGGAAAATAAAATCCGCCGCTCGACGACTACGGAGACCACCAGGAGGGGGCTGGAAGGGGTGGGGGGGGGGGGGGGGTGTTAGCACGGTAATCTTGTACGTGGTTTGCGGAATTCTGCCGGTAGTCTAGACTTTCTATTATATACACGTTGCAGGGCGCCGTATACCCCGCATCGCCAGTTAGCGCGCGCGACGGGCGAGGAGGCAACCTGCGCGTTCTCCAAAATCAAAGCACATCTCGTCTGCCCGTGCCTGTGTGTGCGTTTGTGTTTGTGCGCAGCACCGCGAGAGCTGCACTGGTACACGTTGCCGCATCGCTGAAACGAGAAGCGCACTCGCTGCTGCCGCCCAGCTCGCGGGACCTCAAAAGGGATGTTATAGACAGAAAGCGCGCTGACGCGAGGGAACGCCCAATGAGAAAGAGCGAGAGCACCGCACGGAGGGGTGAGTGGGGGGTTGGGGGGTAGAAGAGAGGATGGTGCTCGACTAGAGTTAGAGATCACGGCGGCAGATGGCGTGCCGGAGCAAGAGAGGAATTACCGTTGAGGCGACGGCGCGCCCCACAAACTACGTGGAACGGTCTCTAGTAGCCTAGTCGTTCGTTAACGCTCAACGAAGCGCCTCTTGCTACCTATATCTGACAGTGGCAGAGGGGCGCGAGCGGGAGGCGGCAGGGGGAGTTAGGGGTGGGTTTGGGGGGGGGGGGTAAGGACGATGAGGAGGTATATAGAGTTCCCAGTAGACGCTTCATCCCGCGCGTCGGGATCCTGGAATTACTGATCCAGAAAGAGGATGAAGGCTCACGGTTCCTTCAATCTTGTCCCACCCGTCGTTCGGGGACCTCCGCTCCCGTTACATAGTTAGTTATGTATTATACGTATATACACATAGACGTGCGTCGATGGATGAAATTGAATTCGTCCCGGCGCACCGAACGTCCAGCCGCGATGAGATTTTTCCGCTCGTCCCGCGGATATTATTACGCGTCATATTTATGATCTACGAGTGTCGGCTCTGTTGATGAGAGTCGCAAGTATGCGTCGAAAATACGCTGTGCGAAACAACAAATGCTTTCGTCGATAGTTCATGATCTTTGGGGGTACACACGGGGGCGTTTTGAGTTCGATGTGACCGGGGAAAATTGTGTCATCGCACGGTGCGGGGCGTTTGTGCCAAAGCCGAGACGTAAGAAATATCGAACGGTAAGAAATATCGTTGGAAAATCCCGCTAATGAGTGAGCTTTTTTTCAGGGACAGCCCTGTTCTTGCGACTGCGGTCCGAGGAAAAATGATGTACGCGGGATTTGCGGAAATTCGCGCGGAGATTATACGCGAGTCGAGCGGAGCTCTCGACGTTCGGTGCCGTACTTTTGGGTGCGGATGTTGAAAGTTGGAAAACAAACCTGAAACGTTTGTATAATTTTACCTCGTCAAACATTGGGCGATGTGAACAAAGTTCGAACCGCAGGAAATTAGGCTTTACGCTCGATGCGAGTGGAAGTAAAAACGGGGGAAAAAAATGTGCTCCCGCTGACATTGCGGTTATTTGCTTAATCGCTCGAGCTGTGCGCACAGGCGCAACGCGACACTGCGTCGCGATTCAACTACCGGCTGTCTTAATTCGCCGTGTCTCACCCCCTGTGACAGCGGCGGCAATCTTCTTGCGCCGCTACCAGCCATTAATTACGTTTCCGCGTTTCTCCGGGGCACGACAATTCGCGTCAATCCGAGAAGCACCGACGACTCGGCGACGCGAATCCGCATCTCGCGTCTCCCGTTCCCGCTGCTTAGATTCTCATCTGCATGCGAGCGCGGCAACCGCAGCGCATCGGAGTCGCTCAAATAATTTCGTCGGAGTCGCACGCGGACGAGGCGCGAGTCGCGCCTGGAATCGAGAATCCGCTTGGAAACAGGAGAGTAACGAGAGATTAGCTGCCAAAAGCAAAGAATTAAGGTGGGTCGATCACCAGAGGCTTTTCAAAGGTAGAAATCTATATTTTTGATCCCTCTTTTAAAAAGTTCATGAGTAACGGAAAGCATTGTTAGCAAAATATTCGTGCTGTGATTGGCTGGGACTTTCAGACCGAGTCCAATTTCATTTGTCCTTGATAACTTTGACACTTCTCGCAAATATCGTATTTTTTTTTTAATTCACTAAAAAAGGGTTGTAACCGGTGTTTTCAGGGGTAGAATATGCGACTTGAGAACGATGGTATAGGTTAAAAGTCAATATATTGAAAAAATAAATTTCGTGACCCCGATTTGGGCGGTTTTCGGCCTGGCGGACAGATCTACGATTTTTGACAAACTGGTCGGCCAAAAATTTTTTTTTTTCAAAATCAACTAAAAAAGGGCTGTAACCAGTGTTTTCAGGGGTAGAATATGCGACTTGAGAACGATGGTATAGGTTAAAAGTCGATATTTTGAAAAAATAAATTTCGTGACCCCGATTTGGGCGGTTTTCGGCCCGGCGGCCAGATCTACGATTTCTGCCAAACTGTTCGGCCAAAATTTTTTTTTTTTCAAAATCAACTAAAAAATGGTTGTAACCGGTATTTTCAGGGGTAGAATATGCGACTTGAGAACGATGGTATAGGTTAAAAGTCGATATCTTGAAAAAATAAATTTCGTGACCCCGATTTGGGTGGTTTTCGGCCTGGCGGACAGATCTACGATTTTTGACAAACTGTTCGGCCAAAATTTTTTTTTTTTTCAAAATCAACTAAAAAAGGGATGTAACCAGTGTTTTCAGGGGTAGAATATGCGACTTGAGAACGATGGTATAGGTTAAAAGTCGATCTTTTGAAAAAATAAATTTCGTGACCCCGATTTGGGCGGGGTCATTTATTTGTCGAAGGAACGATAGTAAATACACATGTATTTTGCAGAATAACATTGACGAGTGAAATCTGGACCAAATTGAAGCAGCGAATGAATGAAAAATATGCTCAACGAACTTCAACCAGTGACGGGTAACGGTTACTGAATTTCGAGGGATCCGAATCAGCGGAATTTCTCGTCTCGCACGCGCAACAAACCTTGACTCACTCGCCCGCGCAAATATTTGAGAATTTGAGTGGCGGACCCGCCGTCCAGCCAGAGAGCTTTGCACTTCGTGCATATCCACTGGAAAATTATAATATTGCAAAGAAAAAACGTTGTTTGTCTTGCTTCCACGGGAAAATTAGATAAGAAAATATCTCTACACTGTTGACTGGCCTCGCGCTGCCGCGCACAACTCTTTGACGCTTGCTTAATGACGAGGCAAGAGTCACTCTCGCGCGTTACCGTAATTTTAATTAACGTCAAGATTATAATCTCGTCCGCTGTTGGCTTTGGCGATAAAATTTTCCAGCTCGCGCGGGTCTGTTGAACGAGGGGACCGCGAAGTGCGAAAAGCAAAAAGAATAAGCTGAAGAGGAGAAACGAGCTTGCGAAATTACACGACTGAGAGCATTAATCTTTAATTACTCATTACTTCTCGATTTCTCACCCGCAGCGTTTTCTCGGGCATCGCGTACTTTTTCCTCTTCCAGCTGTGAGAAGCGTGGAAAAAAAGCGTATTCGACGCATCGATCTCGTGTCTCACGCCTCCGTTCGGCGACTTTACTACGCGTACGAACCTCGACAAAATGTGACGGTAAAATAGCGATTTCACACGCGAAACTCCGCGGACACGCCGAGTGTCCAGCGAGAGCCAATTTTTCTCCCTCTCTCGGGGCGCGTCCCGACTTTTACGGCTCTTAGCACGCGCGCCACAAACTCGTCGATTTCTCCGAGGACGCCGCGCGGGAAAAGACATCGGAACTTCCCTCAGAGATATCGATAAATACACAATATATTTTTATATTCCTTCTATCGCGTACATATTTCGCATATATCGTTTTATCATAAACGTCAGATAAACAGCATAAGAAAAAATGCTCATGATTGACGATTTTTCATTCTATCAAAAATTACCTAAAAATATTTACCCACGACTTGATTTTCAGAAAAAAAAAAAAAAAAACGGATACAAGCGTCAAAATGTTTCCTCTTCAATGCATAATCATCCTCGTCAATGCATCAAAATCCATTCGCAAGCTGAACCCGATCCGGCGTTTAACCAGCCCGGCGTTAATATCGCATTTCCTTCGTCGTCGAGATGAGACGTCTTCCGCCTTCCGCAAACAGATTTATTGCGAATTGCCGTGTGGACCCGAGCGCCGCTTGACTCGATACGCAATGTCGGGAAGGACGAGTGTAAATAGGACGGTAGATCGGTTAAGCAAATAGACTCGAGACTAAGGGGGTCGCATGGGCCCGCGCGCGCGGGCGGTGCACTGTGACCCCTAGTATGTTCCACACTTAGCCGAGTTATATGTAACACGTATAACCGCGGGCGCGCATGCGGTAAAAGGGTGTGCAGTGTGTATGCTTGTACGTGGCGCTATATTGGATCCTTCACGCGCAATCAGAGAAATAGAATGAGATTTCGGTCTCGGTACGCGAGTTCTCGTCGGCCCGACGCCGAACACCTATGCCAGTTGCCCCCTCGCGCCTCGCCACCCGCGCTCGCCCCCCCCCCCCCCCCTCCCGTGTAGCTGATGGGTTAATTTCGCGTAACGACGCCTCGCCGGTAACTGCAAATGTAGGAAGGACTGCATATGCCCGGGTACAAGAGGTTGACGATACCTTGAGGAGCAATTCCGTCGAAAAAGCCAACGGCGGATACCCACGCCGCGCGAGTCTCGTCCGGCTTCCGGCGAATCCGCGCCGCTTCCAACTAGTCTAACCGTATCTTTACGTCCGACACATTTGTGGCCTCTGACCTCCGACGATTTCGGATTTCCTTCTAATTCTGGGTCTCAATTCGTACAGATCGCACTGACTTCTGCATTTTTGCCGACGACCACGATGCTTGGTCACTCGCGATTCTCGTTTTTTTTTTTTTTTTTTTTTTTTTTTTTTTTTTTTTTTTCACATTTATCTATCTACCGCACTTCACGTCGTTACTTGTGTGCAAGTTCGGTTTTTTATTTCTTATTTTATATTATTTTTTCATCTTTTCTCTCTCGCATACCGCGCGGTACATAGTTTGCGAGTGATCGAAGGGTATTTTCGAGAGTTAGGAAAGTTGGCGTCGCACTCGTCTTGTTTTCTCCGTCGTACTCAGCACTCCTCACGAGGAGCGCGGGCATGTTCCCGCGGGACGAGCTCAAACCACGCGCGTACGGATGCTGTCCAATAAATCTCGCATTCTCTATCGCCTTGGCGTATAAAGCGCGAGCGCGAGCGCGCTCGACGAGCGACAAAAAGAGCACGGTGAACGCTTGCTCTCGACAATTTGTCGTGCGCTGAAGCTCTCGGAATTTTCCCGCGCGACGCTCGCATATTTTGCATGACATTTATGAAAATGTTGTTTATCGAAATATAAAACGTGGGTGTAATCGCGTTAGACGTGAAAAATTTGCGGAAAAAGAGAATATCATTGCAGTAAAAAATAACCGTGTCATCTTGTGCACAACCGAAGTAACGATGAAGTAGCGATATGGACATCAAAGCGACTGTTCGAATTCGTAATACCTTTTGGATACCGAACTTACGGTATTTCTCCGTTGCGCTTTAGCATAAAGCGAGAAACGCCGTCTAGAATATTTAATCGAATCTAACAGTTTAAGTTGTACATCTCGCATTAACGAATTCCGCGCCCGCAGCTGCAGTCGTGAATAAAGGGGTATGATGCACATTTGCGCTTGGCTCTGCCTGAAATGAGGAAGCCGATCGATCGAGATAACGAGAGCTGGAAGATCCATCGAGCGAAGACACGCCGAGCTAAGACAGTTCCACCGATGTAGCTGCCGCGCTTCACTCTCTCTCTCTCTCTTTCTCTCTCTTGCTCCTTCTCGCTCGCTTTCTCGCTTTCCCTGACTTCCATCCACGAGCCTTCGCGTCTCTTGATAAGGGCGTGAGGTGCAATCAATCTGCATTACGGGGAAGTCGGCACGAAATTTCAAGCTAAATTCTCGCGGGCTTTGAACGCGCAGACGAGAGCCAGGAGCTATATACCGAAATTTCATCGAGACTCCTGTCAATCACAAAAGGCGCCTTCATGCATATCACTTAGCCCCTAACTTCGCCGAAAGCTTCGTGGACCATCAACTGCATCCATCAACTATCCATACGTGCTTAATAGGCCGTTTACTGTTTCCCAACTGCGTCGATAAATCCGTCCTATGAAACTCCTTCGCTGTTATGCGAATGTTTTTTTTTCAGCAAAACTTTCCAGAAAATAGAGACATTACTTTCATTTATTAATTTCTTTCATTTTCAGAGTTGAATTTTGCAACTGAATACATTTCCATAAATTTCAACGATTCTTGACGTACGTCGTGTAGTTAACTTTTTTTTGTCTCGAAACTAGATTTACGAAGACAAAACGCAAGGTTCAGTAACGCCACGTCCCGAGCATCACGTTCTCGGCGCAACCGCCCTCACCGCAATCACCGTTGAGCCTCCGACGCTGATGCCGTGTGTTAACTGCGAGATATCACGTGCCATCGTAGATTGCGATGTAATTATGAAGAAGGAGCGAGCACACGCGGGTGTGATAACCCCGACGACTGTGTAACATTCGCCGTCCCGTGCAGAAATGTAGTCAGGGCTATGTACTAGGCCCGTACACGGAGAAAACGGGGCTCGCAGTATATTAGCGATACATACCAGACTTTAAAAAATTATGTTATAAATATAGAAATAACTGCTGAACGGATAACAATTATGACTATGAAACATAGTAATAAAGACAAGACAAACATCTTGCTAAACGATATTGTTATATATCGATTATATATAATCTTCCTTGACTTACTACCATGTAATACCAGGCTTCATCGTGGAAATAGAGCAACTGCTTACCGAAGCAAAACATTCCGAAGTATGAAAGCCGAGTTCATATCCTATGAACCTTATTTCCATTCTGCGCGCATATCGATGCACTATGATTATAACTATTACTATGATTATAACATTTCGAAGCTGCGTTTTAACTAATTCACTTCAGTGTTGTTGCCAATTCATGTCTAGTGCAGTGTTGCGGTAATACTAGGCAAATCTGCCGTTGAAAGTTACGCGAAATGTTTGGCCTCCTTAATAATTGTATTTACGGAGTAAGAGAATTACTGCATGTGATTCTGTGCAAATGAGCGAGCTCGGTTGTTTATTGTGCGCGCGTTATTGTTAGCTATTCCATTATTTGCTCTCCTATACACACCCGGGTTATCAATAATAAACGTCGAGACTCGGAGGATGCGCGGAAACTCCGGCAGCCGGCATCGTCGAGCTCGAGGTTTCTCATAACACGCGTCCGCGCGGAGTCTCGAGACGAACCTCCGCGTTTTCTCTCGAAGCAGCGGCGAATTTTGTCTCCAGTTTCTCGCGGTTCCTCGCGCCGGCATTGTGGATCTTTTGTCCGTGCAATGAAACTTATCCGCCGAACCGACCGAACTCCGCGCGGATTTTCCATTACTACAAATCGACGCAAGAAATTACAAACACCAATTTTATGTCAGAGGAAAAATTGATTAAAAACACGATCAATGATAGAAATAATTTATCGAGATAAGTTATTTTGATATTATACAATTTTCCTGATGCATTCAAAAACTCGAAAAATCATCGACGAAAAAAGTTTCCATACATTAAACGCTTCGCGAGTATTTAAGTGTGATAAATGAGGGATTCATCCCCTCGGACTGTTGGATAGAAAAGTATCGCCAAAAATTGAATATTCCGCCTTGTTAACTCGACTCAGCGATGAATTATTCTCGAGCCTGGTTGGCCGCAAGTCAATTAATCGATGCGATAAATTGAACGATAGATTCGGCGCGGGAACGCGCGCTTTTTCATCGCGCCCGCGCGCTCCGATTTACGGACGATTATACTCGAACGAGAACGATTTTCGGTGGCCGCGAGGAAAATTCGATAAATCGCGCAATTGGCATGCTCGACCATCCGTACTTGCCACGCGAGCCATTATCGTCGCATTTATTGTTCGACAAATAATTACGCTCGTACGCGCGCACCGCGGCGTCGCGGATGCAACCTACGCGCGCTGTTGGGGGGCGCCCGCGTCGCTCGGCGACTGACTCGGCGCGATATCGAACGATTAATTTCCGTTGCTGCGATATTTCGCGGAACTCCCCCGCGGCTTATGTGTCCCGGGGCGCACGATAACAGTGCGCATCGATTTGCGAGAAATACGCGAGCCATCATCGTGCCAGCCGTGAAATGCACGCGTTCTCGTGTATACACGCGGCGCGAACGTTGATTCGCGCGAGATCAATTTTCTAACCTCGCGGTATAATATTTTCCAGCCAGTGGGAAATAATAATCGATCAATGGTGTCGATAATTGGAACTGTTACAGTCCAGTGGTGGTCTACTTTGCACATGCGGAAAAATACGTTCTTCATTTACTCCCAATGTACGCAAATTTCCAAGTCACCATTCGAGCAGCCGTTCGAACGAAATTACTAATTGCGACAAGTCGACTTGCCGCGGTACTGAAAATCAGCCGCGAGTGTTCGTCGTATCGGTTTAATAAACGAAAGATAAAAAAAAGCAAAACAAAAGAAGCTGCACTCGAGTACAGCGCGGAAAATTGTTGGTCCACGGCTTTTCTTATTTGATCCCGGGAGTGCAGCGTGGGCGTTGGCGTCGAAAGTTTGTCCAACATTTACTGCGGAATCCCGCGACGAGCCGGGCTGCTCTCGCGCTCGGCTGCTCGGATACCGCGCGCCGCACCTTCGTCGCCGCTGCCGTCGCCGGCGCCGCTACCGCTGCCGCTGCTGGGTGCGCACGTATTGTCGCGATTTCGACTTGCTTTAATAGAATTCCAACGGTGAAATAAAACGAATGGGAATTTTCCCGATATCGAACAGCCGCGCAGCCGCCGCTTGATAAAATAGACGCGACGAAGAGGGATGAAATTCCTTCCACTTGCGCGCGCGCGGCTTGGTTGCCGCGCGCTCGTGGCAGCTGCACCCTGGCATCTCGCCTTCTCCGACGTTAAATATTTTGTCTTTGACACGTATATTTTTTTTGCTTTCAGTATTGTACTTTCTCGTCGACTTCGCGCTGAGGACGCGCTGCGAATGAGAACCTGGAGAAGCTCGAGAAGAGTCGTGACACGTGTGACATCGGCAACGGAAAAGCTGTTACAGTTACACACGTACGAAGCTCGTATATATCTCTGTGGGTGAGAGAGGTTACACGAATAGCGCGGGCGACGCGGGCTCACCGACGCGCCGGGCGCGGTCCATTGTAAAATTGGAATCTACAAAGAAATTAATTTTCTCTTATCTCGTAGGTTCGCGAGGCACGATAAATCTGACCGCAGAGCCACACGACGCCCTTGCTCCGCGGTCTGTGGAGTCGCTCTTCGTCGTTCTCTTTCTCTCTCTCTCTGTTCTGGGAGGATTTATAGGTCCTACGGGCCCTGGACCTACCTTGGTAAAAGCGGAATAGCACCGGGCAGGAGCAGCAGCAGTAGTAGCAGCAGCAGCGTCGGCGGTGATCCAGCATCTTCCCTTTTACTTTTGCTGCTGGTATTATGGAGCCGCAACCCTTATTCCCGGCGCCTCATGCAGCAGCCTCCATCGGGCCACCTTGCGGTAGATCATCCGCCGGCGAATATAATGAAACCTTCAGCGAGACAAGCGTTTCGTTATTTATAACTGCAAACAGGATTTTGTCTTACTCTTTTTTTTAAGTCCCCGGGTTTATTTGACAGGTGGAGAATGTTATTAACATAGTTGTCACTTATATCTGCCGATGTCTCGCTGAGTGTTTGATCGACAAAAGACACGAGACGGGTTATTAATAGCGATTCGTAAATAGTATGAAACGCAATTCATAGAATTTTAATGCTTGATGGTTATTCGCAACGGTCATCATTATCAACAAAGAGTTTTTATGTTGATTGCTGCTCTAGCAAGAAATAAAATAAGAAATTAGGAATGGTGCTTTCCGGGATTGTGCTTATCTGATTTCCGATTGTCGCGGACTTCGCTCGCTTCTGTTTTTTTTTAACTAGCAACGAAGACGAAAGTGGATCTCTGGCGCATCCGGGTGGGGGGATTTGTAATTGAATATAATCAGTGGGCAAATTGTGGTTTCCGCAAAAATTCTCGAGTGCAATTTTCCTCAGGATAAACCCGGTTAGTTATTTTCTTTCGTCGGTGCGCTCCAGGTTAATCGATACCGAAATTACTGAAATTGTTTGAAGAGGTGTAGCGTCCACTGAATGCTCACTTATTTTCCGTCAAACAGCAAATTCGTAGGAGTTTTCAGTGAAAAAAAAATGTTTGCAATGTTTTTGTTTTTTAAATTTGTTATCTTTTGACAATGACCCAAGCCAGAAACGGGTCAACATCGATAAGTGCAATCGACCCAGTGTCTCAGCATTCTTGTCATGATAGAGGAATTTCTCGGTATTAGTATTAATTACGTAAAATAAACAAATCTCGGCTAATAGTGAAACGCAATTTGTTACACTTTTTACGGAGTGCTTCACTTCCTAAAAACGTTTGAACCGACATCAGAGCCCCAACAACGTACGACAACTTTTTGAGCAAAAGAAAGAAAACAAATAGCTTTCGCGATTATTTTCCGCCGAGTAAATTCTTAATTTGCAAGTCGACGAAAGTGGTCCGTTATGTACGAAAAATTCTTCAAAAAGAAAGACACATTCGTCACGAGCGTGCAAAGTAGTTGAACGACATTAGTGGGCGGGGAAAAAAAAACGCGGAGAAATGTGAATGCACCAGCGGCCCCGGCGGTTAAAGTTTTAGTTGCGCCTTTCAAGTATCACACTCTGGTAAGACCAGACGAAGGAGTTAGAAAGGAGAGGCAGGAAGGCGGGCTTGAAATTTCTGACCGTAATTACGAGCAACGACCAAGTTTCAAAGTTTCCATCCACGAGTGAAAATTATGCCGGCGCCGGTGCTGCCGCGGCGCAGCTCGCGACCGCAAAACGCACTTGTAGCTCTCGAAGGATGGCTGATGCGACGGCACCTGTTACAATTTATAACGTACACGCGGGTATAACCATTTGCATTTCGTAAGCTTCCGGGGCGACCTTCTTCTCGTGCCCTGACATTTTCCCCATTTTCCCGCTGCTGAAAGGAGTAGTAATGAAAAGTAAAGAGGTGAACGAGGTATTGAGGGAAAATCCTGCACCTTCGATGCTAACCGCGATTTTACAAGCATTGCCGACAAATGGCAAACAAAAATGTTCCTCGGTCGAGTAGGCCTCGACGTCCGGAGCCGAAAAAAAAAAAAAAAAAAAAAAAAAAACCGTCACTCTCGAATAAATCCGAACGAGCGCCCGGTCGACAAATTGCTCGCTCTAAATCTGACCCGGGTAAAATTTTACTCACGTTTGCTCGGTGCACTCGCTGAAAATCCCGCAGACACTGCGAACGATTAACATGCATTACGTGACAGCTTTGCTTTGCTAAACGATTTATCTCACGTTCGCCGTGTAAGGGGCTATAATTGCAGTGTTGGCGCTTTCGGTGCAGTGTTCTGAGTTTCGTCCATTTGCCCATGAAAATGACCCGAACATGCGGCTAAATTTGGAACGAGGTTAATCCGTGCACTTCTCAAGGTTCCTCGTAAAATGTTAATATAGCTTTCAATTTTTATTTACGAAAAACTGACAACGATATAAAAATGTCTCCATCCGTACAGACGTTGTATCCACGATTTGGCACGCTGACTTCAGATACCATGACAGACTTTGCCACGCGCACAGAGAGCACGAGAGACGAGATGAATTTGCCGAATGCAAGGAGAATAATGCCGTCCGCACGCGGCGCCGAATTTTCATAAGATCGAGAGTGTTTAAATATGCGTTCGCCCTGATCCTTATGAAAAACTCATCTCGCCCGCAGGGTTCCCTTACTTTAGCAAAAGCCGCGCCGAGCGCCGTCGAGCGTTTCAGCGGCGACGGCGACAACGGCGGCTGAGAGGCGCCGTCGTCGCCGGGAGAACAAAGAGCTTTAGAAATAAATTATTATTCGGGTCTTTAATTTTTCTCCTTCGGCTCGACGCAAACAAGACTAGATGAAAGTCGCGGGTCGCGCGCTACGCGATTCTCTTTTCGGGCTCCTTCGCGACCTCGTTCAAATGCCGCGTGCATCGGACATTATTGTGAAATATTTAATTGACGTTGAGTGCCGGGCACCGAAAACCGTCGAACCACCGCAAGCGTATATAAAATCCGTTTTCCCACGGGCTAAAATGGCATTCGAATGAATTTCGAGCATCGTCCTACCGCCACCTGTGCAAATCCTGAATCATCTATGTAAATATCTATGCAAATCGCGATAGTTATCAACTGCCCCGGGCTATGTTAATTCAAAGCCAACAATGGAGGATCACTAAGAAATCGTGAAATTAATTATAAGTTCTATTTATACCGAAAAGCGCTTGAAATAAAAAGAAAAAGAAAGCTAAACACGAAATCGCGTTGATAAATCGAGGAGAACATTATTATTTAAAATTCACTTTCAGCTTGACTCGCACCAGCTGCGCCAGGGTCAGTATCGTTGTTTTCTTCTTTTTTCCTTCGCTTCTTTTTTTTCTCTCCTTGCACCTCGGCATCCGGCGCGAGGCGTTCAATCACGGTCTATTAACCTCGCGCAAAGTGTAATCGAGCTGCGAAACGATTTGATTAATTGGAAATCCACGAGTAAGCCGGAGTAACAACGCATCGCACGAGGGATTTTCAAGCGGGTCGCGAGGGAATAAATGAATAAATGAATAACAAGGAGAAAGTGCGAGATTCACGCGCCCCGGAGTGAAAACCGTTTACGACGCGGAATTCAACGGAGATACATTTATTCGCGATAAAAATATCGCAATCGGTGGAGCGATAGAAATTATCGCTCGGAACTTCGTCGAGATATCGCGCGTTAACGCGGACGCTGCAGTCGCGAACGAGAATTGTGAGGTAGCCGGAAGGCTTCTCGTAAAATACCTAAAAATATCGCGCGTCTTGCGCGGGACACGGTTTCTCAATTCGATCGTAAAATGTTCACCCATTTTCTCGTCATTCGACTCGACCGTTGCTATTCCTGTATTCCCTCGTGTGTAGATTCCAAATAGTTGTAATATTCGTTCTAACTCTATGTAATTTAATTTAATGATTTTTTTTGTCCCGAGCAGAAAAAATTAGTCCGGATGGATTTCGGGATGGAGTCACGGCAGTCAGGGCAGCATTCCCGGATAGCCTCTTGATGGCATTTGGTTTAATGTCGAAGTCCAACCCGGACTCCATTCCGGATTACATCCTAGACAGACCGGAAAATTTAACAGGACAAAAATCTGTCCTAGACTCCATCTTCGACGGTCCGGGAAACTAGGCAGGAATTCCGGGCTGCTTAGTTACTCCTCGAGACCCCTGATACTTCTATTCTTGGAATTAAGGAGCGGCAGAAATTACTTGTAAAGCGATTTTTCAATGGCCATTACATTTATTCCATCTGCTTGATTTTGCTTAGGCAGCCAGAGTCTGGAATGGAATCTGAGATGGAATCCCAGATGGAGTCTGGGATGAACTGTCAGTCCTGCCGAGTTTCCCAGTCTGCCTGGGTGAAGTTCTGAATAGAGTCTGGGATGAAGTTTCATATGGAGTCCGGGATGGACTTCGGCATCCGACCAATTGCCGAAGTCCATTAAGATTTTATCTGAGTCTCATGCCCGGACTGTCTGGCAGGAAAAAATAAAGGTTTAAAATAATGTTGAACAAGAACTAATTAATTATCTATTTATTCTCTCTTAACAATACTTTACATCTTTCTATTTTTATCCCACAAAGTATAAATGCATTTCTAGAAATGCACTTCTGGGTAAAACCGTAAATAATTTCTAACCAATAATGTACACGAGTCCCTATTTCACTGTTGCTGCCATTCTTAGCGCAAAACGAGCCATATCCACGGTTCAATTTCCGATCGAACTATCCGTATCCCGGAGAAACATGATCGCAGTATGCTGCGAGTACAGTCATAGCTGCTCGTGTTGAAACACACCGTGAGCAGAAAAGGATATGTAAATACAGAAAGCAATTCGTTGTGGCGCGGGTGGGCCCTGGCGCACGGCTGTATATTTCGTATTTCCAACGGTGCGGCACACGTGAGAAGCTCGAGCTTCCGCCTGGTCGCATGTGCGCGCGCGTAGACATCTAGTTTCCGCCATTCGTCTTCTCTCTGCCGAATTGAAGAATGACAAGTGTGCATGTTCGTTTACTCGTCGCACAATATATTGTGCAACGACGACGAGACATATATGCACAAAGGAAAGTAAAATCTTCGGTGTTTTAATCATCGGTTACACTGCAAAACTTTGACATTGTGACGACTTTCAACACACTTTCAAGCCTGTTGGTATTAACATAGTAACTGATACCTAAAAGTAACGTAAAAACTCGTCACAATGTAAAAGTCAGGAGAAACAACACTCTTGCAACAGGCTTGGTTTTTAGAATGTATTGTCCGCCCTTACGGAAAATGGCACACGAAGGGCGAACGTTGGAAAAACACGTCGAAAGCTACCAGCCACTGGCTATATGCCAGTGACTGGTGGCTTTCGACAGTTCGAGCGGGCTAATGGTTGTATGGTTGTCGCGAATATGTTTTGCAAAGGGTAGATACATGCATTGATAGAGGGGACGATAGTTCCGTCGACGATGGTTCTGGTCGCGAGGTACAAACAACCACCTCGCAGTGACATCGACGTTCGGTGGTGGTGGCGAGTGCATGACAAAAGATCTACACAAGAGACACCATCTGATGTCCCCCCTCCCATTCGAGTCTCTTTCGTGCAGTGGCGTTCAGCGCTGGTGGCGAGTTAATGGCAAAAGGCAGACCCAGGAACGATGGAACAAGCGATCTGCACCCCCATTTGATGCTCTTTCTCATTCAAGAACGAAAATTGTGCAAATTCGTTTTTTTATCATGCTATTCATCTCCTAAGGAACAATTTATACACAAAGGGAAGGCAGTAAGATATTCATAGTGTCTTGCAGAAAATGTCACATCAAGGGCCGAAGTTAAAAAGAGTCGTGGTGATGCCAATAACTGGTGACTGACAAGATCCTGAAGGTGCCAATAATTGCACGGGCATCGTGAATACTTCGCGAAGGGTAGATACGTGTATAGATAGGGGCGGATGATGGTTCCGTCGATGTTAGCCCTGGCCGCAAGGTATAACCGACCCCGCGGCGACAGCGACGTTTGGCGCTGGTGCGCGGCGACGAGTTAATGGCGAAGGAGCGACAGGAGGGATCGGGTACAAGGGGCCTCGGCGCAAATAGAAAACTAGTGTTATCATTTCATTCGCTTGGCCTCTCGACTCAGCCCTTCCGCGTTTCTCTTCACCGCGACCCTCTCGGTTATTCACTCCCCCTCCCAAGCCGCTCTTACGCGATTGGCCTCTCGCGGCTCGCAGATAAGAAAAAGCCGCGTATCTCCCGTGTGGCTCGCTCGCCGCACTGTCTGCCGCGTTCACCACAGGCCGCAGGATCGCGCTCGCATCGGCGCTCCGAGCGAAGAAACTCCTGAGAGATAAGAAGAATAAAAAAAAAGAAAATCGCGCGACGGAAGTTACGGTCAGACGAGCGAGGAACTTGGAGGGTTCGTATTGCCGACTGGAATGTCCTCGCCGCTCTTTATCAATTATATAACTTTTGCGTCGCAAACGCCACGAGTTGAGATTCGGATGCTCGAGAAACTTTTTTTTATGCCTTCGAGTTGTATCAGATACGCGTGGTCCTTCTGCGAAACATCCACGACGCCTAGTCGTTGCAGTCGTTATTGCAGTCAGCAATATTGTAGTATTACGTCGATTACAGTTGTTATTGAAAACTGTAATAAAACTTTTCCCCAAAATAAAATTAGATTTGAAATAAATCGTTCATCGAACACCATGACGATATCCGTTTCCGATGAGTGCTTTTTTATTGAAATTGCTAGCATTCGTGGAAAAAAGTTGATTGCAGTTTCTATATTGAGTTTCTAAGTACCGTTTCGCATGCTCTTAAGATAATTGAACAAATTCTGGAAACTTTTTGTATCAATTTCATTTTTCGATATATATAGCGTATCGTGAGGTCCATCGCGTAACTCGTCTTCGATTCTGCGGGTTACAGAATTTTTCAATCCGCCGTAGCGTTTCACCTGGGCAGATTATCTGCATGGTATATGCAACGTCTACATCTCTCGCTCTCGCCTTAACCGAAAGAGATACATAAATCTCGCGGACTTTCGGAAGACACGGCCGAGTTAGCCGTCTTTAAATCAAAAGATGTTGCGAAATTTTGTCGGTAAATCACCGGGTCGCGACGGCAGTTTCGCCGTTGCGGCGCCTGTTTTCTCGCGATGACGAATATGCGCTTCGCGAAGCCGGCGCGGTCGGACTCGCACAGTCGGAAACGTCGAAATCCATATCCACGACCGCGAGCGGAATTCGAGTGTCGATATATCCAATATTGGCCCCTCGATCGCACGAGTTTTTAATCAAAGATTCACGACAGCGGATTATATTTATACGAACGAAGATAATTGCGACTAGAAAACTTTTCTCCTCTCATTCGCTGCAAATCACACGGTCCTGCCGGTCCATAAATTAAGGAAAAATCTCCATTAACCGGCCCCTCGTTCCCATTATAAAATGGCAGGGCCCCCACGTGAAAACTTTCCGGTGGTTCGCCCCATTCTCTGTCCGGTCGATGTTTTTTTTAATTTTCTTTTTTTTTTTTTGAGAGAATAATCCAAAGTTCTAGCAGTATATTTCACGGCCGTCGCCGCTCACCGCGAATTCTCTATATCTCGGGGGAACTTTTATAATCCTCTGTTATCTCTCGCAAGATCTGGACTCTCTTTCGCGTAGCGCCGAGCAATCACGCCAAAGTCGATAGTCTCTCTCCGGCTAATCGCTAGTGAATGCCATGCGAAACGAACGTTTTTTTTTCGTCCCTCGACCCGAAGTTTATACATAGTTCCACGGTACTCTCGGCTTCGTGGGCTGTTTCCAGGCCCTCGGCTCGCTTCGACTCTGAATTCACTTAACGCCGAGTTTATCTGTTGTTCTTTAATTATAACTCTAATCTCGAACGCCCGAGAAATACGAAGCAACTGTAATCAGATTTATCTCGACTGCATATTTATTGTAAAATATTTCACGCACACGGAGAAAGATCGTTTCGTTGTTCGCGACAAAAAACAAATGAGACGTCAGATTCGTTCTTTTATCATTGAATTTTTTCATCAAGTTTAGCCAAACAATTTACAAATTCAGTAAAACAAAACGAGTTTCAAAAGCACAATATTACGGTAACCTGAAAAGCACATTTTTTTTCGCCATGTTCTGTCAACCCGAAAAAATATCGTTTTTTCGTTGTATACCGCATTATCATAATTCCTCGGACGTGAATTTGTAATTGATCAGTGATTACGGTGCTCGACGGTGTGATTACGAGCGTCACGCGGGTAAATTTTCGATTTAGCAGTGATTTATATCACTCGTCGGACGTCCATCAAGGCTTCTAATAGTTACATTCAACGCGGGGAGAGTGACAGAGTGAGTGAGAGCCGCCGATCTGCCGCGGAACTAAATGCACATAGCGGTGCTGGGCGACAGCGCGTGAAGAGAGAGAGGGAGACAGAAAGAGGGAGTGCGGCACATGCCGGGAATATAGACAGCATAGGTGACGTTCGCACGCGTGTGAGGGTGGGTTTTCACGCGTCGCATATCGCACGTATCTATTGTGTACCGGCGACGGTGTATGCACGTCCGGCGCGACCCGTCGAGCGTCGGCATTATCGCGCTGCTCGCTCTCGTGTCAGTAAATAAATCCGATTAATTCGAAAACCATTCCGGATAATTAAACGTCAATGCACACGCAGGATGTTCCGCAGAACGCTCGCCACGACTAATTAACATATGCCCGGTGGGAGCCGGGCGAGTGGGTAGAGAGGTACAGGGGGGGAGGGGGGGGGCGTGGGGGTCGGAAGGAGAGGGGGCCCACCCGCACTTTACCGCACGTAATTAACGAGCGTCGGGAATTAGGTTGATTTCTTCGTCCTGATAACCGTCACCGAGAAAGTCGATATCCGCGCCGGCTATACATATTTCACTACAAACGACCACCCCGAGTGAGTATTTAACGAGAAATAAATTAAAGGCGCGCAAAAAAAATGAATAAAATAAACAAACGGCAAAAATCACTTCAGCCGATGATTCTTCGATAATAGCGTCGAGCGTCCCACGCTTCAATTAGTCGCGATTTTATTTATCAGCTCACCATATTCGCATGAAAATACGAGAGCCCAAGCGGATTTCGTATTTTCATTCAAATGCGTAATCTCGTCTCCTATCGATGCTACATTTTTTTATTTCTAAGAATAAGAATTCACATGTGGGTCGGCGTTGGCGTTAGCCCGTTTCCGCGGCCGCCTTTAACCCCACAACTCGACGAGTCGAGGAAAAAAAACATCCCCGCAAAAACGCGATTGCGGCTCCACCAAACGATCTCGAACAGGCAAATACGCTCTCTTCACAAATGACAATAAAGTTCTCGGAACTGCTTCCAAGCTGAAAAAATAACGATGCGCGAGGGAACGCGAAGAAGGCGCGCGCGCGGTTACCCGTCTATATATGCGTAAACATTCCCGCGGTGGTGTGTGGGTCCATTATTTTCTCGTGCATAGGAGGCAACGTTAAGTCCCCTATTTAGGTGTAGGCAGCTTAGTAGTTTTATTTCGGCTGAAAGCAGCGGGAGACTCGTAGGAGGCCGGGGGCGGTGTGGGAAGGGGCGCTGAGTGTGAGGGAGGGAGGGTTGTACAAAGAGGGGGTGGCATCCGCCGAGAGAGTAAGAGAGGCCACCGTCGAAGTTAGGACGGTGGCAGCGCACCGCCAGCGAGGAGGAAGAGAGCGAGTGAGAGAGACAGACAGAGAGAGTAGCCCTGCAGTGAACCGGTGGAGCGGATCGGGCGACGGGAGGGCGCGCGCGCGCTCGCGCGCGTCGATCGTAAACTCCCACGACCTCATCGGCCCGAGGCCAAATTCCTTGCTAGTACTTAAGGCCGGTAATCCTGGTCGTTCGGTGGTTTTAAGACGAGCGCGGAAGAACACCAGCACCACCGGCAGCAGTAGTAGCAGCAGCAGCAGCAGCAGCAGCAACATCGTCGGCAGGAGGAGCAGCAGGAGTGGAAGCAGAAGCAGCGAAGAGCGACTCCTGTGCTCCTGTACGTTGAGCCCCGACTGGCTCGGTTTTACACGGGCCGTGGCGGTCGCGCGCTGGTCCTCCGTGAAGCGCGACTCTCGTCGCGCTCTCGCGGCGTGAGAAAGAGAGAAAGCGAGAGGGCGTGATATGAAATAGGTAGATCGGTAGTGCGGGAGATCCATTGTGAGGACCGAGTCTCGTGAAAGCAGAGACCGCGTCGCAAGGAGTCGAGGACACGAGGCAGCGAGAGGGAGAGCGTGGGGGTACAGGGGGTGGGGGGTGGGTCGAGGAGCTTCGCAGGAAGGAAAGCTTCGCAGAGCCGTAGCTCCTGGAGGGAAGTGGTTCACAGACGCCATCGGGACACACGGGTGAAGAGGCTGGTTTGCGTGGTATATATACACAGGCGGGGATAGTGGAACTTGTGCCGATCTAACCGAAGTTGCGTCTTCCAGTTGCGCCTAGGAGCAACGGAGCGAGAGAGAGAGAGAGAGAGAGGAAGAGAGAGGGACAGAGAGCGAGCGAGGCCCGCCGCGCGGTGCTGAGGACTTGGAATCTCTCTTTGCATGTTCATCGCGTAGTTGCGCTGAGGAGCCGAGCGACCCAGCACGGAGAGAAATCCTCATGTCAACCCAACAGAATAGTATTTGTTGTCCGTTTTACTGCTGCCACGGCTAATCGTAATGCTATTGTAGCAAAAAATATGTATTGATAACAAAAAATGATTTGCTATGGAGACAAAAACTGTGAAATTTTGTATGGTTTGCTGACATAGCACGGGAATTTGCTGTCATCACGAATGATATGCTATTGTTACATATTTGATTTGCTAGCGGAACGAAAAAGGGTTTGCAAAGCCAACCACTCGTATATTTGTGAATCCCGTAGTGATGTTTGGAGGTTAGATTGTCGAATTGACGATAACGTTAAGCCGATGTACACGGACAATGTTGCGCGATCGAAACTATAACAACGCGCACTCTCGGTCTTCTATTATAATGTTTCTCTCTTCCTTTACTATTATGCCATTTATATGGGATTTACACGTTTCAAACCACCAAGTAGTCGATAGCACAGTCGGTAGCGGCAGCGATTGTTAGGAAGTTAGGTAGGCAGGTTGTAGGTTCGAATCTCGGTGTAGGCAGGACAAAATTTTCTTCGACAGATACCGTTTTCACCGATACACTACCACTGACACTTCAGTAAAAAGTCATCCTCGACGCGATAATATTTTTGTTTTTATTTTTCATTCCGCAAATATATTTATTAGCATTGACTAACGCGAAAAACAATAGCGCAGCGATTGCAAATGCTCCGAGTTATGATAGCAAACAAAGCGTTGATGACAGCAAACGATATTTGCTCGGTTAGCAAATCAAACGTAGCAAACTACATTTGTGACCGCAACAAAAGGATATGTTGTCACTATTTTAACAGACATATTTTGCTGCACTAGCATAGGGCCTGCTGTAGTAACACGAGTTTTTCTCTCCGTGAGGGGGTAGAGAGGCTTTCGTCGAGGAGCCGCGGCGAGGTGGGTTCAGGAGAAAACGGAGGGGGTGAGACGGGGGGGGGGGGGAGGGTGAGCAGGGAGGTGGACAAAAGTGCGACGGAGGAAGCGGGGGACGCGAGTGGAAGCGGCACAAGGGGTTGAGGATCGGGGGTCGAGCGCGCGCGCGCACGCTCGACTCGACTGCTCGAGGGTTGATGCTCGTTTGTCCCCGGTAACGACTTCGATCTTCACAGCCGCGCGGCAATCCCCGCTGACTTATTTATTCACCGCGGAGACGAAACGTCTGCAAGTCTACGCGCCCGGTACCCTCCTGATGGCGGTTTGTTTAGGAGATTGGAAGCTCTGTCTCTCTTTCGCTATTTCTCCGTGGTCTTGCCACGCGACTTTTAATAGCCGTTCTCTCTTCCGGTAGCGAAGATACATATATTTTTTTTTCACTTTTCTAAAACTCTTTGATTAGCCTGCGCAAGGCGAGCACATTTGCATACCAGACACGTGGAAAAATTTAAGAGGCCGGAGGAACAAACTTGCAGAGTGTTAGTGAGAAAGCTCGAGCTGGGGTTATATTGGATGTTTCGAACAATTGATTTGTCAGCTCTGATAATTCATTTATCCGACTGATCTGTTGGCTCGATATAAATCGAAATCGACGAATTGGTCGATCCAATTCGTCGTTTCAGTTCAGCCGTTATCTGTCTTTCCGTACATTAGGTTTTTTTGTTAATACACTTGGGGCAGCATCGCACACGCGTGTCGACATCACACGGAGAGGGATATCGCATTGTCAAGGGACGCGGGTGTAACTGCGAGAGCGCCGCGCGCTAACATCGAGTTATCGCGAGACTTGCAGTGCACGTACTCCTGCATTGCAGTCAGGTCGACGACGACGACGACGACGACGACGACGACGACAACGACGACGACGACGACGACGACGACAACGACGACGGCGGCGACGACGACGACAACGACAGTGCGGGGGTCGGGGTGACAGGGCGAGGATTGTGCACGAGCTCGAATGCACGCGAGATCTACGCGCCCGCGTATTATGCTGCCTATGCCTGTTTACAGGGGGAAAGGGGGAGGATGAGGAGGGAGGACGACGAGGAGGACCGAAGACTTCAATGACGATGACGACAACGGCGACGATGCGCGAGAGCGAGACGCGGCGAGCTCATTCAGCGTCGAACAATTAATAATAGTCCGCATCCGTGACGCTCCCGCGCCCTGTTATTAACGAAACCTCGTTAATTACATGTAGACAGCTGTGATTGGTGATCCCGCGCGGCGTTGCTCGATTCTCGAGAAACTCCGATGTACGCGGCGACACTAAATCAGCAATGTGCACCGTATTACATGTAGCGCGTCGGTATTTCCACGCGGGTGTTTCACCCATTTCGCGCAGTTTTTGCAATAAAGCTAATGAGCAGGAATAACATTATCTCCCGGGCGTTTTTTTTTTCGCACGTTCTCGTCGAAAAATATGATAAGCGCAGAGCGGCATAACTCGCGATTTATATGCACACATAGACAGTGCAGCCGTGTAATCGGTGAAATCCGCGTATAATGGCCGCCCCGCCGGGCGGCGAACATTTTCACTTTCCATCAAAGCATTACGACATTTCTACATTGCCTATTTTTTTATCTCGATGCACGGATTATTCGATGACTACGCAACGAGTCGCTCGCAGCGTCCGAGAGATCAGCGGCTCGCTCTCGTTTCGCGCAATTAGGACGCAAACCGCGACGATTGCCGCATTGACCGTATTGCCGCGCGCGCATCACGTTGAATTCGTCGACCCGCGGCTCGTCGATCGACAAATAAAGACAAATAGTCTCAATATAAATTATGCCGAGCTGGGGGAGGTGGGGACATCGCTGAAAACACTTTGGATCAACGCCAGAGACTTATCGGGATGCGCGGGCGTGTTCGACGCGGTGCGGGACAGGCTGGGGCGAAAAAATCACGGCCGAGGAACGCGACAAGACGCGCGGCGCGACACGGGGGTTGGAACGCACGGCCGGGACGACGACTGCGGGCAAAAAGCACGCGAGGCTCGCGCGCAGGGGGGATGGAGAAAAATCTGCATCACTCGAAAATTCAAGTAAAAACGGGATAGGACGAGAGGCGGATAGGAAAACGGCGACAGCGGCGGAGGACGAGGGAGAGACAGGGAGAAAGACAGAAGCAGGTGGAAAAGAGGGGCGGGGGAGGTGGAGGGGGCAGCGGTCCTTCAAGCGACCAATTTATTTTCAGCCCTCGAATGCGCCGGCGACCGCTACCCAGGAGCAGCAGCAGCAGCAGCAGCAGCAGCGACAGCGACGGCGGTGCAGCACTTCTATCTTCGCGGTTTGCATCCATTGTCACACGGCAATCGAAGCGAAATGTTTCCGATGCATTAATAACGCATAAATGTCGACGTGCGGCTTTTGGCCGGGCGCCAAGGATCGTTCCGGGGGTTTCCTCTATTTAGGGAATCCATCACCGGGGGCGCAACTCGACGAGGCCATTGCGCTCTAACGTACTATTACATACATATACATACACACCGCGACTACGTATATATAGATTCGGCTGGGGCGATAAGGGGTTTTCGGAAGGAGAGGAGTAAAGGGGAAGGGGGTTTTGGTGGGTGGATGTGGGGGAAGAGGGGACACGAGGACGCAGAGGTGGCGGAGGCTAAGTACGTACACACGTCAACTGCAGAGCGGTCGTTAACTCATGGCTGTCATGGAGCGACCTCGATTTATATCAAATAAGTGGCCTCTGCGAGGCACTCGCGAAATTCACTTAGAATCTCGCGGCGTACTTCTGCGGCCTCCGCTCTCGCGACGCCGCCATGAGAATTGATGTATGTATAAATTTGTACAAATCCGAATGAGGATGATGAAAAATGCACGGGCTCCATTATCGGATGTTTAAATTTTCACGGGGCCCCGCATTCGTGCTTCGAGCAGGACGACGGGAGACGCGTCGTAATCGATGGGACACATGCGTCATTAGTGCGCGGAGAGAGGATGTGATTATTATATTCGCGGGAGTACATACGAAGAGTCGATACGCGCAGAGAGACGTATACACTGGTAGAAATCCAGGGTGTTAAAGCTAATTGGTGTTTATTTTTTATCAGTGTTGACCCACTTGGTGTGAAAAGTAGCGCTGTCCAGAGTGCTAAATTTACATAATCATGTGTGACAAAATTAATGTCCTCGTTCATGTAACTGTCGACCAGAGTTGTAAATCCCCAAATAATCATGAGATATGGTCAACAGTACCATTTTTTTATAATGATCATTTCATAATAATAATAACTAGGGATAATGAAATAGAGTGTAAACATTTGAATAGCTGAAAAAAATACTGATTTTCGCTTGGAAGAAATAATAGAAAAAATGGAAAAAAAATGTAATTGCATTCAGAAATTAATGCATCAATGATTTCTTCCATTTTTTCCACTATTTCTTCTAATATTAAAGCGAAAATTGATTTTTTTTTCTGCTATTCAAATGTTTACACTCCATTTTATAATCACTACACACTATTAATATGAAATCATCATTACAAAAAAAATTGTACTGTAAACTCTATCTCATGAATGTTTGGGGATTTACAACTCTGCTGTCGGGATATTTATGATTGGGACAAGATGATGACAATCCACAAAATTCTATAAATCAATAAGGACTTATTGAACGAATAAAATGCGAAGATGTCGTTGAATTTCATTCAACTGTATTCAAGTAAAATGTGTTTGAAATTTTGAGATTACGATGCAAACTGACGCCAGTTGTTGAATACTAGTCGTTGACACGGTGTGGACTCTTTCAACATTGCGAAGGGTCAATTTTTAACACCGGACTTTTAACAGTGTATATGGAAAATGGCCGTACGAGGAGTCCGCGATAACGCAGGATTTGAACCGCTGACAAAAACTCGTGGAGCTTGGCACTGCGGCGCATCCGATACCTCGGCGAAGTTTCGCGCGCGGAGATACAACTAAGTAGTCCACCCGGCGCGCCGTGTATTTATCTACCTACGGGCCCTGGCAGACGCTCCGCGCGCCCGGCGGCCGCGAGCTCTTCGGTAGCTCACCTGCAACTAATTCCGCGAGCGCGCACATTGAAACACGTTAGGCGTTCGCGCTGGCGCTGCGCATCTCCTTTCAAACGGAGAGAAACTGAGAATCGTCGAAATACCGACGTTGATAACATGTTTCACTCGGTAATTTCGCGTGCGCTCTCGCGGTCGTTGTATATATATATACACACGCGTGGGACCCGGCTCTCGAGCTCTCTATCCGACTCGTTTACCCGGGCGCGCGTAACGGGCTAGTTTCGCTCTCGTAACACTGGTAACTTAGTTCAACAAGCCTTGCACAGAGAAGATACGGCGCGGGAGACCTTTGAGCCGAAAAGCACGTTGCGATAGCGGCGGCAGCCGCTGCCGTCGGTGCGCGGTGCCGCGGCCTCTCTCTTTCCCTCTCTGTCTCTCTCTGCGTATCTCGCAATCGCACCAACGTATGTTTCGTCGGTGCGAGCACCGTGCTGCAGGTGCTGCGCGGCGCGCCTTCCGTCGTGTACCTAAGTTCCTCCACTTCGGGCTTTTTCCGCGCCGATTTATGCCGAATTAGCATAGTTGAGATTGCATTTTACTTTTAAATCCCCTGCGCGCGCGCGCGTTTTGGTCCTCCGCACCTACGCGCCCCGCACCGAGCTGTCGGACGCGAAGAATCGACATTTCATAACTTATGGGATCGCCGGAACCCCCTCCCCCCCCCCCCCTCCCCACCCCGCCGCTCCACCCTTTTTCTCCTTTCCGCGGAGTCCGTCCTTGCGGCGTCCGTTCCTGGCCGAAGCCATATACATTTTAACCCCCGGTACCTCTCGACGCCTTTAATATTCGATCCCGCCCGACTCGCCGGCTTACAATCTTGGAAATGCTACTATTCCGCGACGAGACGAGAGCCGGACTGGAGAATAAAATTCTTGAGTGAGAGGGAAACAGGGAGCGACGGAGATAGAGGGAAAGAGCCGGGTTTAGCACGAGTAATAATTCCCTCGAACGTGCAGCCATATAGACGGAATCTCCGGTCCTCGAGAGGATCTCGGGGCCTCCTTATCGCGTATAAATTCTCGGATCAACTCGGAGGAATGAAAGTTAAATGAGAGGAGGAAAATTACTTTCGCGGAATCATTATGACGCGCCCGATCGATCGGGACAATGTGAATAACGTTAATGTCAATCGCGAGGCCTTTTTCACCGCGCGTCTGCGTTTGGTGAGAGAAAGAGGGAGGTTTACTTATTTATGGATTTTTGCGAGGGTTTTTGTTTTTGTCAGGATTTTCTTTTTTTTATTGGTAGTCTGTTCATGTGCATAAAAAAAATGTTGTTCGTCGATGCATTGTCAAAGAAATATATCCGTGGAAAACGTTAGCGAAGCTGGAACGAATCGGCAATTTCTGGTATCCTTTGTATACCGGACCGGAATGAGCGTTGCTTTGGCAAAAACATGCAGCAACTCGAATCGCTAGGATTTTTTTTGTTAGCCAATGAAGTAGCGAGCGATGACACATCTGAATTACGCGGTCCGAGTTGATCAACCGAACAACCGAGAAGCGTAATTTTAAATAGCTTTCAGACTATCAGAAGGCGTACACAGTAATTGCAGGTAAATTTGGATTCAATTTGATCTCGCGTCACCGCGAAAGATTAATGGTTTTCATGAAAATCATTAAAACAATGCATCCGAGTGCACGAAGATCAGAAGCTTCGGCGGGATAAAAATCGTGCGAGCTCGTTAAATTGCCCCTCGTATATGTCCAAAACCACATTTTGCACATTCTCCTTGGTACCTCCGCTAATCGATATCCGGTGTTTCATCGCCACTGCAAATTGTCCACGAGATACAGTCGTGGGACTTTTCGTTTTTTTTTACGTGTCACTAGACGTTTACGTGAAAAACAGCAGCGTTGCGGTCATTCGAATCAAAAGTTGACTGAAATAATTGTACTTTTCATACATAATTTTTCTTTACTTTAGCTATCGAAAAAGTATTTCGTTAAGCATAAAATAATTCGGAAAATAATGAGTACGCCTCAAAGGAGTGTCAAATCGATGATAGTTATATATAGGTAAACGCCATGTCAGAAAAAGCAACACTAGAACTTCCCGAGAACAAAGATGTGCAAATTTCACCTGGCATCCGTTATCGCTTAGGCGCGCTGCTTTCGCGATTTCGAAAACAATATAACGGCGTACGGCAGTAGACGCGAGGACGAAGGTATGTTCCGAATTTACCGAGCGCAATATTTCACCGCGAGGCAAATCCGTGAGTTAATATCGAGCACTGCGGATATCGCAGCGCGGCTCTGCCTCCCTCCCGTCTCACTCGGCGCAATATCTGCAAGGTGTTAATCACGAGATGACTTCCCGGGTGTTGCACCGGAAACCGGGAGTTCAGGTATACAGACTCCGTGCATATATCGCAGCGTATATTCTCCGCACCACCCGCGGGGTCCGCCTCCTTGCATCAAGGGTCTAGCGCGGCAACGGCAACAGCAGCGGCAGCAGAGCCAGTTCCACGTATTGCGTCCACGTAGTGGGTACAGTATTGCCGTCAATGCAAATCTACTTGCGCGGTTAGTTAATCCTGGATATTGCCCTCGACACGACGTAATCTCGAACAACGTAAGATCACCGCGGCCGAGTAATTCGAATTTATGGCGCTTTAATCTGCGCCATTAATTCCTGTGTAATTAAAACTCGGCCGCCGCGCGCGCTCATCATCCTCATTTAGATGGATTACGAAGTTTGCGAAAGTATCTTGAGCGTGAATCAGATTGGTTCCTCGCAATCGCGAAAGATTTTCCTTCGGCAGAACACAATGAGATTATTGACTGGTAACGTTGAGATAGATTAATTCCAGGTTCATCTGCCTTTGTCTATATATATTTCCGCCTTGCTGACTTATATTCGACCCGGACGCGCGGCGACGGCGTCGAATCGTCTCCCCCCCCGTTCGTCGGGTATAAATAAAGTTTCGCGGAATAATCTTTGGCCTCGTTAAAAGTTCCTTTACAACCCGACGGTTCGCGATTTGGCTTGCTGAAGTGAATCCGGTTACCGGCTATGGTGCATTAATTATCTTACCAGGACAGCCGGTAAGAGCCGCCGGTGCTCGGTGCTATCGCGAAAAAAGATTCATCATGGAATGATATTAATTAACATTGACGTTTTTAACTGTTACGGGATGAAGTTAATGGCAACTTTCGTCCAGCAACGAATTCGTCTTTACCTATTTGAACTTGCTATGCTACCGTGAGTTAAAAAATTAAAAGCACCTAAAGAGTTGCTTATGAGCTGTTGGATGACTTTATACACGGAATTAAACCGACGAAGCGTTGGGAGATGTTTTAAACTTTCGGTACTCAATATTATATCGAATACAATTTTTAATATAATGATGATATGGATACAAATCATATCCATATAATCATTATTACTTATAGACATTACGATATCCTACATACACAAGTATATAAGAGTGTATTAGTGATGGTAGATGGGTTTGACGATGTCGTCGTTCTCTGCCATATCGATGGCGAGTCTTGTGGTATTCAGCAGTTGGTATCAAGCTTCTGTCGATAATATAGATCACCCATAGGAAATAACCTTATCTGCAGTCGTTCTGTACCTTTTGTCGGCATTCAGGGTTTCTTGGTTTATGGATCTTCAGGACACGTTTCATTTTTAAAAAATGCATTATATCAGGAAAGAATATAACACATAGAAAGCTTGATTTGAGGTAAACAAAACAAAACGAAAATTCGTGTTATTGCGAGTAATCGTACTTTATTTTCCGCGGTACGGTTTAGTGTAACATGTAACATCGCGAAATTAATAATCAACATTTCGTTCGTTTCTCATTTCTCGTGTCACTGTCGTTAATGTGAACCACAATCATTCCCGTCGCTCGTCCATCATAAATATAATATTTATATACATGTTCTAATAAACATTTCAATAAATAAAAGAATACGCGTTGCTATGAATCTATCACTTAGTCGCAATTCGTTGACGAATTGTACGTAGGGTGTGGTGTGTGGAGGGCAGCCCTGCTCGCATCTGACCCTAAAAATCGAAGTGTCCATTTTGACGATTGACTAGATTACGTGTTCTCGATTAATTGCTTATCATCTACAAACTGTTTCATTGTCTCGACCGGTTGTCTCGTTCGTTGTCGACGAATCGCCAGATTCACCTCGAACAGTATTGTACATATGTCTTAACAGTACGTTCGTTTTCATTGACATGTTAAAAAGTAAATGCACGTTGATGTGTGAATAAAATCATCGATGATAATTTTTTAACTGTGAATTATAGTATAAGCACGTGGTCTGGCAGTGCACAATACGAGATCCGTGTCGTCGACCTTATTGGCAGTATTTTGCAGGAAGTTAAACGAATTCATAGAACTTTTCCTATAGTGGACGGATCGCGTTCGTTTCCCTTTCGTTCGACTGACGAATAATTTAACAATAATAGTAATATTAGAAAACGCGGCTTTATCATCAAAGTTATACAATGGTAAATTGGTGCATGTTATATCCGTGGACACCGATCAATTATATAGTTGAGCATTATTGTCTTTGATATTAAGGAAAATGGAGTACCTCAATGGGGTAGATCGCTGTTGCTCTCGAATCCACAACTCGCACGATTAAGGGGTCTTACTCAACAACGTCGCCCAACATCGTTGATAAAAGCTCAACAAGTTATTTGCAGAGAAAGAAGGAAAGATTCGTGAGTTCAATTGAATAATAAAAAAACGCGAACAGACTTTAGAGGAAATGTAAGAAATCATCATATTAAAACTTTGGATCATTCTTGATCGCTTACAATTGGGCCCAAAGAGTTTGTTTTTTCTTCAGAAGTAGACACTACGTCTCGCACTAAATACATTTTTACAAACTCATAATTTTTTTAACTTGAATTCAAATATAACTAAAGTCAGGTCGTTCTTGGTACTCAAAATAGTTCTTTCCAAGATTCAAAACCGTGAAGCCTGCCGCAGCAGAGTCTTTTGATGATTCCGCAAGAGGATTACAAATTCTTTCGTCGATTATCGACTGCGTTGATACGTGAGTCCCCTTAATGATGAAACATGTCTAATCAATTAATTACAATATTATGCTATACGCGTATCTACAAAATTGTTGGGTACTACGTGCTAGCCTCGTCTATGACCGTGATGATCCTATTGTTGGGAGGCGCCGGTGCCAATCGCCATTTTTGTTTGATCTCCTCGTCTTCAATGGGTGCCTGCGTGGTGCCGTTGCCGTTGCCGTTCCCATTTCCATTGCCATTGCCATTGCCATTTCCGTTTCCGTCACCCGTTTGACTGCCTTGCCCGCCCTGCTTCGATCTCGCGAGGGACCAACGGCGGCCCTTGCGGTCCATTATTATCGGCATTTCGGCGATCAGATTATTCTCAAACTCCGAGAGCATCAAATAATTTTCAACTTTATTGCACGACGTTATGCAGTCGCCGATGTAATCCAGATCGTCGAGAAGGTTGTCAGGAAGGTCCATGTCCGCGATTCCCTCTTCGGAGATGCACGTCAGCTCGGGCTTCTCGGTGCCCAGGGCGTCGATTATTTCTCCTGTAAGTACGGTCATTTCCATGTTACACAGCGTCACTGCAAACAACATTCGTGTAAAGGATTTTTATGGTAATTGGTAACATAATGTCTTTATTACCCGGTCCCGGGGCAAGTTCCGCACCAAGCACCAGCGCCGCGGCAGCTGCACCTGCAGCGACCCCCTCGTTTTCGGGCTCCTGAGTGAAAGACAGCCTTCTTCGCTGCGGACAATTATCCGACACGCATAGGTGTCTCGTTCCGTTGGCTCGCGTGTGCTTATGCCTCGACAAGTTGCGTCTGTGCAGATCTATGAAGAACAGAGTGAAGCTCCCGACCAGCACGCACGTCGAGCTGAAGTAATATCCAGCCTTGCCGCCACAACCGACGTTGATGTAACCTGCGCGGGAAGTTACAATTCGCTACAGAAGTTTTTCTACATTTTTTTTGTTCGCGCTATTCAACATTTCTTACCTGAAATTGGGACTCCGATGGCGATCGGTATCGCTTGCGAGCACTGAACAAAACCCCAAGTTCGGGCGAAATTTCTCGCTCTCACTCTCTCGTACGTGTACATCTTGAGACTGTAGTGATATCCACCGCAGAAGATCCCTTTGACAGATATAAACATTAGATTTCCGTCACTAGGCCATTTAGACTATAGATTGTCAGTTTTAATCAAATGTGGCAGAGAATTTAATCAAGAATGATACCGGATATGACGCGAAACCCTTGAACGTTTTTCGTACAATAGGACGAATGAATTCACGATTGAAAGGGGGTGCGTTAGACTCACCATAGATCCAGGTGAACATGACGTATCCGTGATAATTTCCGTGCACAGCTGTGAGTGCGAGGATACACAAGCCGCACATGAAGACCGCCGCTTGGGTGAGATATTGCCGTGCTATGCGACATTCGACGCTGTGATGCACGACCAAAAGTCCAAACGCAACGCAGCCGAGCGTCCACGCGAGCCCTAAGTAAGCTTGAAGAAGAATCACTGTATCCCCGAGACCTTCCTCCTCTGCTTGATGTGCCTGCAAACGGTTGAATCAATAGAAACACAGGAACTTTATGGGTTACATATGACTTAAGCATTGATCGCACAATGACTGATAAATCGCTTTACCAGATAGAATATCGGGGTGTTGATGCCAAAAGCTGATATCCCAGTGGACACGAGGAGTATCCTCACGGTCTTGCTCTTCAAGGTGCTAAAATCGAAGAACGGTGGCCTGTCGTCAGCCTTGTTCTTGTCCTTGATCTTACGCTTCTGATTCTTCAAATGAAGTATCGCTCTTCTCTGTGGGTGATAGAGCGAGGCACTCCGGTAGAAGGTGCCTAGGATGAAAGTGAGAAAGACCACTCCGGTGACTGCCTGAAGCCCCAGTCTCCAGCCAATCTTGCTGAAAATGTCCAATTCGCCCGTTCAGTGAACCCTCTCGCCGTCCTCTCGCACTACTTTAAACCCTCCACCGCTCCCTCCGGGTTCTCGCGCCATGCGCTCGTTCCAGGCTCTCGTGGCAAGTTTTTACCTAATAGCTCCCTTGATGAATGCCGACATCACGGCGATCCCGAGACCACTTCCTGACACGATGAATATTTCCACGAATTCCCGTCTTCTCTTGAAGTATTGGGCGACCATCAGGGTGCTGCAGTCTCTCGTCATGCCCACGCCGATTCCTGAAATTATTCCTCGAATGTAAGTGGAACACGGTTTATCGTGTTCTCAAGATCGACCCAGTTCCTCGTGACTTATTGTCACAAGACTTTGCGCAATTAGAATCCCTTAGACAATGAACCGTTAAAAAACCTGGTTCAATATTGACTTAGGCCGTTTTTTATATTTCCAAAGTTTGCAACAACTAGAAAAAGATTGTGCAGGAATAAGCGTCTAATTATGTTCACTTTTGAAATGTTCGATAGACTAAACAAGATCGTGTGATGCTTTGAATGTCGAAAATGATTCACGTATTTTTAGGATTCGGAACTGACAAACGACCTCGTTCGATCTTTATCCCGGTATCCGTGTGCGATGTATACTCGTGTTATTAAATGCTCATCCAAGCATAATACTCGTTATGTGAGGTCATTGGCGGGAGTCCGAGAGATCGAGTGTGGATTGGCCTCGGGCAGAATTGATGATACGCGAAAGTACGAGCATTTCCATGAAAAAGAAATAGGCTCGAAGAGCTTCTTAAGCCGGTCAGTTCAACGTAACTGGGCGATATTTCTGCTATTCAACTGAGAGAGAAAATTCCCTGAACAATGCGTCATTGAATATATATTACGAACTCTACGTTTGGACCATATTTCCGCATGAGGCAGGCACACACCACAATCACCTCACTCATCGTACTGTAATGTCTATGGAGAGGTAAGGACATCAGAGTTTCCGTTGATGAGGAATTACGATGACTGACGATGAGACCGAAGAAAATTTTCCGGAATTAATTATTCACCCCCAATCAGTTCTCCTTTCACGAGTGAAATGGGAAGGAATGAGTGAAAGGAGACTGGAATGCAGAAACTCATGATCATTCTTCATTCGCGAGGCCGAATACGGCCACATCCGCCTGACAATTGAATTCCGAGGAAAGTCAGTTTTAGGGCCGCGTATATCGCGACCCTAAAACTGAGCGGAGCCTCGCTGGCAGCTCGCAGAATTTCGCTGTTACTCACCGACGACGGTGCCGTAACTAAAGAACAGCTGATGGAATTGCGAGGCAAACGAGGTGAATAGACAGCCCAGAGCGGTGACGAGGCCACCGAGAACGGCGGTGACTCGAGTACTTTTTTTCCGACAGAACGCGATGGTCACTGGCGATACGAGAAGCGCGACGCCGGTTGACATTGCTCCCAGCCATCCTGCGAACAAACGAAACGAAAAGAAACATCAGTCGTTGAACATAAGGGGAACTATCATCGAGAGACACGAAAAATGTTGCGTCACGAAAGAATTTGGAGAATCATCGTGACTTCACTTGACAGGTGGGAGAGTGACAGTCGGAAGATACTTTGCATAATTATAATCAAATATTATTATTTAAAGAATAGACGATTAAGAAAAGTTTAAAATTTAACACTTTCATTTTCTAAGGTCAGACAACATTTTTTACTATGCCCGAAAATTCGTGATCATCGTCACGTCGCAAATACTGACTACTTTTAGCATCGTTTAAATACGATTTCCGTATATATTTTCGCCCGGCGCGGTGGATTGAAGTCTCCGGCGCGCGAGCGACGAAGGGGTTCATAAATTGTCGTGACGACCGCGCCGGGCGTCGTGACGTTAGTAAAGCGCGACCCTCGAGCGCGCGCGTTTACCGGTGAATTAGTGGCCACGAGAACGTATCGACCGATTCGAAATTCATGCGCCATACACACGCGCGCGCACACACACACACACACACACACACATTGTATGCCGTTAAATTGTCGGCGTCTCCCTGTCCTAGCCGGCTTTCCAGCGCCGGGACGCGATAGATGCTCGCAAGCTCTCGCTAGTTCGTCGAACGATATATATCTATAATTCCTTCGCGCTCGCACGCGGCGATTTTAGTCCAGCTGGTGCTCGTTTCTCATTCCCCGTCGTACGTCTCGGGGGCTTCTCGTGGCATTCAATTGTATACGCCTCGCATACGTGGCCCGCGAGACGTCCACGGGAGCTTCCAGATAGCTTTCCAGACTGACCAGAAATAAGGTTATTTCTGAGCGACAAAAACGAGTACACGTTGACACGGCTGAGAGCTTTTTTTGCGCTCCTCCGTCATTGCCGAACCCTCGGCGCGGTGCGTCATGAGGACGAAAATCGACGCCACCGGGAGGAAAAAAAAACGCGTCGATCAATCAGCAAAAATGGGGGGCACCTTGTGTACGGGCGTGAGATTGACAAGGGGGTTAGACGGAGCGTCGGCGTTCACCCGCGTCTCGAGTTTTCGCTGTTCCGGGACTCGGCGGATCGCCTGAGCAGGAACGGTGCGTTTATGTGTCCGCCTGTAGGAATTTCACGAGACAGAAGGTCAGCCCGCGTGGCGACGATTAATCTCGCGAGATTCGAGAAAGATGCGCCGCGGGACTTTCGAACTCGTCCCTCCCAAGCCCATTTTTTCCCTTAACGCTCGTATACTTTGCGTCGGAATCATGTATCATTTTTGTTAAATTATGTCAGTTTTTCGGATTGACTTTTTTTCTCTTTTTTCCCTTCCGCAAAACTGCAAGAGCGCCCGCGGTGCCTTCACCCACGCATCGTCGGCCCGACGGACTTTCGCCAGTTTGTATCAGGAGAATGCGCGGGATTTTTGTGACACCACTTATTTCTCGCACGTTCCCGCAAACTCCATAAATCAGAGCGCGACTCTGCGCATGCTCGTCGTCGTCGTCGTCGTCGTCGTCGAGAGATTTAAGATATCCCGAAGTCTCACCGGTGTCTTACCCTCTCCGGTAAAGTATCGTGCAACCGCCGCAAGCGAGTCGGTTTCGTTCTCCCTCTCCGAGTTAATTAAAGAATAAAGTTTATCGGAAACAGCGCAATCGTGATATGTAAAAAAAATGATGTGTTCAATTTAAACTTAGTCACATCAAAACAGAATTAAAAAGGTTGATTTTTTTATTTTTAAGCAATAATAATTTAGAAGGTTTCCATATATTTTTTGAAAAATCAAGAGTTGCAATAGCGTCACAATTCTAAGTATGAGAAAGAAGTTAATTCATTGAATGTCTATAATTTTAATTCTACACTTGGCGTAATATTTTCGTTTTAAACAAATAATTGTTTCAGATTAATTTATCCACTGACCAAACGCAGAGTAAGTGAATATCGATGCTCTTTATTGGAAACGCAAAATTACACAGTGAGCTTTAAGTGCAACTGACACGCAACACTCAACCGACGTATATTCGCCGGGCGATAAAAACAGAGGAAATTGCCTCGTTTAATCGCCATAAATAACGGACTCGACGTAGCTGTATCATAGTCAGAAGTGTACCACGAGGTGGCGTGCGCGCACGAGACCTCTCGGCGAATTTCAACAATGGCCAGCGATGTGTTTTTTTTTTTTTTTTTTTTTTTTTTTTTTCATTCACGGAACTCAACGTTCAAACGTGGCCGTTCTACGCCACCGGATTTCTCTCTTTCTCTTCGGCCGCTTCCTCGTCGTCGGCGAGTTTCTCCCTCGCGTCGCGTCGACGTCCCCTCGCGGCTTTCACACATGTTTATTCAGCGTACGACAAATCTCGTCGAGATACCGCGTGCGCTCGTCCCACTTTTAACCTATCACGTCCCGCAATAAGCGAGCAGCGCGCATACAGTTTTCTCTCATCACCCGGGATATATTTTATGCGCCACATATTTCCGCGACGATACCGAGCGGAGATTCCGTCCTTTAAACGTTGATGCGACGTCCCATCCTGGTGCTGCGCACGAAACACGCGCCGAACGCTGGAACAGGGGAGTCGAAGTTTAAACTCGATAAGAACTCGAGTGTACCGCGCGCGCTCTCTTGCCTCCTCGTTGCGGAATAAAATATTCTTTACGACGTTTTAGCGTTACGTGGATGCTCGCGCGGCTCGTCTTCGCCCACGCGACGAATTTTCTTGTCCCTCGAGACTCGCGCTTTTCGCGAAACCTGCTACACAGAATTTTACTCCGGTGAATGCATCATTTACTGCGCCTGGAAAAATGTATTTTCCTTCGCGACGAAATTGTGGCGGTTTTGTGGTTGATTTTCAATTCCGGACTCGCGCGATTTTTTATATATATATTTTTTTTTATCGCCCCAAAAACAAATGTATTGATCACAATAAATCTATCATTTAATTATGTTAACTGAATCGTTCTTTGGGACGGAAAATATTATAGAAAAATTGTCACACGAATGGGCAGAGTTCCGATTGACATGCACAGAATCAAAGCTCCAGGAGAATCATCGATGGGCGGTGATCCACAATCGTGATCGAGAGGTTGCTGACCAATGGCGACAGGGAAAGGATCGACGATCGAGATCCCTCGTTGCATTTTACAGCCAATGAACTCGTCGCTCCGCAAAATAGCTACACCATACGCTCGGCCGTGCGCTATACAGTTACGCGCGTATGAATTATAGAACGAGTCGGAAAAAAAAACCGAGGGTCGGAGAAGTCGCCGCGGTCGTGCGCCGGTGGTCGCGGGGACCGACAAATTAATTTCATTCCTTCGTGACCGCCGGGGCAGCGAGCGCGCTCCGTGCGAGAAACGACCTGGAAGTTGCGAGAGGTCGCGAGAAAGCTTTCTCGGAAAACAATTTACCACGCATTCCCGCGTCTCGCTGCTGTCGTGATGATACGCGGCGCAGTTTTTACCTCCGATTCCGACTAATCTCATCGAGCTCAAATCGTTCCTCTTCGATGTACGACGGTAATGAGAGACGAGTCGAGGACAGATGAGCTTTGCCTGGACGCGAGGTACCATTTTTTTATTCTGCTTATAAGAAGCTACAGTAAAAAAAATCAGTTAAAAGTAGGTGTTTCCGTCTGGCAATATCTCAACGCCAGGCGAAAAAGAAAAAACGTTGAAGAACGACGAAAAATCGCTCACTTTCGGTTCACTGGTTCGCCCAAGTCGGTTCGGTTCTCATTGATTTTTCACTAGGGTCAAAAAGTCGTCCGCCGAATGAAACACGAATCATCGTCGAATGCGCGACGTCTTCGAAATGTTCCTTAACGACGCTCAAGCTCCGGTCCGTGGACGCCGAGGAATCCGAGTTCGTCGCGGTCGCACAAACTCGTGTCTATATGTCCAACCTGTTTGTTCGTCCGACTTCGCGTGTACGAAAAGCGTTGCACCGCGAACGACATAGATCCGAGCGACAGGAATTGCGCTCGTCGTGGGTCCATATAGCCGGGGCGATCCGCATCGGTGTACAGCGACGGTGGACGTACAGCCTCGTTCCTCTCGGCCACTGGAGCAATAACATACATCAGGTTTGATAGAAGGGGGATCGTAATGATCCGGCCAGCTGACTACCGGATACATAAAAGTTACCGAGCACTTCCCACAACGGGCAGCAAGCGCGAGCCGCGCACCGAACGCGCGCGCTGCGCGCCTCTTCATGCTCTGCACTCGCGCGCGCAGCCGCTCGGAACACACCCGAAGGAATAACGTTATAAAAATATATTGACGTACGCCGAGATATGCGTCCGCATTCGTGTACCAATTGAAGTTAACCCATCGATTTCCCACGCTGAAACCGGAGCGTCCGCGTCTTTTTTACATTTTTATCGGCTCTCGCTTCGTCGTTAAAACTGGTAACATAATTCAAACTCACTTCTTCCGGGTTTGACGTACGTTGCACTTGGTTGTTAACCAGGTACTGCATTTGTTTCTACCGACTCTTGACGTACGTTGTTGCAAAATCACTGCAGCGGTACATGCGGCCCAATTCGGATACTGGCCAGATCCTGACGAGGACAACGGCAGATGTTCACATTGGCAAGAAATAACACACACGTGTTCCTTATTGCTGTAATGAAACAGTACCCGGCTCGGACCGCGCAGATTTTTCTGGGCGATAACAATTAATTTTTCCCCTCGGACCTCTCGCAAAGTGCTTCATCGTTGGCTCTTGACTCGGTTGTCCAAAAATAGGCCGGACCGGCCTAGCTCCTAGCAGAGGCCGCATAATGTGTGGCATTACATGGGCTGGCAAAGCTCGTAGGATGTTGACGACGCACCCTATATCGCCACGATACCGCGAATATTCGCCGAAGAAACGGTGGGCCACGCGTTCGCTGACGCAAATATTATTCTACGCCAGATTTCGGGCCACTGTCAGCTAGCGCGCGAGGCACTCGGACAACGAGCTCGCGCGCGCGTTTCGTTATGAATGACGACAGACGGAAGGGATCGCCGGGAGTCTCGTTTTCGCGAGACCAGAGAGTGTAGCGTCCGCGTCCTCCGTTTGCCGCTGGGCGACGACGCGACCGGAGTTTACGAACGCGGACGCGCGAGAGCTTTCAACGCGAGGGTGCGGGACTATTTGCTCGGCAAGCATATACACCACACGAGAAAAGTATTGCTTTTTCTACCCTGCGGGCTGCCCTCTCTTTCTTTCCGCGGTCCGGTTGAATCGCTTCTTGATATATGTCAAAAATATATGTCTCCTGGCTGCTGCCGCCGCTGCTTCTGCCGTTGCTGGTGCTGCTGTATCAGCCGGAAATGAAGCGCCACCGGATCTCCCTTTCTTGCAATGACAATTTCATTAATTTCGACGCTGCCCGGACAAAACCGCTTTTGACCCCAAGTAAAGCTGTGTGTTCCGCGGTCTGCGAGTCGCTTTATTTATCCCTCCCTGATAACACCGGATGGAAGGTCATACGTAGTTGCCATATGGGACTCTAAAAGTACCCTTTTCAATGATCAGTCTAACTTTTACAGGCGTAATGCTAAGATTAGTATTCAATCCCACAAAAATATTTCTCCAAAACAAAAATTGTACGCCAGGTATTAAAAGTGTAGCGATCCCACAAAAAAAAATCCTTGGGAACAAAAAATTCCTTGTCAAAAAATCTTTATAAAAAGAATCCCATAAAAACAAATCGCTGTGGATCAAAAATCTTTTTCAAAAATATTTAACCGAATCCAAGTGAAACCACTTGGTATTCAATAACGATTGCTTTTTTGGACATCATAAGCGCGAAAATGGAAACCCAAGTAGGGGACTTTTAAATGGTCACAAATGGACCCTCTGGTGTTGTCAGGGCGTCATAATTGCAAAACGCAGCGACTCCCACGGTAGAATATTGTGATTCGCTAAGATATTTTTTTATTTTCGGTTTCAAATACTTCGTTATTCGTACCGCGGAGTTACCGGTATATTTTCAACCTTGGCGGCAGAGACACGCACGATGAGCGTCTCGGGGTATTTTGTATAATCCTTTCATCCCGCAAAGACGGCGACCCGTCTCGTCTCGTTTCGTCCCACGGGCGAACCGTCTCGCCTCGTTTCGTCCCCCGCAGACGTGTCGCGTTTCCTTCATCCCTCGGGGTGGCCGGGAGGTGGCCGGGGCTGGCCCTATCCGGAGCTGCGCATACACCACCCACCGCTGCGTCGAGCTGTTACCGAGCACTCTCGAGGTCGAACGCGAATGCGGAATGAGCCAAGATTAATAATCGCTTTATGCGTGAAAAATATTCTGGGTTCTTTTGTTTTTCGCTCCCTCTTTCATTTCGTCGGGGGGCAATGACGTGCTCATCAAGAATCTTTATGCTTCGATAAAATTGCCCCGGGGCCTCTCGGCGACACCGAGAGGTCTGTCATTGATGGATTACACGCTGCTACTCCAATGGGCGCTGCTCTCTCAGCAGTCTCTCTCGCTCTATCGTCTTCTCCCGGCGCGCAGACGCGGAACGAAGAAATTGATTAAATATCGCGTCGGTTCCCGGGAAAGAGACTAATTGCTCTCGGAGGGTGTAATTAAAGACGACGACAGTCTCCTCCCGATCGTCAACTTCCGAACTCGTTTCTTTCACGCTCGCCGACCAAAGTTTTTATATTCTCCCGCGCGTCTCTGGTTGTGCTGGCCGGTTCGAAATGGTGTGTCGACGGCGCGACGATAATTTCTTTTGCCACGGGGATCACCGAAGTTTCAACCCTGCCGATTGATTACGTTTTTCGTCGAGGCGTCGGCTCGAGGCTAATGCGAATTAATTGTCTCGCGTCCTTCAGGCGTCAAATTCGGTGAAATAAAACAGCTCAATCGACGCAAACAGCAACAGCAGCAGCAGAATAGAGTTGGAGCTTTGGATCATGACGAAATGTTCCATCGAGTACGGATTCATTCCTTGCTTCACTAATCAACGTTCAGTAATCAATGGTTAATGACGAATGTGGCACTGATCTCGACGATAAATTCAAATATCGCCAGAAGTTCAGCGCATCGCGAAGAGGACATTCAGAATCGGTCACTCGACAACAACTCTGGCCGTAAAAACGACCGTGGTTCTTTATTCAGACTTTTCGCGCTGTTCGCCGCGAGAGGAACGAACGAAAACGCGAGTGAAACCAGCGCCAGTACAGATAGGCGGACGAGGGTGTAATACTTTATCGAGAGCGAAAGCGAGGGCGTGCGCGTGGAGTCAACAACCCTCTCGGCCGTAGCTGCGCTCGAGGGATATCCCGAAGGGTGAAAGTAAAACGTATAAGCCAGTCGCGCGGGGACCGCGCAGCCACACACCACTTGGCACTCCACCCGGGAGCGTTCGCCTCCGGGAGACAAGATTCGAGACTTTGTGGAAACACTTTGAGGAGAGATTGAGCGCTATGGCGGGCTGCAGACTCAGGGGGAGGCGGGATGGGTGGAGGGGAGAACCAAGTGCAACAGCGGGTTATACCGCAGCCACCGACTTTCGGACACGACCTCGCACCACCCGATCGAGTATCGGAGCGGACAGCGGTCGTTTTCCATTTTCCAGGAGCCGAATGGGAATTTCCTCGGCACACGCGATCTTCACGCAGCGTTTCCTTCTATTTCCTTCTTTTTTATTTTTTTTCCGATGTGGTCGGAATATCGCGTCGACGGGATTTTGCAAATTGGAAACGAAACGGCTGCGACAGATCGAAGGAGTCGCTGGCCACGTGTCCAGTGGGGGAGGGGAGTTGAAGGGGGTAGAATTGGATTTCGAGTAAACAGAATTATTGGCTGTTTTATCGGTGAAAATCTTGCCGGAGGCAGCGAGCATTGTGCCGTTACAGGGTAATGGACCGTTCATACGTTTGTGCTGTTTTTTTGTACCCGGATCTTGGGACAGAAAATTCCTCGTCTTCCCCTCGCGGGCCACCCCTTTTTGATCTCCCAGCGTCGGTGGCAATGACGAGAATGCCAGGGGGCTTTTTAAGCCCCCGACGAGACTCTCGCCGGATATCACACGCGATTCACGTGATTTCCCTCGATTCTCATTGTCTCGCGTGAGCAATTTGTATGTTCATACGATTTTTTTCGGCGCGAAACGGGAAGAGGGGATCGCGATGCCGGGAAAATCAGCGGAGAAAATGCGACCTGTCTGTTAAATAAAAAAAATAAAAAAATCACACCTCGAACCCCTGCGGTCGCGCGCTCTGCATATGCAACGAGGGCGCCCGTCGGGGCCTTTTGCATCTAGGGCACGGCCTGAAATGAAATTGAAACGCGCGGGAAGGACGCTTCGATCATTTTTTCCCACACGTATCGCGCCGCGAACTCCGATGCTCGGAATCGTGGTGGACTGCTTTGTGCCGCACGCGACTCCGGAACTGAACATTCCGGGAATCCCGTCAGACACGGATTCGCCTTCGAGATCCATATCCACCCCCGAGGGGTCGGAGGGGATCGTGACATTCGGATTCGGTGAATTAGAATCATTTTATGAGAAAAGTTTCGACGAGTCTCGCGACGATGAAAGTCACGCCAGACTCGCCGCTAGGCTGGAAGTCTGAGACACCGAGTTCGCTTGCTCTGAATTTGCTTTCATTGCCGTTGTGGCATGTCGCTCGGTCTGTTAAGCGTTGCGTTAAAAATGTCTAAACCATCCATGACATTGGACACTTTTAAGATATAAAAGTACAGTTTCGTTCGGCGATAAAATCTGACAGCCGAGGCATACAGACACTGCAACGAGGGCTTTGGATGTCAGATCTTATCGAACATGCCACATTGTCTTGATTCTTCGAGCGTGAACACGGTGTCATCGACGACGCGTGAAAATAAAAGCCGGCAAACGAGTAGGTAACTCAAACAAACTATCGTATCGAGCCGAACTCGAGACGCCTGGGCGAAAAGCGCGACTTCCGCGATCATAAAGTGACCAAACGGATTCTCCAAGTGCCCGAATTGAGTATATACCATACATTTATATATACTCGTCGTAGCGAGTTTACACATATATGTATATATCGGCAAAGCGCGGTGAGGAGAACGATGTTCACGTGAAGGGCATTAACCGTATTTTCGCGATACGACAAACTTCGTCACTGCGACACTCGGTGTGCGGTTTCACTTTGCGGTGTACGCGCTTTCGCTTGCGCGCCCCAGGAGCAGCGGAACATCCGCGAATGGTCCTGGGACTTGCCGGCAGTTACCGCGGAACTTCTGTCCCGCTCCCTTATCCTCTTCTGCTCGAACAGTACAGCGCTGCTGTTCGTTATCGCCGCTGAAAAGGAAAGACGTGAGCACGGTGAAGGGGCGGGGGTCGGGGTGGGGGGGGGGGGGGTCAGGGGGAGAAGGGTTACATCCGTGCAGCGGCGAGGACCACGACTCGAACTTGTACGCGAAGATGGCAAGATCGTTCTTATCTCGTTGGCCACGCGAGTCGCCGGAGACCCATCACGTTCCATTCCAGCACACAGTTGCAATACTCCGGGGCCAGTGGAAACGTCCGTGCGGTGGAAGTAGTTGCGGCGGTAGCGGTGGATGGAGCGTAGGGCTCGCTGAATCACCGGCAAAACGGATAACGTCACCTCCAGGAGGTGAAAATATGAGTTTTTGGAAATTTCAATGTACGATAAAAAATATATAATCTTGCATCCAAAACTAAATCAGTAGAAACGTTCGTGGTGGAAGGAGTTGGCGGCAGTGGCGTGGAAGGAGCGTAGGGCTCGCTGAATCACCGGAAAAATAGATAAACGTTATCACGAGAAGGTGGAAATATGACTTTTTGGACATTTCAATGTACAATAAAAAAAAAAATGAAATCTTGTATTCAAAATTTGAGCGTCGAATATTGGAAAGTTGATGCAAAATAAAACTGGGGTAGCGAGTGTCGGAAACGAATTCCACGTGTTATGTCTTCACTCAATTCCGCCGAGTCGACTCGTGGCGTTGTTTTTTTTATCGGCGAGCATAACTCGCGTCTCGTTGCACGTAGACCGCGAGCTCTCGAAAACGCGGTACGAAACGCTCTCCGCCGTCTTTTTCACCCGAGTCGCAGAGGCACAACGCAGCCGTGGCAGTTATGCAAATTCGAAGAGGCAAAAAGCACGCGATCTTCGCATTTTCGCGGTAGCGCGCGGTGAAAAGGGATGCAACACGTTTTGGTTCTTGGGCATCGGGGCGGGCGTAAAGCCTCGGGCTGGTTTTATTTTTTTCTCGAACTTCGACCACATCATGCGCGCTACTGATTTACGTATCATGATCGTATATAATCACAGCCATCGCGATAACTCGTGACAACCCCGGATCACGGTTCAGCTCGCGATACGCGATATTTTATTGGTTCACACGGTTAAATACATGTTTGTACTTTTATTTTTTGTAAAAAACATTGACGATGAGGAGTAATGATTTTTTGTTTCACTTCTCGTGTCATGTGTCAGGGATCCGAAGCAGGGAACATCCGGGAGCCGGGAAGGAACCAAGCAAGTGGCGTCGTTACTGAATCCTGAAGTTGCATTTCATCTCTCCTTCTCCGCTTCGCTATATAACTCGAGATAAGCAGCGAGCGCGAAGTCAATGCCCTCCCATACGGTCTAGCCGAGGGAGCGAAGTTGAATTTATCGAGAATCCACAAAGTCTTCCGAGCGATATACAACTATCCCCAAGAATACACGTTTTCGAGTAGCGATGAAATGTTGAATAAACATTTTCGAATAGCGATGAAATATTAAATAGCCAATTTCGAATAGCGATGAAATATTGCATAGCCAATTTCGAATAGCGAAGAAATATCAAATAAACGTTTTCGAACACAGCCATGGAACCTTAAATCTATCATACTTTCTAGCGGCAAAAAAGGCAATTTTAAATATTTTCGAAGTCGAAGGACAAGAAAGCGAGACAGAGAATATCGCAAAACCTCTTTGCAGCGCGTCCGCTAGATCGATAAAATTCCTGACAACGAGAAGTCAACGGTGATTGAAATAAATTAATTGAGAAATTCAATGCTACGCTTCTCGTGATTTTATTGAGATAACTAGTTTATCCAGACATAAATGGAATATCTTCTCTCGTTGTCGTATTTCTGTCACGATAGAATTTCTTCGTATCGTCGAGACGACGAGATTTACTCACGACGATCGAGGCAGAAACGAGAGACACGTATATATCTGTATACGTTGCGGCGCGTCGAGCATTCGAGTGGGATAGCATCATGTGCTGGCTAACGATGACTCGGTGGAATGAACGAAAAACTTGCTGATCCGACATTCATCATAGCTCTGTCGAACTGGCATCGACCGGCTGTACCCGCTGTTTCTGGTGACCAATACGACGAAAGCGATCTCGCTTTGCTTCGCTCTCGCCTTCTCGTTTCTTCGTCGCTCATTGTCTCGTTTTTTTCCATTCTTTCTCACCGTTTCGGTTAGCTCTGGCTCATCGCTCGCTCGGTCTCCAGTGCGGCCGCACCCTTCCCAGAAATAATCGTCGAAGAATCCCATTCCGCAGCATCTCGAGAATGCTCGCGCGAATGAATTGGAACGAAGAGTAAAAAGCGACCAAATGGGCGGACTCAATTGAACATCGGTCGACTCTCGTTGCGTCAGTCTTATCCGTCCCTGCCCGTAGACTTTTCCGCACAGAGAGATATAAGCGGGCTCTCCGGTAGATTCATTGGCCGGTGACGTTTTGACTAGTGAATCCGATCATCGGACAGCGAGGGAACAACTTTTCCCATTCCTATCCATGAGACCTACGACAGCTGACATCAGTTCAGCATGGCAAAGGGGAGCTGGTGAAAATTCTATCAATTCTATCTATATATTTTAAAAATATATGAAATATACTTTAAATATATGTTCACACGAAAAGTATTTAACGTATTCATAACATATTATTTATTAAACATGTATTGATCAGTTTCCCCAGAAATTAAAAAAAATTAAGCGTCGCAAATTCTTTTGGAAGCCGAATATTTCCAGGGTCTCTGTTTTCTAATTTAGTTACGCTCGTTCTGTAATTCGCAATTGCGCTCTAAAGTTTTAGGGTCCTCGGGAGATCCTCGGGCGGTCGTGAAACCCGAAACGTTCGTCAGTCACGCAGCGCCGCCTCGATACCCGCGCGAGGACGCGAGAGATGAGCGAGAGCCGAGCAGTAAAAAATAAAGCATTGCCGCAGGGGGGGTTGCTTTTTACAGGGTCCAGACACGTGTGGACTGCAGCAGCAGCAGCAGCAGCAACGGCGGCGGCGGCGGCGGTGGCAGCAGTCGCGACACCGCGCACGGGAGGGCTCCGAGTCCTCCGGGCTGTTTTCCACGGCTCACTTCTGCCGTCGGCGGGATCGTCGTCAACCTCGGTGTCGTCGTCGCGCTCCCATGAATAATAATGTTGATGGCGCGAGCGACCTTAACTCCTCGATGCGACCGCAAGCGCGCAAATACCTGCGCGCCTACGTGTGCGTACGACGCGATTCGCGTGTAGCTTCCTCCAAGCGTCGGCATCGCACCGCCTCTGAAGCAAAGTGAACGAACCGCACGCTTACGACCTCACCATTACGGTTTTGTGAATTTTTTATGTGCGCGAAGCTCATGAGGATACGAGACTGCGCGGGGGTGAAAGGTGATTCCGTGATTCGTCAACATTGACAACATTTGTCAAAATTGAAACAAGAATTTGAGTTAGCAGTTGATCCCCATCGGCATACATTATCTACATATTGCACTGTAAGATATTAAAAAAAAAAAAAAAAAAAAAAAAGAAAAAAGAATTGGACCAGTCTTTTTTTTCTAAATTGGCCTGCCATAATTGATTCTTTGTATATAAATGATTTCTGTTACTCAGAGCAGCTCCGCAGTGAAAATACAATTTGCACAAACTTGCGGCGTACGATATTTTTGGCTTTTTTATTTTTCTAATTTCACTGAAGAATCACAGTTCCGTCCTTCCGGACGAGTTCCATCTGTTTGGCAGAATCGTCCTGATGTCTCGCAAAGCCAAGTGAAACGTCTTCCGCGTCCCTGCCTACAGTGCTCCCAATGCAGTATCGCCGCTTGACGTATTCTCGTTGCCCGCGACCAGCGCGGCGCGCACTTGTAGTCTCAACTTTGGAGTGTAGCACAGTGGCGGGGGTTGAGATTCACCAGCGACAGAATTTTCTGTCTCGAGTTTCCCCGTTCTCTTTCTGACCTTTCTGCGTCACCCGTTTCATTGTCGTCTCTGGCTCTCCCTCTCTCTTCGCTTCCTCGGGGCAACAAACGAGAGCCCTCGCAATCACAACAGCGCGACGGCGCTTGGTATAATCGCGCGGGACACCCTTGGATCGCTGAACAGTAGCAACAGAGTCCACGGTCGGAAGTCACGGAGAAAGATATACCCGAGCGCGTTCTGTACAATTTCTCCGCGACGCTTCCCTCAAAGACAAATGGCACGCGGTTCAAAATGAATTTTCCACCGTAGTTTTGTCCTGCGTCGGGGCAAACTTTGTTTTCCCAAGTTCGCAGAAGCCGAATTCAACCCTGGTGGAATATTCGCAGCGTTGCGCGTCCCAAGTCGGAGACTGGCCAGGCCCTGGCGGGGCCAACGGGGCCCTGGTGAGGGCCTGACAAATTTTCTATCAGGAAAGATTAACATTTTATTAAAGCAATTTTTTTCAACAATCACGTCCATCTCAAGTGACATCAACCTAAAATGATAAGATTGATTGTAATCAATGAATCTTATCACGTCTTATAATGCATCTTATCACAGATTACAGCCTCTTGCAACGCCAAAATACACAAGTATCGGATCTCGTTTGAAACGTACCTACGTTGACCAGGGGCTGTCGGTATTTCCTCATCCCTTCGGCGAGCCATATGCCCGCGGCACCGTGAATCCCCGCCGCCAAAATCTGCACCATAACCCCCGTCACCACGACGACCCATCCCCAACCGCTTTCCGGGTAGTAGTGCTGCCTTATCGTGCACTTTGCGATATATCTGCGGGCCCGCGAATGGAACAAGCAGATAACAATAAGAGAAAGCAGACACGCGGAAAAAATCGAATATTTTCACACGTCCAACGTGTCTCGCGAGTCGGCTGACAGAAACGACGCGTGCGCGTGTCCGCCCACTCTACCTGGGATCGTGAATCTCCTCGGCGTCCTTCTTGCTCGGCGAACGGTTTCGCACCTCACAGACGACCTCGTCGTACTCCCCGGAACACGAGGGCTCGCCAAGATCGCCGGAAATCGCGACGCCGCTGTCCTCGCACATGGCCATCTCCTGCGGAGTCATCGTCGTGTCGCTTCTCCGCCGAGCGGCTCCGTTCTTCATCCTCTCGAACCGCACAGCAGTTTTCCCCGTGACCCACGCGCGCGGTGTGCGGGCTGACTGCGGTTATCGCGCCGTGTACCCGATCGCAACTCGTTGGTCTCTCATCGCTCGTCGCCTCAAGAGTGTCGGCTCTTCGAGGGACCGACGAGTGCGCGTAGACGACATGTCCGAATTGACGTTGAAGAGACTATTGCTTCACGATCGTCGTGCGGCGGTGAGGCGAACAAAAAATGGTGCGTCCAACCGCGAGTCCGGCGACTCGAGTTTCGCTGTGACGGCACAAAAGGTTTATTACACTACTATTTCTAGAATAGACCGAGCCTTGTTTGCGAAGAAGGCTCCGTCCGTCGGGATGAGCTGTCGCTATGTGTCGCTGATGGCCCGCGGTTTCGACTGTGCAACTTCTTATAAGGCAAACGCCGTGACTGGTGTATTTTTCTCTCGGCGCGTCTGTCTCGACAGGACGCGCGGCGCGCTGTTCGTCGTCGAGAGACGACGACGACGACGACGACGAGACGGACGTCGCGTCGTTAGCGAACCACCGCGCGCGGACTCGCCGTAACTACTAAAGACCGTCGCGAGCCGCGTGTGACTCGGAGATGAAACGGAACCGGCCGCTGCTTCGGCCGCTGTACCTACCGCACCGGCGCAAAACGCTAAACGACGCGAACAAAAAAAAAGAGACACTGCGCGTCACCGAGGCACGAAGAGCAATCTAGGCAGAAGGACCTCTTGATCTCGGCTTCGCGGTGCCACGTGTATCGCGCGCGCGCGCGTTCTGACGAAATCTCAGACTCGGACGTCACGTGCCGTATGAAACGGAGAGACGACAAAATTTTGGGCAACAACACGGAAAGAAATCCTCATGTCAACCCAACAGAATAGTATTTGTTGTCCGTTTTACTGCTGCCACGGCTAATCGTAATGCTATTGTAGCAAAAAATATGTATTGATACCAAAAAATGATTTGCTATGGAGACAAAAACTGTGAAATTTTGTATGGTTTGCTGACATAGCACGGGAATTTGCTGTCATCACGAATGATATGCTATTGTTACATATTTGATTTGCTAGCGGAACGAAAAAGGGTTTGCAAAGCCAACCACTCGTATATTTGTGAATCCCGTAGTGATGTTTGGAGGTTAGATTGTCGAATTGACGATAACGTTAAGCCGATGTACACGGACAATGTTGCGCGATCGAAACTATAACAACGCGCGCTCTCGGTCTTCTATTATAATGTTTCTCTCTTCCTTTACTATTATGCCATTTATATGGGATTTACACGTTTCAAACCACCAAGTAGTCGATAGCACAGTCGGTAGCGGCGCAGCGATTGTTAGGAAGTTAGGTAGGCAGGTTGTAGGTTCGAATCTCGGTGTAGGCAGGACAAAATTTTCTTCGACAGATACCGTTTTCACCGATACACTACCACTGACACTTCCGTAAAAAGTCATCCTCGACGCGATAATATTTTTATTTTTATTTTTCATTCCGCAAATATATTTATTAGCATTGACTAACGCGAAAAACAATAGCGCAGCGATTGCAATTGCTCCGAGTTATGATAGCAAACAAAGCGTTGATGACAGCAAACGCTATTTGCTCGGTTAGCAAATCAAACGTAGCAAACTACATTTGTGACTGCAACAAAAGGATATGTTGTCACTATTTTAACAGACATATTTTGCTGCAGTAGCATAGGGCCTGCTGTAGTAACACGAGTTTTTCTCTCCGTGAAGATGCATCGAGGTACAAATATTTTTGTCAAAATCTTCGCGGAATTTTTTTTTTTTACTTTGCGTTAGAAAATAAACAAGAAAAAATTGTGTTTCGCAATACTTTTTGTATTATAATTCGATGAGCCACTCGATCATTCAAAAGTGATAATCTCAGGCGCGATTTTGCATTCATACATTTTAATACATTTTTATCCGGTTCCGGTTGGTGATTTTTGTTGTTTCCACCGGCGGCGAGTTAATGAAAAAACATCAGGCAGCTCGAGAGCGTTTTGCACCGCTGCGACGTAGGTGCAGGTGTATCTTATTCCGCATTTTCCCGGTTTCGGTGCGAAACACACACGGGGTAATACGCGGCGCGCGAGCGTCACACACGGTGTACGCGGCGCGGTGTTGGCGTTTTGGCCCGGGGAGTTCTGCCCCGGAAATCAGTGCACCCGAGTGAGCCAACGGTCGCGGGGTATATAATCCGAACGTAGCGACCGTGCAGCGCCCCGGAGCGGTTTAACGTATACGCCGAACATTGGCCGGACCGCTCCTAATTGGAATTGTACTCTCGGCGCTCGGCGTTATACATAAAAGTTTAATAGCGCCCGACAGTAACATGCAGAACACACACGGGTGGAGTCCGTTCGGCGAGTCGAAAAAATAGGCGAATATATTTTCTGCAGTTGCTTTTTATTTTTATTTTAATTTTTTATCGTTCTTCTTCGAGGCTTCAGGAACCTTCGCAGTCCGAACGGTGCCATTCGCGAAAAGTAATTACAATAATCGAGAAACATTTTCACCTTGGTCCACCGCCGAGAGAAAGGCGCTATTGTGCCGGGGCAGACGATTTTAATAATCTCGCCGTGGCGGAGAAAAACAAACCGGCGCCGCGCGAAACCGCGAAATTATTTTGTAACAACGCGCGAGTCTGGTCGCCTGCCCATCAGGCAAGATTTTTACGCGTCTTTTCGTGAAACCAGTCGATAATTTGAATGTACAGAGGGGGAAAAGTGTAATCGTAAAATTTGCATTTGCGGTCGTGAATAATTTAAAAGGTACGGAACAACGTTAGTTTCTGATAATTTTTTGGATCTTGGTGGTAGTCGAAATAATTGAAAAGACGAAATGATCGGCGTGTCGAATTTTACAATAGCCACGAAAAAGTCTATAAGCCTCATTGAGTATTTTTCTCTATTACTCTATTACACTACGATCGCGATAACTTTTAACTACACGTTCGCCTTTTAACTACATTTTAACTCCCGAAGCGAATTTCCGCGCCCTCTCGCCGAGTCAATTAGCGAGCGCGAATGAGTAAACGGTGAACTACGCGACGCCGCGCGCGCGCGCCGTGCCAATATTTTAACGTTGAAAATTTCGCATCGCTTTGAGCCGGCGCCCCGGCGCCGCTTGCACTACTCGTAAACTGCAGTTTACACCTGCCCCGCGCGCGTTCGACTCGACGGCTCCCCTCGGGCCCGCGGCATTTACGGAGGGTTATAACTCGAATCAAACATTCGCGAATCCGTTTAACTGCGGGCGGGACAAACGCTGCTTTGCTTCACGTCGTGGCAAAACAAACAAAAATCTCTCATAACCCACCCCCTCTCGCAGTCTCGAGTCTCACAAGATCCGCCTATTTTTTGCATCAAAACTTTCACTCACGATAAAAAAAAGGAAAACAGTTTAACTTTTTTAATTATTTATAATCTCTTAGATACGTCAGAAATAATTACACTGTCAATTTCACTGTCACTTTAAATCACTGAATTTCGCCCCGATAAAAAAAATATTATAACTATACATTATTATTGTGTTTTATTGTTTTTGATTTAAATGGTTTTACGTGTCGTAGGTTTTTTCTGCCTTTGATATAAACGGTTTGGTCGTGACTACTTGAATGTTGCCCGCGAATACGACACCGGTGTCGACAGTCGACTGAGGCGTCGTTGGGAGCCACGAGCACGCCGCAAGCTCAGCACGGAGGGGAAACCGACGACCAATGGGATCTCGTTCCCGCCACGTGGGTGAACGAAGACGGAAAGTGGCCGTTGTCGAGTCCTCGGATTAGATCGAGTTAGATTGAACTTAGAACCAATCAGTGGAGGTCCATTTGTACTTGTTTCCGGCTCTACGTCAGTATTTAGGGTCGCGAAGCTTGCAGGCTACGATGATGAATATATCTCCAATTACTCATTCGTCAATTAATTAAACCATCGAAATGTACTCATATTACATTTTTATTTCATTACGTCACAATCTGTCAGGTCACAATTGTTTCGTCTCCGATTAAGCGAGAAGCTAAAACCGATTTTAAGCAATAAAGAATAATTTTGTATTATCCGCCACTTTCCCTTTCTCTCAACGCAGCTCAACGGAAATGAAAGCTCCGTGCAGCAAAAACAATCCAAGACCATTGCAATATCTGCCGCGATTGGAGATGAAATTTCGGATCGGTAAAAATTCGTATGATAATCGAGGGGGGTTTAGCGGCAAAACGAATTATACCGACTCGGCGTTTCTAATAGTCATCCGTTACGTCGAGAATTGGCTGTATTATAGGGAAAAAGGGAGTTCCGCTTCCACTGGAAAGAATTTCGTATATCGAGTCGCTGTATGTCCCGGTGCTTCGGGTATATTCCAGCTGGGTTATCACGTCTACATATATGTTCACAATAAATTTCCGATTTCTCGGGGTGACTCCAGTTATTCCCGATCAAACGGTCGCCTATCGGGTCTATCAACGAGTCCTGGGTCAAGAGATCCGTATACACGGGGTCGCCTTATTATTTGCCCTCGGGGAGTAATCCACATTTTTTCGACTATGCCGTCGAGCTTCTGCAGACTTGCAAGAAATCACGTGACACTCGTCGGCGACTCGTCAGTTCGAACCTCCGACCACACGTCTAATGAGAATAAATAATGTTTCGTGTGGAGGGAAAAAAAGAAACGCATAGCGGGAAAACCGGTGGTGTCACTGGTGGAAAAAACTCTCAGCGACAAACGCGCCCTGGGCGGGTAGTCCCGTAGCTTTCCCAGTCGATGGCGGCAACCAAGAACGATCCCAGCACCTTTTTTCACGGTATATCTATATCTTGTACCATCTAGATTTTATGCGGACGGGCGCACTCGCCAGTGTCCGACGAGAAAGACTTTGCTGGTGAACCCATCGCGTAATACAAAACCGCATCGGCTGCCAATGGTGATGATCAAAGAATTCTGAAAACTATCTCACAAAGAATTTTGAAAACGATCTCACGGAGAATTTTGAAAACGACTCGATCATCATGCAATGACCGAATTTTGATGACTCAATCATACCCTCAGCAATCATATATGAAACATGCTAATGAGTTTCTGGGCTTGAGATTTGTAATCAATCGTAAAACACGAATTTCGTATAATAAATCAAACATCAAGACAAGTGAAAAATGCATTGATAAATATAGGAATATTGTTGTTACCGGTGGGCTTAATTTTGGAAATTTATTTGGTCTACGCATAGTCACAGGGAAATAATCATTCTTTGGCCTGTCGTATCGCCACGTTGGCCATTTCCTTTATTTCCGTTTCGTTCGAACGCGTTGCAGCGTCTGATTTACTCGTGTCATCGATCAGAGAGGCAATAGCGTCGGCCGAGCGGCGAGAACTGGATTATAAACGCAGTCGACCCCCGAAGAGTCACGGCGGCTGGAAAATTTTTGGAATGAAACGAGAGCGAGACAGACGGAGCCAGACCGACGTGGACAGAGGGAATAGCACCGCGTGCCTCGGATCTCGTAAATAACGCACGGGAAACACCCGCCTTCGTTAGCGACGGATTGTAGGAACCTTTGCCGGGCGCGTGAGCTCTAAAACGCTCATGATATTTATGGCTGACGTTGGGTACTCGAAGCTCAACGATACATCTCTCGTCGTACGTGTCCGCGGGGTAATAAAACGACTAGCAGACACGATAGACAACTCCGGGCTCCATTGATAAACATATTAGTCGTAGAATATCCACACCGGGAATCGCTTTTAAAAGTCTCTAAATTAAAAAATACACGCTTCAGTCTTAAACGACAAAATTAGTCAGTGCGTTTTATTTACTTTTTTCGCTTTACCAGGCTTTTTCTCAAGTGTCAAACGATCCGCAATCCATTTATAAAACCTTACGAGACTTTTAAGGCCCAACTAATTCAGCGTAAATTTGCCACGCAGATTACATTCAATTACGTGCGGACTCTCAATCCGTCATCTCATGAGTCACCCAACATTCCATGGAAAAAAAAAATCGGTGGGACTAATTTGACTTAATTTTCACGATCCTCGTGACGGAATAAAATGCGCCCGGGGCGAGAATTCGAAGAAGATTAATTCAGCGGCTTCGCGATCCTCTGACGCGTATATTTCGATCTCAATCAAAACGTCGTTTGATGTCGACGATAAGGGTCGTCTCGGATCGATGCTCTTCATGCATTATGGAAATTAAGCAGCCAGTGGCGATTTCGACGCGGAGTACGTGAGTCCGCATGCCAACGCGGGTGCGTTCGGGTGCGGCATCTTCGTATTAGTTAGACGATATTCTCGGTTGGTCGCACGTGCAATTATATCGTCCGCATGCGGAGTCTCAGTCCGCGATTTCGACTCCGTCGCTGCGTCGCTAATTAACGACGGGAAAATTGGGTTGCGCAGTTCCGTTCAAGGCGGCAGAGCGACCGGGGCAATTCCCTCGGCGCGCGAGTGTAAATTTCGCGCGTCCGTGCGCGATCGCGCACACGCGGCGGAATTCGACAGCTGCAAACGCGGTGCATAAGCAAGTCCCGCGGGCAACGAGTACCAACGTAAAAATACGTCGGACCGCGCGGGGTTGGCGTTTTCGCGGGCCGCGTGTTGAAAAATATTTAAAAAAAGAAAAAAAAAACGAAAGAAACCGCGGTACAGACCTCGAGAGATACGTCAGCCGCGCGGTGATGATGAAAAATCTGCAATGCTTATTTACGACCGTCCGCGCTCTAACCGACCGAGAAGCACAACATATTTTTGCATTTAGTCTCTGAGCCTCGTGTGTATGAGAAAAAAAAAGAGAAAAAAAAATCGCCACCAGATGGACCACAGCGAAATTATCGACGAATGGTTGTAATTTTTCATAAAAACGAATACTAAATAAAATAAAAAATAATAATAATAGTAATAATAATAACAATATAAAAAGTGAAATATGGAGCTTCAAAAAAATACATAAAAAATAAATACTAGAGAGACCAAGAGACCAACATCCACAGACACCAAGAGCTTTTTCCATCTCAGACGACGAAATTCCCATCATCTCCGGGACGCAGACTGAGCGACGCCTACGCGAAAACCTTCGCAGCGTAAAGTCTCGTGTCCCTCTCTGCACCGCGCGCGCTTTCCGCCGTCGTGAAGTACGTGCGCTGGGCTTTTAGGGAAATCTCGAGAGGTGAGAATCCCCCCCGACCGCGTCTGCTGCCGCTGGGTCCGACTGAGCCTCGCGCAGCAGGAGCAACATTTCTCTCTCCGCACCGACGTCGTAACCCGATGTTCAGTCTGAGCCGCTCGTCGAGACTCCGCAAAACGCGCTGCGTCCTCGTCTCGACTCTCAGCCGCGCGGTGTTTCCGGGTGCTCGCGAGGAATCGAAAGTGCCGCGACGAGCTCCTCGTCGTCCGCGCGCCGACGTAACGCCTCGCGGTGCAAAAAGGGGCGGGGATGACGAGTCGGGGGCGAGAGGTCGTAATTCATAGGAGCAGCCGCGCGGCTGGAGGAGACGAACCGGAGAATCCTGAGTCACTTGCGGGACAAATTGCCGCGCGCGAAACTTCTCAACCGTTCGGTTTGTTTGTTTCGTTTTTGATTTTGTTTTTTTTTTCTCACTCAAGGCTAAACTTGTGTACGGTGCGCGGAGACCGGCGAAGAGTATTTGAAGCGAAAAGTAACTGAACCGCGACTCCGGAGTCTCGGGAGGATGTTGTAAATACCCAGACGATGACGACGCCGTTTTCTTCGCACCTCATGCATGATTCAGTCTTAGGTAATTAGGTATGGACCGTGTTAATCGTCACCGGGGGACTCGTGGTCCGTTTCGGTCCCGAGCAGTAATATCGTCGACCAGGCGGAACCACCGAGACATCACGAGTAGATCTCTCGGGTTCTAACGTCGAATTTCGTTTTTTCGCTTTCGCGACAGAAATTACTCGGATTATCTCGAGACGCTGGAAGCTCAGGCCATTTCCGTCGAATCACACACATGACCTCAAAAAATGTTGCAGCCTATACATGTAGACATTTTGGAAGAAATGTCAGGAAGAAAATTCAGGCGGGATTAATAATAACGCTTCCTAATGGGTTTCTGAGCGGACATCGGTGCGAAATCCGTCCCCGAAAAATCGCTTTCGCAACAAAAATTACTCGGATTATCTCGAGACGCTGGAAGCTCAGGCCATTTCCGTCGTATCACACACATGACCTCAAAAAAATGTTGCGGCCGATACGTCGAAACATTATGGAAAAAATATCAGAAAAAAATTCAGGCGGGATTAATAATGACGCTTCCTAATGGGTTCCTGAGCGAACATCGGTGCGAAATTCGCCCCCGAAAAATCGCCCCTGTGAGGGTCGACTTTTCGGGTCGAATGCGGTTCGGTCCCGAGCGCGATACTCGGGCTCGACCCGGAATGAATTATTTTTACATGTCCCTGGGGGGCAAGTTCACCGTGCGCGCGGATAACGAGGCCCGCGACGAGCCTCGTCGCAGATCTTATCGAATTTCCAGATACTATATATACGCGCATACGAGTGCGGGTGACGCGGGCCGCCACCGCCACTGCCGTCGCTGCGTGCTCTGGCGCTAGTCCGTGAGAGTTCAAAAACGAGAATTAAAATTACGAACGCGGTAGCGAGAAGCGACCGTCGTTAGCTGGCGGAGAACGCGACAACGCGAGATTCCGGCTCGCGATCGTAACGCGATTTGCGGTCGCCCGCCTCGTCCACTGTCGAAGATCTCTTTGAGAGTTAATGGCTCTCGTCGGGTCGACGCGGTTTCTTTTTATTCGCGCGACTGGATTGCGGCATTGAGTGAAATTTGATTTTGATTCTTTTCGTCGGCAGTTACACTGGCTTTAGTATTTCGATATATTCGATTATCGATATGCCATGTCCTTTTTAAGAGAGGATTTACCGTTTTCTGGTCAGATGACAGCTGCATTTTTTAGGACCTGGTTCAATGCGCGGCAAGTCGTGATTTCTTGTCTTCAATTTCCGCCGGGAAAATTGTTTTTGCTTCCAAGTTAACCTCGCAATGACAGCTACATTGTTAAGCAAAAATATTTGCCGTACATTCTCTTGAAACATTGCTCACACCACTTTTTATAACAAAGTTGCAAAGTACAACTTTGCACATCTGCTCATTGTGATTTTAATTTTTCACTGAGCCACCTATAGTAGGACGCAGTTTATTTATTAATATGAGCAGTTCACAGCCATATCGACGCCGAGTGTTTCAGTCGTAGTCGTAGGCGTGATATTTCGGTGAGCGCTGTTGGCCGCACGCACAGACTTCTTACCGTGTCACGGTAGATTCGCTCGACGCTTGTGACGAAAGTGTGTTTCCCGTCGCTAGTCGCCACGCTAGCTGGTCTCGTGCTGCCGGTAAACGACTCTGCAGCAGCAGTCGAACTGTTCGCTCGCCGACAGCGAGAATAGAATTCAGTTTTTCCTACGTTGGTAAAGTAGGACCTCGCTCTGGAAGCTTTCGCAGATCTCCGCATCGGGTGCCTGCCCTTCCACTTTACCGTTCAAGCCACACCATATTCTGGAATCTCTGCACACTGAAATTCGTCACGTTTTCTAAAACGCGCGACGCCAACGTTACAGAAATTAACTCCGTGCGATTTTGTACTTGATTTAATTTACGAGCTTTTATCTCCGGGATATAAAAACGTGCCCGAAAGGAGGCCACGCCGGAGAGATTTCTCGACGACGGGAACGTCGGCCACAAGAAAAGGTGACTGAGTCGACACCGCCGGCGGATTGTCGCGCGGCCCTCGTGACATCGTGTTGTCCGCGCCGGCGAGACGAGACGATTTATCACCGCGGGATCGTCGCGCGTATGACTGACGCGCCGATCTGCGGTCGATCGTCTCTTAATGTAGATCTTAGGACGCGTTGTCACTCGCGGCAAGACGATTCATACGTGACTCGCTTTGTTATTGGATCATTAGAAACAGAGACGCGGGACTGCAACACGCTTACCATGTATGTCAATCGGTTATATCCGCGGGCTAATAGAGATGCTGTGTTCTCGCGCGATCATCAATCAACACGGCCCACAGCGAAGCGCGCGCTACTTTCTCAGGTACATCAATGCGTGCTACGCGAAGTCCACGCAGCTTGATGAATGGGAATTGGTCAAACGGAAGTGCAGATAGCGACGGGCAACATCGGGTAACTTTTGGACCACGGAGATTTGTCGGATTTCCTGTTTATCGAGGATGAGAAAATATCGCTCGATGAGATTGTATATATCACCGAGAATCACAGATTTTTCGCTTATTATGTTTACACTCGAGTTTTCGTGGCGTCGGATTAATTCGTTCGATTCACCGACAAGCCGAGAAAAGTCCTATCTCCCCCTCTGACTTCTCGCGTGTAAAAGTTTTTCCCGCGCGCGCGCGACTTCGACCGAGCGCAAAGTTTGCGAGGAACGCGAGGGCAGCCGTCGCTGCTACCGCGGGCGGACGAGGCAATCGATATACTGCCGGATAAGGGAAAACAAGCCTAATCTCGGCGGGGCCTTGGCTATTATTATACGAGCAATTGGCGTATGTTCGCGCGGTTCGAGCGTATTCGCTCGAACCGCGCGGCTGTAGATAAAAGTTACCAGGGGTGTTTGGCAATCCGCAGATTCGATAACGATGTCTAGGGTCCTAATCTCGAAAAATGCCCTTGGGACCCGGAGACGACGCACGCGCCGCCACCGGCATATTGGGAGAAAGGCTGCGCGGGATTTTGGGGATTTTATTGTGCAAAAAGGCGTTGAAACCATATATTCAGGGGGAGAATATGGGACTTGAGAACTATAGGTTAAGGGGTTATGCCACTGCAGAATTTTCGAAAAATCAATTTTTTTTTCCTTTAAAAGGTCTTTTGGGATCTCAAAATGGTGTCCCCAAAGATTATGGCCGGCTAAAATTTTTAAGTACTCGATTTTTGAAATGTCGTGCGCGGCCGCCTGGTGCGCAGCATACTAGTCGACAAACTTTATATGCGTTTATCCCAAAACGACTTCTTTTAAGCTAGCCGGACCGATTACTCAAACAATTATGTTCCGATTCACTTGAAATTTTGCACATATCTTTAAAAGTACATTGTCTTGGACACTACGTAGGATACAGTATTTTTAAGAGCAGTTTGGCACAACTGCAAAGTCACCACGTGTGAAAACAATCATGAGATATTTTCGTTCGTGGCATTAGGGTTAATCGAGTCAGTTTGTGCCGTCTCGCAGGCAGCACAATGAAGGGCTCCGTTCATAGCCGAGGGAAGATCTAAGGTTTTGCTCGTATGACGTTCCGGGTGCCGCGTGGCTGCCTTTGACGTCTGAGACTCGGCGGATTTGATAAACAGTACATGGGCGTTGACACGTCTCCGGCAGACGCGGCCTGGGTGCTGATTCATATATAAATTTTCGGCGCAATCGTTTTTTACGCGCGTTGCTCGCGTCGTCATCGTCTCGTCCGCGGATTTCGCCGCGCAAGCGGAAATTTTTCCCGAGCTGATTGGCGCGCAAAGGACGACGACGTGGACGAGGAAAACGAAGGCGAACGTCCGACGTCGGGGATGGAGAAAGTTAAGTTCATTTGGCAAAGTGGATGGCGCCGAGAAGTGAAAGTGACGATCGAAGTTCACGGGCGCGCACTGCATAAAAGTCAAAGCATCGGGAGTAGTTCGAGGCTGGTCGACGGAGGTTCGAAGGGAATTGCAGTTGTCAGGATCGAGAGGGGAATCCCACGGGGATTCCGAATTGGTTGTTTCCTCTTCGTGCGGCTCGCTTGCGACTCGAATCTCGTGGTCGCGGTGTAATGCGTCGAAAGAAAACTCTGCGGCGATGTAAAAAAAAAACGCACAGAAGAAGAGGAGAAAAGAAGGAAAACGTATAAACATAAACGAAGAACTTTGTAGCAGCGAGATCTCGCTGCTCGCGAATTTCTATGCAAACGGCGGACGCATCGCGCGCGCGCGCTCGCGAAAATAACGTAGCTGCGGACTCGACGAAATATCGGCAAATAGGCCAAGGAGAGACGCGTGTCATAATGAAAAAAAGTTATTTATCGTTCGAAACGAATGGAATGGTCGAGCTGCTGCTGGGTGCAGTTTGAAAAAAATACTCGATGCAATCAAAGAAACTGGAATATGTAAAATTCGTAAAATGTAATACGGCAAAGTCGTGTGGCACGATACCGTGAAGAGAATGAAGAAAAATTCTCGATAAGCTTGAGTGTGTTTCAGTAGAATAAATAAATATTCTGTAGATAATTTAATTTAAAAAATCGATCAATTATTTTTTAGAGAATCCCTCTTTTGAAAAGTTCATGAGTAACGGAAAGCATTGTTAGCAAACTATTGTGAGCTGTGATTGGCTGGGACTCTCAGACCGAGTCCAGGATCATTTGTCCTTGATAACTTTGACAGTTCTGTCAAATATCGTATTTTTTTTAATCCACTAAAAAAAGGGTTGTAACCGGTGTTTTCAGGGGTAGAATATGCGACTTGAGAATGATGGTATAGGTTAAAAGTCGATATTTTGAAAAAATAAATTTCGTGACCCCGATTTGGGCGGTTTTCGGCCCGGCGGCCAGATCTGCGATTTCTGATAAGCAAAGCAACAAATTTCCTTTTTTTTTCTTCAAAGGTAACTGAACAAGGGTTTTCACTTGCGATTTACCCTTTTAAAACTTTATAAGAGCGCAGCAGCGCAAAAGCATCTCGGGCACGCGCGCCAGCGCGTGTGATAAGCCTAGTGTAATAAAAAAACGGCTTTTCAAGCTGCTTATATAAATGAAGGATCCATATTACGCCATGTTAAAGAACTTTCATCCCCCGTCTAAAGATAAAGTTACGAATATCCCAATGCTTAATAAAAGCGTCATTGGGATAATTCACAGCGATTGATGGCTTTGGAAATCTAAGTGGCGAAACAACGGACGTGTGAACAGCGACCGAGGTTTGAGCATCAACCATACCTTCCCAATTTTATCCCCAACCCTCGAGATCCGTATACGTTATTTCCGTTATGATCTCCAGTGAACGCGTTTGCGTGGTCCTCGCACTTTTCCAGCCATGAGATGAAAGCGGCCACCGCGCCGACGGTAAGTGGGTAATATGAACATTTTTTTCTTCGCCAACGATATCGCGAGGAGTCGATCACTGTCGGAATCTCTTAGCACACACAGAGGGTTACACGCCCCCGCGATAAGATGCTCGTTTATCACTCTCCGCTGCAGATTCCTCGACCCGGAGTCTCGCGAATTGAGCAGCGGACCTGTACGACTCAGTTTATTCGTCATAACGCGTAATCCTTGATGCTCTCCTGTCTCTCTCAACTCATCCCGTTATACTGCGCGAGAGAATAACGAAAAAGTTTTCGATTAAAAAAAAACGAAAAGTTGGGCTTCCGGAAAAATTTGATTCTAATATTGGCATAATTTATTCCGACGCTTCGGTGGAGAGTTCGAAGCTAATTCTTTTTTTTATATATATAAGGAAGCGCTAACGGAAAGCGAAGCAGCCTGCGTCGGACGAGGGTCCGACTCATTTTTAATCGCGCCAAATAACCGGTGGCAATTACTCGCATTCCCCTTTCCGGCAAAGTTGCCGTCATCACTCCTCGTTCCCCTCAATGTCGAGCTCAAAGTAGTAACGGAATGTCTTGGGATATTAGTTCCGGCATAAAATACCGAGAGGGGCTTCTCAATTCTCATGGGTCTTAAAAACAACTAAACTTTCGTATAAGCATTAGGAAATCGAGTTTTTGCGCCCAGGCACTGATTTCGAAACTCGTTTACCTCTAATTGCAAGAGGCCATCGTTAAAAAAAAAATACAAGAAAAAGTAATTGACACGTAAATGCATAACTTACTTGAAATTTTCGGTTCAGTCTTGCTCTTTCGATTTTCTGTAATTCGAAACCAACCAGGAGGAACGTGCGAAGGATCGCGGAAGCGACACGTCGAAAAGTCAAATTGGCCCATTGGAATGTGTCGGTTATGATTCTTAATGAGTGAAAAAATATTGCCGGTGCCGCGTATACCGCTACGTTTACGGTCGCTCGCCGCGCGTTTCCAGGCTGCGAATTACAGGGAGGGCTCTGACTTTGCGCATTAAGGTTTTTGCGATACACATATAAACGTTAAAAGAACATATAACTTAAATTGGTGGTTATGTCTTCGTCGGTGGACGTTGCACGCGTCACCGGCAATCAGTATTTCTTTCCTCTCTCGAGCGTCGCCGCCGCCGCCACCGCCCGGCGAGCGCGTCGTTACATTTAAAGAGAAGGAACCGAGGAAAGGAAGAGGGGAGAAAAACGCGTCGAATAAAACGAAAACGCTCGGGACGAGAAAGACGGCTAAGTGTAATACCGTTAATGGACGAGAAGTGGTCCACGCGCTTCCATAATTGAGCCCCCGTCGTCGATGATCCGAGAGCTCTTTGGCTTTACGACTTAATTAGGAACTCCCTGTTCAATAGCTCTATTCCCCCTCTCCACCTGCAGCCCCCTCCCCGCCCACCCGGTCCAAACGTAACCCATCATTTGCATCGGCATTTAATATTCTCTGAAACACTTTTGAAACGTCAGTCAATTTTTTACTCGGTCAAACCAGTGACACAACATTTTCTACGGTTACCGAGGTCGTAGATCAATAAGTCTAATTTTTAATTCTACCAATTGATCCAAGAATAATCCAAACGATAAGTCTGGAAATGTATGACAAAATTAATGTGCGAGAATTAATCTTAAATACTTCGACTTTTGTGTAGAAATATCGTTGATTTGAAAAAAATCGACGTTTACAGCGCTTCGAGCCGATTCCATAATCCCCGTCGATTCCACGACAAAACGCGCGGAAAGTTCAACCGCGGAATGCGGTATGACACGTTGAACTGCACGGGGGTTCTCTCCGGTCACAGAGCAGCAGGACTGGCAGCAGGAGAATACACGAACAGACGGACGGACCGCCGCCGCCGTCGGTTTAACGCGCGATTTATAGGACCGCGCGATTTCTTTTCGCTACTTTTATTCCCCCGCGACAGCGCGAGTTGTAATATATACATTCCCGTGTGTGCGAACCAGCGGCAAGAAACTTCAGCTGTCGATGCGGAGAAAGAAACATACGCGGGAGATCGTATCTTTATATAGGGCCGCGATTCGATCCGCGGGGATGAATCATTTATGCCTCGGTTCAGTGGGAATTTATATCGGCTACCAGTGCGAGATACACTTTTGCTTTGACCTTTATAAGAAGTAGCCAGTAAAAAAAACATCAACGAATAAAAAAACCAAATGTACCTGACATCCTGAAAAGCAATTATTAATTACGAGTATTTTATTCCACGAGGTAAAAGAACTCGATCAACGACCGGCGAGCACGTTTTCCAGCCGAGAAAAAAAATGGTCACCGCGAGTTTAGTCGGCAGTACGTATTTATCGATAGACATGCGAGCGAACACAGAAGCGACATCGTCTCTCTGTCGTCGATCAGCGATTGCGGACGTCATGTCAACCGCTGTGCGCGTGTTTTTCGCCATTTATTTTACCCAGGGGATAACAACTCGAACGGCTGTGCTGCGCGGCATAGCCGGATCCCCGCGCGCGCGATTCCCGCGGCGGTCGCGTTATACCTATCCGCAAGCGCGCGCGCGCGTTGTGTCTATAAATTACTCACTCGTCAGCCGCGTTGTCGTCGTTCAACATACAGACACGCGCGCGAGCCACTTGCGTTCATTACCGCGCGCCGTTTAACCGCCTCGCGAACGATTCGCGCGCGTTTACATTTCGCATCCGTGACGTTTGCCCGGTGCCGCATTAGCCCGCCGCGGTATTGCAGTGATGTATACCCGCCGCGAATCATACGGTCGACCATCCCGCCCGTCGCGCTGTCGACGTCGACGCTCGATTGTCTATAGAACCTTCGCCATTTAACCCACTGTGCACACTATGCACTCCCTGTGTGCACTCGGATGATTGTGACTGCTTTAGATTTCCAGGAGTCGAAATTCCTGGAATTTCTTCAGCAAAATAATTCTTCAGCGTAACAGAGTCTTCGTGTTCGCCTGCACGGTGAAGCTGTGATAATAACACAGAGAGGAGAAGTTTAAAAAAATTACGAAAAAATAATTTTTAAAATAAATGAAGAACGCGGAGACGTGTTATTAAAGTAGTAATGAGGCTTGATGAATCTCCGCATTTTTCCGCATTAGACGAGCAGTCGGGGAACCTCCGCAAGGTCGGGACGCACCGAAAAATCGAGCAACAAAAAGACTCGATAGCCCGAGGGGGAATTACCATTTGAAATTCAAGCGCTCGGAGAGAGAGTCGCGAGGGAGCGAGAGAGGAATAACATCGCGAATACCTATTATTTATTCTGCGCTCTCTGCGTGCCCGCTCTCGACTAGGTTGTAATTACGTCGTAATTACGGAAAGCCGAAGAGCGCGCGCGCGGTGCGACCGAGCTGTTGGTGCGGCTCGTTGCTGACGTACACACGCGATCTTAGGCTCCATCGGAACTCTTTTTGCGTATTTCGTTCTTTTTTTTGTTGTTTTTTGTGTTTTTTGTGTTTTTTTTTTTCTTTTTTTTGTCTCTCCTCGGGAGGAAGTTTTTTTTTGCGTACGTGACCTCGATGAATTTCGCGTCTCTCGAGACGAGGTGATACCGCGTTTTTGTCGCTCCCGTCTCTCGGCACGACCGAGACGGGAGCGGGAAGATCGCTATCTTCCCGCGTTTACGGTAGCTCGGTCGATTTACCGCATCACCTTAAGTATGTGAAAATTGACGCTACGACTTAACGACGCTTCTTGAAATTATTCAGCCTCCTTCGATTTTTTTTGTTTCTTCCCGGTTTCGCGAGAAAAAACTGGATATCGTTTGGAGGGCGGTAAACTGGTGTGCATTACAGAATTCTGCAATTTATCTTAACAAGCGCATGTCGCTCTGTATTTTAATGTGATAAAGCGATAGACCATTTTTTTATCTACGTATATTCTTTGCGTGAGCGATTTTTATTTTTTTTTTTTTTCGTTCGCAAACGTGTTAGATAATTTCTCCGGGCGTTTCAAGCCGCAAGCTCAAGTATACAGCCTCAGGTATTCGCACCGAGTGCGACCGAGGGGTTTAACGCTTCTCGTTGAAGCTAAGCACGTTGCGCGCCGCTTGTAATTAAACCACCTGCTCGTCGTCGAGTCCCACGAGCAATTACCGACACCTCTTTTTCTAATTCGCTTCCTTGGCCTCCTCTCTCCCGTTGCCGCACTGCTGACGCTGGGTACTTTTTTCGCCGGGATTTCGAGCGCGCGACGTGATATGCAAAATAGTTTTTTCTCATCGAAACATTTACTTTCATCCCCGACAAGCGTCGGTATCAGAAATTGGGTTCGTTTTGCCGTCGAGCAATTAGCAGTCATCAGGTCGCTCGCGAGTTCGCGCGGTTTTTCGATGAAAACTCATGCGGCGAACGAGTTACAAGCCCCGCGCGCTGCACGTTTATCTCGCGATCTCTCGCGTGGGACGAAAAATGATTTACGAATAACGCGCGAACGCGCTCGCGCGCGACTCGCAGCGAGACTTCTCGCTCGCCTCTCGCGAAAAGTTGCGCGCTTGCTGGGAGCAGTAAAGCAAGAAAGAGCGCGAGCGCGGTATATTATAACCTTCCGCGGGCCGGAAAAGTGGGACGTTCGCGCGAAGCTTTTATCGTCCCTCTCCGAGCTCTCGTGACGATCGTCGTCAACATCGGGCGATTTCGCTTTTTAACGAGACAGTTTTTAACGTGCGCCGCCGGTTACGTCCACCCCCGTCGGTCGCTGAGTCGCAGGTTGCGAGGCGAACGAGACGAACATTGGCACGAATCAACACGAGACGTTATTCTACCCCCGAAAACACTGGTTACAAACCTTTTTACGTTGATATTGAAAAAGAAAAATATTTTTTTTCGATGACTTCTTTGTTAAAAATCATAAATCCAGCCTCTGGGCGAAAAAGGTCCCAAGACGAGGTCACGCAAACTCCCTTTTCAAAATATCGACTTCATATTCTACACCTAAAAATACTGGTTAAACCCCTTTTTTAGTTGATTAAAAAAAACGTTATTTGACGGAACTGACAAAGCTATCAAGGACAAATGAACTTCGTCGCGGTCTGAGAGTCTCGGCCAATCACAGGACGAATAAAGCGGTGATAGTGACTGCGATATTTCGAGATTTTCGAGCCACCAACTTTTTAGAAAGGGAACATCGTTCTCAAGTCGCATATTTTATCCTCGAAATCACTACTTCAATCCTTTTGTGGTTTGATTTTGAAAAAAATAATTTCGCGCAGAAATGATAAGTTCCGTGCAGTCAACGTATACGAGGTGTGCGTGATATGTATTTTGACGCATGCGGTCTTCGAGCGCGGGAAATCGCGTTGAAACTACTTGCCGGACTACAGCACCGAGTTTCCGGCCTCATGGACAGGCTATATTATTGCGAATATAAATTTTGACGGACCTCAGCGGTGTTCGCGGCGTGAGGTCCACGCGTCATGCCGGCACTACTTGCGCGTCTTTTATTCGCACCGAGCGAGCGACCGACTCTCCCTTGCGTTCTGCTTTCCCGTAAACAAATGTCGCGCGACACTTATCGCCGCGTGCGAAATGTGCAAGACGTTAAACTTAATATAGTTCAAGGGAATTAAATGTCGACGGGTGAGAAGCGTCGAGTGAAAGACGCAGCATCTCTATAGCGCTGCGACTGCAGCGTCGTATATGTGTTATTTATACATGTTTTTCTTTTTCACGTATCAAAGTGAAATTTAGTGGAGGAAGGTTGTTTTATTCAGATGTTTCGGATTTATTCGTGAAAAGTTCGCACTCTGGAGCTGTTTTATAGTCTCGAATTTCCTCGGATTTTTCGTCGAGAGAATCTCGGTGATTTTTTTCTTTTCGCTCACTACGAACTGGAATGAACGGAAATTTAGACCTCATGAAAAACGCATCAAGCGCACTATAAATCCTGCAACTTTGTTTACAGTCGTGCAGCACATATGTGCGAGGCCTTCGAGGAGTCCGAAGCACCGAAGATCTTCAAGAAATACTCGCGTTTCCGGTCCCAAATTCTCTCGGGAAAAAATGTATCTCGCGCAGTTTCGTAGGAAATTGAATGCCCCGAGCAACGAATCCACGAGTCTCGCGGCTCAGATTTTGTTTCGCGATCTTCGACGCGTTCTTTTCGGTGTCGCGGGCCGCGAAGAATTGGCACGCGCGAGCTCACGGACCTTTTAACCTCTTAAGTGTGACATCACGCCACGTGTCCACCCGTACAGCGTTATACTACTGAATTATGTACCGTGCATCATTGGTGGCTATATATAATGTGGTGGATGTATTTCGTGTGTATTTCCTTCCATGAAGGCGTCCTGTATTTTTGCGCGTGGTTCGCTCGTATTTCGCGCTGCTTTACGGTCGTTCGTTCCCAACTCTGGCGGCGGATTTGGTACCGCGATAGTTGTCTCTGAAAAGCCGCCGAGTGGAAAAAGGCGCAAGATCAGCCGACCCAGCATTTCGTTGTGCGTCGCGTCGTGAATGTGACGAAACAATACACGGAAAATCCGCTTATTGGCCAGTTTTAGGAAGTTTGCTTGTCGTAAAACCAGCAACGTCCAAATATTTTCGTCGTAGATATCGATTTTTGGTCCACAATGTAATTTTCAAGTTTGATGTCACGTGATATTTCACTCTTAACGCTTTTTTTTTTCTTTTTCCGTGTATGAGCCACTATTGCGTCCTGTACAAACGCCAAAGCGAAGATCAATGAGCCGATACAGGAAGAGTCCGATATCGATTTTTTCTTAATACACGGCCGTTCCCAATGGTTATAGTTACAGCAAGAACCCAGGGGCGAGGGTGGAGAGTAGAAACTCAGTTACATAACTCTCGTACACGATGGGGCGGAGTCCTCGTGGGGTTGAATTTATCTCTCCAAGTTAGCGACTACGTCAACCTGGCTTGACGTCCACGCTGGACGTTCTGCCCCTTTTCCTCCTGGTTCTTCGATATTAAAATGTGTTTTCACTGGGGTCCGGAGTATAACGGACGTGCACCACAAAATATTATACTGGCAATTCTTCGGTCGCTGTCTCCGGAATAAATGGTTCTTAACTGAACTAAATCGCGCAATATTGAAACAAGAGTTTTAATCGCTTCACAAAATGTCACTATAATTTTTCACCATAAGTTTTGATCCGTTTATTTAAAGCCGATTTCAAGTTTGAAGCAAAAGAAAATTTTAGTTCCGCCCGATAAAAAAAATCTGTTTAATTCGCTGCATAAAGTCGACGATCGAGGATGCAGTCAGAGAAAAAATAAAGTATGTAGTTCTGGTCCAAGAACATTTCTGTTAAGTTCGCTCCAAAAGGTTGAGGATCGAGGAAGCAATCAGAGAAATGATGAAGTATGCAAGTCGAAAATTCACGAGAAACACACTCGAGAATCGGTTACACTGAAAACATGTCCAGCCATAAAACCTACATACACACGGAATTGCCCGCTGCCTGCTGCCGGCCAGGGGGGGGATGGGGGCAGCACACAGGGTCCACATTGATTTTGGCAATGTTCGCATGTGGATACGATAAATCGCTGCGCGACTTGTAACGTAACAAACCTCCGCAGCGAGGTAACCTGCATACGGCACGAGTATCCGCGTCGGAAACGTATGCGCCGCGCTCTCCGCGCTCCGCGGACGCAATTGTTCTGCGCGCGCGAGCGTCGCGGACATCGGGCGCGAGACCTGCGCGCGGCAGTGGCACGCGAAACGCTCCTGGCCGCGACCAAAAAGCGATTTGTGCCATAACGCGCGGGCGCTCTTCTTCCTCCCATTTTGCTTTCGCCGTTTGCGAGCGTAACGTACGATTTAATTTTGCGAATCTCGCTCGTGTTTTAACCTCAATGCCTCGCGCGTATACTCAGCGCCAGGATTCACCGACTGTAACAGGCTTTTGTAGGAAAAGAGGAGGGGTGGGGGGAGGGGGGAATTATGATTCGACATCTGCAATGGATATTAAATGATATTTTTCAAAAATCTTCGGGTCAATAATTCGACTGAATAAAAGATGCATGAGTTTTTTTTAGGAATTTGAAGGACTTTCCATTTTTTGGTTTTGTATGGGTCGTTCGAGGCTGAGTTGACTCAGTTCTTAAATTATAATAACGAATGAATTGAGAGTTAAGAGGTCCACTTTTTAGGAGTATTTTTTTGGTATACTGTAATTCGTAAAAAAATTGTATTAGATGTCTCGGCGATTTCATCTTGACTGAAGCACGCCGAACGTTCGAGCTCCACTATTCGAGGTATAGTAAAAAAAATGGAGTGTGGAACAGAGCGAAGTCAACGTACGAAAGCGAGACGTTGAGTACTCGGAACGCGCGATCGGTCATCGTTTCCTATATGACTGATACTTAATTATTATTTGAGCTCGATTCCACTCGAGACTGACGGAAAACGTAGGTGTTGTCGAGTGGAACGTATACATATAGCTCGGCAAAAAGAGGCGTGAGCGGTAAACGTACGGTGAACGATCTATTTAGTGATGGATGATGTGCCATATTCCTGACGGTCTCGGTTCCCACCGATCGGTACGCAATTATTGGGCGATCAACACAAGTCACACTCGCGTTTATGATTCTGAAAATATCGATGGCCAACATTTCACAACTTTCTTAGGTGTATCCCGTTTACTTCAATTTCACAACATCGAGATAATTGATTTTTTTTTTAAATGGGCGAATTGAAATAAACAAGTTCAGTTTCGTATCGAATTTGAATTAAGTCGGCGGACGCTGCAGCGAAGGTAAACTTTTTGAACCCTTCGAAAAAGTCGAAGACTCGAGATGTCTCGAGAATATCGAAAATCTCGCAGTCATTGACACCGATCTATTCGTCCTGTGATTGGTTGAGACACAGACCGCGACCAAGTTCATTCGTCCTTAGCAACTTTGACAGTTCGGCCGAACCTATTGGTTATCTTAATCAACTTAATAAATATTATTTTATTTCCTCAACATAAACCAGTTTCACAAATTTGTCGTTGCAGCTTAATTCCTGAACCCGCACAGAAGAGTCCAGAAACAAGTTGATAAATCTCAGATCCCATGTCGCGAGTGGTCTACGATCGTTTTATAAAAGCGAACAAAAACATGTTTGCTCGGCAAAGTTCTTGTTATTATCGCGCACATAGTCGTCACGCGTTCGAATACCGAGATGAGTAATTTCGTTCCAGCGCGCGCGCGCGTTGCGCAGTCCGATTCCGCGAATCAACCGGCATTCGGCGAGTCCCTCGGGACCCCGAAGAAGTTGAGTCGTCTCACTTCGAAAGGAGGCGCGCGTCGCCGTAGCGAGCAGCAGCGCGAGGCATCACGCGGCGCGCAGCGCGCAACCCGGCGCAGCGGTGGACTTGAGGCCCGTGTGGTTTAATAGTGCGGAGCCACCGGTCGCGACTGCGCACGTTTTGCCCCGGCGACGAGACAAGAAGTTCGCCTCCGCTCGCGTATAAGTCGCGTGCTGCGCTTATACAAGCCGCGGCTCGGGGTGACGTGCAGCGCGACGCACGACGCGCCGTACAGACGATCGGTAGGTGCCACACGAGGCAATTAACGCTGGGTCTTTAAGGAAACTTGGTCGCCTCTGCGCGCGAATGCGAGCGCATCTCCGCGACCGCGCAGGTTGTAAAAATTATATGATTCGTAAACGAGCGACGGGTCGCGGGGCGTTCTCCATATTCATCTCGATCCAGTTATAATCCGCGTCCGGATCGGTGTATCGAGAATTCGTATAAAGATTCGAGTTGATCGGTCATTTTGAACCCCGGCGCATTCCACGATCCGCAGCCGGCTCCGCTCGTCGCCAACTGCATTTGGAATATCGCGCCGATTGGCCGGTTCCCCAATTGCACCGACACCTCGTGACTCCGGAGCGGAGAGGCTGAATTGAAAATAAAAAAACGTCGTTTCGTTTAATGTTACTTCATGACGGTCGTATATTTCTGTCATAACTGCGACTGCGGGAACTTTTATAATAACGGCAGTTTGAACGAAATCCATTTTCCACGCAAGCGAGTCGCCCGCAATAATCGGCGCTGCTATAACGAGAAAAAAAAATCAAATTTTTTTTCTCGCACCTCTCGAGCCACGGCAAATCTGAATGTCCAACCACGAAACTCGCCGGTGTGTCTCTGCCTCGGACTGTATCTCCGCGCGGTTCGGCGGTAAAATTACGACGCGACGCGGACTCGATTCCCGACGGGGAATTGCGGAGACGCGGGTCAGCTCCCGCGAGAATTCCGAGAGAGTGAGCGCATTTCGCCGGGATGTTCTCGGCCGCGCGCGAGCCGAGGATATCGCATTTTGGCCGAGCCAAACAAGAGCCTCGGACTTGCAGTTCGGACGCGCAGAGAGCGAGACATTTGCGAGGAGTTCGGGGGTGCGGCGCGAGAGAGCCGATACAAATGCGGATAGATACACAAAAGTACAACGCGCTCGGTAGATTTTCGCGTCGTAGTTGTTCGCCATGTAGCGCGGAACAAGCGAGCAAGGGCAAGGCGAGAGAAACACCCGAAGGTAACCGCGACGCGAGATGGAACCCGTCCCGTCGTAACGTCCTCTCTCTACTGCGTCGTTCCTGCTACCTCGTTGGCCCGTAACGGAACACGAGGCGCGGGGTTCGTACTATCACACCCACCCGCGATGCGTGACCGTGAATGTCTGTGTGAGATAAAGAGAGAGGGTCAGATAGACAGAGTAACAGAGAGGAAGAGAAAGAGAGAGAGAGAGAGAGAGAGAGAGAGAGAGAGAGAGAGAGAGAGAGAGAGAGAGAGAGAGAGAGAGAGGGGTGCGCACACGTTGATGCAACTGGAGAGCAGCGAATTTTCCACACGTTGCCGCGGCTTCGAAAATTCGTGGCCTGAGCGAGAACCACGAGAAAATACCCACGGTAAGATTTCCGTTTGAGGGCGTATCTGGGCCAAGCTCAGAGTGTACCGCGTTCGGAAAATACGGGTGGTGCCGCATATGGCTCCGCTATATTTTCCAGCTCGATTTGCAAAATCTACAGTGGTATCCTCGTTCGCAGATGTATATTTCGCTAACTGTACACGTGGAATAAGGTGTCCGGGGTGTGGGTCGTGTCTGGGGCTGACGATAAATCACCCTATTCAAGCTTCTGCGATTACACGCGTCAGACGCTTCAGGAGCTTCGAGTATGACATTATTATTTCCGCGAAAGAATAACTTTGGCATCGATGCACCGTCAGTTTCTCACGGTGTCTCCCGAAGATTTCGTTGGCCAACGCGTTACTGCCGTCGTCGTCGTCTTGTGCGACGGCAAACAAAGTGTGGAGCATTATTGTGACAATGTTCCCAAGGTGTCAAGCGGAAGGACTTGCTATGCGGGAGGTTTCACATGCGTTGCAGCAGCGACGTTGCAGCGTCGCGCGCATTTTTATGCACATTTTCCTCACTGCTTGTCGAATCTCATCTGTTCGCGAATTCACGAGGCGTTCGGCGTGTAATACACTTCGGCGTCGGGATGAAGAAAGCAATTTGCGTGAACCGCGTAGGTGTCGCGTCGATGAAACTTCGGTGGACCGCACGATGATGGGATTATACGTTTTGATGTTGGGATGACATTTTTATTCGGTTTATGTAATGCGATGCATGACGTATTCCACCCATGGGGATCACTAAAGTACTCGTGAGTGTTACACAAGATAAGTCATGGATTTTTACAGCCCAACGAACTGACAGATACAAAACAGTGGAACGTTTATGAAAGTCTTCAAGTGCTTTACGCGCCGGGCTAAGCGTATAACGATCACGCTTTGGAGCTGTATGACGGATGTGTGGCCAGTGCGCGAGGCCGTGAAAGGCTTTTCAAGCCAGATAGATTGTTCCCTAGACATCGATACGCGATCCTATGTCGAATACCGGTTCCCCTCGTTTACTACGCTGCCCTGCGATGCTCGAAATGAAATCTATCGAACGGTAGACCCGGCGAGCAGGCTCCGCGACCAACGAATTACGAACTCCAGTGGGGTTTCGCCTTGGTCCAGTTATCCCTTCCCTCGAACCGCTAAGTCATTCTTTAACGCCGGCATAACTTGCCTGGTTTGCGGGCGAGAAATCCATTAATGATAACTGACGTCCAGTTGAACTATTCCTACGCATTCTGTTTCTGTTGCTGTTGTTGCTGATACTTAGAAAATTTGCTAGCTTTGTTAATCTAATTTAATTTGAGTCTCATTAGAGTCCGAAGATGCATGAACTCGCCAAACTTCATAGAGCAATCTCATCCGATTTACGGATTAAGCCTTCTCTGTCCCTCGAATTCGTGTTTTCACCGTTTCATGTCATTGGGTTTTTTTTTTTTTTTTTTTTATCAAAGACCGCGAATCTTCAAAGTTTCCTCCTTTGCCTCTCTCGAGACATCAAACGCAGCGCGTGCGGCGGTTTCATTATCACCGCAACGAGAAGTGTATTTCCGCGGATGTAACGGAGACTACGAGACGGAACTTAAGAGGTAGTTTTCGTGTTACGTCCATCATACATTTTTATCGTCAATGAAAATCCGACCTAACTGTATCCTGGCTGGTGATCGGCCGGTGCTATATAGCGGGCGGACTGTGCGCCGAAAACAGCATCAAAGAATTTAACAACAGCGGAGCAGCCGCGATCACCGTTCGCAGCGCCGAGAAGGCCTCGAGCAGTAAACAAGGTGACATACATTGTTTCGAAAGTAAGTGACAGGAAAGTGGCGGCGTGGATTGAAGCTAAGCGCGCGAGACACTCTGTTACGGAGGCCTCGAACGACGACGACGACGACGACGACGACGACGACGACGACGACGACGACGACGACAAAAATAAAATTGCTCCGCCGCGGCAGAGCGCCAATCGAAGGAAGCCGCGAGCGCGCGCGCGCCCTGCGAGACATGTGCGAGATATTCGCGGTCGCGCGAGAGTGCCGAGGAGTTATGCGTCCTGCCAATTAATTCGCGACGGTGCGTGACTCAATCAGCCGACGAAACATTAGTGACCACGCGACACGACGCGATCGCGCGCGGTTTTATTTAAAATGTACTTTCGCAGGATTATATTGACAAAAAAATATTGCGCGGATTGTGAGAAACAGCGATGTGACGCACGCGGGGTCGTCGGGATCAATGAAGATCAAGTGTTCATCGTGCAGATCGCGAAGTTCATCTCGCATTCGCCGCACACGAACGCAGACGACAAATAAAAGTAATTTAAAACGAGTTTTTTTTTTTTTTTTGAGTAAATTTAAGTTCGAATTAAATTGTTCGGTGATAAAGACGTTGCTACTCAATTGATTCGCCGTTGCTCCGGGTAATTTGATTTCAAATCCTACGTCGCTGATTCCCCCGGCGTACCCGGACTCTCAGTCTCAATTATCGTTCCGACGCGATGAGTAAAGTCGTAAAGACGATCGCTTCGCCGGATTAAGTACTCGCGTACAAGTGTCCTAATCGGATCGTCCAGACGCGATAAAGGTTTGCGCGTCTCGCCAGATGCGACCGGAGGACACGAGGAGACGCGGTTGCGGCTACGCGCGGTCGTAGAGAGAGAGAGAGCCGCCGAGACTGAGGAACGACGCGAGAGCGCGGGGTTGACGTTCGCCGGGTGTAAAAATAAAAGAGCGAGGGAGGATGGAAGCGTGCGGCTCTCGGGGCTAACGTAATCGAGAGATTTCGCGGTGATGTCGGTGATTTGGCGCGTTACTCGAACCAAATTCCACATCGGAGACTCGTACGGATCGATATTCGTGATTTCGTAAAAGTATTCGTTGATCGATATTGAGAATGTCTCACACATGTTCGGAGCGCTTCGCATAACGGTTCAGTCGCCGACGATGCACCGAGACGAATTCAGTCTGGCGATTTTTTCGAAACTTCGATGCCAGTTAATCGAAAAATTCGATTAATAGAAACAAAATTCAGTCTGGCAATTATTTCGAAATTTCGATGCAATTAATCGAAAAATTCGATTGACAGAAAGAAATTCCAATCTAGCGATTTTTTTCGAAACTTCGATGCCAATTAATCGAAAAATTCGATTAATAGAAACTAATTTCAGTTTGGCAATTATTTCGAAATTTCGATGCTAATTAATGGAAAAATTCGATTGGCAGAAACAAATTTCAATCTAGCAATTTTTTTCGAAACTTCGATGCCAATTAATCGAAAAATTCGATTAATGGGCAACTAATGACGCAGATGTGGGGTAACGCAAAGTCGCCAGGAATGCTCGACCGTTTGATACCAAGTTTGCTACGCTAAACGCGATATTCACTGCCGGTTCCTTCGCTCAGCGCGCCAGACTCCTATGTAGTTTAATTCACGAGTGCGAGATGTAATCGGGTGTACACACCCGAGAGCGGAAACTTTCACGACGCAGCGGCGAGTCTTGTTAGCCCGAGGGGCTGTTCGCCGCGCGAAACCCACAGGCACCCACGTGTTTCAAGTCGGCGTCGGCCCTCCACCGCGCGTATATCCGCGTACACGCCGCGCTCAGACTCCGGTGAATCGACGCGTCGAGTGCGCAACACAGCCGCGTTATTATTTCTCGTGTATACGGCAGCCGCGAAACACCGTCGACAATGACACGGCTAACGAGATTCTTTTCGATTCTCTCGCGAGTTTTTTTTCCACCCGCTCGCGCGCACAGAGAGAGAGATAGAGAGAGGGAGGTAGAGAGAAAGAGTTCAACGCACCCGGAGCCAAATTTCCATAACAATAACGCGCACCTGGGTTGACCGGGCGATATGTACTTTATTCTCTCGCTCGGCTCATACGCATTTTCACAATCACAGTCTTCTATTAAAAAGATTGGCCTCTGGTTGGTCGTTGGAAAACCGGCAGTTAGCTGTAAATAGATCCTAATGAAATATTTCCTCATTTTCAATTCCAATGAAACAGTGTCTTTGAATTTTAAAGAGAATATTTCATCGATCGCCACCATCAAGGGGACCTTTTCATTGATTCAATGAAAAGTTTTTTTTATCGGCACCCGGCTCGCGAATAGTTGGCGCGAACGCGTCAGTTTCGTTTAATTGATTCAATGATACTACATTTCATTAACTTTCAGATCAATAAATAAAAAAATAGCATTACTTTATAGGTCATTTCCTAGGTTTAGATTTCAATGAAACTATTATTTCCAGTGTTCTATATTCTTCTACCAACGACATGGACCAAACGAAGGCACACGAAGGATATAGTTTCGTATTTTGAATCTATTGATTTATCGTGTTATAGCCGCCGCGCACGAGGATACAACGAACGAAAACTGACCTGACTGCAGGTAGACCTGCGTGCCGAATCGTATCTCGACGTGTTGAAGAAGCGCGCCGCAGGCGCCGTGCATGCCGTGCGAGAGAATCTGCACGAGCACGCCGACGACGACGATGACCCATCCCCAGCCGCCCTCCGGGTAGTAGTGCTGCTTGAGGGTGAGCAGCTGGCGCAGATCGGCCACGAGACGAGACGTTGGCCGGCCGATCGGGTTCGGCTCGTTGCCGCTGGCGACGCCGCTGTCGTGGACTGACAGCTGAGGTAGCGATCGGCTTCTGTAAAGCAGCGCGGCGACTGCGGGACTCGACGAGTCTTCGTTCTTGTCCTGCTGCTGCTGTTGCTGCTGCTGCTGCTGTTGTGGCTGTTCAACGCTCGCGTTGACCCGATAGGTAGCGTCGAGATCGGTGTCGCCGATCGCGCGTTCGTCGCGATAGTCGATAGCGCTCGACGGCGAATGAGGCGTTCCACAATTCTCGCATTCCCGGCGCGTCGTCGCGCCGACAACCGTCGCGGCAGACGCGTCAATCGCCGCTGAGGCTGCGCGACCGAACTCGTCCTGAATGGATTTCGAGTACGACAACTTGCAGCGCGCAGCCCGACTGATCTCCAAGTCACGCGACGGTGACAAGTGGTTGACGTGATTCGCGCACGGATAGGGAGAATCCACTCGTCGCAGCGGCCTCGCGGTCTCGCATCTGTGCTCTTCCGGTGAGCGAGTGGCAGCAACAACATCAGCAGCAGCAAGAGGGGGCGGAGGTGGAGGAGGAGGCGGCGACTTAGCCGCGTGAGGCTGATGTTGCGGTGGCTTCTGAGCTGTCGACTCGCTACCGAAACTGTATTTGGATCGATGACGAGGCGAGGACCAGTCGCGACTAACGACCTCGTCGTGATGATGGTTCTGGTGCTGATGGTGGAGCTGTTGAGGTTGGTGGTATTGGTGGTGGTGGTGGTTGTGGTGGTTGTGGTGGTGTTGGTGATGATGATAGTGATGCTGACGGCAGTCGCACTGTTTGACGCACGACGACTCCTGTTGCTGGCACTTTCGCGCGATCGCCTGACAACGTCGATCATCGTCGCGCGACTCGGGACCCGCGGTGGTGGTGCTGCTGCTGCTGCAGAGCAGGCCGTTCTTTCGGTATTCCTCCCGACAGGTCTCCAGATGCTCCGAAGACTCGCGTTGATAATGCCTGTTGTTGTCGAGCGGCTGCTCGTTAGGCAGCAGGTCGGATCCGCGTTGCTTCGTTAGGACGGAATTCCTGTCGCCGTTTTTCTCGCACTCCAAGCTGGTCCTCAGTCTCGCGTCGATGATCTGGTCCTTCCGCGACTTTGCGTCCGCTTTGGGACGAAGCCTGTCGCCGTGATAGTCCTCGGTGGAGTTTCTTTGTCTCGCGGATACGAAGTGGTCGTTGGTTTTGGGCTCGGACAAGCCGGAGTGTTCCTTGGAGTGATTGTGGGCCAGGAAGAGCGACCGACTTCTCCGCCTGTCGACGCTGTCGCGCTCGACGCTTCGGTTTTCCGGTTTCGCACGCCGACCGAAGAGCCCTCGGAGTCCGTTGCTGCACGTGCGATGCTCCTTGCTCAGCAGCCGACTCCTCGGTGGGTCGCGGTCCTTGGCGTCGATCGTCCCGCGGTACGAGTACTTCGAAGTCGGGGCCCTCACGACCTGCTCCGGCTTGAACACGTATTTTGTCGGTGGCCGTGTTATCGCGGCGAGTCTGTCGCTGTCGCTGCTCGCTTCCCTGATCCTGCCGGTGTAGTCCACCCGAGCAGAGTCCATTATCCCGCGGGAAATACGCGGGGGTTTGCTCAGGCTACCTGGTCGGTGATCGTCAACGCCACGCGAGTCTCACTGCTCACTTCACCACCGCTCGCGCTCATCGCGACGACTTTCCTCGGCTCGTCCGATCTTCGCGAACTTCGACGCGCGTCGATTTGCGTCCTGTCTCGTTCGAAATCGTCTGATCGTCGCGTCATGAGTTACGAAGGACCGCGATGTACGTCGCATATCGACGGAACGCTGAAGTCACTAGTTTAGATAGAAACGTTGTGTGTTGATGATTTGTGACTTTTTCTTTTTTTTTTTTTTTTTTTTTTTTTTTGAGAAAATTCAGGGTCAGGATTGCGAAGACGATCAGATAGGCGCGGACTTGACGATCGAGGAAACGAAGTCGTCGACGGGTTTTATCGGCGGGAACGCGGACGCGCGCGGTCCGAGAGGTTCGCATTCGACGAGAAGAGAGATTGGACTGAGAGAGAGACGAGAATCCGCGCGCCTGAAACCAGCGAGACATGTACACGCACTCGACGTAGTCGTCGTTGCCGTCGTTGCCGTTGTCGTCGTTTTCGTCGTCTGATATCCGTCTGGCCGGTGTGTGAGTGCGAGTTTGTGCCGGGGTCTCGAAACGCCTCGCGCTGAAACGATCTCGTTTCGAATTAGACGGAGAGAAGTCTCGGGGCCTCGGGAGTAGAAGTCGATATACGATTTCGAATCGAGCGACTGGGATTCGACGGTACTGGTGCTGCTGCCGGGGGGATCACTCCGAGGATCCGGTATCGGCGAACGAATTTTACGCACTTTAACGCCCCAGGTAACGACGAGTATACGACTCTGGGAATTGAACTCTTCTTCTCGGATCGTTCGCCGAGACGACGGATCCCTCGAAATTGTCCGCTTAGGCGCGGAGGACAAGGGCGAAAGCGAAAAGGCTCGCGGATGTCTTTGTTTCGCGGTGAACTAATCGATCCGCATGTTCCCACTGCTGATTCTCAGTTACATGTAGATTTGGGTTTCCAAGATATTTTTTCTGACTTTATATTTAATAATTCCTCTCGACGATTGTGTAATAATCTAACAGCGTTGTGTCCATAGTAATGATTCTTTTACACAATAATTCTGTTATCGAGAATTCAGAAAAAAATGTTTGATTCGAAGGAATAGGTATATTGTATTTTTTTTCTTTGAATCCAATAAAATGTTCTTTTTGAATTTCAAAGAGACATTTCATTGACTTCGAAGAAACATTCGCTTGATCACCACAATCAAGGAGACCACGGTCGAAGTTTTCAATGAAAGGGATTCAATGGAATCCTTTCATTATTTCAAAGAAACGATAATATTATCTAAAATATTTTATTTCATTGACTTCGAAGAAATAATTCATGGGCTGGGATTTCAAAGAAGTTTCTTTAAATCAATGAAACGTTTTCTCCGGGTGCAGCGAGAATTGTCCTATCGGGTCGCGCAGTACAAAAATACGAAAAGTTCAACGATGAAAACAGACCGCGGACTCCCACGCGTGTGGACGCTTTTTTAAATTTCGTTCTCCATACGTAAGCGCTTTTTTTTCTTAAAGTTTCTTGCTTTGGCGTTTCGCGACTCCCGGTTCCGCAGTTAAACGGGGGGAGCCGCGTGGCCATACGCGCAGCTTGATTTACGGCTAGCGGGGGGCAAGGCATTCACGAGAGCGGACGGTAGAAATTAGAGGGCGCGAGCGACAAAACTACCCATAAAAATCTCTTTGCTTTCCACCCCGCCTGCGCCTCCCGTTTCGACTGCCGTACAACCCGCAAACGCCGCGCGCGCATGTTGCACGAATTGTCTATCGCTCTTATTTGTTGTCGGCGTAAATATCGAGTCAGCCGGCCCAGACTGGGGTGGCTTTTCGACCGTCCCGTCCTCGCGTCGTCCTCGCCCCCGCACTCGTCGTCGTTACCCTTCGAAAAATTGGACGCAAAAAAAAACCGACGTCGCTCCGGAAACCCGAAGAATACTTTACGGTGCCTCCGGACCAGAAACTTACGTGAAACTGCGCGAACGATACCGAGAGGACAATTATGTTACACCCATAGACATCCGCGAACGGCTTTTTCCCTTGCCATTAGTTTTCGTTTCCGGGTTATTTTTCATGTAGATTTTTCACTGCACGTGTTTCACGTGACTTGAAAATTCGGTACGTCATTGTTTTTAAATCCTCCAAAATATACCGACATTTTTTGTAATACAATTAAATTTATTTTTCGTCAAATTAATGACAGATTTTATTTTTTTATTAAATGTATTTATCTAAAATAAATTAATGACGTGCAGAGCCAAAAATGTGGTAAAAAGTATAACCTCAGTGACATTTATTTCCATCATACCGTCACCTCGGAGCTATTAGTGATTGTGAATTGGATTACGTCGGTGTAATTGCGTCTCGAGTCGTGTACTTATAATTCATAATTTGCCCGCGGTTTATCACGCATACGGGGGTATTAGCCACGCTCCGAGCGCGTTAGCACGGCGCGTCACTTATCCCCGCGCGTTTCATCTCGGGTGCGCGAATCCACGTGACCGCGTGGACCACGCTCTTGCGTGAAGAGCCAGAAAACCCGCGGTCCCCGTCCCTCTCTGTCAAGACACGACGAGGCTTTATTATTTTCTCTCTCTCTCCTTCTCTCTCTTTCTCTCCTTCTCTGTAGCATTTTGCGAATCTCAGAGGTCGCGCCGTCGCCGCCGCCGCTCAAAGCGCTTACTCTCCCCGCGACTCTCGGACCGCGGTTGCCCGGATAACTCGCGATTCCCGTCACGTCTCGCGCTATCCCAACGTCTTAGTTCCTCCGGCGATCCTTTCTAATCGCCACTCTCGTCCACCGAAACGTACGACGACTTCGTATGCGCGCGGAATTGAAACATTATATTACAGTTTAGTGAGCGCGAAGGTTCGGTTTGTTATTTTTATTTCTTACTTTTATTTTGCCCCTAACCGAAAAATAATCGACTCGAACGTCGACGAAGCGTCAACGAATATACTCTTCCACACGCGTCACACGTGCTTCACCGCGTGAGTTTGCATATTCGTTGGTTCTGTTTTCGTTTCTGCGTGCGCGTATCGTTTCGTTCGTGTTTCGCGCGCCACGCCGGTTATGCCGAATGATATTCCCCGGAGGGTACAAAAACCGAAGACCGCGCGAGACGCGGGTCGCTCGCAGACTACCGCGCGCTGATTTCGCATCTCGCGGTGGAGCTGCGTCGCGCGCGCGCGCGCTGACGGCTCGTGTGCGAGACACGAGACGTTCGCGGAGAGCGACCACGACGACGACGACGACGCGCGCCACGCGTTTCGGCTCTGTGCGCCGGTGCCGCGCGACGGTCCCGTCCCGTGTGGGCGATCCTCACGCGCGCGTCTAGCCCGTGCGTATCGTGCGGACCATAGTCACAGCGCGGCCCACCTGCTGCTCACCTGTTCGCACTGTCGCGCGTTTCCTACATACCGCGCTTCGCATAATCTGCGCTCCGACTCGTCGGGGTCATTATCTACAGCGAGGTCGTACATAAATAAAATCAACTAAAAAAGGGTTGTAACCGGTGTTTTCAGGGCTAGAATATGCGACTTGAAAACGATGGTATAGGTTAAAAGTCGATATTTTCAAAAAATAAATTTCGTGACCCCGATTAGGCGGTTTTCGGCCCGGCGGCCAGATCTACGATTTCTGACAAACTGTTCGACCAAAATTTTTTTTTTTTTTAAATCGACTAAAAAAGGGTTGTAACCAGTGTTTTCAGGGGTAGAATATGCGACTTGAGAACGATGGTATAGGTTAAAAGTCGATATTTTGAAAAAATAAATTTCGTGACCCCGATTTGGGCGGTTTTCGGCCCAGCGGCCAGATCTACGATTTCTGACAAACTGTTCGGCAAAAAAATTTTTTTTCCAAAATCAACTAAAAAAGGGTTGTAACCAGTGTTTTCAGGGGTAGAATATGCGACTTGAGAACGATGGTATAGGTTAAAAGTCGATATTTTGAAAAAATAAATTTCATGACTCTGATTTAGCCGGTTTTCGGCCCAGCGGCCAGATCTACGATTTCTGACAAACTGTTCGGCCAAAAATTTTTTTTTCAAAATCAACTAAAAAAGGGTTGAAACCGGTGTTTTCAGGGCTAGAATATGCGACTTGAAAACGATGGTATAGGTTAAACGTCGATATTTTGAAAAAATAAATTTCGTGACCCCGATTTGGGCGGTTTTCGGCCCGACGGCCGGATCTACGATTTCTGACAAACTGTTCGGCCAAAATTATTTTTTTTCAAAATCATCTAAAAAAGGGTTGAAACCGGTGTTTTCAGGGCTAGAATATGCGACTTGAAAACGATGGTATAGGTTAAACGTCGATATTTTGAAAAAATAAATTTCGTGACCCCGATTTAGGCGGTTTTCGGCCCGGCGGCCAGATCTACGATTTCTGACAAACTGTTCGACCAAATTTTTTTTTTTTTTTTAAATCGACTAAAAAAGGGTTGTAACCAGTGTTTTCAGGGGTAGAATATGCGACTTGAGAACGATGGTATAGGTTAAAAGTCGATATTTTGAAAAAATAAATTTCGTGACCCCGATTTGGGCGGTTTTCGAGAAAAACGACGAAAAAATTACCAATCTTTTTTTTAACTATCGTGAAACGAATTCGTGAACTTTACGAGCACCCAGAAGGCAGAGAGCGCAACGCCGAAACGAGCTAACCTTACCTCCCTTTATGTTTCATTTTTTTCACAACTATAACTTTGAGATTTATTTATCCCCGCGATCAGTTTATTTCTCCCTGACGAAGCCGCGCCGATAGTTTTTTCGTAACGACGTCGCGGAATTACCGTTATTCCGTACATTATTATTATTTCATTTCTTTCTGTTTTCACGAATTCGTACAGACGGGACAGAGTAACGACATACTGTAGCGTGATCTAGTGTTTTTTCTTGCTGCGGATGCACGGACCACGTGCGCCAACACCGAGACGCACTTACATTTCGCGTAGGATTCTCGGGTCCATCATTTTTATCGCAGGGTCATTTCGCCCACACCGACGTCGTAATATCGCATGATTAACCTATTTTTATTTGCGCTTCTCGGGGCCCCGAGGGGGTCTGCTCGCCGCGTGTATAATGAACGAGCGGGCCGCGCTGAGAGGAACCGGGTAAAAGCACACGGGGAGACTCGTGCTGGTCGCTGGCGGTTTGCGTGGCGGTTAACAAGATAATTAGCGTCCGAGAAGGAACGGAACTGTTGATTTGCATACGACGCTGTCCGAGCGACGCGACGCAAGCGACGCGGCGAGCTCCTCGCGCGGGTTATGCGCCATGCCAACCGCAAACATGCAACGCGTCGCGCAACGTCCTGCAGCTGCGACTTCTCGAGCGAAAGAGAATTTTAAGCTACCTACGGTATCGTGGAGTCTCGCGGCCGCTACTGGTCATCGCTCCTCATTACTACTTTCTCGTCTTCGCGCGAATCGTCGGCCGCGCGTTGCTTACAAATACCAACGCGAGTATCGTTTATCCCCGATTTATGATTCTCCCTTTGTCGCAACGGTCGATCGATAAATTCACGCTAATTCCCCGTCTGTAAATCCACTCGCACTTAACGCCCCCGTAAATCGCTGTCCAGTTTTTTCAATGCCCACGAGTTTATTATCCGCGCTCGCGCGGCTTCTCAGCTTCGTGGTGTTTTTTTCCGTGTGTTTAATTTTTCGCGTGTCCGAGCTGATCGCGCGGGAATAAATATATACCGAGCGTCAGAGTCGCGTGATTTCGCGCGGTTAAGATGAGTGCAATTATTTTTTGTTTACAGAGTCCATAAATCGTTGTTAAGAGTCGCGAGTGCAACGGATTTACGATTCGGTCGGTACGTTATTGATATTGGTAAGGGCGGACATTTGGTTTCTTTTGCCCTGCGGTGTAATTTGAGGATAATTGTTTGTAAAAATTGTAAAATTGGTGACGACTGATATTGATTTATTTTGAAGCGACACAAGAAAATGCTCTTTCTTTCACTGTGTTTAGCAAAGATGCCTAACTATAACGATGAAGCTATCGGGTCGATGTAACACCGATCGCGCTGGACCTGATTGGCCGTAGCACCCGGACTTACCCCAAGCGCAATTGACATAGATAGACAGTCCCTGCGGCCACACTAGTCACGTGGATGTATTTATAGCAGTAGCAGCACAGTACCCACATTATGCCACGTATCGTATACTCGCCACAGTGCGACCGGTGAGTGGATAATAAATAGCTGCCACAGCGCGCGCCGAGGTTCCAGATAAGTGCGGCTATTAGAAACAGGAGATCTTATTTATCTCAGGCGTAACCCTGTGGCTAAGTGGTGATCGCCGTTCGACAGATCGAGTTCCATCGGTCGAGCGTCAAACAGTCAAGAATGTTTTTTTCGCACGTGTCCCAACATTTTTCCATAAGCTAGTTAACCACGTTTTTCGTCCAATTCGCATCCCCTGACAACACCAAAGGGTCCATTTGTGACCATTTAGCGCACTAACGTCCCCTACTGCGGGCTTTCTATTTTCACGCTTATGATGTCCAAGAAAGAAAAATCGTTATTGAATGCTAATCTTAGCATTACGCCTGTAAAAGTTAGACTGATCATTGAAAAGGGTTCTTTTAGAGTCCCATATGGTAACTGCGTATGACTTTCCATCCGGTGTTATCAGGGATCCGAGTGACAAAGTTGATTATTTGTTCATGCGTTTCCCAAGCTTTTTTCCCTCGACTGGGTCAATTGTTCCTCGAACGGGGTGTGGAAAATGTCCTGCGAACAGCCGCGGCTATTCTTAATTTCGAGATGCGACTTCGAGGAAGCCGCGAGGAATTCGTTTTCTCTAATGCTGCGCGGGCTGCGCGCGCGCGCGCTGCGAACCGACGATTATGGTAATTGAAGGTGGCGGGACGCCACCGAGCCACCCGGAGCGCGGTGAAACTACCGCGCTCGACTATTAGTCGAGTGGTTCGCGATCGTGAAGAAATAATTAGCACTGCGAAACCGCAGTTGCAACCGCACTCTAGACGTGAAATTCCTGTAAACGAAAATAAAAAAAAAATCAAAAAACATGTGAATAAAACGAAAATTATTGGTCCGTACAATTCACGAGAGATCCGCGGCTCGCGCATCAATGGCAACGTGAAGGATAACAGACGTGATATTCCCGGAATGCACCCGGATATGCCGAATCCACTGCCGAAGATGTATTTTCCAATCTTCTATTCCACGCGGCAATGATTTATAAAATACGTCCGGGTTTCTCTCAGGCAATGGTTACGAACCGCGCTCGGGTATTTGCAGTCACTGCACTTCGAAGACTCGGGCCAGCTCGCTCGTGGAGCATTATTTAAATTAGAAAAACCCCGCGGCTGGCGGGGGAGAAGGGGGAAGAAGGTGGGTGGGTGGGGGGGGGGGGGGGGGGGGGAGGGAGGCGTACCAGGACGGTGAGTCGCAAATGCGGAGTATACTGCATCGTACCGTGATCGTAAAACGCTTCGTCACCAGACACCCCTACTGCAAACCTCTCCCCCCACCCCCATCGTCTCGATCCGTCGTAACCGCGCGATTCTTCCTGACTCCGAACTCGCGTGGAACGTTCGTGCGGAGCGCGGAGAAATTTTTTAAAGTCTTTCCACCGCTCGAGCGCGATGGTACCGCGCCGGTATTGGCCCGGACACCCTCCCCCCCCCCCCCCCCCCTCCCCCCACACACACACCCCACACGCTCCACTGACGCGATTCACACCTACTTCCGATTCATCAGGAACTCCTTAAAGACAGTTTATACGATCTCCCCGCTATCGATGACTCGCCTGGACATTTCGTTCGCCCGGTGTCTCCTCCCTTTCGACGTTTCGACTCTCTCCGCCCGAGCGCCGGTCCGTCGCTTTACGACGCACCGTGTTTTTTTATGATTTTGACTCGCACCGCGAGCCGCGCAATAACAATGTCCGCCGCAGTCGCGACGAGCCAACCCGGGTCTATATATCGGCGCGTCGCGACCGCACGCATCGCTGGTCATACTTGCAACGTATATAGTTGTACGTGTATGTGCGTTCGTTTTACGAGCTGGCCTTGCACTTGAATCCTACGAGTCTTATCTCACCGGGGGAATATCGCTTTTTTATGCGGGCGCACCGAATGACAATGTTCGAGGTTCGAGTTCTACCGCAAGACGCTGCCGGGACAAATGTCTCGCGGTCGCGATAAGGAGATTCTCCGTCAAATTGGACGCCGACGCTCGAACGTCGGGACAATATCTTTTAATAGGAAGGAAGTTCCATTTTCGGGAATCTTCTCCTCTCGTTGTTGAATCACCGAAAACACATCACGTTGGAGTGACGTATTCATGGACGCATGTATAGTGTACACTGAGAAAAAAAAGTTAAATTCAACAAAACGTGCGGTTGCGCGCGGCGAAAAAAATATTTTGCGGATTGGACAAAATACTCGGCAGTGCTAATCGAGATTTAAAAAATTCTATCACCAGTTGCTTCGATCAATTAAATATTTTGTCCAATTTGCAAGATATTTATTTCACCGCCCGCAAACGCACATTTTGTTGGATTGAGCAATTGTTGTTTCCCAGTACATGTACTGGGAAAAATATACGCAGTTGCAGTGGCATCAGAATGTCAAGCAAGCGGCGCGTGGGACACGAATAGCACATTGCCACGTGTATATAGCTCCACTTTCATTGAAGAAACGTAGTGGAAAAGCGGCGACATCCCGCGACAGTGGAAATATCATATATGTGACTCAACGCAATTTCACGTGTTAGTGATTTTCATTGAGAAAAGTACGTCGCGCGCGCCTAATTCGCGAGGAAAAACAAGGGGGCGTCTCGCACACACAGGGAGAGTCAACTATGATTCCAATACCGGAGCGCGCGGGGGTTGGAATAGCGGCCGTGGCCGTTCGCGAAGTTTTCCAAGACTGGCGAAGTTTATTCCACTCGCGTCATTCCCCTCTTTCTTTCTCGGTGGGAAAGAAGAGAAAAAGAGCTGCGCAGGACGGACACGAAGGGTGGGTTGGGGGCGGGGAGAGGGGGAGGGCTGCTGAGTCTCACCGGGTCAGGCGCACACGGAGCACGCGGTATATACGTTCATTTGGCACTTGTGCGAGAAAACAACTTGGCTCATCCTCCTGGACCCGGCGGATATGTTGCGGATCGTGCGATCGGGATTTTCGCTCGGCAGTTTTGCCGCGCGCGCTTCACGCTCTGCGCGCAGTCCCACGCGAGTTTTCCTCGGTCCAGGTCCGCACTCTCGTTTCGGATTATTTCTCATTCGGATTATCGGACGAGCAGGTGCGGCAATTTCTCCTCGACGACTGTAGGATCGCGCGTCCTACGTCGTCCGCTGCGCGCAGAAGGGAATCGACGCACAAACGCGCCGGGGCACCATTGGCACCCCGAGGGCCCGAGAAAACGTCGGTAAACGCGCGCGGCTATCGGCAGCCCGGCTGCTGATGCTTCTTCGCTCTCTATCTGGTCCACTCGGTGGACCAATCGCTGGATTGGATGGTTACTGACTGCATCCCTCGTTTTCTCCGCTTCGAAGGAAACTCCGCGCGATAAGAATGCGCAGGTTTCGACAACCTTGAGCTTGAAGATGGTCGGGGAGGAGAGTGAGCGAGCGATTCTTTTTCGCCATCAGGCTCAACTGCTCCCACCGCGATCGTCCGCCGCCCGAGAAGCCGGCGATATAATTGAAACGACGTGCGCGGCTTCCTCGGCGAAATCCCTCGTGCCCCCTCCGACCGCGCGCATCTCACACACAGACGCGCGTCCAGCTTTTCCGTTTTCTCCTCTCGCCTTTTTTTTATCTCTCGCCTTTCACCTGATATAGCGGCAGGAAATGCCGCGTGGCGTACGCGAAGACAACGAGGGTCTTAAGGTGTAGCGATTAGTGCGAGAACTTGTGTGTCGAGTGCTGGCCAGAATAGCAACTTAGAACCTGTTTGGATTTTTTGCAATTATTATTTATTTATTTTTTATTTATATTACAAATTTAATATTTATTGTGTACCATCCGAGCCCCGTTTTCTCAGTGCATGAACGCGCCTTTTTGCCGAGAGGTCCGAGAGTTATACCGAAAGAGTTACTTATATAACTCATAACTCGGGTATTCTTTCGCGCCTTTTTCTCTCTTTTCCCGCAGGCTCAGTTTTCCCGGACTTTGGGGCTCGACGCGCGCGCGCGGCGTTTTACTGATGGTGCAGAGAAAAAGCTTTTTCGGATTATCCTGACAGTTCGGTCGCACTCGGCAAAAAGAGGCCGTGCGGGGGAACAAGTGGCGAGAGAGGGAGATAAGTGACGCGTGTAAAGGGGGCAGGAGGGCGAAACTGCCGGAAGACCATTAAACGTTGTTTTATCTCAGCGGAAGATGAGACGCAACGCGTTGTCCGTCGTCCCTTCGTCATCGACGCCTCGTCGCTCTGGACTCGAACCGCGCGGCGATCTCGCGACTCGTCGCTGTCGATATATCTGTGTTATCCTTCGTGTCACGCGATACACTGCGCGCGATCGATGTTTGCAATTGGCGATACGTGACGCACGAAATTTACAGACCACACGCGGTGCGAAGTCGATTTTGAAGAGCTCGGTAGGGGTGGGTGTCAAAATAGCGAATGGCCATAATAGCGAATGGCTAAAATAGCGAATTTAAATATAATGAACGTCAGAATCTAGAATAGCCGTCATTATGAAACTTGCTATTTTAGCCATTCGCTATTTTGATAATTTGCTATTTTAACTGCATTGTAATAAAATGGGAGGTCAAAATAGTGAATGATTAAAATAAGGGATGGCTTACATAGTGAATTCCGTAATGATGACTACTGATTCTAGATTCAGACATTCATTATTTTTCATTTCGCTATTTTAGCCATTCACTATTTTGGTCATTTGCTATTTTGAATCCCACCCCTCGGCAGCTGCCGATAGCTCTGGGCGAACTTCCCGCAGGAATGATGAAGAGAACGACTCGCCGGGATTTTGGCAAAGCGGAGAGCCAGAGACGACGGGACGGGAGAGTGAAAGACATAGCAATCAATTGTATTTCGCTCGAGCGGTCGGAATCTGGAAATGCTCGTGGATATCGATTGAGGCTGTTATCATATCCCGGCTGCCGCGCGGTGGCAGCCGGTTGGCTAATGCGACGAGGAAACGCGCTGGTCGCTCGGAGGAAAATTGGTTTTCGGTTGCGGCGAAACTGCTCGTTATCTCGTAATTGCCTCTGTTGTTCGAAATATTTCCGGAATCGGCGCGCGACTCGTAATTGCCAGTCGCTTATTTTAATTGCGTACAGCTAGTCAATAAAATGTGGATCGCGAGATTCCACGATGACGACACGGCGAGAGGACACGCCGGATGTTATCGTGGCATTTCTGCGTATTCTTTGCTCCCACAGAGCCTTCTACGATGCGCCAGACGCGAACCCGTGATATTCGTCGTGAAAATAATGACGGGAAAAACGGGGAAAACTGGATCGCGAGCCGCATGACACGCGAGGTTCAAGCGCATTTCAAAAGCATCGATAGTTGTACCCACCACACCTTTCTTGTATACATCCGCGATAGAAATCAGGTGTCCGGCGGACGACGACGCCGCCACCGCGTTGACTGGCACGAAGCGACGACGCCGAGACTCGCGCGCATGTCGCGAGTTACCCGGTTTCCTTAATTGGATCGAGATGCGAGATCCGCGAGGGGAGACAAAAACAAACGCATCGATTCATAGCAGCGCGGCTGATCGCGAACGTCGCTGCGGAATCCACGCGGTTCGTTATAGAGTCGATTCGCAGCGTCAGTCGCGGATGATCAATGCTGGTCCTAACACGGCAGAGGTCAACTCCGCGAGGTCGGTAGACGTCATAAATCCGTCCTCGTGTGTCGCGGACAGAGAAAAAAAATCCCACAAATGTCCACACTTTTCGGATGGCTGTAACGGTAGTTCAGGTGATTTATGGCTTTCGAGTGCAAATTTTTCGAACGAATATTTTTTCCGCGCCGCGGAATCCTCACGCCTCTATTTATTGCAACGCTAACGTATACCGAAAAATCGATACGCGTGAATTATTAATTCAGAAATAATAGTGAAATGTGATCAGCCGAATTTATGGGGTGAAGTGAGTGAAATACCCTGGTAGAAAATTTGTAGCGGCCCATTCGGCCCAAGCCAGGCACTGATCAGGCCCGGACAGGGATGACGCGGTCCTGACCGCAGGGCCTATCTAGCTCTGAGAGAAAATTCGAGGAAAAAATCGCGAAAAACGATTTTTTTTTCTAACGAACTGCCAAATTTCGCGATATTAAACATGAAACAGCTGCCGGTTTCCCAACGACCAATCGGATGCTGAATTAATCGACAACAATGGTTGCTCACGAACTTTTTAATAGAGGATCCAAACATCGATTACAAAACAGTATAAATAGAAATACAATGAACTGTAGTACCAATTAGAGTTAACCTTCCGTTTGAGGCGAGTTGCGCGTTTTCCCAAGACTTCACGAGTCCCGAGCTTCCGCCGTGCCACAGTGTCCGAGGGTCCCACACTCCGCGTAGCGACAACGAATCCGAGACACATAACTGTCAGGCAGAAGTTGCTTTATAGTTATTCGGCGGACAATGCACCTCCCGACCTCGGTGGCGAGGCTACCCGCGCGACACCGGGCGAACACCGGAATCCTCTAGACTCGCTTAGTGTTTTTTATGGTGCGCGGTACAACTCCGGCAGCAGTTGGCACCTTCCACACTCTATCGCGATTTTTACGGTGCGAAGTCTCCGGGGGCCTCGTTAATTCTTCGACGCTCGCATCGAGCCCGTAAAACATCCCCCGAATCGATATAATTACTTCCCACGTTCGATGCACCGTCAAGACCGTGAGGGCTGCCGAATTCTCGAGCGGAAAAAAAAACAGGTATTAACATTTTGGAGGAATCTTCGAAAACGGTCGCGAGAGGCGAGATAATCGACGAAACGTGAAATCACCGTCGATACTATAATCGCGTAGTCTCTTTCGCGTTTCGGACACGCAGGTGGTCTCAACAAACGTGGAGGTTAAAAATTTGCCTACCGATTTTGTAGGCTGCGCAGAAGCGCAGCGAAGCATCTCATCAGCATTACCGATGGGCGTGTACCGGGCGCTGCACTTTTTTCGACGACGCCGCGCGAACGGTGGGTAACGTTTACCCACCTGTGATTATGGATGACGAGCGAAGCCGCCGTCGTCGTCGTCGTTGCCGTCGTCGTCATCGTCGTCGTCATCGTCGTCGTCGTCATCATCGCCGTTGCCGCACTCTCGAAATTCGCGCGTGGTCTTCGGTGTGCTCGGGAGACCCGAGGGAAACTCGCGAGGAGCCGGGCGCGAGAGCAAAAACGAAGGAACAGACGAAGAAACGGGCCCGCCGGGTTCTCCACGGCAGCACCGGGAATTTAAGTACGCAGTGGCGACGCGCCACAGGCGGATCTCGTCGCGCTTCATGAAATTTGATGACCGTCGACGCGCTCGCGCACGCGGCGAGCGCACCTCGCGGTACTTGGCGCGCGGCCGCCCGCGAGAGACCAACAAATTACCGAACGTATACTCACGTCTCATCGCGCGCCAACGTCGAACGTGCGACGGTCAAAGTGTCACGCTCGTCGGACCTTTCGCGGTTGTCGCGCGAGACGTTTTTTTCCGCCGCGCGCGCGATAAGCAAACCGCATATTTTCGGCTGAAATGCAGCAGATGGTTAAGTGGCACGTATAAGGCTTGATGCTCTTGCAAATATCGCTTGGCGATAAAATGTTCCGAGTATACATTTTTTTAAATAGAAATTGGCTGGTACATACAGTGTTAAAAATGTGGTTAATTTCGTTTGCCTATTTTTTTTTTTTTTTTGTGAATTATTTTATTTAGACCAAGGAGTAACCAGCAACATTTTTTTTATGAACAACGGTTTTGATTCGCTGCTTTTCCTCTGTATATTAATTCTTCTTGATATACTCCCATTGATCGGCTGTACACAACAGACATCATCCATCGCACTGCGTCTTACAGTATTTCGAATGGACTCTCCTCCCACCGCTACATCTTCCGCGACGTATATATTTCATCGCCGAAAATCACTCGCGAGTCAATCCTCCCTATCGGGTCGGCGCATCTGACGGACCGAGAGGGATTCCCTCGCGTCGATCGAAGAAAGAGAAACGGGGAGAGAAAAAAAAGGAACCAGTTGCCGTCTATCCGTGCGGCAGAAACGTTCGTCGTATCGATGCGCGTCGTCCTCCGCGTCTGAGCGATCGACGAGTTTGATTACGTCGACACGAAGAGATAAAACGAAAGCGAGATGAGACTGCGTTATATCGCGCACTACAGCGGAATAAGGTACAGAAGACGACGGGAATTCCTTCCATTCCGAATGGAATATAACGCGCTCGTTTCGACGACGGCGCTGCGGATGCCGCGAAAAGCGCGCGCGCGCTGCGTCCGCGGTGACACGGACGAAAAACTTTCGACGGATGTAAACTCCGCGCGCCGCTCATCGCGCTCGTAAAATTTCTCACCGCGCCGATGACTCAGCCTCGCACCGCTTCGCGTGGGGTCGTGCATCTCTCACGGGCAAATATTCGCGGGGTGCGCGCGGGACACAAAACGTTCGCTCGAATTATCTGCGCGAGGCTCGTCCCGCGTCCGCAGATCCTTGCGTCAGTTTATCCGCGGGCTGTTACCATCCCTTCGGGTGGATATCGACGCTCGATGTCGATATACACGCACAGACCAATCACTGTGATTGGCCCGCGGAGAGGTGAGTGGCCCCCGAAAAACGTTTTGCTCCCCGAGAAAGTAAAACTTTATCCTCAGACTGCCTTCGTTTTGTCTCTCGCTCTGTTCCTTTTTTTTCGCTTCGCCGGTTTATTGCAAAAATGTCGAAACGTCAGGCCGGTTCGTCATACGTTACCCACTCGAGCTTTTCTTGCAGTGTTTAACGCGTCCAACTCCGACGAGAATATTATTTTGTAAATAAAAAAATATAATATTACAAAAACAAATGTCAGAACTTGGACAGAAATTGCAAATCCATGCGAGATTCCACGTGTCCAGATCTGTCGACGATAAATCATTCCATAAATGTAATTCAACGGTAAATGCGGCAAATGTTACAGCCAATTCAATTTTCGTAGGTGCCCTTGTAATTTCGCGAAATTGCATCGCATGTCCGAGGTGAGATACTATTTCGCTGGGTGCGCGCCGCGCGAATTGCGCAAGCGGGATATGCACTTTTGGAGGAAAAATTGCAGGGATATCGCGCGCGCTCTGTGGCACACTTTCGGCACTCCGCGCTAATAACGATCAAAGTAGCCTCTCGCGTAACGTGCAATCATGATGTAAGCGCGCGGCCTCGTCGGCACAAAAACAATTTAAGACCGCGACGGTGATGCAGACTCGATGCACCCGAACGGAGGTAAATTTTTTGATCAATAGTTTGCAAGTGATTCGATTGAAATGGTAATCGCGAGCTCATTTCCTCCGGATTGTTCGTTGTATTAAATTTGGGCCTATTTTCGTCCAAGGTCCAAAATTTGACCAACTCAAAACGGTAATAAAATGACTAAGTGTTTTAGTTTTCATATTTTTGAGATCTTAGGTATTTTTTTCAGAGTCAATTATTTCGAGTAAAATTATAAAGACTTGATTGCTGACTGCGAATGTTTCATTTAATTACTTAATTAGAATTATCAAATGTATTTGCAGTAAAAAAAAAACATGTTTCTATTTCTCTTTATATTCGTCTTTATAGCTACCGCATTGAATTTATATACGGACTTCGGGGTCGTTGATACTACCGGAAAGTCGGTGAAGTCGGACTATCGACAGAACCGACAGTCGATATGGAAATTTCAAAACGGCTTCGGCAATCGAGAACGGCGGTTGCACTTGACTCTTGCGTGACTGGGCCGCAGCTTTACGTTTCCCTGCTGTACCGGCGAGCGGTTATCTTCACAGTGGTGCAAAATGAAATGAAGGTAACTGCAATACCGATTGTCTGGGAAAGATAAAAGTAATAAAAGGAAACAACAAATCTGCTTGCATCTGGCCCATGAGGCTGATGTCAATGAGATTTAATAATAAGAACGAACGGAGAGTGACTGAAAATCTTAAATAAATTGTTTGAACTTTATCAACGGCTTACGCGCGATTTCACGCTCCTTGCATTGGAAGTTTTGCATCTAATGATTAAAAATGCTCCGTCCTTTTGCTCTGGATTCGCAACGACGCTGAGTCGGGGTAGACGAGGGTTCGCGAGCCCGATGTTTTCTCTGAGACCTTAAAAGATTCGTGACAAAACACTTTTTTTCATTCCAGGGCCTTTTAACGCGGAAATTTATGCTTTAGTGTGACGAGAATTTTAGACCTTTTTGTCTGCCTGTATTGCGTGGGCTTACATTTTTTTGTTCTTGACTGGGTGAAAAGAAAATAGCAAGTAATTTGGTCCAGCCACCGATTTTGCGTTCGTTTCAATTAACCACATTTTTCGGAAGATCTCAGGACCCGCGTTTCTCAACGCAATATTTCACGCGCCCGATGCTTCGTTATTGAATCGAACGTATGGACCATAAACACCACGCCGAAGTTGTTTGTGCACGTTTTCCGAAATACGAACGTATTCCAGGCTGCTACAACATCACTGTGCATGAATCATGGGCATGGCAATATTTATGCTGGTCAGCCACACACTATTTAGTCAGAACGTTGTACGGAGGAATTGAAAGGTCTTCATAGACTTCGCGGAATGGTGGGATCGTTGTCCCACAAATGAGGCCGTTTTATCTCTCTAAGCCCAACACTGGTACTCGGGTCAAACTTGGCACTGTTCGCCCATAGCAAATACCTGAATGAGAGACCCAACAAAACCCCATCCAGAGCAGGAATGAGCGTCAGAACCGTGGACTATGAAAATCAGTGTCCGGGTGTCCATCTTCGGCGTGCGGCTGGACTCTGTTTTGCCATCGAGCCGGCGGCATTGTGCCTGCGCGGTCAGACGATGCGGGTATGCTATAAGCGCACCTTTCGTGTGTCCAGTTTTTGCGAAGAAACGGGTTCTCCGTTTCCGGCCTTTTTGTCGGAGACACGGCGAACGTGCGGCCTAGGTGCGCGAGTGACTGCGGCACAATCGCGAGAACATCGAAGCAGGCGGGCTTGGCGTTCACGCGCGCTTCGTCGCGTCGGACAAAGTGCCTTAATGCGTCGTGGCGTGCGTTCCCAAGTTGGGCCGAAGGGGTCAAAGGAACGCGGACTCTGCAATTGCGGCAATTAAATCTCGGATGCGGTGGCCCATAAATATTCATACGCGCGCCGTGTTCGATCGAAAAGATTTTCCTCCTCCTCCTCCTCTTCCTCCTCCGCCGCACAGTTGTTGATTTGTTATTTGGCTCGTTATTCCAGAGGGGGGAAGGGGTCTCGCTCGTCGTTCGACACTCGCGTATTACGGCTGAAAGATTAGCCCCGAGGGGGGATTGAACGCGTGCCAAGAATAGGTTCTCTTTTGAGTGCCCAACTCGTACATTCGCGGGGCGCGCGCGCGCGCCTCCCGAATAACGAACGACGGCTATATGTCTTCCACATCGCGGCCGCGTGGCAAAATCGTATTTATAATTCGTGTTTATGTCCCTAACTCGCCTAGCCCCGGGCTCGCGCCGATCCGGGCGAGTTATACGAGCGCCTGGCGCGTATCACGCGTCAACTGCTCGCAGCAGTCGGCGAGTCCTTTCATCCTCGGCGAGAGTCGGCGGGTCGGGCCCGCCGTGACCGATCCGTAAAGCTTTGCAGATTGAGCGACGGTTGACGGTTCCTTCATTGCTCGTAAGTGGCCGATTCAGTGTTGTCTACGAGGTTGAAAAGTATAATGTTCGCTTATCCGGGCGAAAACGCGTCTTTTCGCGAAAAGAACGAGTCCACGGTGAGTCAATTTGGAACTGGTCCAGTCTTAATCTCGCGGGAAGTGGAAAAAACTTTAAGTACTCGCATCTGATATTTCAGCCATTGTAAGCAGGACTCTTAAAAAATGCGCTTTCTCGGTTCTCACTGACCTATATTCCTTCCAGAATCTGTTTTCTTGCTACCCGCAAAATTGTGTCATAAGTATTACGGTAACTTGTGCATTCTCTCGTCGGGATCGTCACGATCCTCCTAAAAAATCAGTAAGACCCGATATAAAATTTATATAGAAAATTAATTAGCAACTTTCTCGCGTAACCCCGGGGGTTTTTATGCTCTTCCAGGCCAAAGTTTTTCCTCGCACGACGACCCCCGTCCTCACGTGTGTCTATATGAATGGATATATGAGTCAGATTACTCCGCGAGCGAAGGACCCAATGTTCTTTTTTTTTATCGTCAAACTTCCGGATCCCGGGTATCTGCATGGCACGAGCGAGTGAGACGGAGCGAAAAAAAAAGTCAAGAGAAGGGTCGTGAACGATAAGCGCTCGAGGCAACATGACCGCGTTATCAGAAAAGTTTCCTTTCCCTTCGCTCCCGCGTCGCCAATCGCCCTTGCCCGAGAGCTTGGACGAAAAACTCGCCACGTTCGCTTGTGTTTCGAGAATACGACACTCGACGAAGCTCGACTTTAAACGAGATCGCCAATCAATTTTACGGCCGCCCTGTTTGTGCCACTCCACCACTGATCGACAGGGTCGTGACCCTCATATAAACTCTATATTTTCTCTTTTTGAAACGTTATATAGCGCAATATGAAGAAAAAAACCTTCTCGACATTTTTTTTTCCAAACCTTTTCCGTAAACCCGAACTTTTGTCGGGAAAATAGATTCGAGGGTGCTTCAGGAGGTCGCGGCACACGTCAACGGCTCGACCGAGCTACTATAGCGTTGCGAAAACTAGGACTGAATCAGGCGTCGCAAGAAATCGTTTCGGAGAAAGACCACGCGGGCGGCCTTAAGCGGCTAATGGATTTCTTCCTGAAAATGTTGTCAACGCGATCGCCCTCGTCGTTCTCTTTGGTATCGCGCCATGTTAGCTCGCCGACTCGCTGATTGATTTATTGGATTTCGCGAATGCCTCTCGATCGCCCCCCACGGCGTTCAACCCGCGCGCTCTCGAGATCTCCAGGCTTTCGCGCATGTTCCGAGTCAGGTGGTCCCCCACCCGCCCGGTAATTATCATTCCGCTCGCGAAATCTCGGCAAATAGACTTTCCAATGCGTCATCGCGATGAGTATACTCGTGCCTGTTACTCCAGCTGTTGCATTCGCATATGTTGGATCCAATTTCAAATTGAATGTCAACATTTTTTACCCCTCTTTCTGAATATTTCATCGCGAACACTTCTGACTTCAGATGCTGACTGTGAACACATCGAAGGTTCGCAGAAATATTCGTATTCGACTTCCGGATTTGCACTATGTATATATTTTTTTATTGCGATCACCCCGAATCGTCCCTCCGTGTAAAAATATTTGTCTGACAAAGACGCACGAAGTTTATCCAATCTCCGACTACTGTCACAATGCCAATATTTTTCCTCCCGTGGTATATGATGCGGGTAGGGCAAATACACGCAGGGTGCGATAAAAACAGGAGGGTTGCGCCCTGCTGGTATTTTCATCGGGCCTCCACCGCTGCATGTCTTGTGATTAAAAAAAAACACCAAGGTTAATTTACACCCTGCGTTGGTCAACAGCAGGAAAACGTACAAGGCTCCAGCTCCGATAAGACAACGCGATTTCAGGTTCGACGATGCGTGGTGAGATTAGGATCGACATCGCAAGGGACGCGCTGGTGAAGTTACGCGGTAACTTCCAGCGAGAACCCCGGGAGGTGAACGGCATTTCGTGAGGTTGAAAATGAGTGCAGTGGAAAAGCCCCGAGTGCGGTTATGTATTTTGTCCTCAACGCGACGTCGGAGGTTCGTTAAGGAGGATGGACACCGTCTTTGCGAGGCAGGAGGCCAACCTTAAATAGTTAAATAATCAAGTAATCAAATACTCGTAAATAAGTCGAGTTTAAGCAAACAACATTTCCAAGTATTTTCAGTTATTTTTCGATTAATTGAAAGCCAAATACGTGATAACCAATGTTGAAATTGGGCAACCGCACTTTACACAGCATAACATCTATAATCAGGAATCAGATCAAGGTGTTTTCTTTCTACGATTGTTCAATAAATATGCAGACGGTCGATTTGAAACTTCGTTCAGTTCTTCGTAAAGATGTCAAGAATTATTTGCATCTATTTTTATTCGATTCTTAATATTTTTGCTATACTTTCAAGGGATGTAGCCTAACTTTTTCCTGATTTCCCTATGTTACCCGTGTATAAGAGCATAACTTCAGTAATTAATTTATCGATAACCATTCAGGTGATTAAAATGAAATTTGTCGAGGAGATGTAAAAACGCCAAAAATTTAAGCTTATGCTTATCATTTTTAGTTGAGTATCCAACCTCCTTAAAGCTGAACGCGCGTGCAGCCCTCTTCGTGGTTTGCCCTGAAGTATCATCGTCGCCGTCGACGCCGCGCGCGTTGTCCACGCGGATAAAACAAATTGTCCCTTGATTTCCGAATGACCGCGACCGACGAGAATCCGGCACTTTGTAGTTTCGCCGCGCCCGGTGTGTGTGCGTGTGTGTGTGTTCCAGTTATGGGAAAAAACGTTAACGGCGAGTGAGCGGTTGATACACAAGTGGCCACTCGAGCCTCTCCGAGACCTTATATCGAAAAATGTCCGACGCGTTTTTTACGTCGCGCTTGCGCCTGGACCCCGCGGGACACCGAGAACGGTCTCTTTCGCCTCTCGCGGCGATTTCCACGCATTCGCGCGCGAGCGCGCGAAGATTGGTTAAATTCCGAGTTACGGCGCGTTCTCCAGCGTAACTTCCAGCTTGGAGCTCTATCGCTGGAATTGCTCGATAACGCCTGACACCTTTCCTAACGTGCTGACACGCTTTAAACGCACCTGAAAACGCTGACGCGTCGAAGAGATGAACGTTATTATCGGCGAAATCTTCTTGCTGACCAAATTTCGACGACGTAAGAGTTCTGCGTCGCACCGTCAGTCGCGCAAAAGGCGAAATGTCTGTATTCCGGCTTCCACGTGGGTATAAGGGCGTTGGTTCATCTCCCACAGACGCAGTCGGTGTATTAGGTGTCAGCTCACGTCTCCAGTTTCCAACCCATCCGAGACACCTGGCCTGTGCTTCTCTCGCATCTCTGCAACAATTTTCGCAAAATCCACATCCTGCAACAGCTGTTCCGTGTGCTTCCCGTATTCGGACAACCGCGTCGTCCTGTCTCATCGATCCGAAGGACAAAAACCGCATTTTTCCAATTTTCCGTTTACTCTGATGACCCTAAGATAAGGTGGAAAAAAAAATTTCTAATTCACTCGAACGTGCGTCCACGTGGCGAGTGCGCCAGAGATTCGCGGAATCCCGGGATCCTTCGTGACGGTATGAATGGATTTTTCTTCATTTATTCCTGGCCCCGTTTGCCGTCTCTCCCTCTCGCTCTGCTCCAGACCGCGCTTTCCCGACGCGGGGCACTTCCGCCTTCTATTCTTCGCATTTGCCAGGTTTGCAACCACCGGAGGGTGCGCGCGGCGTGAGGTTGGGGGAAGGGAGATTATACCGGACGACCGAGAAATAGAATCCTCGAGAGTGGGGAGAACCGCGAGGTGGAAGGATTTCTCCATCGTTCAACGCTGATTCCTCCCGGGGGCTGTAAGTCACCCGGTTTATATCGACGTAAGGTGGCGAGACGCTCTCGAGTCTTTTCCCCGGTTCTTTTTTCTTTCACTCTCATTTTTTTATCCTTTCGTTTTCTCGCGCTTCACCTCGGCTTTTTCTCGCTGACGCGCTATCCCCGACGACAACGGTACACGCGATCACCGTCTCGTTCGGACGTTTTCGAACGACGCTGTCGCAGTCGTTTTCAACGTTGTCCTTCGTCGTCGTGCAGCGAAACGTCGTACACCTTATTTCTCCGCGACACACGGATAAGATGACGGTCTGACAATGATCACTACATTCGGCACGGTCGACCCGGTTTATTCTGCTGGTCTGGCGATTTTTCCGACACCTCCTGGAAAAATTCGTCGAAGTGGAAACTAATGACGCAGATATGGGTGAAAAAATGGTCGGAGCGATAGGATAAACCAAGTCGAGTGTACCGAGTGTGGTACTCGTTACCAGGTCCTTCGCTCCGTGTACCAAGAGCTCCCGGAGCAGCCGAAGGTGCAAACCGCTTCTGGTGAAGAACGCGGGCGCACTGTTGCGGTGATTGGTAGCTACTGCCGCTAACGACCGATCGTAAATCGAACCTCGTGGTGCATACCTGTGGCTCCGCACACACACTCATACGCAGCCACTGGCTGAACGAACGGACTATGCGGCACTCTATGTGACACTATACGGTCACCACCGCGGCGACGACCGCGCGCCACGTTGTCGAATAAGTCTGCCGCGGACCTTGCAGCGAAACTTCCCGCCCAGATCTGATACCCGCGCTCTCGTGTCCCGCTCGAAAACCTCTGCGTAGCTGGCCGGCCAAAGAACCGCGACCACTTGTCACGCGGATACGGCTTCGATAGTGCGGTGAACTCAGTGATGTATGGGACTTTTCACACTTTGCCCAATTCGTTCGCATGACCTACAGTATTTGTTTAGCGGGAGGGAGAACGTCGTGACGGATGCAATTGGGAGAATGTGTTTGCTGTCCGAGAAAAACCTATAAAACTTTGAGTATTGTTTAGTCTTATCGTCAGGGGTCGTCTGTTATTCCGACGTGAAGAACTTATACGTGGTAAGTTCACAATCCGTCATCCGTCCAGTTGACATGGCAATTGGAGCCTGGATTGTCCGAAATATTCAGCCTATGCCGTCAAAAAGGACTGACGTAATACGTTGGCACTTGATGTCCAGGTGTTCAAATAGACAAAATGCTCAGATAATGTCAAGGAAACGTTTATTTGCGACACTCGATAAGAGCCCCGATGATGAGTTCTCATAACCGCGATGGAAAAGTTAATCGAATCACTTAGAGCGACACCACCCTGTGTGTTGGGATCATCCGATAGCGAAGAAGGTTTTGTAATCTCTGCCATTGAGAATTATACGACAGTCACCCCCGAGTATAACTCGTATAAACACACTACCAAGTCATACCCATGGCCGCCGTTACGATATACGAGTGTACAATATACGTGATGTATGTGTTTGCTGTCCGTACAATGCCAATAAAACTTGGAGTAGTTTTGCTTATATTTGCCGATGGCCCGTATTATAGCTAGGGGTGGAATGGTCGTCCGTTATTCCGACCTGAAGACGTTATTCATGGTAAGTTTGCAAATCCGCCATCCGTCCAGTTGACACAGAAATGGCCGCCTTGATTGTCCTAAATATTCAGACATCCTATACCATTAAAGAGGACCTTGACACCGACAACCCGGGGTACGTCAACACACGACATCCAGGTATTTGAATAGACAAAATACCCGGTTAATCTCAATGAAACGACCATTTGTGGCACCCGATAAGAGCCCTGGCGATGAGTTCTCATAACAGCGACGAAATCGTAAATTGAATCATTCCGAGCGAGCCACCGGGTGTCGGGATCATCCGATAGCGAAGAAGGTTTTGTAATCTCTGCAGCTTTGGGAATTATGCGACAGTCACCCGCCCGACCATAACTCGTATACACACACCATCCAGTCATACCCATAGACGCAGTTATGGTATACGAGTGTACTATATACGTGGTGTATGAAGTCGTGAACCAACTATCCCACCCAAGCGGCAGGCGGAGTGTAGCAGTAAACCGGGTTACACGCTGTGCGAGTCACATCTCATCCGGCAGCGTGAAATCGATGATTCAACCCGACCCCTCGCGCGCTGGCCGCCGGCGGCGGAAGTGCTCGGAGGAACTTGTTGGAATTTATACAGAGCGCGCTGCCGCGGTAATCGTCTCGGACCTCGCGCTCAACCTGACACCTTGGCTTCTGTCTGTCTCGCTCGGGACACCCTCGTAACGCTCGAAACCCTCGACCCTCTCCGCTCCGGCAATTTACGGACACTGACCCGGGCAATATGCGCTAAATCCTCGAGAAAAGACCGCCAGGAGGTGAGGAATGAAGCCGAGGTGGGGAAAAAAATGTCTGCTTGTAAGATAAGTCAGCAACTTGTTCACAATCTGATTGTCGTTCGGCCCGAAAATGACTCGCTTACGTAGCGCTTGGACCACGCGGATACATCAGACTCTCGGGCGTTTGTATTATTCCGCCTGCACTTAAAAGGCAGAATCACGCTTAACGAATACACATGCAACGCGCGCATCTCCGGGAGGAAGTCTCTTAACAAGACAGCCGGAGTGGCGTACGTTCTCCTTATTATATTTAAATAATATATGTCGTCACTTCGGTGGTTTTTACGAACATACGTACTATACTCTGCCTCCCGGTCGCGAGCGCTCATTACAGGGCTACTCGCGCGAGTGTATTATAAATCCAGAATCGCGCAACGCGAACGCGGAGTGGAGAACTCGTTTCAGCGATCGCGGGCGAGACGGAGAAGGAACAGGCGAGAAACAAGGCCCTATAAAGTGTCCGGGCGTAACAGGCTCGCCGAGAGGCGTAGCCTCTGGATACAACCTCGTTGTCTTCACTACTGCGAGTTGCGCCGAGGAATTGTTTTTTTTTGTTTTTGTTTTTTCTCTTTTTTATAACTTACTTTGCGAACAAGGCGATGACCAGATCGTCGTGGAATCTCGAAAGGAGCCGAAGTGTCCTGTTTCGAACGGGGCATTACTATGGCGTGTGCGCGAGTCGAGGGAATGGCGGGGGAAAAAAGGTTTCGACGTGTCCACGTGAATGCTGGGAAAGTCTGACGTCATTCCAGGCTTTGACTCGGGAACCGGAAGAAAACAAGCGCGTTAAAGTGACGATGACATGTAGGATTGTTTGTTGCAGTGTCTTTTGATTGTCAGTGCAATCGACCGGCAAGAGAAATGGATTATTCAAGGCCGGGTGTAGGGACTATTGTAAACTCCTACCATTCGAGCACCTCCTTTTAAGGGGGCAGCCGTTAGGGTATCTGGAATTAACTTCGTAGGTGCTGGAAATTTCTAACTACCGTTTCCGTTCTCCAGTCTCGCTTCGCGTTCGCCCTTGGTACGCGTGCAACAGCAATTTCGACGTTCTCCTCGCGAGACTTGATTATCCGTTGGCCGCATTTGCTTCTCGGGCTGTTTCAGAACAATTACATCTTGGATTTGCGTTCTACGACAGCCTGAACGAGCATTTTCGAGCTTGTAGGTCATACTCAACCTGACTATTCAATCTGTACATGGCTTTCGTAATTTTCTTCGCAATTTCCAAACTAGGTATTTGAATAGTTTCTATCGACTATGAAGTGAAGTCAGCAGCAGGTCACTGCTGTGTGAACGTCGCAGCGGGTCGATATTTCGAGACTTCATTTTATCCATTGCCTGCATTTGTTTCTCGCGCTGTTAGTGAACGATTACATTTTCGGTTCGCGCCCTACAATTCAATTTGCATACGTCATTTCTTAGTTTTCATCACAACTTCGAAACTAGTTATTTCGCATAGCTTTTTATCGACGATGAAGTGAAGTCAACAGCTGTGAGAACTGCTGTGTGAACGTAGCAGCGGGTCTATATTCCGGGACTCGATTATCCGTTGCCTGCATTGGCTTATCGGGCACTTAAGGAACAATTACGTCTTTGATTTGCGCCCTACAATTCAATTTGTATATTTCCTCATTTTCTTCACGGCATCGAGACTATCAGCGCAAGTTGTATCGCCGATAAAGTGAAGTCAGCGGCAGGTCGCTACCACGTGAACATAGCGACGGATCGATATTCCGATACTTCGACGCATGCAATGAAAGACAAAGCGCGCGATTTTACCTGCAGTGTGAATGGGCTGATGATGAAACTTGTCGCTCGCAGGAATGGTCAGGGTCGCCGGTGCGGACAGCTGGAGACCCGAGCCCAACAGATGAGCCAGAGTCCCGACCACCGCGATGACCCATCCCCATCCGCCCTCGGGGTAGTAGTGTCTGCACAGTAGTTTCCTCGCCTGAACTTGAGGACTCGTCGCGCCTCGGGCGAGCTTCTTCTCTCCCTCGCTGCTCTCCACGCGCGTTTCCTCCCTCTCGCGGCCGCCTCGTTTGCTCCTCTCCGGCTGACCGATGTCCCGGCGTACGAGTTGCGAATTTTTCGCCGCGACGCTGCAGTCGAGTGTAACTGCACCGGTGCCCAGCAGAAGCGGCCAAGACTTCGCCCGGGATATTGACATCACACAGGAACCGCGACTCGACTCACGAATTTCGTCCTATTCTATATGACTTCGCACCTCGAACGAAAGACTAGAAACTTTCATTTTTTTTTTTTTGTGCGCGAAGCAAGTCTCGACTCTTTGCGCTGTGGTTCCTCCGTCCTGATCGCTCGGCGGGAGAAGCGCCGAGAAATTTACGAGCCTCGCGGTCGCAAATTCATTTACCCCGCCTTACGACGCATAATTCGATTAATTAGTTTCATCTGTTCGTTTCACTCGGACGACGACGGCACCGACGACGGCCTTTTTGCGAATTCATGACCCCTCGTGAACTCGGCGACGAACTCTCGAATCACAGAGTCAACGGTAATTCCCACTGTGTGTCCTTGTGAATCCGTGTGTTGTTGTCAGCGTGCAGCGCGAGGCCTGTCCCGAGACTCGTCCGTTGTTCTCGTTCGGCGCGCAGCGTGTTACGCGCTAACGGGACATCGCCGTCGTCGTCGTCGTCGGCGGCGCGGGCGCGCGCAATTCCTGCGCGACGAATTCGAAGGGCGAGATATCCCGGCGAAATTTCGTTGGCCCTCGACGAGGCCGCCGCTCGGGAATCCGGAAATTTCGCATTCCTCCCCCTCTCGGCAAATTAACGCCCGGGCCGATTTCACGCCGCTCGCGGATGCCGCATCTACACCGCGCGCGACACCGCGAAGCTCCACTCGTTTCGATGATCGCAATCGTCGGTCGAGAGCGATCGAGAGACCGAGAGTCAAGGTGTAAATTTAAATCGCGCGTGGGCGCCGGGGATAAATAATTCACGCGCGTTTATTATAATGCGCCGTCGCGCGTGTGCGACGTCAGAGCGAATATTCCGCAGACCGAGCGAAAGCGCAAAGGGTTGGACACGGCCACCCACGTAACACGGTCCGTTCGCACCACATTGCGGTTTAAATTTAGTGCAAAATTCAAAATAATAATCATAATAACGATAATAATAACAACAACGATAATAGTAATAATGATTCACTGGGAGACAAACAACCGGAAACCAAGTCACTTCCGTCTCGAGACGCGATCGAATAAAATGATAGGAATTTTTTTCCGAAACGTTAACTTTTTTTTTATGTTTTTTTTTTTCGACGTGTTTTTTTTTCTCTTTTTCACACTTCGTCGTTTACATTTCGAATTTATTTTCGTTTAGTGCCAACCGGCGAGATCGGGGCTTTTCGGGGAACGCGGAATCTCTCGCGGACAGACGGCGGGAGACGGCGCGGGCCAAAGCTCGCGGCGCGAGATCGAGACTGTGTGGATGATACGTACGGCAACGCGAGCGCGAACGGCGCGAGCGCGCGCGCGGTGCACTTCGCCGCTTACGGCGCCCAGCAACCACTGTGCACCGCCGCGCTGCAGCGACGCCGTGTCTGTGTGTGTGTGAGTGTTTTCCGCCGCGCGGCGCACGTATAACGAGAGCCACACGGCAGCGGCATGGAACTCTCTCGCGCGCGGCGTGTCCTCCCGGTCGCCGCGACGGCGGCGTGTGGGTGTGTATCGCCCGCGCTGCACGACGTGTGCTGCACCTCGACGCGAGCGCGCGACGGACGCCGCGCAGTGTGGGTGAGGGCGAAGTGTGACGCGCCGCGCGACGACCGAGGGAAGAGACACGCGCGCGCACGCGTCTCGCGCGGTGCCGGGCACGTGCTTCGAAACTGTCCGCGCGATCCGTGCGATATGTGCCGGAAGAATTTGCGCGAGTCGCGACCGCTTCTCGTCAAATTGGGTTGAATTTTATAGTGTTTTTTTTATAATTACCCCGGTGATAGGATTCATGCAATGCTGAGTGGATTAAAACACACCCTAGATGACTTGGATGTTACATTGTGTGGATTGTAGAACATCGTTTTTTTTATTAGCTTTGATTTGAAATCCAAGCGATGTTCGGTTGATGCTGGGGATGCCGAGTCCGAATTTAAGATGTAAATGGCTGACTCAAAATAGGGGAATAAAATATCGATGCGTTGTATTTTTTTTACTTTTTTTTTTTACATTATTTGAATTAGGTCGGAATTTTGCATTTTTTCGTGTTGGTCCAAGTAGAAGGACGAAGGTGTTTCTGCGAGAAGAATTCGAACGGCCGGGTCGCGCGATTATTGTCCAAACGAGCGCGGAGCCCGTTCACGCGCACATCGCCTTGCTCCAGTTTCCCTATTTCATTGTAACACACCATCGGCATTCTACGACTTCTCAGCATCCATGTTCTCGACGCTAATTAGCGATCGCGCTTGTGAGTCAGTCGACGCTGGTGGTGCGCGTGCGCGCGCGCGCGCGTGTTTTTTATTTCTCTCTGCCTCCATTAACGGGAAATTACACCGCGCGGATAATTTTTCCGCGGGTTCATTACTGCGCGCTTGTACGCATTTATTGCTCTTGTCAGTCACCGCGTGACAGGCGCAGCGAGAATCTCGCTGCGCGTGTATCCCGCGTCGTTTGGGTTCTTGCCTCTTTTTGCGCGGAATATCCGGACGTTCGAGGGCGCGCGCGCGCCTCGAAGACGCGGTCGCACGAGACGTATTATTATAATTTACGAGTGGCTGAATTCTATGGCAGCAGCAGCCGCGACAGCGCGACGAGTGTGCCAAGTCAACGCGCAGCTGCCCGATCTCCTCGGTTAATCGTTTTTCGAGTCCCCGAGTGCTCTCTAAACGCAATACGAATTATTTAGAACACGCCGATCGCGTGTTTGTCGCACTCAAGGCGAGCGAAGCGATAAAAATTTAATTAGAAAGTTGCGTCCAGAAATAAACGAGTGAAAAATACGCACCGATTACTGCTAATTACTGCACTTGTAATTTTAGCAACAATAAGATCCTCCAGTCTTCGTCGTTTACGAATGTAACAAAATCTATTATGCTCCGTGTCTGTACATACGTATTTTGACATTCGTCATATAGCAAGCAAAAACATCCGTACGCAGTGAGATTCGTAATTATACGGATCTCAATGCGTTTGCGGTGAAACGTCGCAAAATATTTGCCGCCCGATTCGCCGAGACCTGAGTGTCACGATGATCGTGGAAAAAATAATTTCATGTTTATTATGTCTGCTGAAGGTCTCACGTGTCGCGCGTTAGTGTGTCAAAAGTCGAAAAAAAAAAGATTATCAAAAGTGTGCTGCGAAGTGAGTTCCAGCTCGCTACTGACGCTCTCGCATAAACTCCAAAACACTCACAAATCATCGTGCGAACATCATCGCGCGGCTTTTCACCGCGTGCTAACGATCCGGCGACCCAATTTTTCATGAATTATTGATATATCCCTCGCGTGCACCGAGGAAAGGAGCAAGTAATGTGGTTGCGGTTAAATTCGCACCGTGGTGAGAGCTCTCGTCCACGACGCTTTTCCATCACCTTATTTCATAGGTTCAAGATGTGTGTGTGTGTGTGTAAGAGAGACTGTGCGTAAAAGGTGTAGACGTCCAGACCACGAAGAGCGCATCTTTCACAAGGGATAAGTAAGTGCGCGCCGCGAGCCAATGAAAACTCCAAAGGGTCAACGAGTTGAGCTCGTAAGTCGCGGATCTCGGCGAGTCGCGCGTCGTCTAAACGTCGGAATTTCGTCGCTACACAGTCGCACGCCGCCTCCGACGACGCGATTTACGACTAACGTTTTTTTTTCTTTTTCTTTTTCTTTTTCTTCTTTTTTTACTTCCATTTCCTTTTCTTTCCCGTCCGTGGCTTATGAGAAAATTTTAGGGTTCCGCCGTGAGCGATGAAGGAAAAAAATAAAATAAGTGAGCACCGCGCGCGCCGAGAATATTGATGATTGCTAATTCGAATGTAAACTCGGAAAATTCAGTGCGCAAATTCATTGCACTGGCGACACGCGAGGATCCTATAACTCATCGCCCGGTAAGTGAAACCCTAAATTTTGCAAGCGTTGAACGGCGGGAATCGCCGGCGAAAATTTGCAAGCAACAGCTGAGAACGCGGCGAGATGCGTTTGAGTACTTTGTACAATGTTTGAAAGCTCCGATGATGCATCGAAGCGACGTTGCGCGCGCGCGCGTGTCGTCGCGATTTCTCTAAATAGGCAATGTACGCGATGTCAAACCGAGAAAGCGTATTTCAACTGAAATTATATTCGATAAACATCAGCCTTACATTTTCGTGCGCAAAGAATTTTTTCTTTGATCCGTTTCAGAGAACGTGCGACTCTCACAAATTTACCGAGGAAAAAAACAAAACCAGCTATGACAACATCTCATCAAAAATTGTACACCGAGTATCAATTTGAGACGACCTCAGGATCAATATTAAAGTATCCCCTGCGACCGAAATTTCTTTAAAAAAATATAGCGCATCCGCCGTTAATATCGGTTTGAAAATCGGGTGTTAAAAATTGACCCTTCGCGGTGTTGATAGATCAATTTGCTTCAGAACCTCAACGTTTCAATCACATTCTACTTGAATACTGTTAGATGAAATTCAACGACATCGTCGGATTTTATTCGTTCAATAAGTCGTCCCTGATTGATAGCATTTTATGGATTTTCATCATCTTGTCCCAAACATAAAAACGTCGAAAGTTTCATGAACGAGGACGACAATTTTGACACACCTGATTATGTGAATTTGATACCCTGGAAAGTGCTACTTTTAACACCAAGTCGATCAACACTGATCAAAAGTCCATACTAATTAGATTCAACACCCTGGATTTCTAACAGTGTGATTATTAATTTTTCCCAAAACCCAGCGCTGCATCCACGACCATCCGATTCTCTCCCGCCGCGCGTCCTTCCCTATTCCATTCCCCCGCCAAAAAGCCGGTCCCAGAGGAAGCCGTAATTTTCTCGTCGCGCCGCGCGCTGCATCTGCGACGCGTGACGTCACGCGGGGCTCGGGGATTTTCGTGGTTACCGGGAGTGCACCCGGGGGCCTCGTGGGCCATTCTCTCAGCATCGCGCATCCACCTTTTCGAGTAGAGGGGGTGGGTGGCGGGGTAGGTAGGAGAGAGAGAGAGAGAGAGAGAGAGAGAGAGAGAGAGAGAGAGAGAGAGGATATAAGAGGGGTAGGGTTGGTGGTTGCTCCCGTGTCCTCCTTTGCCTTCATTTTCCCCTTTTTCCGCTTCACTCGCGACGTCGCCCGGCGCTCTCTTCGAATCTCGCTCTCGCCGTGCGGCGCGCATCGTCGGTTATATATATATACGTGTGGCATATATACGGCAATGCCGGTTGTCGTCGCACACGCTCGCTCGCGGTCCAAGTCCTCAACGACGACGACGGACGACGTTGACGACGACGTTGACGACGAAGACGCGCGCGCCCCCCGCGCGCCCACCGCGGTAACCCCGACCGTGACTTCGGCGTAACGCGCGGAGGCAGAGAGCACGGAGAGCGTGGGCACCCGGAGCCGTAAAACCTATCTTTATAGTCCGCCGCTTGGACGCATGACTCTCCGGGCTTGCTGACACGGTAGCGCATTACTCGCCCTCCCCTTCTCGCCCCTCGCCGACTCGTTTTCACCCTTGCGCTCGTGCTCCACGAACGAGAGTAGACTGCGCTTGCCTCTTCGTGTGAGAATACGCGAGCTGCACATACGATGCATGTATATATATATATATATATGGATACGTATCAGTAGTAGATGAACTCCTTATCTCGTGACACTTACCTTACTCGCTGGGCGCTATTACTTTGTCGAATCGTTCGCCTCGTCGGCGCATCTATCGTGGTTACCGTCTGAGGTCAGTGCCGTCGCGGCATAGGTGCGACTCGACTCTCTCCTCGATAAGCGCGTTAGAGAAAATAATACAGAGGCAGAAGAAGCGAGAGAAGAGAGACGAGAGGATCGCGAAGCGTCGGTGCGTCGAAGACCGGTCACCACCTCGACCGGTTATCGCGGTCGGTACGTGCCTGTACCGTCCACCGGATGACTGTCCGGTTTTTTTGTTGCCGTCGTTTGGTTGTATTTTGTTTTCGTTATTTTCTTTTTTTTTCAGACAAACGTCATCGTGATTTACGAGTACGGGTCGTACCGGACGGTCTCGATGAGCGGAAAATTAGAGGCGTCGCGACAATGTTCGCAATTTGTTAGTCGATCGTCTCGCGCGCGTGCAGCAAGCAGCGATAATTGGAATCTTAGGGGAGCGACGCGCATTTGTCAACTTGACGCGGAACGAGGATCTTGGAATTTTTTTTTTTCACGATCAGAGGCAAAAAGGAAGCGGTGAAAAGTGTCGATGATTATTGCGACGATTTTAAGCGTTGAAAGAAAAACCAGAGAAACCGCGACAGTCGCAGGCGGGAATATCGATAGGCCGAGAAACCTGTTTATTTATATTAATCTCCCGGCGCCGGCGACAATTATTATTCTCGTTTGAGTGGTCGTTGAAACTCAACTTTATCACTACAATGTTGCTATCGCTATCGTTTATCGCTACAATGTTCAGTCTTCGATCAGCGAGACGACAAAGTTCTAAATTCCATCTGTGCATCGCATTTAAATAGTCGTCAGAACAGATGAGCCTCCTCGGGGATGCGGTTTGCAAGAATAATAAACTCGATATGAGTAAATGATTTTTCCCTTCACAAATTTATCGTTAACATCGACAGCTTAAGGAGGTTGGATACTCAACTAAAAATGATAAGCATAAGCTTAAATTTTTGGAGGATATTCGTCGACTAAAATTACATCTCCATGGCAAATTTCATTTCAATTACCTAAATGGTTATCGAGAAATTAATTACCCAATTTATGCTCTTATACACGGGTAACATAGGGAAATCAAGCAAAAGTTAGGCTACAACCCTTGAAAGCATAGCAAAAATATTAAGAATCGAATAAAAAAAGATGCAAATAATTCTTGACATCTTTAGGAAGAACTGAATGAAGTTTCAAATCGACCGTCTACATATTTATTGAGTAATTGTAGAAAGAAAACACCTTGATCCTATTCCTGATTATAGATGTTATGGGTAAAGAGCGATTGCCAAATTTCAGCATTGGTTATCACGTATTTCAATTACGCTTTCAATTAATCAAAAAATTACTGAAAACACTTTAAAATAGATAATTTAACATACGCCGCTATTTGTTCGCTTAAACTCGACTTATTTACTAGTATTTGATTACTTGATTATTTAACTATTTGAGATTGGCAGCCGCGTTACTGCGTCCCGTGAATACACATAGGCGTTCCCCTTTCGCCTCCTGCTCCGCAAAGACGGTATCCATCCTCCTTAAATGCGGGTCAACGTATCGACGTCTCCACTTGTTTCAGATAATCGGAAGCACTCGATTCGCCCGTGTGATGACGTGTATATCGCGTTCTGTCCGACAGTATCGGAGGAAAAGCATCGATGATTGTAAATTCGCAGACTCGCGGCGTCGGCCGTTAAAACGAACCATTTGTCAGACGCGACCACTCGGCGCGAGAAGGGCGGACTAACGCCCGGGACATAATGCGACAACGCGACGCGCACCACGGCCGCGAGATTATCAATCGTGGGTTGCGAACGTGTGTACTTTCGGATCACGTGACCATTAATCACGCGCGCGACGATCATCTATCCGCGAAATCCCGCGAGGTGCTCGCGGTGGTTGCCCCGAGCGTCGCGGGACTCGCGCGTTATAGTCGCGTCGGGCAATTCGCCTGCACGGTGTCGTTAACAAGCTGCGCGCTCCCGGGCTGCCACGATCCCCTCTTTACGCGAAGTCGCGCGCTGTCGAGACAGTCGATATGCGTTCCCTTATCTCGCTGCGCGTCCCTACGACTGCGGCGTCATTCCCTCTCGGGTTGAAACACGAACACGAACGCGGACCGAGCCCGCGCGGTCATTTGACTTCGACATTGTACACACGGTGAGTAATTGAATTCCGAATAAGGCTCGGTCCAATTTTGGCACTGATTTACATTCGGAGGTTCCTGTCAGCATCGTCCGGGCGACTCGCGCTCGCGCCCGCGCGCCATTTGCGGCGTTTTATGCGCGTACGCGGGGATTTACGGCTTAAAGAGTTTTAATTAAAAACTGTCAGTAGATCGCGAACGACTTTGATGAGGGTAGATAAAATTTCGTACAGCCACTTGCGCAGCTGGCACTTAAAGACGGAGAAAGAGAATAAAATATATGGCTTTTACGTACACGTTAGTTTGCAAGCTGTGCTGTTGAGGGTTTATTCTTTTTTTTTAATTTTGTTTTATAGTGTTTGGTAATGGCGATTTCGTGTCGATTGCAATTGAAACCGCGTACCAATTTTATGGGTATTCGGTTGTCCATGATTGGGCATTCTCAAGATTTCTTCAAAATTACCAGAATTAAATATAATTGTTGAATTATTCGATGATTTTTTCATGAAATTTTGATTGTAAATTTTTCTTTATTTGAATTATGTATTTAATAATATTAATTTAATAATAATTAGACACGTTTCAGAGACAAGAAATATTGCCAACAATTGAAGTCAGTCGGTGTTCCAGTTGCGCTGCACTGTCCACTTCTCGAAGTAGTGAAAGCAGTCCGTGCCGCTCGGTAAGTAGTAACGGACAAGTCGGTAAAACAGAAATCTTCGCGGTAACTCGCGAGCCGTGGCTGGATCAGTGCGATCACCTCGGGCGTCAGAGCGCCGAGTTACTGGCGGCAGGAATGGCAAGCCTTTTCGAAACCTCAGTTTTTACTGCAGACGGTACTGCACCGACGGAAATTCCGGCTCTGCCTCGTAATAGCCGCGCGACTACAGAGAGACCCGAGTACCTATAGATATACAACATCTCGGAGCCCTGAGCTCGACCGATTCAGAGATAACGCAAATGAAAAGTCGACCGTGTAATTACGGAGGGAAGTTGCGAAATTCTCCGTTAAATTACCGGTAAACTCACGCGATAATCTTCACGATCGCACGACTTCACTGCGGTTGTCCCACGCCCTCGACAATAATAACAGTTACACGCGCGCCAATCGTCGCACTAATTGTACGACTGTCACGTGCTTTAAAATCTCAACATCATTTTTCCGCAGAACATTAAATCTGACCTCAAACACCCAGATTCGAAAAAAAGTAAATACGAAAATTGAATAACATTCTTTTAAGGAGGATGGATACCGTCTTTGCGAGGCAGGGGCAAGAGGGGAACGCCTATGCGTATTCACGGGAGCTAGTAATGTGGCTGCCAACTCAAATAGTTAAATAATCAGGTAATCAAATACTCGTAAATAAGTCGAGTTTAAGCAAACAAACAGCGGCGTATGTAAAATTAACTATTTTTAAGTGTTTTCAGTTATTTTTCGATCAATTGAAAGCCAAATACGTGATAACCAATGTTGAAATTTGGCAATCGCGCTTTTTATCCATAAAATCGGTAATCAGGAATCAGATCAAGGTATTTTCTTTCTACAATTGCTCAATAAAGATGTAGACGGTCGATTTGAACTTCGTTCAGTTCTTCCTAAAGATGTCAAGAATTATTTGCATCTGTTTTTATCCGATTCTTAATATTTTTGCTATGCTTTCAAGGGTTGTAGCCTAACTTTTGCCTGATTTCCTTATGTTACCCGTATATAAGAGCAGAAGTTCTGTAATTAATTTTTCGATAACCATTCAGGCGATTGAAATAAAATTTGTCATGGAGATGTAATTTTAGTCGACAAATATCCTCCAAAATTGTAAGCTTATGTTTATCATTTTTAGTTGAGTATCCAACCTCCTTAATAGAAGGTATTACCATTGAATAAAAATAATGGACTTTTTACGCCTCCAAGTCGCGTCTACGAGCGTCTTGCGAACGCAGGAAAAAAGCTCTCGCACAAACGCGACATATAAAAAAACTTTGCCGAGCCGAGTAGGCGCAGCGCGCGCAGATACGCTCCCGAAGATACAGTTGAAGCGCGAGAGGCAATTAAAACACGCGGCTGTAAAAGCACCGGAGGCTAAACGTCGGGAGGATCGTATCGCGCACGCGGTTATTACGTCGTGCGATGGGCCGGCGATGTTTCTGCCGCGAAACAAATGTACACACCTCTCGCGTTGTATATCTCGTTGGGGTCTGTATACATACACGCATAACTTTCCCGTCCATGCCGTATCCGCAGCTTGACGCGTTCGTGGCAGTCGCGTTACTTACTCGATAATAAATACGTCAGTCGGAATGGTAAAAATCTTTCTCTCTCTCTCTCGCGGGGGTCCGAGAGGGATGGCCTCGCGCGAGCCGTGGGACACGCCGGGGGCCCCCGGACAGATCCCAGATAGGCATCTGGGGCTCCGCAAGCTCCGCGTCCGTCAGGGCCGCCTCTGCCTCTCGCGACCCTCGAGCCGGATACGCGCGCGGCGCGCTCCGCAGGATACAGACTCGCGCGGCGCAACGGATATGATGAGAGATGCCAGCGCGGCCGAGCGATATGTGCCCGCGCGGTCGTCAGTCTTGTCGGCACCGCATCGGCACCGGCGCCCCTCGCTCGCGCTTGTGTGTACACGTTACCCGCGCTGCAACGCCCTCTTCGACTCGCTCGGCAAACAGCCACTCGGCGCTGAGTTCTCGGTCTCGTGCTGCACGATCGAGAACCGCGGCGAGGACACTCGGCCACTCCGTCACCGCGACGTAATCCCTGTACTCTACTTTCACGCTCCGACACTTTCTTTGTGTACAGTTTCTTTCTTTCTTTTTTTGTTTCCTCATACTTAGAGGAAGCTTTGTTTTCAAGCATTTTTTTTTTAGATATTTATGTCAGTGTACTTAGAATGGTCCAAAATATCGAAAAAAGTTATCTAGATAAATTTTTCTTTAATCCCTGTACTCTAATTTCACGCTCCGATACTTTCTTTGTGTATAGTTTCTTTCTTTCTTTTTTTTCTTCCTCATACGTAAAGGAAGCTTTGTTTTCACGCTTTTTTTTAGATATTTATGTCAATATACTTAGAATGGTGCAAAAGATCGAAAAAAGTGTTCTACATAAAATGTTCTTTAATGTATGTGTCGTATATCTGTTCGCATGTGCGCGTTTGTAGTGCTTCAAAAATGTAAACGCCTCTACTATCTCAACTAGGGTCATACACGCTGCTGAGCTCTTATAAAGCTTTGAAACGTTAACGAGTGCTGTCTCGTCGTCTTATGTCAAATTTGACATTAAACTTTATTACTACGGTTGTTACCGTAGACTTTCCTGGCGACCAATCACAGCACGAATGAAGCGATGAGAATGTACCGTTACTCATAAATTTTTGAAAGAGGTAACAATGTATAAGTAACCAAATAAAGTTGCAAAGTAGAAATTTGTGCATTACTTTCTCATTAATTTCGCTTCTTTATCAATTTCTCTGTATAGAAAAAGATAAAATAGATAAATAAGCTTGCTCATACGGCTGGCTGTGCGAAAATCCAAATGAATTGAGGAAGCAATGTGCAAAGTTCTACTTTGCAACTTTCTTTTCCTTCCCCTTGTCCTGTCACGTTTGAGATATGTTGCAGGACTTTTCGACGAGGTAGTTTCTCGCTCGGGTCAAATAAACAGGTCTTTTATGATAATCCTTAGAAATTGACTCCGAGGGAATATACAAGTGATCTACACTCACCGCGCTTGTTCGCAAAGTTGTCGCGCGCGCGGGGTTGTAAATCGACACGACCTTCGTACGACGGAGAGTCTGGTGCTTCGACCTCGTGAAATTTCAATCTCTTTGCCGGCAACGTTGCGAGTTCGCGGTAAGCTCGTCAGTTAAGAAAAATATATGTATGTGGCACAGCAGCCGACGACGGTGCGCGAAATTTAAAGAACCACGCTTGAAAGGCCCTAATACGAATTGCTAATTCCAATCTTCGGAATATTCAAATGTTCGCGCGCTCCCCCCCCCCCCCCCCACCCCCTCCACTAACCCGGGGCTATAAATACACTTAGCCTGAATGGGGAATTCTTGAGAATACGTATTAAGGGTCGCTTTTCGCGAGCTTTCGTACACACGGTAAGGTCGAAGGGGGGTTTCTGGGGAGTCGTTGTATAACCTTCTACGTATACGCAATGGGTTCTACGTGCCAGCTTGAAAACTGCAGCCATCAAACCAGAGCGTAGCGCGAGCCACCTTAGCGCGTATCCCGCCTGCTCTGCAGATGACGATCGGCGAGTGCGCGGCGGGTTGGGAGGGGGTGTGGAGCGGCACCGCGTATCTCGGGCAATGAATATCCCCGGAAAAGACTTTTCGTTCGTCGCTAGATGGATATTGAGAAAAGACGTAACGCGCACGTATGCGTCCCATGCACACACACACACACACACACACACACGCTCGACGTGTTTCCCGTCGAGATCGTCGGTTCCCGATGCGCCGCGTCTCGTCGTTTCGTCCGCGATAGCGCGCGAGCGAGAAAAATCGTTCTGATATTTCCAAACGGTCCATCGTATAAAACGTTTGCGCGCGTGATCGAGATGTAACACACACTCACAGACACACGAGAGGAGACACACATAACGTGTGTCTCATCTCGTCTCGTCTCGTCTCGTTCTTTCTTCAAACATCGATAAAACTCGTATCTAATATTAAAACTGTAAACCCGGTATTATACGAGGGGTGAGGAGGGGGTAGGGGAGAATGGAGAACGTCGACGCGCGCGCAGCAAGTTTCGAGGCGTAAAACGGGTTTGCCCCGCACGGTCAGCGCGCTAACCGTTTCCGAGAATTAATTGAAATAATATTTAGCGTGCGAGGGTTCTGCACGCAGCGAGAAAGAGAGTGAGCGAGAGGGAGGGAGTGGGACAGGGAGATGTGTACACAAAAAGACACGAAACGCGTGGGAGGAGGTGGAAGAACCTCGCGAAACCTCGAGGTGGTAGGTCAGGACCCTTGTCGGTCAAGGCCGGGCGCTTTAACGTATGTCCAGCGAACAATAATATGTAATTAACGTCCTCGTGGGGTGAGCGGGGGAGGGGGGGGGGGGATGTGAGAGGGGAAAAACGGGTATCGCGCGCGGGCGCGAGAGACCGTTCCACAGGCAACCCGACTGACAGCTTCCACACAGGCGGTTTCGACTCCCCCCAGCTCGCTGCTCGCAGCGCGCGATGGGTACTTACGCTATGCTTATGTAGTACCTACCTGCGGCTTCGGTGCTGCCGCACCGGGAACGTTGTACCAGCGACGACTAGAGGCGAACGACGAGGACGACAACGACGACGACGAAGCGTGAACACTCGAATCGCTGGATATGGGGCATTCTACGGCTAATCGACGGACTGCATATCTCGTATTTTTTTTCCTCCAGGAATTTCGTAGGTCAATATAAAAAAAATTATTCAGAAATATTTCGGATTTTTCAAAACACTGAGAAGAATGACGCACGCCTACGCGCGCAGTCGGAAGTTAGCCAGCGATAGGGAAGAACCTTGCGATTTTCAGCGAAAAAAAATGTTCGATTTTACGAAGTTTTGAAACCCTATCCGATGGAAAATCTCCCGCTGATTCCAAAAACGACAGGTGTTTGCCTGACAATTCGAGGAGAAAAACGCGAAAAACGATTTTTTTTTCCGATAAACCGCCAAATTTCTCGATATCAAACCGGCATTAAACTGCTGCCAGTTTCCCAACGACCAATCAGATGCTGAATAAATCGACAACAATGGTTGCTCATGAACTTTTTAATAGAGGACTTCTGGGAAAGATAATTCTCCAAAGTTTAGGTTCCTCGAAATCTAGACGATTTTTTTATTTTTTTTTGCAAAGTTTTTTTCTGTGATCAGGAATTGAATGTAAATGGCGATTTTGATTTATGAAAGAGCGACGGTGAAAATTCAAATTCAAGTGGAACGCCCCATACATGATCCTAACGCGCACGACTTTTGAGTTAATTGACGTCCGGCCGCATAAAACCGGGGCTACTTCGAGCTCGTTACTCGAGCAGCCTCGCGGAACTGTGACCACGCGCGCGCGCTTACCCGAGTCCTCTCTGCGCGCGTCCCGCTCGGGTTCGTTCCGCGAGCGACTAAAGCGCGAATGTAAATACGCGCAAAGTGGGCGGGGTCCGGAGGGGCGCGGAGCGAAATTTGAATTTTTCCTCAAATAACGACTCGTCTGATTGCGAGAGGGGAAGATAATTGCAGCGAGACTTTAGACTCGCGCGCTGTGTTGCTATGCTAATTAGAGGGTAGTTCGGAGTAGGTATCAGATTGAGGGATGCCGAGGGACGGGCGGGTTCATTGAACTTTGGATGAAATTGCAATTTATGCGCCGGACGGTTTAAAGGGTTTCTGGATGTTAAAGCGTGCGCGCGATCCTAACACGCTCCCTCAACTCTTGCGCCGCGATAAAACGATTGTCTCACGTTTGCAACGGAAAAATGAATATTTATGGCAAAATTGTGAGTTGCAAAACGGAAGTTACTTACCTGAGACTTTCTTGCTGTTGTGAAGAATAAAAAAAATAAATTGCTAAGTAACAGATTAAAACGTGATCCGTCTCACACGTCGCAACTTGAGCATCGGAGGTGACGAGTGGGATTTGTGTGTAATCACGGGCTAAAGGCGAAATGACGCGATAAGAGGCAACTGCTCGATTGGTCAGTCGTCGCACCGGCAACAATTACACGCAAGTCGGTTACACGAATGGGCGGGATACAAAAGCAACGGCGGGAGCAGCGGCGCATGCGGCACGTGTGTGTGGAAGCTTCTTCTAGCGATTTCCTTCCACAGTGAACTTGCCCGTAATAAGGGGGCGATTCGTGATAAGGAGAGCACTTCCTTTTAAGGACGCGCGGGCCACCGCGCTATTGCGCGTACACAGGGCAGCTCATTGAGATAGGGAGAGAATGAAAAAAAACGATTCGCCCTTATTCTACCCCGCTCAACTTATTCTCATTTAATTCTTCGCGCCGCATTTCCGATTCACCGTGGTTATCGACGGTCTCTCTATTTTTCTAATAGTGATCGAAAGATAACGAGTTGTTTGCGTCTGCGTGGGAAAACTCCTCGGCCTCGAGAAGCCCGAGTACTACGCGCGCATGTAAACGGTCCCTAATCGTCCCGAATAGCACTTCGCGAATACTTTTCGAACTACAATTTCGCACTCGCGTACGCGATTGCTTGTTTTATCGTCAACAAACTGATAACATAAACGCTTATTTGTTTCCGAAGACATCGAGCAATGCGGCTATATTATCGGGTTGAGTGGACGGGAGTGATTCGTCGAAGTCGTAAAAGGTCGAGATATCGATATACTTTCCGTAATAACGTTTATGTATTTTGGCATATATGTCCCTCTTTAATATAAAAAGATCTGGATGCCGCCGCCGCCGTCGTGTAGGATAATCGAGATTTTTTCTAAGCCCCCCAAGGAACTTGGGCCGATTTTTTCTAAGTCCCCCAAGGGTCTTAGACTGATTTTTTCACAGCAACCATGACCATAGAAACTATTAATATGAAAATAAAAAATCATGTCACTATATGGTCGCGCGCGAAGCGCACGAGGTCTAACCCTCTACTATATAAATATGTATATTATCTATATTGTTACGAATATGTAGATGACTTCGTTATCTACACACGGTATTATACATAGGTTTCACAGTAGACGAACGAACGGACGATCGACGCATGATCGATCGCTATGACCAGGAGTCTTGACGTAACGTTCAAAGAGAACACACGTGTGACACATCGAGCTTGTGATAATTATCCGTTATTATAATTAATAATATCCGCCCCAAAACAAAATATGCGCGTTGTTTATCCGGACGGCCGCCCACCCCGAAGGCCGAAGGTGTCAGAAGTGGGATCTATTCCCACATCTGGCACCAATGTGACGGCCGTGCGGATAAACAACACGCTTATTTTGTTTTGGGACGGATATGATTAATTATAATAACGGATAATTATCACGTTCTCGATATGTCACACGTCTGTTCTCTTCGAACGTAACGTCAAGACTCTTCGACGTGACGATCGATCTTGTATCGATCGTCCGTTCGTTCGTTTAATCTATCTGTTATGTACTGTTTAATCTATTTAATACACCGTGTGTCATAACGAATAGTCATCTACATATCAGTAACAATATAGTACATGGAATACTCATTGTTTTTAAAAAGGCACGAAACGTTGATTAATAATCTCGCGGGACGTCAGATCATTTGGTACCTCAGCTGGATTCGTGGTGTCAACCGAGACGTCATGAACGCCCAATTACACGCTATATCATGTTCCAGTATTATCAGCTTTTATTCACGCTGCAATCGGTTATCGGAACTGCAAGCAAGTTCGGATGAGAGTCGATTTCGATGCGCACAAAAGATTCGATTTTTTCATCTTGACACCCTCGAGGCAAATTCCAATTTAGCCGATGAATGAAGCGCCGCGTCTCGCGTGCGATCGACCGTATACAGGTACGAGCACAATATCGAGCGCAGAGCCAAGACGCACCAGAAAATCTCGAATCAGACTCGCATTGCGCGCGCGCGCGTTGCGAGGCGAGAGAGATCGATCGCTAAGTTGCCGCGGCGAACGAAGACGTTCGGAGATGCGGTTTCGCGTATCTTCCTCGGCTGAGCTCGTAATAAGCCGGTGATGCATGATAAGAAGTCGGGCTTTTATCTCCCACTCTATCTCACTCTCTGCCTTACTCCCGCGTCGAGCGGCGCTGATCGTGCGGTTAACATGCCGCGCGCCATATTCAGCATGACGATTCGTCTTTGGTTAGCTCGAAACCTGTTCCCCCTCTCCCTCCCCCCACCCTCCACCACACTTCATCCCGCGACGACGACTCCAATCCGCGTACACGAGGTTTTTTTATGGCCGATGACTATTTATTCATTTATTTATTTGTTTATTTTTCGCTCTGCCAATTCCTCAAAATATATTCTCGTTAATGCATAAGAAAATAAGTTGCCGAGGCTTATTATAACAGCCTCGTAGTACACATTGGATTATTTTCTGTGTATATTTTATTTACACGCGCGCATCGTATATTTATGGGTGTCTGTGCGTTGCGGGGAATTTACTGCGCTCGCGAGGTCCCCGAGCGCGGTCGGTGTGTGCGGCGAGAATATATCGATCTTCGTCAATCGACAACACCTGAAGAACTTCAATCACCGGGCAATCACGCTCAAGGGAAATACTCGATGGTATTCGAGGTTCGAGCATCGCGGGGATAATCGAGGCTCTCGAGATGCTGCACGCTCGGTGTCTGTCTGTGTGTGTGTGCACGAACCGCGCGAGGATGCCGGTGAGTGCCGGGGCGACACGAGGGAATAATACACATAAATACCTACTTTCGAATCCGGTGCCTGTCAATCCTCCTCGCGACTTCTCTCTCCATGTGTACTCAGCGCACACCGGTGATTACGATCCGCTATCGTGCGACGTGTAATACGTCTGCCGCGTTTTACAAGCGCCCGGCGCTTTTCGGTGGCTGTTATTCCGTCGTGAGAAAAGTAACGTAGGTCATGGACAGCACCATATCGATCAGAATCTCCAAAATGAAATATGAAGCGTGAACGTATTTTGAGAATTAACCATATACTAAAATATTTCGTTCCGTGGTACAGAAACTGATAAACTATTTCGATCAGACAAACCCTTTTTCCTACTTTCGTTAACCCCTAAGTTGTGCGCCGCCTCGCCGATGATTGGACCAACTTTATACGTAGCCGTCGGTCAAACTTCTCATATATAAAAACTTTCGTCCGGCCGAGCGCGATCGCGGGCGTCCCACTTATGGATTTTATCGATTCTCGCAGGCGGACGCGATCCAATAACGATGACGCGCCGTATGTCGCGAATTCCGTGCGTTACACGAGCAGCGCGTATACCGCATGAAATACCGCGAGATTTCTCGGAATGTAAGGCCGGAACTTCGATCGTTAGCGGTGCGCGCGCGCGATCAACGTCTCTCTTACTTCCATCCACGAGCTCCGGCTCTCCAACCCGAGCAAAGCTCTCGGCTTTCGCGGAGGATAAACAGCCCTCGTTATATTATCCCGGCGAGAGACCGGTATACATAATGAAAATCGATCGGCTTTGTTCCATTCCCACAGTGTCTGTGCAGCACGGTCTCTCGCCGGATCGTAAATCACCCGCGTGACCGCTGTAAGAGCAAATATTTCGTGTGACGAGAATCGATCGCTCATTGCGACGTGAATTTCTTCGCGTATATGTGCCACCGCAGCTGATGCTGCTGTTTCTCCGTGTACACGTTCGACAAACGACAACCGGAGATTTTTCGCGAATTTTTCAAACTCGCCTCCGCGATGTTTCCACTTTTTGTTGTTGACATTTTTGTTACTTGTGTTTTTTTTTTTTTTTTTTTTTTTTTTCCTATGGCACGAGTCTCGTGTACCGCCATAAACAAGGAACGTCTTTTCATGTTCCTAATATGTGGATTAATGCCGCGTGTGTCCGTTCTCGCAGCGTGAATCGCGAGACATATCGATATATATGTTTGTGTTGCGGACGGCGCGGCGGAGGAGAACGCGCGAAGTCGAGACATAAGTTACGGTGGCGAGAGTCCGCGTGTGGCGTTTGCTCGGCGCGGCGCAGCGCGGATGACAGTCTCGGTGCAGGTGCAGCGAATTGCTTACACGTTATGCGCCGCGCGGTGCACGACTCGCGGGCTCCGCAGGCGAAGTGAATGGCCCGCCCATTCCGCGGTGGTGCACGGCGTGTGCATCGGTCGCACAACTCGCGTCGTCCCGTCTGCGGCGATGAAAATGTTCCCCGGACCGTTTCGAGGTTTTCCGAATCGCTTCGCTTGGATCGTACTGCGCAGCCTCGATGATTCCGCGATGATACAACCAACGTCGCGTCCGTTTTTATCGTCCACCTGCACTGCCATTCGCGTATCTTGAGGGAAGGCAACAGTGAGCTCTGGTCTTCTTGATCGTTTTGGCGGGTGGACGAAATTGGGGAACGCTGACTGTTTGGTTGAAGCGACTATTTTAGGTTGACCAGTACCAGTTGGTATGGCCAGTTTGGTATGAAAGGTGCCCAGCTGAAAGGCGATGAAAAAATAACTGTCGATGAAAAATGCTGGTATGAAAATATCTGGTAATGCGAATATTCCAAATTGGAAATTGAATCCTAAAAATTAAAGTCGAGTCAAAGGTTTGCGGATGCGAAAAACCGACATAACCGAATGATAAACTGTCGCGCGATTCGGCAGGCGTGAATAACCGTAACACAGCTTTTCATTACAAAGAAGAATACCAGTCAGCCACGGCCGTATAAGTTAATCTCGCCATTCTCCAGCCGAGAGGTCATCGGTCAGGTGGAAGCAAAAAAAAACGGAGACGCGTTCATTTTGTCGACGTCGAAAAAAAGTCCGGAGTGTTTTGGAATGAAACGCGCGCGCACCTGTCGCTTTACCGTCAATTTGCCGCGGTTAATGAAAACCCTCGCGGGTCGTTATCTTATCCGGACTGTTTTGTGTATAGTAGGTCTGACGAGGAAATAAAAGAGGCAAAAAATGCGTGGCTGACGGTGACGGTGGCTCGTATAAAATACTACAACGCCGCGTCGTCCACTCGGCTACACGGCTCGCGCGGAATGATAAATATTGAAGTGATAAAACATCCGCGGTAACCTCAAAAAATGCTGTCATCTACCTCTCTCCCTCTTTGTGCGGAGCTTTCTCCGGCGGTTTATTTTCAGCCCGGTGGCCACGCGGCGGACCGAGCAGGACTTCCATTTTTTATAAGTTCTGGGCTGTGGAACGTGTGCCCCGTAATAAACGTGGTCGCAACGTTGCAAGGGAATGAGATGGATATAGTGTATATAGTCGTGTGCAGCGAGGACGGTTCGCGTTATGGTTGCGCCGCGTCCCTTCGGCCTGCCTACGGCCGTGCTCGTCCTCGCGACTTCGCTGCTAAAGTTGCACACAGCCCTCGCGTCCTTTCATCGCGCGCTTCATTCATATTGTGCCGGATATTAAAGATTTTATGCTGAAAACGTAATGTCGCTTATGAGAAATCTCGCGAAACGCTTCATTCCGAGTGCGTCTTTTTCAGTGAGCCATCCCGAGACACGCTGATTGACGTGTACGACGTGTTTGTTCGGATTGCGTGCGAAATTTCCGACACGCACGCGTCGAGACTTCGCCTCCTGTCGTCGCGTGATTGAGTTCGAAACGATTCAATTGCAAAATTGTATGTACTTTGTGTGGACCGACTATTTTCGTAAAATTTTTATTCTAGAACATGTATTTTCACGTAACAAGGGAAAAATAGTCTAAAAAAATGTGGATTGCCGACGTAACCTTTTTTTCGTAACCTCAGAGACCACTTTTAGCAAAATGTTGACCAACTTCTGTGAGGAAATTTTATTTTTAATACGGATCTCGTACCCTTCGAGCGACGCGAAACGTGAAACACAACCGTGTCGCATTGATGCACTGGTGTTAGTCACTCTGTTTTTATCTCTCGCCGTTTTTATCCCCCGCCGTACGTGCGGTTCTTCCTCTCGTTCTCACGTGTGGCTGCCCTTCGCCGTACGACGACTCCGTAGTTTCCAGTGGTCGAGGGAAATTCGCCGACCCGCGCGCTCAGAACTACACGCGGCACCTGAGGGCGCGTTATGCAAAAATGCAGATTTATGTCGACAAGGGGGGGTTTCAACATGTTAGCGGAAAAAGGGTCGCACGAGCGGAGCGCTCTAAACTTCCCACCCTTCGTCGGCTCACGAACACCCTCTCGCGCTAGGCTGAGGTAAGTGTCGACGTCGCGTTCGGCACAAATTGTGTAGAAGCTCGTAAATCACGTCCCCGTTCGCCTCCCGCCAACGTTACAAGCTTTTCCATCTGAGCTTCTATCGCCGCCCCTCCGACCCCCACGAACGACCGACGAAGAGTTTTTCAGTGTGAAAACCAAGGGAGCTTTCGTGTACGTCCGACCACGAGGCTTTCTTTCTTGTCATTCGCGTCCTACAACCCTACAATCTTGCTGAAAATGTCGGAATGTCAAGACTCTCAATCAAAGCCCTTTCCACCGTTCCTTCCATCAAAAATGACTTTTTATTGGGGTCTTCGGGATGAGCACGTGTTTGTCACACGTCATATGTTTGCGTTGGAGGAATTTTTCCAGGCAAATAAGAATAAGCCCGTGCTGTCGTGTTTCTAAGCAACAGCATTCAAGAACAGGAACACTTCTCAACACAAACATCCGAACTGGGTAAATCGTCTTCCAGCGAAGCATCCGAGCGTGGCATAATCTTCCGCGAGACGTAACGTTCGTTCTATGCAAATGATTCCTTACCTGCGTCCTCGAGCTTCTTGTCGAATCGTGTAACAGCCGGAAGCACGAGAACTCCGGAACCCATTTGCAGGCCGTGGCATATAGCGTGAATGACAACCGCCACCGCGGTTACCACGTAGCCCCAATTGCCCTCGGGATAGTAGTGACGCTTGAGGGTGACCTTCTTCCTGGCGTTGGCGGCCGTCAACGACTCCTCCGGGTCGTCGTCGTCACCGGCAACAAGATCGTCGAACTCGGGCTCGCTGCGCAGTCCGCCCTCGAGAATCAGCTGTTCGGAAAATCGTCGTCTCAGCATTTTCGGCGTGACCGGTTCGGCGCTGTCGCGACGAGAACTACGCAGACTCGTCTCGGAGTCTCTTCTAACGAGGCTAGGCCTCTTTGTCCGATACGATGCGTTTCTTGCAGCTACGCGTTTCGCGTCATCGACGGAAACATCGGGAACAGGATACTTCCTGGATTTGGTATTTTCTCGGCGCTGCAAGGCCAGTAAACAACACGGTCGTAGAGCAGGTCCGACCTTTACATTTAGCGGATCGTCATTGAACGGCTGTCTGACCAACGACTGATCGGACAATCTTCGCTGAAAGTTCCGCGAGCGGCTGGAAAAAATCTGGTCCGAGTGTCTTCGGTCCGTGCCACGTGACCCGAAAACTGCCGGTACGACCTGTTGATGATGCACCTTGATGTCCTGCGAGGCGTTCAGCGTGTTGACGGAGTTGCGGGCCGATGACGGAGCCAGGATGCTCTGACAAGTGGAGATCGAGTATCCGGAGTCCTGTCGTTTGATGGAATAACACGAGGACGAGTCCCTCGCGGATGTCGAGGACAGCGAGTCCTTCCGACAAGGGCAACCGGTCGATATTTTCCGGGTGGCGAACTGCGACTTTACCAGGCGTGCCGTTATGTCCGGGTAAGCGTAGAACACTTCCGGCAGTTCGATCTCGTTCATCGAGGACGATCTGCTGGTCGCTGAGGACGAGGAAGTCCTGACGACGCTCCGGGACGCCGAACGACGGATCGAGGAGGTGGAGCTCACCGAGGAGCCGTAGGAATCGTGACTCGTCACGCCGGTCAATTTTTTCTTGCTGTTCTGGTGATTCCAACGCGCGACGATGCTCCGTCTGCGGGTCAATTCTTCGGGTTCCTCAATCGCGTTTTCTTCTTCCATCGCCACGACGTAAGAGTGACGTCTTCTAGGGCTGTGCGGCTCCCCACCGGGACCCGAGGATTTTTCTTCCATCGTCGACACACCTGGACTTCGGGTATCGAGGTATTGGTTTCACTCTCAGTCCGACTCCGTTGGTTCTTCTGCTTCTTCTTCTTGTTCTTCCTCTACTTCTGTTCAGGACGAATCTCACGTGTGCTACCCAACTTTTTGATCATCCGTGACACATGGCTATCACATACCCGCGGATATCCGAAGCAAGCCACGAATCGCAGACGCCGATCCGTCAGACCACCTTCATCCTCTTCTTGGACAAAGAAAAGTTTCACCGGGAAACTTTCTCCAGAGAGAGGAAGACTGAAAAGGATTGATAACGACCTCGAGCGGACACTAGTCGAACCCGCTTCTGACGCTTCGACACCAACGTAATTAGCGCGCAATCTCGTTGGGCATAACGAAATTATCACTCGGCGCAGACGCGAATTAATTCACACGTGTCGCGCCGTCTCGCGTATACATTGTTTTTGCCAGATTCGAAAGCCGTTTAGCCTAATGAAACCCACGCCCCCAATTGTTTTCCGGCGACGTCGACCCTCCGGTTATCGCGCGCGAACGCCCGGAAGAACCTTTACCTCGAATTTAATCACTCGCGTGGGTCGATCCGCCCTCTAGCGAGCTTCGTGGAAAATTTGAAACGCGCGCGCGTGGTGTGCGGCTATTGAACACGACAGGAAAAACTACCGGATGGCTTCCTGATGAGTGGAGACCCGTGTCGCGCTTATCGATCGCCACCTCTTCTTACACCAGTCCACTATGACTAAGAAACCCACTGCTCATCCTCCTTCCTGCGCCATCAACATCACTGCCACCACCGACATCACCAACCGAGTCTCACCAACGCTACAACTGCAAATGCCGCCACTCTGATGAACGTCCCACCGCCGCGGTTTAATGAAAACTGATAGACGGTAACGAAATCACTCTTCATTCCTACTCCAGGGCAGAGGTTCACCGGGAGCACCCGCAGTGAGGCGGGAAAAAACGACGAAGAAGCACCATCGGCGACAGCAACGCGAGGGGGTTTCGGGGATTACCCAACAGACTTCGAGGTGTGTACTCGCGGATAGGCGTTCAACGCGATCATTAGGATGCCCGGCACGCCTGGAATAGAACGTGAGGTCTGTGACGTTGCGCGAGCTGTATCGAGAATCCGCTCTGTCGCGCTCTTGCTGCCGGTTGTGTGTATTGTGTCCGTCCTTTCTTGTCGGCAAAGCCAGAAATTCTGTTACTCGCCTCGCGCCAGTTGCCACTGCGTCGGGTGTGCGCGCTTGGGTAACCCGGTGTCACCTTCGCGATTTTATGCCAACACGTACCGAACCGCGTGGGTGTTGTTCTGTTTTCCACCGTAGCAGTGTATACGGACTATGCGAACGTGCTTTTCCATGTATCATCCATTCCAGGACGTTGGTGCGTGTGTGTGAGGCTATCAGCCTTGTCCCATCTGTTGCTTCGATGAATCCGGACGTGACCGTTGGAAACCGCGTAATCGCGGGTGGCACTCGAACCGCGCCCGATGCCGGCCTGAAACGCCGGCCGTACATCACTGCGAACTTTGCGCATCCCACCGACTTGTTTTTGCCAGCGCTTCGCAGCGGCATTGAGACTGTAGACTGTAGATTGGTACACAGCGCGCGGTTCGTGGATTAATGCTTCTTGTGTTTTGCCGAGGCAAAGTGGAAAATCGAATTGGGTCTGTTTACGACAAGACGGTTCGGGCTCGCAATTGAATGGTGAACGAAAGTTCGCTAACGAACACTCCAATAATATCACGTGGATATACGTGAACCGCATCTTTGCTTCGTCGTACGCGAGCCTCTTCGGTATACGTAAAATCTTCCTCGCTCAAAGCTCGGGCAACTCTTTTTCGTAAAAACTTTTCGTCTTTTCTCGAGCAACGAGAGGAGTTTTCAATTTTTAAGTTCACCCTGCGGTATGAAACATCCCCCGATGGCCAGACCGGATGGAAAGCACGAGAGCGGAAAATTTCTCGCGAGTTTCTCGCGGCAAAAAAGTCAGCTGCACGCGGAGGCGCGAAACGGGACGCGGTCTCGTCTTCTACTTTCGATCTAAGCTCGACATCGCGGCTTCAATGCCTCTTTTACACCTCCGCAAGAAAGTTTTTTACTTTATACCCACGGCTACCACTCCGTCCTGAGGGTCTGCGCCGAGAGCGTGAGAACCTCGTGCTCCTCCGCTTCGACTGTCGGGCGGATGAGGTGCCCAATGTGTGTGTATGTGTGGTGTGTTCGACGTGATTGATGCAACGTGGAACGCGGACCCCTGTCGAATGCTAATTGCGTTTATTCGGGAAAACTCGGACACGCGCGCCTCGGTCGCGTTTGCCAACGTTTCGAAGGCTAAAATTATTCGTGCTCGAACTAATGATATGCAGATGACTGTGAACTTGTTATACCTCCATGTATTTCGATTGAAAGAAATTTCTGTAATACATCTGCTTTGGACTAGGTACTGTCAATGACTCCTTTCAACAAGCTCCCCGCAATATTAATCAACAATTCGACTGTCTCGCGAATCCTAAAATCCTAAAAATCAAAGCATATTCTCCTCTTTCCTTGCGGTTCATTTCAACGGATAAGTTTCTTTTTTCCACATAATCGACGTCATACTAAGTATATTGTTTTCAATCCTATAGCGTATTTTACTTTATTTTCTCGCTTACCCGCCGAGTGTAGCGCCGGATGGTGAAACTTTCGTTCGGCGGTCACGTGCCAGCTGCCAGGTGCAGCGAGCTGAAGGCCAATTCCGAGAAAGTGCACGAGAGCCGAACAAGTCACAACCACGTAGCCCCAGCCGCCCTCGGGATAGTAGTGTCGTCTCAGAGTCATTTCCTTCTTGTGATCGATGGTCGGACGCGTCCGCGTCGGTGATTCATTATTCGGGTCCTGGTCGCCGTCCCGCAGATTCCCGGCGAAGCTCTTTGTACGGCGGCCGAACGAACGGCCGAGATCCGGGCGAAAGTCGTACGTCGTCGATCGGGAGCGAAATCTTCGATCGGGAAACGTTCCGCTCTCGACGCAATTTTTCTTCGTCCTTTGAGGCTGCTGGGACGCCGACGACGACGACGACGTCGCGTGCTCGAGGGGCGAGCGAAAGGGGTCCACCTGAAGCTCGAGGAATCCGTCGGATCGGCATTTCGGGCACGCGTGCTTCGTTCGCCAGTTCCTCGACGACGACGACGACGACGCAGTGTCGTCGTAGTCGATTATTCGGATCAACGGCGGCTTCACCAGGGCGCGGCTTATGTTGCACGCGGATATAACGAAGTGCGCAGCTCTGTCGACGTCGCCGGGTTTAATTGGTCGTCGCGGCTCGGGGGTCGAGGGCCCTGACGACAATTTACCATTGACAGCCGCTTCGACGTCGCCGTCACGTTTGTCGCTCTGCAGAACGGTGGTTACGTCATCGAGCGTTATTTTGACGTTCGGAACACTCCCGACCAGTCGAGGATCCTGCTTGCACACCCGGGAAGCGCCGACGGCGGTCAGTGTCTTCAAGGACAGATGAAGCGTTCGCGATATCCGACGATTCGTCTGATCGATCGGTCGCGCCGCGCCGTCCGCGCGCGTCGCGGGATCGAACACGGTACTCAACGCCGATACAATTTCGGCCGTAGCGGCGGACGATGATGAATCGTTGGTTGAAAAATTTACGAAAGCCCCTCGTTGCGGCCCTCGCGATCTATTACTCGCCTCGTCGTCATCGTCGTCGTCGTTCCTCGACAGTGCAATCGACGCGTCCGACGTTTTTTCATCAATCGCCCCGGCGGCGATCCTCGCCGGCGAATTCTCGGTCGCGTTATCTGCGATCGCGTCGACCTTTTTCCTCCTTGACGACGCGACGAGCAGCCGCTCGTGTTGACGATTCTGCTGCTGCTGCGTCGCCTCGTTGACGCCGGGTCTCGGCGTCGTCGTTGTCGCTGTTGTCACGTCGATTACGGGATTCTCGCTGAGGGTCGGGATAATCGTGTACGCTCGGGACACAGGATCGACGCGAACTTTTACCGTCACCGCACGCTCGGGCCAGGAACTGCTGTGCCTCATGCTTTCCTTCGGCTCCTTGCTCGTTGGCACTGTCATGTCGTATGGCGACTAATCGAGGGACACGAAACGCGGGACAACGATTCGTTCTTCCACGAATCTTTATTAACGCCCTCGTCCTTCTGCTCTCGCATCACTCTGTCAAAAATCCGTTGTTAGAAATTGACCCTTCGCAGTGTTGATAGCGTCCATATCTTGTCAACGACTAATGTTCAATAACTGGTGTCAATTAGCATCATAACCGCAAATGTTCAAACACATTTTACTTAAATACAGTTGAATTAAATTAAACTGCATCGTCGGATTTTGTTCGTTCAACAAGTCGTCATTGATTGATTGCATTTTATGGATTTTCATTATCTTGTCCCAAACATAAATATGTCGAAAGTTTTATGAACGCGGACAACAATTTTGAAACACCTGTTTATGTGTATTTGACCTCCTGAAACGTGGTACTTTTAACACAAAGTGGGTTAACACTGATCAAAAGTCCACACCAATTAGGTTTAACACCCTGGATTTCTAACAGTGCAATCACACGGTCCAGCGGCATCAAAATCCAATCACCGAGGACCCTCGTGTCTTATGCATATATCTATCATGTAGCCCGCACAGACTTCTTCGTAAAATTCTCATTTTCACGTTACACTGATCGAATTATCATATCCTCCGTATTATTCTCACAAAGTGATGTATCTCCACTGCGAGCGTCGTTCAGTATTCGTCAATCTTCATTCCTCCAGTCACTCTTGACGCTGATGTCGAAACTTGAATGCAGGGAATTCTTGAAAAATTCTTCTTGACGCACCCACTCGGGTTTTTTTTGTACCTTCGCGCCAGTGAAACACCTGCGAGAATAAAGTGTCTTCAATTACGAAAATTCCTCATACTTTGCGAGTCCTCAGCCTCTTTGTTCGGCCCCACGGGAGCGAAGATTTAATTAAGAAATACCGCGATGATCTCGGTCCTTTGAAAAGATTTTTTTTTTCGTTGCGCAGCGGCCAAAAAAAAACAGTGAGAAAAAAAATTCATTTGAACACTCGTAGCTGGCGGGCAACGTATTTCGAGCAGGTGATGCCGATGAAGCCACTGGGTTGTTCCGAGGGATGTTTTACGCGGCTCGCGCGGGCCAGCAATTTCATTTTCATATCCACATCCCCTGAGTTCTCGCGCGACGGTCCGTATATAGTTTCCCGCGCCGCACGAGGAGCAAAGTTACGGCGGCAAATTGGTCGGTACCCGCGATGTGTATCGCCGCTGTACGTGCGCGACTTCTGGAATTTGCCATGTATCAGGGGGGGGGGGGGGAGGGGGGGATATAAGCAAAATTGAGCGTGCCCGAGGCTGAGGCCGGGGAGTTCTCCGGGGTCGGCGGATAAATTCGCGAAGCGCTCCTACGAGCTCCTCTGCGGTCGTCGCTTATATCGAGCGAGATAACTCGGTATCAAGTCAAAGGGCGATCCACGATGAAGTTAACGGCTTTGCCTGCGGTTATTTCGCTCTATCGCTCTTCTCTCTTTGCAACGCACTACATTTTCGTTTTATTATCCGGTGCATTTGCGCACTTTGCGTAACTCGAACCAAAGGATCGGCAGATTAAAAAAATCAACAACGTATAATAAAAAAAAAACTATAATTAAACGCACAGTAATTTAAAAAAAAATCACCCCACTTTTCGGCACTATCCACGGTCGCCCAATCTCGCGGAGACCCGACGAAAAAAAATGTATGTTTGTCCTACCACTCGAGCTCATACCTCGCCTTATCACAGTCGCACCCCTCGCGAAGTTTGGCGAGTTTCCACGAAATTTCAAGGGTGTCCGGATTGCACGATGGATGAAAAAAAAAAAAAATCTGGGCACGGAGGCCAAGGAAATTAATTCTCGGGTGACCGGCGGAGATCCCGGTGGAGTCGCCGGGGCCGACTGAGTCCACGTGTCTCGGCCGCGCGGACGCGACCCCCGCAGCGAGCGACAGAATGAACGGGCGACAAGGGCGCATGCCCCGAAGCTCGCGTCGAATTCACGCGACCACCGCGCGCGCTTCGGGGCTTCGCGTCTGCACGAATCGCGCGGAGGTGGAACATATAGTATACATACACACACATACACACACAAACACGCGAGGGCGTCGCAGGCGTCGACGGTCGAGGTACACCGACCCCTCGACGGAAGGGGGTGGTTAACGCACGCATCGAAGTGACTCGCGGCAGGCAGGCAGGCAGCAGGCAGACAGAACCTGCCCCAATCTCGGCGAGGTTGAGCTCGTGCGCTCGGGTAGCGCGCGCGCGCGATAATTCACAGGCTTCGCGTCTCCTGCAGCGGCGAACTCCAGTGCGAAGGATAATAAGAGGGGGAGATCGAGCAATTAGGCCAAGGTCGTTCATGGGAGGGTGAAAAAGTTTCGACGGGGGCGCCGTGGAGCTCGTTGAGTAAAAGTAACACGACGCATACGTGAGTGAATTAATTGTCAATTCGAAGCTGATTATCATAATTCGAGAGACTGAAATTCTCCTGAATTAATTTTTTCCGTCACGCGTGTCTTAGCTACTCCGGGAAGCCGGAGAATGCGAATCACGAGACACTCGAGCGTGGAGGACGATTTTTCATTGACGATCGTAAGATCGTGAGTCGAGCTGGTCGCCATCACTGCGATACTCCCGGCTGGGGCCAGGGGGGGGGGGGCTATTCACTTGTCTCGAGAGGAGTTTGTCGCGCTCGCGGTGGTGTAATTAATCGACGTATACCGCGAAAGTCTCGCGTAGCGCGACGAGAACCGAGACGAAATTTACGCGGGGAAACGCGAGGTGCGACAGGCGACCGGAAATAATTTGCGCGGCGGCGTTGAACAGCGGCAGTGGCGGCGCGACGCGGTGTAACGCCGCAGCTCAACGGGAAAAATTAACGCGCGATGAGTAACGCGATAGGCAAAAATTTACGTATAAAAACGAGACTCCCGAGTGCAGCTCCGAAAGGGTTGGCGTATATTTATTATCGGCCGGAGACATCTCGACCCCCGCGCGACTCTCCCTCGGGGACTTATTATTACTGCGTGAAACTGGGTCGATCTTGATGAGCTCGACGCGGTCTGAGGTGGGTGGCGAGTGTACCGACCGCCTACGCTCTGATCGTACGTCGAGTACCGCATTTACATAGCGTACTACCTGGTTATACGCGCATATCGTACGCCGAGACGGGGCGAACCGGTTAATCCATTGCGAGTTTTATCTGCGAGCGAAATGTGGGTGGGGTCGTCTCTTTGCCGCGCGCGTTCAAACGGCTCCTGTCGTGGGCGGTTGGCAACTTGCAAACGGACCGTGCGCGCTACCTAATCGCGGGAAAATTTAATTAAATTTATGGGTTCCGCGCGAAAAAAGGGCCGGCGGTGCGCTGCGATAAGTATAAGTACACTCGCTGGGCGACATCGCGCATTCCTTGGGGCGCGCGGCTCTCGAATAAATCGATAACAATAGTAGCTCACGAAATTGTAATAGAGGACTAGGCTAATCACACGCGCTGGCACGCGTGACCGAGATACTTTTGCGCTGCTGCGCTCTTATAAAGCTTTAAAAGGGTGAATCGCAACAAAAATCCCTTGTACAGTTACTTTCGAAAAAAAAAAAAAAAAAAAAAAAAAAATCGTTTTGCTTGTCAGAAATCCTAGATCTAGCCGCCGGGCCGAAAACCGTCCAAATCGGGGACACGATTTTTTTTTTTTTTTTTTTTTTTTTTTTTTCAAAATATCGACTTTTAACCTATACCATCGTTCTCAAGTCGCATATTCTACTTCTGAAAACAAAAAAAAAAAAAAAATAACGATACAAAATCGATAAAAAATACGATATTTGACAGAACTGTCAAAGTTATCAAGAACAAATGAACTTGTACTCGGTCTGAGAGTCTCGGCCAATCACAGTTCGAATAGTTTGCTAACAATGCTTTCCGTTACTCATGAACTTTTTAAAAGAGGGATCGTAGTCGAGGTGATCATTTATGTGCAACGCATCATTCGTTTTTTCTAAGGAACGAAGAAATTTGAAAATCAATCGATCACCGTCCTTAATTCATCGTCATTTATTTTATCTCGTCGCAGGACAGCTATAGGTACGTTATATTATTGTTAAAGGAACGAAGGAAACTCGCGCAGGATCTGAAAATTAATCGACCTCCGTCTCGACTCTTAATTAATCGTCATTTATTTCAACTCGTCGCAGGACAACTCGGCACGTTATATTATTGTTACACGATAATAATACTACAAGCGGATATTCATCGAATTACACATTTATCGTTTATATTTACAAGAGAGAAAAAAATGAAATCAGGCGATCTCGTCGAGTCGAGCGAGAGCGATCTTGACTCGGGTGGCCAGCTCGTCGGCGTAACGCGTCGCCGACTCGTCGACGCGCAGATCCTGGGTCGCGAGATCGCAGTCCAAGTGCCTGTCGTCGCAGGCTCGGTGATGGTGCTTGAGGGCGTCGCGCGGATCGAAGTGATGGGCCCGTCGGGTCGTCGGGTCGAGGGTCGTGAGGGCGTAGTGATTGTGCACCGTGAGCGCTCGCTTCGTCGACACGAAGCTCTTGACCGAGTCGCCCTCGGGCGACACCGCGGCGGTTCGCACCGTGTCGAGGTAGTAGTGAGCAGCAGCATCAGCGTCGACGCCGCTGTCGGTGCCACCCGCGGCTGACGTCGATTTCGCAGGTGCACCTGTCGACGATCGCGGCTCGTCCGACGGCTCTCGCTGACGTCGCTGAAATTCCGGAAAGAAGTACACGTTACGCACGGCGTACGAGGCGTAGTTCTCGAAGCTCCCGCCGAGCCGCGAGCGCTCGTCCGCGATCAGCTGCGACCACGCGCGTCGTCGGACCGGTATTATCGTTTCGTCGATGTCGATCGGCACGACGAACTCCGAGCTGTAGAGATTCTCGTAGAAGCAGTGATTGTACGGTATCAGCTCCATTCGTCGCTTCATCCACACGTCCTTGGCGAACAGTCGGCGCCGCGCGGTCGCGTCGTTCGGCAGATCGCCCGGCAGACTCAGCGGGAACCATCGCACTACGTTCGACTTCTCGTACATGCGCAACACACGCGACACGTTCGCGTGCACGTGAAACACGTAGACGTACATCGTACCGGCGCCGAGAATACGGTTGAGCTCGACGAACGCGACGAGACGCTCGCTTATGTCCTCGTCGAAGTCCAGACCCTTTATGCACAGGGTGAACCGATTTTTTTCACCGCCACCATCGGTCAACGACGACAACGGTGTCGCCGTCGTCGTAGTCTTGTTCTCCGCCGTCTCGGCGGAGTCGCTCGCGGCGCTGCTCGTCGCGGGCCCGTTCACTAATAAACTATGACTAGGATTCTGGTGGCAGAACGTCGGGCCCACGTGGACCCTGAGGCGACCCTCCGCGCTTCGCGGCAGATGACAGTTTACGAGAATGCCCGTGTGACCCTCGCTCGTGCCGCCCCACTCGTCCAGCCAGATGTACGACACCAGTGCCTCCATGCTGAAGGACTTCGTGCGACCTTCGCTGTCTTCGTGCCTGGAACATAAACAACAAAAAAATGGAAAACATTCGTCAGTCGTAAATTCAACGAGCTTTGTCATCGTGAGGCTCTCGATGACCCTCAAGGATATTGCAGCTTTCGCGGAACCGATATAATAATTGAGGAAGAAATGCTTGACGATAGTTCAAAAGTATAATTGAAATCACACCCGCGTCGAACTCGCGATGACAGTGCGTAAAAATAGCGATGGCTGCAAACGTGCGATAATTTTGCTGGACCGTGGCAAACGACAAAAGTGCAACATTCCTGAGTTCTCATACCCAGCCTCGGGGGTGTCATTAAGTAATTATTATCGGCATCTTCGTCGCCACGGTACCGCGGAGAAAATGAGAAAACGCTATCGGATTGCGGAGGGTAAAAAACGTATATAAAAAATTAAAAAAAAATGCGAGAGGCCATCGAGTTCTGCGCGGTTTTGATATAAAAATCCACCAGGCTTTTATGACACTTCGCGAGCCGCACCCGCGGCGGGGTTTAACGGCTTGACGACTATACGCGCCGCGTCGTTGCCCCCCCCCCCCCCCCCCCCCATACGCGGACTCCCCGAAGGTTACCAACGCGCGCGACGCGCAACGACAGGCGAACGCAATTACTCGCTGCGCGCGCGCGAGAAAAGTGCGAGCGACGACGGCGACTGAGAGACACCCACGGAGATGCCGTCCACGACCACGAGTAACGCGTATGTTCGGTCGTAACAAACACACACACAAACATACACACACACACACGCCACTGGTGATTCAATAAAACGCCGTTACAGGCCAGAGTGTCAATTTTTTTTTCCTTCTTTTTGCCTACCCGCTCTTTTGTCACAGTGCGCAGCGCACCGTCACTTCCGCGGATTAAAAACTCATTTAGACAGCTCGAAGGAGCTGCGTCGCTGTCGCGGTCGCCCCTTTCGCGTCCACTCGACGAATAGAACAGGACGAAACAGTCAATTACCGTGACGGGAGACTCGAGAACGAGAAGAAATGCTCGACGGAACAATTTTTTTCCCCATCTTTAGCACCCTCGTAAAGGAAGCTTTGTTTTCATGAAAAATATCGAGTTTTAACCTATACCGTCGTTTTCAAGTCGCATATTCTCCTTCTACAGTTCCGAAGCTCATCTTGTGTAGTTTTTATCAGGATGCATCGACTGATTTTTCCTCCGTCGGTACCGGCACAATTAAGCGGAGGACACGGAAACGAGGGACGTTAAAATTGTCGTATACCTAAAAAATATTCAAAAAATATATAAATCTCTCTCAAAATATTTCAAATCTATTTCGCCTCCACGACGTCGAATAAAAATCTCAGAAGATCGGTACAACTTTCGCGCGATCGGCCATTAATCCCGCTGCCCTTCGGTAAGAATCCCGCGTCTCCGCGCATCCTCGCGCGTCCCGCGTTTCAGCGTCTCCAACGTCGCCGCGACCACAATGGATATTCTACTATCGACAAACTGTGTACGCCTCATTACCCCGTAGAACGCGGCGAGACACACGCGGAGTCGCTCTCCGCACGGCGCGCATCGTTCCGCTCTCTGTATCTCAGCGGCCGCTATCCTCTCTCTCGCGGCGAGTCCGAGCGTTCGCGCACCCCCGTCACCCTCTGCCTGTCGCGTTTATCCCGGTCTCGCGCACCGCGCGGCCTCCACTCGTTGATCGCGCCGCGTCGCTTTTTTGTCCCTTTATTATTGCATATCTGCCGCGGGTAGAAAGAGAGAGATAGAGTCGCGAGTGCGCAAGCGCGCAGTGAGGGTCTATCCAACTAAGACTCGGGCCTCTGTGCAGCAGAGCAGCAGCAGCAGCAGCTGTTGCTGCTACAGCACCCGGTTCGAACGTCGGGGGGCCCCATCGTCGTTTTCCCTTAAGGGGTCTCTCTACTTTGACATTTTTTTTAATCAATTTTTTTTGTGCATTTTTCGAAAGGCTATATATTTAAAAGTATTCTCTGAAAAGATCAGATTTAGAAAGATCAGAGCGTTCTAAAGTTATTTTCCGTACGTTGAACGCTACGTATTCGCCGTATATCGCTAAAACTTTAAACGCGTTTTCCTCGAAACACCGTTTTCGAACCGCTTGTTGAAAAAATCTCGGGAACTACTGATCTTATCCTTAGGAAATTTTAACCACATATTCTGTACACTTATCGCTATATCCCCTGCCAGAATTATTGCGAAATTAGAATTTTTACTATTTTTCTTTGGCAAAAAAATGCAAAAAAACACGTTTTTTCCATTTTTTTTCTTTCGTCCGCAATTTTGTTATTTTTGCATATAAATCATTAATTCTGGTATGGGATATAGCCACTGATATACTAAACCTAAAACCATTTATTTATTTTTTATTCGAATCGGCCGTTGTTGAGATTTTTTCAACAGCGTACTCCTACCTACTTTTTGCGGACTCCCGTTTATCTGGCATTTTCACACTAAAAAAGTGACGAAAATCAATTTTTTTTTGTTTGTAATTTACGAATGCTTTTGTTAAGCTTGACACGTTTTATATCGCTAAACATAACAGTATACTAAAAAAAAAAATTAATAAAAATAGCGATTTTTCCATGCATCCAATGTAGAGAGACCCCTTAACGCTGCGCCGGCTCGTTCCGCTGGCGCTCGCATTCCCTTACCAAATAGTGCAGAAGAGTTTGCCCGAGGACAGAAGCGGCGGCGCCGGTTCTCGTTTAACGCCAATCACCCTGACGCTCGGATAGCCGGCGACTCTGATGTCCAAGTGAGCGCTGTAGAGGAACAGACGTCGCGGTATAGTCTCGAGCCACCACGACTTCGAGTCCGTCGAGCCGCCGCTCCAGCTGCTGCTGCTGCTGCTGCTGTTGCTGCTGTTGCTGATGCTGCTGTTGCTCGTGACGCGAGACGCGTTTGACGCCGACGACGACGACGACGAGGACGACCGTGATTCCTCGGGTGTCCCGTCGAAGAAGCCGCTTCTGTCACCGCCGTCGTCACCGCAATCCCGCGACGGACGGTAGTCCAGCGCCAATCTTCGCGCCCACGAATACGCCACGATGCTTCTCGTGCCCGGTGGCTCTCTCGCTGAAACACAAACAAGCGCACGGGGTCTTCAGCGTCAGAGTAGAGACATATTTATGTTTGCGGCACGGGGCGAAAAATCTCGGTGTCTGTCGTTATTGCATAAATTGTGAAAATAGAAGTATCTGTGTATTTTTACGATTGTCCTGATTACTTTAGTGGCTAACGCGGGGTAAGTTATAGGTAGTGGATTTTTGTAATAGTTGTAATTGCCAGGAGTGCAGCGCTGTATTTAAGAGAACTACTCGCTTTCAGGCGTATTCGATGTCGATGAAACACAAACTAGGGCATAAACAACAAAAGTAATATACCTAAACATTCTGCAGTGTAAAGTGACGGATATTCACATTTGCGTCACAGGGAGAAGAATCTCGGTGTCTGTTATTGCTATTACCGACATTTTATAAAAAGAATGTATCTGTGTACTTTCACGAGTGGTGCAATTAATTTAGTGGCTAATGAAGATTAAATTTACTAATAAATAATTGGCGTTATAATTGCCAGGACTGCGACGCTTCCCTTGACTCTACAATTCTCAACCGTGTGATATGCGACGTTGCTGTGCACGCAGCAATCGGATAAATAATTCACGAGACTCTTCGGAATTTCACAGATATGTCATTTATTCGAGAGCGAGGATTACGCGGAATTTCCTTTGAGGAAGCTGCGTCGGACGCGCGGTGGCGAAAAAAAAAAACAAAAAAAATTGATCGCCACAGCCCGTGCAGCGCTTCAATCGAACTCCTCGATTGCACCTCTGATCCAGATTCAATTTATTCTTCCCTCGCTCGCGCTTCGAGCTTCGTATATCCACCGGATGGATTTTCCCGCGCGTGGTGCGAGTGGATCGCGTATACGCGAACGCGACTCGCTGATTCGAACGACGGTGAATCCCAATTGGAACCAATCAAAATCGAATGAGCGGCGAAAGATGTGCAGCCGAGATGCCTTTTTATTCTCTCGCAGCTCCGGCCTTCTTTCATCGCCGCGCGACGCGCGGCGTCAACTCCCGGACGCTCGAGTGCCGAGCAACACGCGACGAGCTGTGCGCGCTTCTTGGGGTGGATACAGAGCGGATGTATTCTCAGAGAATCCCATTTCCGGGATTACAGTGTATATAAGACGTCGGTAGCAGGGAGCGAGGGGCGGGGGGGGGGGGGGATGACTACGTTGGATTGAAGATTCATGGGGTTTTTAAGATTCACGCGCATCTGCAGGAAAATATACAGTGCGCATGTGTGTTGCACTTTGCTTGCATTCCATTTTTGTGTGTGCCGTTACCGTGTACGACGAGCAAGACAAGATGAAACGAGAGAGTCTCGCGCGTCTTGTCACTCTCCGTCTTTTTATCTCTCCCTCTGCAACTTTCGTTCTGACCACTCTCGTCGTCTTTCCGCTCGCGTCTTCCGCGTCCCTCGGCCCCTCGGCCGCGCATATCCACTTCCGGCGTGCGCGGGCTCTCGCCCGGTATGTGATCGTAAAGTCGCGGAGATGCCGCGCGACGAGAGCGAACGGAAATATGTCGTTCGAAGTGAATCCCGTTAAAGTTCGAGAATGAGAGGAAAAAGAAAGTAAAACGAAGCTGATTCGCGCATTCTCATGGAGATTTTGTTTCACACGTAAGAGGCGCTCGAGCCTCGAGGATCGGGCTCGAATGAGTTAAATTATATGGGCTATATTATACACTGTTGGAAATCCAGGGCGTTAAACATAATGGGTGTGGACTGTTGATCAGTGTTGACCCCCTTGGTGTTAAAATAAGTAGCACTTTCCAGGGTGTCAAATTCACATAATGAGGTGTATCAAAGTTGTCGTCCTCGTTCGTGAAACTTTCGACATATTCGATATATGTTTAGGAAAAGGTAATGAAAAGCCACAAAATACTATCAATCAGTGACGACTTATTGAACGAACAAACTCCGACGATGTCGTTGAATTTTATTCAACTGTATTCAAGTAAAACGTGTTTAAGTTTTGAGGTTATGACGCAAAATGGTTTTTTTTTTCTACTTTCTTATCTACCGGAACGTGTCTACAAGTTTGCCGTATAAATCACGCCACGGAAATTGACTGCGAGGGAAAAACAATTTTCACCTCATTTCCTTCTTTTTTTTAAATATATTTATCTCGAACGAGCGTGTAAGGTCTCCCCTGCATCCGGTATTCTGCCTACACACAGACCGGACGTGGCGCGGCGTTGTACCTATACATAATGTATATAAAATAATGTTATTTATATCCTGGCGTGTCGCTTTGCAGTCTAATTATACATCGAAGTGGTGTGTGTGTTTTATTCGCGACGCCGTTTCGAAGATGTCGCGCCGAAGTCCGGGCGCGGCCGTATATTTTATATATATATGTCTATACACACGAGGCGAGTGCGAGGACGGCGAACAAGAGTGAAAGCGAATGGAAAAGACACAGAGCCGCGCGCGCGGCCATTGGCGTGTCTCACGTCTCAATTATGCGAGCGAGTCTCGCGCAATCGTAATCGCTCTCAGTTCTTCGCGCGCGCGGTTTCTCCGTTTCTCGCGAGGAGCCCGCGCGAGTCCTTTCGATCGCGACGCGTCGTCTGCGCGCGCGCGGCGCCGGCCGACGGAGAGCGACGCCGATGCCCCCTGAATTTTAATAAGAGGCGCTTCGTTCTCACTCTCGCTCCGCTCTCTCCCTAGCGACGATTAAATTATAATTTATTGGAAGTGCCCGGTGCGCGCTATAGCGTGTCAGCGATAAATTTGCGATTTGTACGAGTCCCTCCCGTGTCGGATTAAGCTGCCGCCGCGCGACGATTCTCGCGTCTGTCGCTGTTTTCTCCGCGGGGCGAACTCGCGATGCCCGCGCCCCGAGAATGCGAGCACCTTGAATCCTCGTTTGATACGCCGCTTCTTCGTGCCGCAACGGCGTACGCGCCGACAATAAACGATATTATCACTCGCGCACGGGTGACACTTGCCGCCGTGCGCTCCCGACGCGGTCCTGACCAACGCGAGACACCGCGATACACTTTGACGTACGACTCGGGGTTTGCGGGCAACATTTTCGCGGATTACCAACGTCGCTGTCGATAAATTTTGGGAGCACGGTGCGTCGGTGAAGCTGTACGGTAAATATGCCGCATGTTAGTTTCGGTAACAGGTCAATAATGACTTGTGTCGCATAATTATTTATGATAATCAGTCTGACGTTCCGATTACATATTTACTGTTAAAAATCCACGCGTACATATATCTGTTAAAAGTCACACGCTGCGGGTGTGGACTTTTCCTAGTGTTACTTATTACAGTGTTAATAGTAACACTTTTTACGGTGTAAGATTAACACCAGCCGTTTCGTTAAATCTTTCCTGTGTTACCGGCGAAACATTTTAACACTTTTCGCTTTGAAGGCATGGATGCACGTATCATGTGTGACTTTTTATTATCTTATGAATGAATCAGACGCTTTTCTCAGTTTTTATCGAAAAATTGAAGAAAAAAATCAATTTTTTCATTACAGATTCCTTTACCTAACCGTAAGGTTTTCATTAGCGTTCCTTTACCGTAATTGATCTGTTTTTTTTTTTTTTTTTTTTTTTTTCGAAAATTAAAATTCTGACTAATTCATTAACGAGATTCACATTACTCGCGTCTGTATATTTCAATTTTCGTTTCGATCCGTTGATAGTTCGTGAAAAACGACACTTCTGATTTTTTTTAGGTGAAAGTCGGTATTTCAGGCTCTCTTAACACCGCTCATTATCGCCGTGATTTGTGTGGACCTATATAGACACCGCCTTCGTGTTGTTTTTTACACCGGATTTTTAACAGTGTTGAGATATTTATTTCGTGACACATTTGTTTCTCGGTTGATGATTTGTACGGCCAGAAATTCGTATTATTGTTAGAAGACTCGGAGTGTTCGAGCCACCGATTTTTTACTTCGAGGTGTCAACCTTACTCACGCTGATATTAAAAAAAAAAATCTTTCTGGTTTTTGATTACGAGATTTTTCGAATGATCCGACGCGCGAAACGCGAAAGTTAATGCGCCTAAAAATAACTCCCCGGCTGCGCGAGCTCGGATCGCGAATCTGCGACAGCAGAGGTGCCTCGCGGGGGGAAAAAGGACCGTCGCGATTCACAAAGCGCTTCCTCGGCACGGGAAGCAAAAAGGGGTATTGGTTACATACAGCGGGCTCGCAGTCGGTAGGCATATCGCCGGCACCATCTTCTCGGTGCGCGGTGCGGGAAAAAGGGGAGCAAGGACAAAAAAAGGGCCGCACAAGGACGTTCGGCATTGCAATATACGCGGGAGCTTGGCGAAGAGGAGGCGAAGGAGGAGGAGGCTGCGGCGCAGCTTCGCGGCTCGACGAGAGGGAGAGGAGGACCGAGCAATGCGCGCGGGTCGAGTGCGCGCCGCGCGGATCGCAGTGCGTTACGTTCGACGAGCGGTTGACCGTAAATTATATCCGCAGCTAACGAAGTTGCTACCCCGACGACGAAGACGACGACGAAGACGAAGACGAGGAAGACGACGACGAGACCAGGAGAGACCTCCAAAGATTTATAACGCAGTGACGAAAAACCCACTGATCCCTTGATTATTAACAGTGCTTTTTTCGCACACTCGATGCACCCGCGCGCGTGGAATTCATCTCGTGCATCGGTCGTCCCGGCGCGCTTCTTCATTTCGAGCGAATGTGCGCGCGCGAGGCTCCAGGACATAGCGCGAGCGTTGGACGCTCGTGCTGTCTGAGCCTCCGTGAAATCCTCTTTCGGGAGACGGCCGGAGACTACTCGAGATTTTTATCCCGCACACGCTCGACACGATGAGCGCCCTTCGGCGAGGACGCGAAAGAAACTCATCCTTCGTCGGGAATTCATCGCGACGATTATTCATCTCGCGAGAGACCCCGCGACCCTCGTATTCGAGAATACATCAGAGACTTGAGAATTTCTTTGTCCATGAAGCACATCTCAGTTTTATCTGTCCCACGAGCAACCCATGTTCTTAGTACCGCGCTGAATGATTCGACACTCGTCACGTTATTGTTATTTTGTTTTGTTCACACATATTTATCGTCAATTATGATTAAATCTATAATTTTAATTTCCAATCGCCTGATGCCACGGAGAAAAATAACGAAAGCAGCCGGTGGTTGCTTCGTTTTGATGAAGCAACCAACGGTCCTTATACAATATCCAGGACAAGTCGCGTATACATCATCTCGATATAAATGTTGTCCCAATATAAACTGATTCTTTGTTGACAAAGCCAACTACTCAAAATATGGTTGTAGGCACTTAGTGAATTATTCTAGCAACTCATTAATAGTAACTCATTAAGTTGTGTTGTCCCAACTCATGATTCTTCTGTGTGCGACGTCTTCAAATAGTTCCCGCTTAAACGGGTTTGGTAAAATTTCTTGGACTTGAGACTTGGGCCGCCCGCGATAAAATTTAAACCCTTTAAATTCCCTTGATTGAATCAAAATAGGTAAAATATTCTACTTTTGGAGGTTTATACAAGAGTCTAGGAACCTCATCTCACACAGTATAACCTAATTGGAAGTTCAAGGGGGTTCAAGCAAAAGATTTCAGTCCCGTAGTAGTCTCGTTTACTCCAATTGGGTAATATCTGCCACTTTCGGAGGTTTTGAGGAGTGTCAAAAACCTTGCGGGACTACGACATTTAGGTTTTGAAGAGGGTCTACATTTTAACTCGGGCGGTGGTGGCTTTATTTAGATGAAGGAACAACCGGCCCCCATACAATTCCAGGCCACGTCGCATACATCGTCTCAATATAAATTTACCTGGCGTGGGCGGCGGATCGGTCGGCGGTTCCGGCAGCTGCGGCGGCATGTCGACGAGGGTCAGTACGCACAGCGCGGTCGCCACGACAGCGGCGATTCCGACGCGGCACAATTTTCTCATAGCGACCAGCAGCATCTCCCGCGCGCTTTTGTCTCTATCCGTAGCGGACTTGCGCGTAGCCGGTCGTGCCGCTTCCCTGTCCCTCGCGGCACATGTGAGATCGCTCGTTCGCAGCTTGAAGCTCGTGGAACGCGGCGTCGCGAGCGCGAGAAGCGCGTCGCGACGACGGTAACTTCCGGTGGAATGCGCACGTCGCACGTATGAACGTTCTCGGCTCTACTTCCGGTTCGTCCTTATTTTCTCGGGGGCTCCGCAACGAGACGACGAGCTCGCGGCGGCGTCGCCGACGACACGTAACAGCTGTGGGCGAGCGCGCACACCGACCCAAAAGGATCCCGAACGGTCACTCACTCTCACCCACGCGGCACACACGAACGTGAACACGAAGGATATCCGCCCACGGTATTACTGGGGGATGCTGGTCGCGTGAAACTCTTACATTTTTCACTTCGAAAAAGCAGCTCTGGCACACGCGCCGGGCTTTTATCCTTTCGCGAGCGCTCGAGCGTGTTCCAAGCATGTATATATAGATATACAGGTATACAGACGTATATACGTGGCTCAGCGCGACCTCTGGGTAGTCTTTTAACGTTATACGGCAGCACCAGTGGAGGTGCTGGCCTTATGCGATATAGCACACACAGACTCGCAGCGACGAGAACCAAAAGTGGTGCGCGCCCCCTACTGGCTCATCGTGGCGTTCACGACACTCAACGCAGGCGCCACCGGAAAAGTTTTCACAGTTGCACTTATATTTTCACTCGTCGTTGCAGTTGCAGACTCGGTTTTTCGTTTTCCGTTGATTGTCTCGCCTCGAGGACCCGGGACGCAAAGGTCGACGGTGTCATCGAGAAAGCATCGCTGTCAAGTTCGTTCGGATCGTCTGTTCGGATGAGCGCGACCGATCGGCGCCGTATTCCGCATTTTCCGAGGTCGCGACCTCGGATATTTACGAGCATCACCGCTCGGACACTCGGCGCCGCGGCTAATGGTTACGTTACTCGGAGCCCGCAATCATCGTCATCATCCTCATCGTCGTCGTCATCATCATCATAACCGTAATAATGATAATCCTCGCGGGCCGCAGCGATTAAACTCTTGGCCTGTGCTCTCTTCTCCCTTCTATCTCCCTCTTTTCCCCTCTTTCTCTCCCAGCACCAGCGAACTTTGAAATCGTGCACTTAAATCATAGTACACCGCGCGGCGCGGATGATGCCAGTGAGTCAGCTTCCGCGTTCCACGCTGGGGGTATACGCGAGAGGGCACGAGCGGCGCGCGGCGAACGGTTCCCCCGAGTGATCGAGCGAGCGAGCCTAGCGAGCTGGCGATCTCGCGAGTCGGGATCCTCCGGGACCCCGGGAATCGCGAGGATTGACCTGGGAGGCTCGAGCGAGCGGAACACACCGCTCGAGGCTGGAGAACGGCGCACGAGCTCCTCCGTCGTCGTCGTCGTCGTCGTCCCGTTGAGATCGGAGCTGCACGAGAATGACAACAGTCTCGCGGCTGCTCTCGTCCCGGGACCCGGTAACACGATGAAGCAACAGTACCGGAGACCCACGCGCGTCGACCGTATCGGGAAGCAGCGAAGCCACCACCAGCACCACCACCACCACCACCGGTCGCCGCGAGCACCACAACGGTGTCCCGTGTATCTCTATGTAAATCAGCGGAGTCGTTGTCGTCGCCGGTCGTCGTCTCTTCGTGAAACCGTTTCGAGCGCTCGACGCTGACGACGGTTCTTCTCTCTATTCCCTCTCGTCCTCGTCGCACGAGACGCGTTTACGGGACGACGCAGCCGCGCTGACCGGAGCGACTCCACCGGACCACGGAGAACCAGAACTGACACCTCGCCGACGCTCGTATAGCCACGAGACTCGTAACGTGTCGCCTCGCGTGTGATACCCGTGGCTGCCGGTTGCGGCGCCGCGAGAATAACGTGTCGGACAGCGTTCGGGACGACAGGTCAGACGACGTCCCACGCGTACCCGCGGGTACCCAGGACCATTTATGGCGCGCGCGCGCGGTGCGACAGCGAGAGAGCTGCCCCCTTGAATGCTGCCTTCACGCGCCCCCGGGATGTGTCTTCGTGCTGCGGTGGCTGTCGGATGTGCCGACTTTATTGCCCTAATTAAGGGGCCGCTGCGACCAATCGCGGATACGTTCTAGTCGATCCGCATCGATTCTGTCGCGGACACTGAGCGGTATTCTCGGTGGCTTTGCCGCGAACGTAACGTACTGCTAGGTTCGACGTTGCCTCTGATTTCCAGTTCGCTTCCTCTTCTTTTTCTTCTTCTTCTTCGCCTTCGTCTTCTACCTCTTCGTCCTCTTCTTCTTCTTCTTCTTCTTCTTCTTCTTCTTCTTCTTCTTCTTGTTTTTTCTACCCCTCCTCCTCCGACTTCGACGCTGTCTCGATCGTTCCCTTTGCACCTTATTCACTCGCTTTTGCGTTGGGCCCTTACATCGGTTCGTAATTAAAGTCAGGAGGCGGATCGACCATTGAGGCGCCCTCCGGGCTGGACGTCGTCGCTGCACCGAGAAGTGGATCGCTCATGGTATACGCAGTGTGCACCGGGGGGCCGCGGTATCGTCGGCCCAGGAGCAGCGCGCCTATCGGGCGAAATTACGAGCGATTATCCGCGCGCGCTCGCGGCCAACGCGGCAAGAGGGACGACGTTTACCGTCGAGCCCTTTCCACAACGTCCACGGGGTCGGCGTTCATTCTGTTGTTCGGGGACCTCTTTATCGTTTCTCCGTGACCCTCACTTCCTGCGTTCTCTCTTTCTCGCTTTCCTCCTCCTCCTCCTCTTCTGCTTCCTCTTCGTGATCGGTCCACCGTCGGAGCTCCTGACGTTAGTGGTACCGCTCACGTTGCCTCGAAAATGCGGTGCACTAACCTCGCCAACCTTCCGCGTTCGCGTCGGTACAGCCGAAGCTCCGAGTTCCCAGTTCCTCTAGGAGCTGTTCCCAGTTCCCAGCTGTTCCCAAAAATGCCTAGTTTTGGCACCGTCCGCGCGTTTGACTCCGGGTGCTAGTGCGATAAGAGAGGAAATAAAAAGCCCGCGCCCGGAAGCAGGGAAGTTCGCGAAGCCGGCCCACTAATGGATCGCATGCGGGTCCATCGAGCGAGAGAGAGACGCTGGAGTTTGTTCTTTTATTGCTTCCACGCGCCGCGCTCTCCAGCACCTTCGGTCCACTCACAACGAGTGCTCCCGTTCCTCGCTGGCCACGGCGAGCGTGACCGCTCTTAATTCATCTTCGCGGTTATTGCTGCGTTTCCTTTTCCTTTCCCTCTTCGCCTCCCGTTCACTTGGCCCGTGTGTCTCTCGCCTTTCTCCGGGTCACTCTGAGTTTCGCGCGGTTCAACTTTTCGTTGCCGAACGATACCAACTTTCGTTCAGAGTCACACGAGTTTTCTTTCCTTGGGCTCCATTGTCTACTTTTCACTTATCCCTTTTCACTCGAATATACATATGTATATTTCTTTTTTTTTAATCGATCACCCAGATAGTTTACGCGAATGAATGTGGAAAAAGAAATACGCTGACACTCGTCACTGAGGGTTCTAAAGGGGTGGCTCGAAAAACGCGGTGGCACACGCGGGACATACGCACGTGGCGTTGGCTATGAACACCGGGATTGGCGCAATCCGGCTTGCACGAGAGACGAGAGCGTACTGTGCTCCGCGTCCGTGGAGACGGTTAACACGCGACCCGCGAGGCCTCCACCGCCGTAGACTCTCGCTTTCTCTCTCTCTCTCGCTCTCTCCGTTTCTCGTCGAGACTTAGGACGAGCGAGGCTGCTTCTCGCTGTCTCTCTCTCGCTCTCGCTCGCTCCACGGATGTACCTCGCTCCTCTGGGCTCGCCGTGCCGGCCGTGTGCCATGGCATTGCTCGCAATTGCTGCCCTACCGCTGCTGCCACTACTACTACTACGTCTACTACTACTGTTGCTGCTGCTGGTGCTACGACTACTACTACCGCTTCTACTTCTTGCTCCTGCCTGCTGCACAACTTTGCCTCCCGCGTTACTCGCCTCCAGCGAGCTACTCGGCCTGCGCGCGTATTGCCTCGATTTGTCCTCTCGCTGCGGTTCCGATCGGCCGGCGACGCGCTGCCGGAGGTAGCGACGATTCGTCACTGTGCCACTTTTAATTGGATCACTTCTGCGTCGACATTGTGACTCTAATTATGAGCAAAAAAATGGTGTGTGTTTTTTTTCTATTCTGTGTGTTATAATAAAAATAAATAAATAAATACATAAAAACGTATTCGAACGATGGCGAAAAAGTCCGAACGTTAAAGCATTGACGACATTGCCGAGGCATTCGAATCGTCGCGGCAAAAAACCCGGGGAAAAAACAGGCCGAGGACATATTGACGAGAACCAGCTTCTTCGTTCCATATCCATAATTTTCGTTTTTACCCAGTTTTAACAAGCGCTTCTTCTTCTTGTCCCGTTCATTCCTCGTCGTGTTCTTGCCACAGACGTGACTAATAAAAAAAAAACGCACGGAGTGATCGAACGACGAACAGCTAAACGCGGGGTCCACATCGGTCGGAGGATGCGGATGAAGTCTTCTTCTGTCGCTATCTCTGCAATCGCGAGTTCGCTGACGAGCGCGCGGTCTCCATTCCTCAAGTACCACGCATCGTGTGTAGACGCGTAGCTTGACTTGTGTCCTCGCGGTCAGAGACGAAGTATCGAAGTGAGAGTAAGAGACGGAAAGAGTCCGAGAGACCCGCAACGATATCTATCGCTTCGAACTGATTTTTGCCGCGCAAGAAACTCATGCATGGATCATGCGAGTTCGACTTGCGACGGGCAGGCAACTTTTTGCGAAAAGTTCGCGAGGAGCACAAACACCCGAGGCTCAGTGCGAACGCAGTGCAGAAGCAGCGCAGCAGCAACAGCAGCAGCACTGCATCAGCATCGTTCGTACGTGGTACAATAAGAGACGCGAGGAGGTTTGAGAATGACCGTGTGGTGCAACACACGCGCGGAGACGCGAAGAGAGATAAGAAGGCGAGGAAGACGCAAGGATAGGCCGAGGCTATTCGTGGATGCCCCCGACGTCATTTGTAATGCTGGGCGGCCTAATGATGCGACTGGTCGTGACGGCATAAGAATGAGAGCTGCCAGTGGCGGACGAGAGCGCGCGCGCTCGGTGAGCCGCGAGATCGAGGGCAGAGCAGCAGCAGCAGCAGTAACAGCAGCAGCAGCAGGAGGAGGAGGAGGAAGCACACAACCCGGAGGGCAAGATCCGGCCTCTCCGCGGGCGTCGCGTCGTGTCGCTTCGCGTCTCGCGCGTGATCGAAGCCTCCGCGCGCGGTGCGCGGCGAGATGGTACACGAAAAAAAAAGTTTGCTTGTGCCAACTAATCGTTCACGTTGCTGTATCTCAGTTTTACGTGAATAGCTGCGGGGTCTATTGCATTAGTTGCTACGACCAATCGAATGGTTGAGGCTACTAATCGCATCCTTGGAGAGTTTCCTCTCTTGCCGGCATAACCTCACTTTTTCTTTAACTTCGCAGTGGTGTGCCGTTCGAGTTGCGTATCAGGTTTGTACGTAATCTAAAAATCGTGCGATTAAAACTGTAGTAATGCCATTTACGCTAATGTGTAATATTTATTGTACAAGTAGAGCAATTTATGTTGAAAATAAATGACGCGATTCGAACAGTCAAGGAATCGGATACTTGAGCTGCTTACTCGAATAGTTGTGTTAACCATTCGGTTGGTTGCCGCAACTAACATGCCGCTTACCAACGGAACTTGGTTCATGCAACCAATTTCTTTTGGTTGACACAAATAAGGCGAGATGTAGAAGAATCAGAATAATCGGTTGGTTGTGTCAACTCATTTCTTGGTTGTAGCAACTCATTATTTTTTTTCCGTGTAGCGCTGGTTCACGTCGCCGGGGCCCAAAGACGCTTGGTCCCGGATTTTCCTAGCGAGGAAAACATCGATGGGACTGCGTTTTGCGAGCTGGAAATGGCGTCTCAGCTGGAAATGCTCGGACGGACGGATGGACTGACGGGCGTCTATCAGGCTGACAGCTGATCGACGGGATGATAAGCAGTTTCACTCTGACACTTGACGCACGCGTTGCGACTCGACTGTACAACACTTTTGATAATAAGCGATTACGCCGTCGGGATTTCCCGATGGCAGTGACTGGCTGTTGGAAGTGTCGGACCCGAAACAATCTTGATGGTGGATCTTCGATGGGAGCCGAAACGTTTCAGCGTTACGCGACGTGAATAGACGACCTTTTGACTCGTGACTTTCAATGAACTCGTCACGACGCTCTCGTCGATCGAGGCGTTGAGACGCTCGGGACAAAAGACAATCGACTCGAGACGCGATCTCTGAAATAGAGATAAGGGACGCTATTCGCTGGACACGGTCACGTGCCCTCGTGGCGCATTCGCGGTCTTGATATACACCTACCTGGGTGTCCGCGCGACTATTTGTTGCGGCGTACAACTTGGAGGTTCGCGATCAACGAGATTATATTCGCGGGCGACAGGTGAGTTTGTACCATATTCTGCGGAAAACGCAGCATCCCTGGAGACGCGCGTCTCCTGGGTGTGTACTCGACTCTCCGTCGAGGAGCTCCCACACGAGATCACCGGAGATAGCGGATACACGTGTGTCGTTCGTTTCTTCGTGTGAGTGTGTGTGTCGTTCGTTGGTTCTTTCATGTGTGTATGTCGAGCGCAGTGAAAACACAGCGACGGGAAGTAGTAAAAGGCGAACGACGACGACGACGACGACGACGGCGGCGGCGAGGACGAAGGGCACGAAGTCGTCAACGAGCAGCGAGGCGAGCGTTACACAGACGGGACTGAGGATGTCGAGGATGTAACAGGCACGATTTCATCAGTCGTTTTCTTGTCTTCGTCGCCGATAGACAAATACGGATGAGTCTCGGATGGGTAACGAGCGGCGAGAGTGAACCGGGGCATATACACTTTCATATAGACGTGCGATATGCTCGCGTGTACATAACCGCGGCACACCAAGAAAAAATATGTCATTGGTTAAATAAAATTTCATTGAAATCCCAACGTATGATTCATCGAAATCAATCAAATAGCATTCTACAAATCTCGATGACGCTCCAGCAAAGTTTAGGCCTGAGCCCCTGACAGCCAACATGTCCACCGACCCTGATAAAACTGGATGGAAGATCATGCGTAGTTCATATATGACTCTAAAAGTACCCTTCTCAATGATTCGTCTAACTTTTATAGGTGTAATGCTAAGATTAGCATTCAACAACGATTGCTTTTTTAGATATCATAAGCGTGAAAATGAAAACTCAAGTAGGGGACTTTAGTGCACAAAATGCTCACAAATGGACCCTTTGGTGTTATCAGGGCGATTGGCAATCTCGTCCAGGGGTGAGCCCCAGAATTTTGACTTTGTGTACCCAACCGCGAGGAATTCCAGAAGCCGAACAGCGCAGAGCGTGTTCGCCGCGCTACCGTCTCCTCCATTGGGCCCCGCGGCGAAAAGAAAAAAAAAACCCGCCGCGCGGGTCTGAAGTTACGATCAACGTCGAGCCGCGCGACGTACGGCGATGGATCGCATGCAGATCCGGAGCGCGTCGCAGTGACGCCGGTGAGATGCATCGTCCGCCTTCCCGATCGGCAGCAGCAGCAGCAGCTGCTTCTAGTGGTCGCGGCTACTCGCGATCGGCCTCGCTCCTCGTTTTCCGCGCTATAGCTACGCGGAATAATAATGCATGCGCACTTTCCATCACGCGTGCGATTTTCCCAGGCCTCGCGCGCGCGCTTCTCGTTCCCTCACCCCTCCTTTTCCCTCCCCCCTCGCCACCCAGCGTGCGGATTCCCCGTAGTCTCGTTACCAACTTTACGTACCCGGCGCATATTCAGCGGTGACTGCGCGTGTAGCGCGCGTAACACTGCGCGGACTGTATTGTGCGGAAAGCGCGGAGAGGAGGTGCGACGACCTTGAGGAATGCGCGGCAAAACGCGCACACACTGCCGGGTTCGACGCGGCCGGGGGTGGCGGGGGGGGGGGGGATAGGGTGGCGGGGGGTCAGAGGGGCGGGGATGGGGTTCGTTGGCGCTCGCGAACTTTCAGTCTCGATACGTTTTGCGCCGCGCCACGGATACATTATAATAGCGCACTCGACGCGCTGCTACTCGCGGCCTATGCGTCCCGGCCGCCGGTGGGAACTCGGTAGTCGCCTAGTCGGTTCGCCCCGCTGACTATACGCCTGGATAATACGCTCGTTCGCATAATTCGCTCGAGCCATTATACGCGCCGTACGTACTACAATGTAGCGCAGCGCACAGCGCACACGACTTCATAGGAGGCCTGAGACTCGAAGACGGTGAAGTCTGAAGACGGCATGCGAGCCTCATCGTTGCAATATGCGCCGAGTGCACGCAGCAGCCCCGCGGCTGTCGATACACTGACCTACCTGGCGGTGAATTGGAGGTTACGAAGAGAAAAAAAAATATTGATATGTTTGTGCCTGCACTGTTGAAAATCTGGTGATAAAAATGGCCCTTCGCAGTGTAGACAGAGACCACACCGTGTCAATAACTAGTGTTCAATAACTGGTGTTGATTGGCATCGTAACCTCAACATTTCAAATACATTTAACTTGAATACAGTTCAATAAAATTCAATGACATCGACGGTTTTCGTTCGTTCAATAAGTCGTCTCTGATTGACAGCATTTTATGGATTTTCGTTATCTTGTCCCAAGCAAAAATATGTCGAAAGTTTTATGAACGAGGACGACAATTTTGACACCCTGGAAAGTGCTACTTTTAACACCAAGTGGGTCAACACCGATCAAAAGTTTACATCAATTAGGTTTAATATTTTGGATTTTTAACAGTGTGGAGACACAATTGGCCCGCTGTTATCTGGTTGTCGATATACTGACCTACCTCGTGGTCAATCGGAGGTTCCGAGGAAAAAAGAAAAATACGTATTTGCCCGCGGTTACAATAGGGCCACTGCTATCCGGTTGCAACAATCACGGAGCATTTCCGCGCGGCATCGGCGCAACCGGAGCGCCTATATCGGCACGACCGTCCCCGTGTGCTGTGATCTCTGTCCGCGGGCGAAACGGTGCGCGCGGTAATGTTCTCTTCTCAACGGGAAGTCAAGTGGCGATCTACGTTTACCCTTTTTTCTCCGCACACACGTGTGCGGAGAAACGGCGGGGAAGAAGGGAAAAAATAGGGCGAGTGAGACGCGGGACATGTGAGAGACGCGACATCAGCAGAGGGCACACCGGGCGTTATCCGTCTCTCGCGCAGGCGCGCGCGGACGTTTTCCCGGCGACGCGGAGTCGTTAAATTTTATGCGGCTCGGCGCGCGGGGCCGTAAACGGTCTTGACTACATAAATACTGCGGCGCAACAATGCTACCGGGCTGGCCGGCCGGCCAACCGGCCGAGCGCACGTTATCGGCACCGCGGAGCTGCCGGTGTTATCCCGGGACCCGCGTGCGGCCTCTTCGAGTAGGTGCGCGCCACCCTGGTGCAAATCCGCGAGGAGCAGCGCAGGCTCCTTTCTTCGTTGCCTTCCCCTCCCCCCCACCACCCTCCAGCACTCTTCTTGTTTATCCTCTGCCTTCTCACTCGCTCGATCCCTCGGCTACCTCGCGGTAACCACGGGTGAAAAAAAAGGTCAAACGAGTATATATATACCACACGCGCCGGTAGTTGGTACACGCAGTGTACTTTCGCGACTGAGTACCTACGTGCGCTGTACTCAAAGAAGACGCGGAGGAAACGTGTGCATTTTGTATATATATGTATACGCACACAGCCCGATGTTTCTGCTCCTGTGGAAAATGCGCACGGGCTGTGCGCAGCTTTTGGACCAACTGCACGACCGACGCTTGAAGACTGCTCACACTGCTGACTCACACTCGGCGCAGCGCGTGACTCGTGTATAGCTTGGCGCGAAATTATGTAATTATCCGTGGAATAAATTCGAACTAATGGCGCAATAAGAGTCCAGCCAATTGTCTGGAGCAAAAACGGTTGCATGTTGTGAGAAAACGGAAAAATAAATGATTAAGGAACGTTGACTTATCCATTTAGGGTTATTAACTTTATCAACGTCAACTGTCCTTCGAATGCGATTTTCAATTTTGAAAAAAAGAAGAAATTCGAACTCGTAGCGCAATGAGAGACCGGCAGATTGACTCGTGCAGAAACTGTTGCATGCTCAAATGTGAGAAAGCGAAAGATTGAATGATTAAGGGGTTATGCCACTGTAGATTTTTTTTTTGCTTTAAAAGGTCCCCTGGAACATCAAAAATGATTTTTGACTTTTAGTGCGCGGCCGCCTGGTGCGCAGCATCCTAGGAAAGCAAAATTTAAATGTGTTTATCTCAAAACTACTTTTTTCAAGCTGGCCGGACCGATTACCCAAATAATTATGTTCCGGTTCACTTGAAATTTTGCACATATCTTTAAAAATACATTGTCTTCGAAATTACGTAGGATCATTTTTTTAGCCTTAGTTCATTTGTTGTTAACAATTTTGTGACGATATTTTAGGCAAATTTTGTACTTTTCACTTTACAAGTGCGCCATTTTGTTAAAAATACAAATATCGAAAAAATCCTACGAAGTGTTGAAGACAATGTATTTTTAAAGATATGTGCAGAATTTCAAGTGAATCGAAACATAATTGTTCGAGGAAACGGTCCGGCCGTGGAGCTTTGAAAAACAGAGACGTTATCGCAGAACGTTGCACAACCGTCATTTTGTTACGAATTGCTACAAAAAAATTATCGTATACTATCACTGATATGTATGATAAACTCCCGTTTATTAAATCTCGATTTACTTTGCAGTTTTTCTGAAAAAAATGCCCGAGAACAGTCTGTTTTTTGGGCCTCTATAGTGGCATAACCCCTTTACGGAACAAGCTCACTTATAATCCATTATACGTTAATAACTTCATCAAGCTATCCTTCGAATGCGGTGTCCAATAAAAAAAAAAAAAATTGTGCGTGCAGGAAAAAAAGCTTCGTGAATCACAAAAGCGCATAACTTTATTCAACTGCCGTCACGAGGGCGCACGTGTGAGAAACCGCACGGCGAGGCGCGAGATCCGCGACTCGAGCCTCGCGGGCAACGCGTAGGGTCCGCGCGCGCGCACGTCAGTTTTCAGAGAACGGAATATCGTGCCTGGACACACAGGATGTCAGCGATGCGCGCGAGGCTCACTGGGCGAGAGCGGATCACACACGCGCGTTGCGTGTGCTACGTGATTGCCACCGCCGCAACACTTAGACCTGACCCTTCCTAACGCGCCCGCACACGCGTGTGCATGCCAGCGGCCGCGTGTTCGACGGTAGCGCGTCCGCGCTGCGTGCCTCGCGGCGAGAGGTCGCACGCACGTTCGTGCGGGTGAGGACTTCTGCCACTCTCGCATCGTTTATTCTCCCGTTACGCCTGTCTTATCGCTTCTGTCGATTTTGCGTACCGCCTCTAATATTTTTTATCTTCGATCTAAATGTATAAACGATCGATGCAACGGGCTTATTATGATGCCGAGCAGCTGGTCGTCCAGCCGCGATCAGACCGCACCGTGCGATTGTCGATGTGAAACAGTGAAACACGCTTGTGGGGCTCCTGTATCCCCGAGCAAGATGTGTCGTATATATATATGTATATATTGTATACTGTACACAAAGAGCGCGTAGATACAGATATACATAAATATCTGTACCTACGCAGCTCTTTGTGCTCTGCGTATAGAAAGTGGTCGGCGATACCCGCAGAGCTGATTCATTCGTTTTATAGCTGTAAACCTCGTCTTTTACATCGCCCACAACTGTATGCTCGTTCAATTGAATTTTGATCGATACACTCGGCGCGACCGCGCAATCGGATCGCATCCCTCTCCAGTCGCTCACAGTCGCCCCGAAGACGTCGCCGATCTATTTATTCGCATTGCTATCGATGTTGGATATATATACATGTCGTGTATCGAACTATATAGCGTGTTATACGTCACGAGAAATTATGCCGATATCCTCGCGGAGTCTGCTACACAGTGTTACATACACCGCAATACACATTTCACAGGAAGTCATTGGCAACGATCGCGGATCGATCAATCCGCGAATCATTTTGCGGCTTGGCGCGCGACCGCGCTCGATAGAGAGATAGATATATATATATCGTGCGTGTATCTCGTGAAACGCATTAGCCTGTAACGGGGTGGCTGCTCCGCGCGCTGGACGAACCAGAGCGAAGCGACTCACCGCTCTGGCAACTGATACCATACTCGCGATCGAGATCACGTACGTTCCCGAGTGTTCCGAGAAACTTAGCGGATATAAATAACCCGGAGTATTGTGATAATAGGATCTTGAAGGGAGCTGAATAACCGGAACGGTAAAAAGTTGTCCGGGGTCGATCGATCTCGTGATATACGAGAACTCAATTGACTGGAAAATTTTTATATCGATCTTCCCGCTGTTCACGAAATATCGAGACGCGTCTCTTGGCTTCAAAATGGGGGAAATTCCCGAATAAAATAGGACAATTGAAGCTTAATTAAATTATTCATTAAAATTTGTCAGAAAATTGAGTGCATTGCAATATTTCTATTTTTTTATTTTCAAAATTAACTGAATAGAGTGAAAACGATATTTGTTTCCTTACCACATTTTTCGTCATTTCGGACCATTGTAAATATAGTAGTGTGGTGACATGAAAATTTTGGAAAAAAAAAAAAATATGCACGTCACTGCGGTGTGGAAATTGAGGTTTTTTGCTGGCTTCACGGGCGAAAAACTTCTCTTTCACACCTCGTGATATAAAATTCTACACGATACTCGGCGATAAAAATATTCGCACGAGCCGAAGGCGAAAAAACGTTTTACCGCCCTCGTGCATGAAATACTACTTCATGAAAACAAACCTTTCTCGATGAAGAAGCAAAATAAAATCCGGATGCAAAGTGGAGTTTTGTACATTGTTTCCTCATTTTTTTTTTATAGCGGCAGAGCCATCTCCGTGAGGTAGAGTTGCTCATTTCTTTTTGTTTCCTCACTGTGAGCATAAAAATATGGCGTGGAAATATCGTAAAACTAAAAAAAATATTCATGGAGTGCAAAAAAAGGCAACGCTCGCTTCTCACATTCCCTCGTTCACGAGGATATGATCAGCTTCCGGCAGCGCGCGGGCCTTGCGCATCACGTATCGAGATATGATATCTCCGGACGGCGGTGCGCAGTCTTTCATCCTCCATTAGATTTTCTTGCCCGCGAAACAAGTTTTATACACTGCTTTCGCGCTTGCCACGATCGCGCTCCGCACTCTTCTCTACGATCCGGCAAACGGATAAAGCATCAAAGTTGCCGTCGCGAGAGTTCCGACTAATCCGGGGTAACCGATCGAATTCCGATCAAACCGCGAAGTGTGTCGAGCATTTATTGTCAACTTTGCCATAGTCATGTGGCTTCGATACTTTCGCGCCGTGAACAGCGCGAGACATCTGTCGCGCTGCGAGCAAGACGGGAAGAAATCTTTTCGCATTATCGCCCCGTGTCTCGATTCTATTTGCCATGTTCGTATAATCTCGACTCTGGAATCTCTTGCCTATATGGCACATTGTGAATAATGTAACAATTAAAAAAGTACGGACAATTATAATTAGCTTTGCACTCTTTGGATTCGTAAAAAAACAACGACAAGTAACAAAATAAATTACCGATTGAAATCGGTGCAGGCATCGAGTAGGTGCGAATGCAGCAGTGAGCAACGCGCTTGCGTAACCCCGGGAGAAGAACAACAGGCGCGCACTCCGCGTCGTATCGCCCCATCGACTGCGGAATTCTCCCGGAGTGCGGAAAACAAACGCGATGATTTTACCACTTTGGAGGTTTATCGGATCTTCGTCTCGACCTTCTAGCCGCGGTGGCTCGCGGCGGCGCGGCCCGAGAGACCCGGAGGGCTCGCCGCGAGTCGTGCTAGGGCTCTTTTCTCTTCGCCTCCGCGCGCGCGAGAGACACGCATCTCTTGTGCTCTCGGTGAATGCGCATGCAAGCGCGATTCGCGTCCGCACGGCCGCGCAGCGTCGGCTGTACGTTGAATCGATAAGAAGCGGATAAATTCTCGCGTCCGGGTGGTATCCGAGGTTCGTCTTGTCCACGGGTCGCCAGGAGGTTTACGGAGGAGAAAACACGTAATTGGCATTTTTTCCACGTTTGTCGCGTCGATGAGTTCAGACACCCAATAGAAGCGAAAAAAACAACAACAAAAATGAATGACTAGTTTAAATAGTGTGGATCCCTCATTTATAAAGTTCATGGAAAAGCATTGTTAGCATTTTATTCGTGCTGTGATTGGCCGAGACTCTCAGACCCAGTCCAAGTTCATTTGTCCTGAATAACTTTGAAAGTTCTTTCAAATATCGTATTTTTCTTAATCCACTAAAAAAAGGTCGATAGTGGTGCTTTCAGGGGTAGAATATGCGACTTGAAAACGATGGTATACGATAAAAGTCGATATTTCGAAAAAATAAGTTTCGTGACCCCGGTTTGGACTGTTTTTGGCCCGGCGGCCAGATCTACGATTTCTGACAAACAAAACGACCTTTTTTTTAAATCAACAAAAGAGAGTTTTTTAGTTGCGATTTACCTTTTTAAAACTTTATAAGAGCGCCAGCGCGTGTGATAAGCCTAGTACATTTAAAAAAAACTCCTTCCTCATAACTCTGGCTACGGCTTTTTGTTTTTGTGAAAATCGAAATTAATAAGGAAGCAACGTGCAAACGTTTACTTTCTTTTATATTTATAAAAACTCTTTTGAAAAATCGTTCCATATTCTCGTCATGCGAAGCCGCAGTTAGAGTCGAGAGTGCGCCGACGATAGTGAGAGAATAAAGCGAGAATCACAGATACGAGAGAACGACGGCAGGAACGTAAACCGTTCGACGATACAGGCACTTATGTCTCTCTGGACTCGTTTTCACGGGGTCTCACTGACGCGTCTCGAGCCTCTCGCGTCGTAAACTCACCGCGGTGCATATGCAAAGCGCCTGACTCGCGCGGTTCGTCGATCCACCGAAGAGACGCAGCTCCCTCGGCGTGGATACCGGAATGCGTTTATTAACGATGAAGAAATGCTCGGAGAAACACAGCCATACGTGCATATGACACGTAAGTACGTGAGAAAAAAATGGAGACGATTGAGTTTACCGTTGGCCTTCGCATTACGTCACATTCACCGTCCGTATTCGGTGAAAATTTATCGAAGTCACTTCGATAAGTAGCGACATTTACTCGCAATACCTTACGCTGAGAGAAAAAGTTTCATTGATTCAATGGAATTTTATTGAAAACCCAAGCTATGAAACATTGCATTGAAATCAATGAAATAATATTCTTAGGACAGTATTATCTTTTCATTAATTCAAAGTGACCATTTCACTGAAACAATGAAACGGTTTTATTGAGTCAATAAAAACTTCTCCTTGATTGTAGTGATCAATGAAATGTTTTTTTTTTTAATCAATGAAATGTCTCTTAAAATTCAAAGAAAATAGTTCATTGGAATCAATGAAACTTTTTCTCTTGGAATAAAAAAATCGGCCTCGGTGGTTGAATAAAGCTGAGAATCTTTTAGTGAATGGAATCGCAGTTACACGTAATTCTATTCCAAACAAAAATAACACAGAAAACTATTCCAAGTTATAATAATCCCATAATAATAATATAACAAGTATTCCATTGAAAAAATATGCTCGAATAAAAGTTCCCAAGCTGGAAGTAAAAACATAGACAAGCAGTCTGCGTCGCTAAGCGCCCTCTGTGATTGCGGCCACGATGTCACCGACCCCCCTAGGTGAGTTTCGCGACGAGGTGACAACGGAGTGGGAAGGAGGAATCGACAGCGAGAGAAAGAGAAAGAGAAGGGAAAGGTCAGCGTCGAGCAAAACGCTCATCGCCTCTGATAACCCCGGAGAGAACGAGTATATAATTGATAGCGATACCCGGAAGCGTCCGCGCAGCCCGAGATTATCCCTCTCGATATACGAACGGTACATATTCTCGAGGTAACCTTGGACCCCGAACACGGTCCCTTCGACTGCGGAGCGCGGACAGCGCGCGAACCAGAGTGGGAGAGACGAATAAAGTAACCAAGACGCGGAGCTTGAAATCGGAGGATGTGAGGGGCTACTGCTATCTCGTCTCAAAATCAACGTTCCCACACAGCGGCGAACGGGCCGCACCACCCATTCAAATATCTCCGGTGTCAGAAGTGACGTAACGCCGCGATGAAACGAACAATGAATCGAGGTCAATTGTGTCAAGTCTCCTGCGATCCCCAACGCGTTGTTTCATAAACGTCCGGAAAAACCTATAAATCAAAGAACCTCCAAGCCCGAAGCCTGTAAACGGGTGCCCGAAAACTTCCTGGGTTGTAAATAAACCGTAACATAAGCAGGCGCGCGGATGCCATAAACTTACGAAATCGGCTTTCGGCCTCAAAGCCGTCAATCTTCGTTCCCATCCGCGGCGGCGCGATATATATTTCCCGCGTCCCGCGTCGCACTCGAGCCTCCCGCTGTCTTGTTTTTAAATGCACCGCGTTTCTTTGAGCGACAGTCATGTGTCGGGGGGGGGGGGCTGAGCGGGCAGTGGGGGGAGGGGGACCGCGTTCGAGCGTTTACTCCCGACTCATTGGGCGGTAACTGACGCGCGGCTACCGACGGTAACGGGGATATACGATGCCGTAATTTTCGAGTGATCCTCGGGCTGCCAGGTAGAGCACGACGAACCTACACGCTGCGCACGTCGTCGTTGCGCCGTCGGTGCCTCGCTGCATCTTCAGCATCGTCAACGCGCGTCATGAAGGTAGAGTATATTTCGAGCTGAGCTGGCTCGTTCGACGGGCGCGAAGAGGACAATAAGCGAAGTGACGACGAAGAGGAAGATATAGAACGGACGAAGAAGGAGTTTGGCCGCGCCAGTGGAAATCGCATCGTCCCACTGACACGGGCATTCGCCCCGCGCGGAGCCGCGAGGACGGCGATCGGGGATGCGCGCGAGGTGAAGCGAAGGACAAGAGGGCGAAGCACCGCGAACGAGCGAGAGAGCGAGCGAGACACGCGGCTGCGCCGCCGCCGTGGAACGAAGACGGAGCGAGAAACAATTCCTCATCGTCCGCGCGCGCGCGCGTCTCGGCGTCCTGACCTGCGCCACGGTCAGGGATCATCGGCCCCGCGGCCGCCGCCGTGGCCGTCGCCGCGTTGCCGCTGCCGCCGCAACCCTGCACTCCGGCACGGTCGGCTCCTTCTGTTCCTGCTTCGCTGTTACCACTGCCGCGCCTGCCCCGCCGCTGGCTACACACAAAAATACACGTCACGCTCTCGCATCTTTATTCGTTCGTAGCCTGATTCGTTACGAACCCAGGCCTGCAATGTGTGTATGTGTATTAAAGGCCTTTGGGACTGTGTTACATCTGCCGGGACTTTCGTGCCCCGCGGGTCATGGCACGTTGCGACGTTTCTTTTCGGCGCTCAAAGGTGGACGAATGCAGTTAGTGACATGGGTGCACTGAGAAAAAAAATTGCTCAATCCAACAAAATGTGCGGTTGCGGGCGGCGAAATAAATATTTTGCAAATTAGACAAAATATTTAATTGCTCGAAGCAACTGGTGATAGAATTAAGAAAATCTCGATTAACGTTGCCAAATATTTGTCCAATCTGCAAAATATTTATTTCGCCGCCCGCAACCGCACGTTTTGTTGGATTGAGCAATTGTTTTTTCTCAGTGTGGGGCTTTTCAGGTCATGCTGTACCGTGATCGAGAGGCGCGGTAGCGTCTCGGCGCCACGATAGAAAAGAAATGATTTAATCGACTCGGTTCCACTGCGTCAATGGAAGTTAAGAGGTCCAATGTATTTTTGTCTCAGATGTTCAAATTGAGTTCGGAATAGGGAGTCAGTGTGTTTTTTTTGTTGAAAATATGGGACACGTCGTACTTGGAGTAAACTCATACGAATTATTCACATTATTGTTCGTGTATTCGAGTGTCGAAATATCTCTGAAGCGATATAACATGGATGGTAATTTTTCTCTATTTGCATCTCAAGTGCGTATATATACCCGGGTAACAGAGTCCAGTTGATATACGTTCTTGTCACGAGTATTCAATTTGTCTTCGAGTCCCGAAGTCCCAAACCCATTGCAATACTTAATTTTAATAAATTCGCGCTCTAAATCACGCGCCGACCCGAACGCGCGTCGCAACGTTGCGCCGTGCGTCCCCACCGCGAGACCGTCGTCCGCGCGGGTAAAAACCCGAAGAAACTCGTCTTACCGGCAATTTGTAACAGCAGCGGGGAATTTCGTGCAAGAAGCACTTTTATTAATTGATTAACGAAGCTCTTTTTCTTCCTTCCCCCCGGCGGCTGCGTCACCGTCGCGTTCTTCTTCTCCGCGCGGTTAATGAACGCGCGCGGCGCGTTGGCTCCCGGCTGCGTCGTCCTCCTCGGAGCCTCGGAGCAGCGCGGCCGTAGCGGCGGCGCACGGCTCGCGCGCAGCCTGAGCGCGCCGTCGCCGCGCCAGACGAGGCAGTCGCCGCACGGCTCCAGCGGAGTCGTATAAGTAGCTACGGAAAGTAAGAAACAGAGTCGGCCGCCGGAGAGTCTCGAAGCCGCGGCGAGGGCTCCGCGCTTGTGCGCCTGCGCTGTTGATGCGCTTCGTTTGCTCTGACATATCGTCATCGTTAATTACTGTATCGATCATCGGCGAGAGACTCGCGCGCCGCTCGTGTTATCCGCACGACTGACACGTCCGCAGGCACAGCCCACGCGCGCAGGCGCAGTGGGCGTACGCGATGCGAGCGCGCACCGCGCGCGTGCGCAGAGCTCGCGCTGCTCGCGCTCACTGCGCGTGCGCCGATCAATTAGCGAGAAGGCGCCCGCATCCCGCTGTTCACGGGTTTTCCGCGAAGCGCGTACTTGGCGTCGCGAAGGACGCGAACCCTCCGCGCGTGCACGCTTTTACGTACGTGTTCGTAAACGCGGATCCGGTAGCCCCGGCTACCGGATCCGCGGGCGTCGTCACCGCGCACGCGCGCGTGCTACGGCGGAGACGCGGTTCGCGCGAAACGACGCGCGCGGGGACGGAAGAGGCGGGACAAACGCGCGACTAGGGGTAACTCGCAGGAGCTGAAGTTGCTGCTGCAGCAGAACAGGACGATCTTGGCTGCACGTGTTTATACCTGCGCGCGCAGCCTCTGTTGCCGTTATGGTACGCGCGCAAACACAGTCGCGCCTGGATACCCGGTAAGGAGATTTCGTGCAGTGCGCAGAGCGTTTCGAAGACTCTAAATCTGTCGACGATTCGACGCTGTTTGTATCGAGCGCGTTACACTCTCGGCCATCGTGGCGTAATATTTTTGTTTCTGGTGGTCGCAGATTAAACGAGATCAATGTACTTTTTTTCCTCGCAAGTAAATCGTCTTTTAGGACGCATTTTACCGGTTGACTTGTTCCTGCGATACGTATGATAACTATGCGACTGATTGTAGATAATTTTGATGGCGGCTTCGAAGTCGGAAACGATTAAACCGCGTCGAGAGGCAGAGACACTGGATCGACCAGTGAAACGTTTTTACGGTCAACGAGCTCGCGGGAACTTGACCACTTGTGAACTCGTCAATTAGCAGGCTGCACGTTGTGGCTCGGATATTTCGGGCAGGTGAGTCATCGCGGCCGAGGAGTCCAGCCACCATTAGCATCTTTCCGGGAGGGGAGTGGAAAAAACGACGACGACAACGACGACCACGACCACGACGAGCGGAGGATGTGTACAGACGAGTGCGATTTGTAACGCTGTTTAAACATCACTCGGAGGCAGGAAGTGAGAGCATGAAAAACAAGGCTCCCGCTTTCTGCGTGCGCGTGTCATTATATTACGGTTAGGCTACCGTTACGTTCATTACCATTAATTTCGTGGTCCATCGTCCACCCATATCCCAGTATATGGCGCGTCGAAACGCTCTTTTTATTCTGTTACGAAATTTTTTTGCTCCGCCGAAAACGTAATGGCAGAGGCTCAATTAAGGTCCAATAAGGAGAGAGAACTTTGACTCGAAAGCCGGGCGAGGTGCAAAAAAATTGGATACAGGCCAGCGCGTTAATTTCTAGCGCCACGATTTTATCCACGGGCGAGAAATGAAAAAAGCGACCCGGGACCAACTCGAATTACGTGACTCGATTGCCTCGTCTTTTATTAAATAAATTACAATTCACAGGCTTCCGTACGAACGAGCAAAAAAATGCTAAATGTAATTTTCCTTCGCTAATACCTGTGTTCAGTGATATAAAAAAATAGCCAATTATTTATTAAAAATAATGCATACCTTTCTCTTTCGTTTGTCCGTATCATGTTGGTAAATAATGTTCTTCCGCCATTCCGACTCACACGATTGTTCTCGCTTTGCAGCAGCATGTGCACCGGGTGTTTTATCGTGCGATTGACGGCGAGATATTATCGTGCCCCGAGGATCCCCCGATGAAGGGTCACGTAATCGCAATAATACATGTAATATATTCTACGAGAGACCCGGAGGTAAAGCACACACGTGGGTGCGCTGGTATATCCGCGCGCGCGCTGCACGGGGCTGCATCTTCGCTGCGCCGCGGTCTCGCGCTCCGGGAACGGATGTAACCTGTCTGTCGTTCGAGAACGATGCGCTCTGCACATGCGCGCGCGCGTTAACGCTGTAGTATCAGTGCTTTCCTGTGTTGCAGCTGCGATGCCCCGGACGCGAATGAAGAACTGATTTATACGTGCGTTCTCTTCCACTTCGTTCTCGCACTGCTCTCCGGCTCCCACACGGCTGATGCACGTGGGACTCGGAGAAAAAAACGGTCGGCGAAAAAAATGCGAGAAAAGTGCTGAGCGCATTCGTAAAGGCGAATCGAAGACTCCAGAACGAGCTGGAAAGCCGCACGAACGATACAGAAGTCGATTTGTTTAGTGCTCGGGCTCATTTCGAACCTTTGTGTTCGGTCTTGTTTCGAGGACGAAAAAAAAATCGATGCAGCAAAACAGGAGCTGTGGAAAGCCCGAGCACTTAGCAACAAATACAAACCGTGTGTGTTTTTTTTCCCCAACGAGGGGAATTCCATCGGGGCTAAACTTACGCGAGGGCAGAGGCGCAGCGCGTTCGCCGCCGCCGCGCGGATTAATTATCTCTCGTTTGCAATCGGATCACCATTGAGTATTATCGCGAATCGATACTAATGCCCCTCGTTTATAAGCCCTTTACACGCGGGTCCCCTGACCGCCGGTCTCGGGATCACATAGGGTATACGTACGAGAATCTTCTCTAGGCATTTGTATAGTCGAACCTCCCTTAGGTCGACCCTGTACTCTAGACTTAACACAGTGCTGCAGGCAAAAAGCTCAATGTCTTCGAACCTCTGAGGTGTTTTTTAGCTAAACAAGGAAATGCCAAATTTTCGAACAAAATGTTCAAAAATTAAGTCATCGAGCAACACATTTTTTTATAACTTTAGAATAAGTAACAAATTCAATTAATTCACAATCGTTGTCTTGGTCAATGTACCCGGAACTTACGACATGGTTGATTCTATTTATTACAACAAAATCCAGATATATTTATTAGACGATATCGAACTAAAAATGCATCGTTCAGTACAATTGTTCAGTACAGTAATAATTATTGGGTTCAACGCTGGAGTAATATTCGTCGGCGTCATCTATCGAAAATTCGACTGTAGCGCTCGCGGTGCATATATTTACCAGCCCATGTACGTGCATCGAGCGTTCGCCAAGATCGGGAGTCGGCCGCGTCGTCCCGCGCGCGCGCTCGAAACGGCTCAGGGGGAGAGAACGCGCACCGCTCGCTCGCCGGTAGCCTATGCCGATCGTATTAATTACCCAGTTTCGCTTCTTGCCGCCCGGACAAACGGCGAGATCGGCGAGTCAGCGCGCGCGCGCGGGGCTATCGAGGCTTCGCCTCGTTTCCCTCGTGCAAACCGCGACTCTTCGTCGGTGCTGTGTTGGCTGCTGCCTCTTCGCTTGTATTCTCGTATTCCGCGAGATATAAGAGCGTGGAGCTATTTTAATTGAAGGGTGCCGGGTATAGTATAAACGACGCGGGAGCCGTTATTTTTCTCCGCGATTAACGTGATCGGTAAGCCGGACGCGACCAGAGCTCGCCTCTCGCTCTCTGTATACTCTCCTCGACGTCTCGAGTCCTCTTACCCGCGCCGAGGGCTGCTTCGATCCGCATCACTTCGATGCTCCTCTTTTACCCGCTCTTGGTGCCCATCGCGCCTTTTGCTGACTCTCTTAACCTGCAGATTCCGGTTCACGTGTCGTACCGAGAGACGATCTTCTCTAATGGGCACGTATCGCGTGTGATGCCCATCCCGCGTGTATTAAGACAACACACGGTGTAGGTACCTCGTACCTCGGGTTTTACCTTTATTTGGATCAGTGCGTGCGTACACGCGCTTCACTTCTCCCGGTGATACGTCCGGAACTAAACACATCGGCTTGATTAAGCTATTCCGGAGTTGCGGAGGAAAAATTACCGAGTCTTTAAGTCGAAAGATATTTATTTATTTACGAGCCGGCGAAGAGTCGTATTGGAACGATAGATTCGTGACGTCGACTTCCACCGGAGTCCAGACGAAAACGTCATTAATCGTTTTATCGCGTCGTTGTGGCTCTACGCGGCCGATAGCAAAAGCGTCAAGGGCGGATCTTACGTAAAGTTCGATATAAAAGCGAGATCGTAATATCGCGGCTGGTGGTCGCGATTTTTCTTTACCCTGCGCGCGCGCGAGCCGCGCCGAGTTAGGAGAATCATAAATGCAGTCGTTAATGTCGAACTTCGAATTTCACGAGGCTGAGCACGATGTTCAGTGTTTAGTTCAGTGATACTGCGGTTCGCGTCGTTCATCGTCCCGTCGGTCCGAACGTTACTGCGCGTTCCTTTTCAATTTCGCTGTTCTAACGACCTTCCATAATTTTTATTGGCATTCTTAGTTAAAACCTAGGACCTTAAATTTCTGAGATACGGTTTAACCGCAGCTACGGCGAAGCTGCTAATTCGCGAAAAGCTCGCGTCGTCGTTTCAAATGAAAATTTATTGAATTCTCCCGGTTCACCTGTGTTCGCATGTGCGTTTTGCTTTCGTCGCTACTGTTGGTCATAAGAGTCGTAGTGTTTCCGTTGGTGCCGCACAATCTTCCGAGCTGGACGCGGAACGGCATTTGCATCTCGGATAATCTAAGCCCTCTCGTCGCTCGATCAATTATTCCGTACCAACGAGCCAACGGCTCGGATGTGCAATCGAGCTCACAGGATACGCGTAACAAAAATGAACGAAAAAAATGCACGCTCATAAAAGTGCCAGGTTTACTTAATAAGCGCCGTGGGGGAGAACGTGAGAGGTAATTCCGTTTGCTTTAACCGGCGCGAACCCTGGTAGCCGCTCGCCAGTCGAGTGCTGCGCACTCCTCGCGCTTGAGGCGAGCACGGGACCGAGAGAATAAGACCGATAATACCCTCGGCCCTTGAGTGGCAAAAATGTTTTCTCGGATGCACAAGTCGATTAGTCAAAAACAAAAAAAATGTTGTACCAAATATGAGCAATAACAATGTAATCTAAGATCACATACACAACTCTTCATCACTGATACATGCTGGCCATTTTTTCAGCATTATAATTTAGAAGCAGAATCTGAGTTCATTTTATGAATCATTCCCAACTAAAATTCGTAACAACCACCAATAATTAGTCACCCTTCAACGTCGCTATTTTCATCACGTCGGAAATCAACTACTAAAAAGTGCGTAATTCGCGCCAACGTGACCATTGTTGTCGGTATAACTCGGCCTCTGATTGATCGAGGGCCGTGATGACCGGCAGTTCGTTGTTTAACAGCGCGAGATTTGACAGTTTGTCGTGATGAGCACTGCAGCACTGTTTAACCTACGGTGACCCCGATTTAGGCGGTTTTCGGCCCGGCGGCCAGATCTACGATTTCTGACAAACTGTTCGGCCAAAATTTTTTTTTTCAAAATCAACTTAAAAAGGGTTTTAACCAGTGTTTTCAGGGGTAGAATATGCGACTTGAGAACGATGGTATAGGTTAAAAGTCGATATTTTGAAAAAATAAATTTCGTGACCCCGATTTGGGCGGTTTTCGGCCTGGCGGTCAGATCTACGATTTCTGACAAACTGTTCGTCCAAAAATTTTTTTTTTCAAAATCAACTAAAAAAGGGTTTTAACCAGTGTTTTCAGGGGTAGAATATGCGACTTGAGAACGATGGTATAGGTTAAAAGTCGATATTTTGAAAAAATAAATTTCGTGACCTCGATTTGGGTGGTTTTCGGCCTGGCGGCCAGATCTACGATTTCTGACAAACTGTTCGGCCAAAATTTTTTTTTTTCAAAATCAACTAAAAAAGGGTTTTAACCAGTGTTTTCAGGGGTAGAATATGCGACTTGAGAACGATGGTATAGGTTAAAAGTCGATATTCTGAAAAAAATAATTTCGTGACCCCGATTTGGGCGGTTTTCGGCCCGGCGGCCAGATCTAGGATTTCTGACAAGCAAAACAACAATTTTTTTTTTTTTTAAATCAACAATAGAAGGGTTTTTTAGTTGCGATTTACCTTTTTAAAGAGTGCAGCAGCGCAAAGATATAAGAGTGCAACAGCGCAAAGATATCTCGGGCATGCGCGCCAGCGCGTGTGATTAGCTTAGTTCAACAAAAAAGTATCCCCCCATAATTATCAACGCCTCGCGCCGTCCATCACAATAATCGAGCAGTCAAATATGCTGATGACGACGTTCTAACTCGTCACGGTTCAATTACAATACACGTCGCATTAGGCATTTTTGTCTCACTGCGTCGGGACGCAAAATTGTCGGGTGCGAAGTGTATAAACACTGACGGCTAATTCGCGGTATTATATTTCCGCGCACTTATCCGCGCCTTACATCGGACGTGCGCGCGCAGTCGGCTGTGCGCGGCATTATGCGACGTATCGTGTTTAGAGATACGATCGGTCAGCGGCCAGACGAGACAGCGGGCAGATTACACGAGCATTTTGCATATTATGTCAGCTTATGCAAAAGACTCGGGACGCCGCCGCTGCTGCTGCTGCTGCTGCTGCCGCTGCTGCTGCCGCTGCTGCCGTGGTGAATGCAACTTCTCGTATGTACCGCGGCTCGTCGTTCGTCGGACGGGCTTAACACACTCGTGTGCACGAGTGTACGACGCGAGCGCCCTCCCAGCCGTTACCTCACATTCTAATGGGCCCGCGGACCCCACGAGAAGCCGACGAGGCTTTCTCACGACGAGCTATCCCCAAGCTCGCCAACTGAGCTATACCTGTATATACCGTGTATAGTACGTACCATCCACCACTGACAGTGGGTTTCGTGCGTACCCGCACGTAACCCTCACCACACGTGAGGGTTACTCACGATCAGGGGTGGGGGGCTAACGACGACGAGCACGCGTTTATTGGGCACGAGTTAAACGAAAAACGTACACACACACATACACACACACACACAAAAAACTTGCCCGTTACGTAGTCCGGTGTGCAGCGATGCAAATGAACTAGTGGTTCGACGTCGTCGTCGTCGTCGTCTTCTCGTCGACTTCGACCGGCATTGTTGGACCGTGAGCCCGTAAATTTTTCGACTCGATTCGTCGAGCCCTTAACACCTAACTAGGAGATCGTAAACATTTTTTGCAAAAATTGCTGCACAGTTTTTCGGCTCGTCTTCATTTTTTTTTGTTCGGCCACGAAATTGTTAGGGGGAAGCAATTCTCCCGCAGGGAAATTAGTTCGGGATAGTGACCCAAGTGAGGTCTGGAATGGAAGCCCGAATGGAGTCCGAGCAGTCTCGGTAGGAGTCCTGGGTGGGCTCTTAATGGACGTTGGTATTTGGTCTGATACCGAATCCCATCCCATCCACTCAGGGAAGAAAATAATTCTTGTTTAAATAGAAAATCGGAATTGGATGCGTGAAATAATGTGTCGATTTTTAGGCACTCAAGCTTTGAAAAAAACGCAAAGTGTTTATGTATCTATTTTTTTTTCAGTATATTTCTTACACACGGTAAAATACATATTCTTAGTGCAGCAAAAGGGTGGGGACCATCCGCGTATACTTACCAATTCTACACAAAGACGAGTCAGAACAAACAGTTAACACAAAGGAAGTACTCCAGTACGGAGTCCAATAGGCAGTTCAGGATGAACATTTAGTCTTGCCCAGTTAACTGGGCATGTAAAAAAAAGTAAAGGAAAATAAAAAATATAATAGTCGTAGATGTAAAAAAGTTCGAAAAAAATCTAGTACACATTTTTGTTTGCAATTTTGTCGAGTTCATTGAGAAAAGTGCAGCGCAGCGAAAGTCGGAATGAAGTCAGATCCGCTGTACAGCTTCACATCGCGCCATTATTTATCGTTATGGTTTGCGACGCAAAAACGTAATTGCCCCCCGGTCGCGCGCAAAAAGCCCCGCGGAAAAATATCTGCATAGCCGCGCGGCGGCCGACTCGGCATTTTTATGCCCGCGCGCAGCGACGTACACAATGGAATTCCTTCAACGTAACCACCCCGACGATTATTATGGATCTTTCGCGCCGTGGCCTGCGCCACATTGTAAACAGCTTTTTGCCCGGATAAGACACAGATGAGACAAAGGTTTCCAGGTGGTTTTTCCGGTCGGCCGTGACTCCGACGAACGTGTATCTATAAATCAATCGGACGCTTCATGGAATATTTCTCCGGTCGGGCGGACGCGAAGTCTGCGCGACGACGAAGACGACGACGACGACGACGGACGGCGAGAGGCCGATTCACGGAGAGACAATGGGCGAGAGCCGCGCGATATACGTGCGCGCATTTTTACAACCCCGCGAGTCCATCTTCGGTATTGCGGTCGCCTTCTTGCTCGCTCCGGTTGCCCGCGCGCGCGGTCCGCGTCTCGCGCGACGGCGCAAAAAGCGCGGTGAGCGCGCGAGAGGTGGTAGACACGCTGGAATGTATTGGAACTTAATGAATTTAGTATTTGCTGGGTTGCGAGCGCGCGCGGGACACCCGCGGCCGCCTTCGTCGGTGCCATTTGTAATACACACTTGTGAATCAGCCTCTCATTTCTCCCTCTCCTCCCCCCGCCCCTCTCTCTCTCTCTCTCTTCGTCTCCGTCTCTCTTTGTGTTTGGCATCGTTCGTCATGACCGTCGCGCGACAATATAACCGCGTCACGCTTTGCCCCTCGCGTCGAAGAACCGCTTGTGCGCGCTCGCTCGCTCGATCATTCGCCACGTACGCTCTCGGGCCTTCTCGGCAATCGCAGGTGGCTGCCCGATTTACTTTCAACGCCCGGTGACAAATCCTTGCGACGTGGCCGTGATTATAAAGCAGCCCATTTATGCGTGATTAATGCGCTGCCCTCTCGCTGAAAGCGAGAGAATATAATTCACTCAGTCGCAAATTCGATATTTCTTGCGATATTTAAGGCCATGTGAAATACCGGCGCGCACCTCAAAAGTTTGGGACAGCCGTTAGTCGCGAATTATAATCGGATCGAAGTGAAAACTGAAATACATACGTCAGTAGCGTGAATCTCGGGAATGAATTAGTCAGAATTTTGATTTTGAGAAAAAAAATGCTGTCGGTAATCGATCTGTAATTTTTTTTTTTTTTTTTTTTTTTTTCGAAAATTAAAGTTCTAATTTATTCACGAAATTCACATTACTGGCGTCTGTATTTCAATTTTCACTTCGATCCGTTCACAATTCGCGCCAAACCGCTGTTCCGAAGATTTTCGGCGCTCAGTGTTGCACATGCCCTTAACGGCGAGCTCGAGCACGTGGACTCTGGGTGCACACTCTGTACGGACAACCGCAGGATGAACAAGCGACAGTTTGTTGATTTTTCATTTTGTCACGAGTGTCCCGCATGTCGGCTGCGTTCTTCGTTGCGCATATACCGAACCCGCGGAAACGGTGATTGCAGAGCTCAAGGCCTGTACCGAGAATATTCTCTCGTTACGGCCTCTCGAGAGTCCGACGTGTATTATTAGTTCGCCCAGGTCGCGGGTTGCCGGCGATAAATGAGATGACAAACTCGCGGTCCGCGGAAGGACGCGAGGGTAACGAAGGTCGAACGAGGTTCGCGTTCACTCGGGTGAGGTCGTTCGGCTGTTTAGCGAGCGGTGCGTCTTTTCGTCTTCTTTATTCGTCGCGAAACGCTAAAACTCGGCTCGCCGTCTTCACGCTCGGACTGTTTGGAGTCGGCGAGGTCGCAGCGCGGAGAAAGGAAGACAAATAGAAGAGAAAGAAAGGAGAGGAAAAAGGAGGAGGAGGAGGAAGTGAGAGGAAGAGATTCACGTGATGATCGTGAGCAACTCCGGAACGCACGTTCCACGCCGAGTTCCATCTCTTCCGTACGTGTCGTCCGGCAAACGAGCGCGTCTTCTTTCCCTCTGCTTGGCTGCGATGCGCGATTCCAGCAGCGTCACTTGGTCGCTCAGCCGCGGGCTCGTTATTCCGCTGTCCACTTCGTCGGTCTCCCGTTCCGTGCAGTCGCGTCCCACCACCCAAGTTGACATGTGGACTCTCGGACTTCATTTGGGTCGGTCAGCTTTCCTACGGGTCTCAGTTATCCGCTCCGTCTTATCCCACGGATTAGAAGACAGATGAAGCGGACTGGGGGAAGTTGGAGGACGATCGACGCGAAGCTCGCAGTCGATACCGTCGACAAGTGGATCAGCCAATATTTGCAGAGAGGTAAAAGTTCCTGGTGCATCGACGTTACATTTTCCATACTTTTCCCGACTACGTCCAAATGACAAAAAAAAGGTTTGTCGTTAAGTGGATTGGCTGATGTTGAATCATCATCCTCGCATATTTTTTTTTCACGTGTCTCGCGAATCTTCCGACGACGTGGCGCACTTCGTCGGATGTAATTACGGTGTCTTATCTCATTTCACGGATCTGAAAACAGATGAAGCGGACTGAGAAGGACGATCGGCGCAAAGCTCGTAGTCGATACCGTCGACAAGTGGATCAGCCAATATTTGCAGAAAGGTAAAAGTTCCTGGTACATCGACGTTACATTTTCCATACTTTTCCCGACGACGACCAAATGACAACAAAAAAAGGTTTGTCATTCAGTGGATTGGCGGATGTTGAATCGTCATCTCCGCATATTTTTTTGCACGTCTCCCGCGAATCTCGCGACGAAGCGGCACACTTCGTCGGATGTAACTGCTGTGTCTCCAGCGGATGTTGCGATACACGGCACGGCGAGCATCAGCGATCCCTCGCGCGTCTTTGCCCTTTTGCCGTGAGCGCGCGACTATTCCTGCGGGAGTTGGCCGCCAGCAGAAGCAGCGCACCGACGTCGACGCGCCGTGCCGTCGGTGTCACACCCGACGCCCACCACCTCAGCAAGGCGAAGTGCACCTGCGTTAACGCTGATGCACTTACGTACTCGTGGAAAGTGAGAAAAAGAGTTAGGTTTTTCCGGAACGCGAGCTGACACCTAGAATAAAACGACGTGGGCGCTGATGCGCTGTTCGCGTACGTATTTGCGTTGGCCGTGGAATTGCCTCACGTGCGCGGTTAATCGACCGTCAGCATCATTTAACTGCATTGTATTGGCGAATTCCATCGGTGAATAACGACGAAGCATTAGCCCCGGGGCTGTTGTCGAAGCGAAATCTCGGTATTCGCGGATGCGCGCGATACTTCAATCAAACGGATTGTTTGTCGTAAACGTGATAGATTGTAATAGCCGTCCCGGTGCGCCGGAGAATGTTCGATAATTGCCCGCACGGGGGTGACGCGCGGCGTAATTTTCCTCGCGAGGAAAAATAGAGAGACGACGAGGCACGAAGATAAAGAAGAGCGAAAAAGGGGGGCTTGTAACGGTATCGCAGGGAATGCAGGGAAGAAATGCGGCAACAGTGAGAGCTGCCGGCACCAGATAGTCAAGCATCATTGAGCTCGCCGGCCGCCGAGAGCTCTTCACCGTGGACTCACCGTCACTGTCCAGCGCGATCAGCCATTGCCGCCCGGGTAACCAACACCGCGTGAGTCCGTTAGACCCGGGACGTCGATACGACAGCACCGGTGGCGCGGGATCGGCGAGCAACGTAATTTGCAGGAGATTCGAGCACAATCGGGACGATACGAATCTGAACAATGTGCAGCGGTGCGTGGGGCTTGTTCGATGAGTCAGATGCAATTTGGAAAATTGAAGAATCCTGATGCGAGTGGTTGACACACGCTTCTAGTTCCGCTTAGCCTATATTCTATAAGGTAAATGCTGTACGTGACAGGGCTCCTATTGATGGCCGGGGGGCAGGTTTTTAAATAAGTCGTTATGGCAAATTTGTAAAGGGGGCCAGTAACAAGAGCGTACTCTTGACTCTGAATAACTCTTATTTTTGTAGAGCGATACTTACTAATTTTCTAGAAAGAAACCATTATGACTTGAATTCTCTGGCCACTTTTTTGTATTGCATCAGATTACATGAATCAAAGGTAGAATACAAGGAACACAATGAGCCCAAGAAAGTAACCGGATATTTGTTTGTCGTGGTTTCCCCTATAAGTATTGAGACTTAAAAACAACGTTTGGCTTGAAGACTAAATCAAGATGATATGCCGAGGTAGGTAGTCCGATAGCAGTAATAATGAGTTTCTTTAAAAAAAATTAGAAGGCCTGTAGACCTAGGCTTGCCAAGATTCGCTTGGTCATCCGAGTCCAGTCGTGGGACGCTGCGTTCAACCTTGTTGATACTTCCTCGAACGAGACGAGAACACGGAAGAGACCCACGGGTCCGTTCGCGGAAAAACGCCGCGCTAAGACTGTTTTGCAGTCGTAGCAGCGAGGCGTCCGCGAGAGTTCGCCACGTAGATGCCGGCCCGGCCGGAGCAACGAAGCGTGGTGGTCTTGGCGTCTTTGCGGCGTGACGACCGTGGCGTCGGGCAGGCAGGCGTCATTCGCGGAGCGTCGAGGGAGGACTTAATGTCGGGTTGGCAAATCGACGCCGGTGTCGGTCTGCCGCGTCAAAGTTGCCAAGATGGAATTTCCGACATTGCGATCATTTTTACGGGAGCTCTGACATCACCGTCCAGAGGAGATACTTGGGTTTACAGATCGAGATCTCTGAACACCGTGAAATGAGTATTTTCGGTCAAACAACAGACAGGGCTTTCTCAGTCCATTAGCGACTGACGTCGGTATTGCTTTAAAAAATTCGACCCGCGCGTCGAATTTTTTAAAGCTATCTTCACTTAAACTACTCGACGAATAGGGTTCAAATTTTGAGAGAATGTGCGGAAATACGCCATCATTGGGCTAAGCATCTGGCCTCTCCATACTTGATGCCGTTTGTTAAGAAGCACCGAAAAAACAAAAAGTCAGGTTAGGCGTAAGAGAGACAGACTTATAGGCCTTTAACATTGGCGACGAATTTCCGAGCGAAGTATCATTGCCTCTTAAGTGAACCTTTGAAACAAATCACATATTTCAAAGAGCATCAATGTACGATTGCCATACGAACGATGGGCATAACAAAAAATGTGGGTTCGAGGGTGTTTGGACATCATCGAAAGAGACCGGCTGCCCAATAAGGAATCGTAGTTATCTCTTCCTCCCTCGTACTTTGTTGCTCACACCTGCCTTCGTCCGTTTCCCCGCCGACTTCGGTCGCGACCTCGCGCCGTCTTTCACGCTGCCGAGGATCCGCGAACGCTCGGCGTTCCTGCGGTTCTCTTCCAATCGGCCGACCAACGCAGCATCAGCCCGCGAGCTGCGCGCGGCGAGACCCGAAGCAGGAGTAAACCGAAGGTCTAGGAAGCAGCAGCAACAGCAGCAGCACCGAGTACGCGGCGTAAACTTTGCGGCTGATCGTTTCCCGGTCGTAAATCGAACGAAACCACCGAGCTATACCAGTTATGCTCCCGGCCAGCCGGCGGAGGTCTGTATAACCAGACCTCTCTCTGTATAAAAGCAGAGGAGGCCCTCTCACGTGATGAGAGCGCGGTTTAACGAGAGCGCGAACTTAACCTCCGCGCACGCACGCGGTTTGTCCGAAAAAAAAAAAACAAAAAAAAAATCGTTACCATGCTCTCGCGATATACTCGAGTTATGCGAACCTCCCGTCGGAGCTGCGCGCGCGCACACAGCGATGTAGCCATTAAATGGGTCTCGAAGTTGGGAAAAATACCGGGAAGAGAATATCTGGCTGGCCTCTGTGCGCGTAGCCAGGGAGAAAAAGGATCCCAACAGCAGACGCGTATCGGGTGGTATCGTCCAGTCGAAATGATGCAGACAGCGCGCAGGCTTTCCTGCCTACGTACCGGCTCATTCCGCGCATCCTCGAGGATTATTATAAGTACAGCGGACTTGCGGCACCGTAGCGCACGCCAGGCAGTACGTCTCGATTATCGAGCAACTAGGCGCGGACTCTGCCGCGGATCGCGAGCTCCCGCAGTTTCATCGAACAAACTCTTTCGACCTTTTTTTAGTTCGTTGTTTTGGTTTATTTTTATTTTTTCTTTTTTTTTTCGTTCTTCATTTCAGCGAGGATAGCACCGGGTGGATAATCAGTGCAGGTATTACACGTCGACTCGCGCGCTACACACACGTAACCTGCGCTCACTTCGCGGCTATATACGGTCGTTAATAATATGCGAAGCGAGAAGAACCTCGCGTGACCGGCAACAGTGAATAGGGCCGCACTGCACTTGGCTTCGCGAGACCTCGAACCTGCCACCTGCTGCGAGGATTTAGTGAAAGATTCAACCATTAATCGAGAGGCTGCTGCTTTCTCGCTCGCGCCGGCCGGCCGGCCTGACCTCTTTGTGTCTTGAATTGATAATGTCACAGCAAATATTCGTAATAATGTTTCGGGTTCGAGTCCCAGGGATCTCAATATCTTACCTCTTTCCAAAACTTCGTCAATGCATTCGTAGTATGATTCTAAACAAATTCCCGAATACTCGGCCCAATCGTTAAAATAGTTACAAATTTAATCAGCCGCCAGGTGTCGATATGCGTTTACTCCTTAAAACAGAATAAACGAGTTCGGATGTTTCATCGGTCATAAACACACATCGGAGCGACCGCGGTGGACCATCTGTTTGTCACAAGGTTTCGAATCGGTCGTGGACACCCAACTTGCGCCACTCGATGATCGCCAGTGGAAAGTATATCGACGCGAGTGACAAATCGACCTTGGCCCTCCGCGGAATGTTCTGATTGATGAATTCGGCATCGTTGCTCCCGGTGAATCGTGTAGCGCAACCGCGCGGGAACGCGGAGAGACTGCTATGACGTCGAGCGGAGCAACGGACTGAATCACAAGATGAGGGACGATATAAACCGGACGCGGTGCTGGAACGTGTGCACCGGGAGGCCACGGAAACTCGATCCGATCGAGTATCGGGACTTCGAAGGGCGCTCGAAGCACGCGGCCCAGCTGCGGAGATTCATTGTTGGGTCGCGCTCGTCCCGCAGGCGTCGGTGTTGCCGCGGTCGCGCCCGTGGATCGCGGCGGCTACCTAGCTACACACCTAGCCGTATCCCTCGGGCCGAGAGTACCGTAAAGTAACGTGGGTAGTCGTTCGCCGCGATAAATTCAGCTCACCGCGAAAGAAAGCGTGTTACGGCTCGTGTTGCGGGCACCGAGTAACGCGCGTTCGCGGCGTGAATCTCGCTCGCGCGCGCGCCGAGAGCACCGACGAGAGAGAGATATACCCGTCAGTGCGCGGACGCTGGGAATCCGGACGAGCTCTGTTTAGCATTCTTCCGATGATGCACGACCTGTGCTCGTCACGGGAGTCACATAAACGACAGGGAACGACGATACGATATTCGCTCGACGCACGTGGGAGAAATATCAGACAAGGCGGAACATCAGACGTCACGTCACTCGAGCCGATGAACTCATAATCAGCCAATCGACATTCATAGTCCTGTATGTTACCTAATATGTTACAGCATTTCCGCGGTGATTTCATACTTGGTTTTTTATTTTTATTCTTAAAAACTTGGCCCTTTTTGCACCTTGCACCGCTCCAAATCGGATCCATATCTCTGCGTATGAGAAATCAGACTCGGTATGCGGTAATAATTCCCGGCTTGTAGATATACCTCCGCTAAAAGCTCCAATACCTCGCACGCTATTTCCGCGCATAATGTTTATTGGCTTCAAGGTATACTTTCTATATGCTTGAAACACTGTACAATCGGAGATACAGCTGCAACGAACTGTACAATTTACGTTGCCGCGTTGTTCGACGAACTCGAACAAGCTAAATCAGACTCGTTGCAATAATATAATTCCAGGCTTGTAAATACACCCGCTAAAAGTCCGTCCGATACTTCGCACGCTATTTTCGCGCGCAATCTTTACGGGCTTTAAGGTGCTTTCTATATGCTTCAAACACTGTAGAGCGGAGATAGCTGCAACGAACTGTCTACAATTTACGTTGCCGCGTTGTTCGCAGCAGCGTAAATTGTAGACAGTTCGCAACGCAGACGGCGCAACGCAGACGAATAACTCAACATCAGCCGACTAACATTTCTAGTCCCGTATTGCACCTGGCATCTTACCGCATTTCCACAATTATTTCGTAATCATTTTTTTTGCTCTTCACAACTTGGTTCTTTTTAAACCTTGGGCAGTTCCAAAACAGATCTTCATCCCTGGAACCTCGGACGCTGAGACGAGTAGCTCGTCAGAGACGAGTAGCTTAATCAGACTCGTTGCAATGATATAATTCCAGGCTTGTAAATACCTCCGCTAAAAGCCCGTCCGATACTTCGCACGCTATTTCCGCGCGCAATCTTTACGGGCTTTGAGGTGCTTTCTATATGCTTCAAACACTGTAAAATCGGAGATAGCTGCAACGAACTGTCTACAATTTACGTTGCCGCGAACAACGATGCGGCAACGTAACATTACGGAGCACTGCGCGGAGGCACGCGAGAGCTCGGGGCGCATAGCAGAGCGTCGGCAGAAAATGGTGCGAAGGTGGACAGACTGACAGACGGACAGACGGACGGACAGACACGACGGTTGCGCGGGCCGCTAGTAGAGAGATCTTTCGCGCAGCTCTCCTCTGTCTATTCACGCGGGTACCCACGACTTCGATGCCAGCGTCGGGTATACACGATCTCCTCTCGCGGTCCGCACTGGTCGGCGACTCGCGCGCGCACGCAGCATCGGTGGAAACACGGACGGGCGACGCGCAGCGCGTCCAGCGTGTCCAGCGTGTACGTCCATAGGGGTCCCGGCATGCCTGTGTACTGGAAGTACATAATACACGGGTTGTAACGCAGACTTTCTGCCCGCGAGACATCCGCGTGCTCGTAAATTGTTCTCCGGCTATTCAGCGTCGAAGAGATTCGCGCCGGTTTTCCTAGAGGAACGCGACGTGAAGAACGCCGCGGAGCCAGGCGGAAATAGGAATCGTGGTCACGAGAGAAAAGCGGAGGTACCGAAGAATTGCGAAGACCTGATTTCACGCGAACAACGGTAGGTTATGGGACGTACAATGACATACATACAATGATTATTATTTACTTATATTGTTAAGAGATCTGTGAATGAACTATGTTTATCAAAAAGTCACGAAATGTTTATTCGTAATTTCGCGGTTCGTCTGATCGGTAACACGTCCGTAGTCTTCGCGATGCCAATCGAGACTCCTTTATTTTGGTTCTGTCATCGTCGTTATGTTGGTCCGTTGTCAAGTGCCGCGTTCGGTCCAAACCCCGATACGTCATCACGCAGTTATGCCCGTTACAATATATATATTTATATATATATTTAATTATTTATTTACTCATTTATCTAATTCATTTAATTTTTTCTCTCGGCCAGTGAGAAACAATGTCTGCATCCGTTTTTCCCTCGCGCTGTGTCTTTAAGGGAGCCGATGTCCGAAGACCTCGCCTACACCACCGCTCTTCCCGCGTGCGCCACGAGCGCCTAGGTTTCCGTGTGGCTCGCAGTTTCGATGTTCAAGACTGCTCACATAGAGAAGAGAGACAGAGGCAGAGAGAGCTGCTTTAATGCATGTAAAACGTTGTGCATACGCCCGCGAACGAACGTAACCAACGAACGAACATCAAAGAAGCAACAAAACCGCTAAATTATCGGCTTGTCCCGTTCCCCCGGACTCCCCTTCGCCCTCTTCCCTCTTACCGCGTTCTGTGCAATGTAGGCAGGCGATGGGGTTAAGGGTGTAACACCGCGAACGGCCGAGAGACGGCGGAGGGGCCACACAGCCATCGCAGAAGCTGCAGCAGCAACAGCAACGAGCAACAGCACCGGCAGCGTGCAGTGTGCAGTGTTGCTGTTGCATCTGTGCCACACGTAATTGTATAGGAGGTCTTCGCGTACAACGCGGAGCTCCGCGAGACCCAGTGGCATCGCGCTCGCGCGCTGTTTATTCTCTTCCCGGAGAAGAAGCCGCGCGCACTCTCCGTAACCCTCTTTGGCATGAAGGCTGCGGAGAAGGCAGAGGGCAACCTTTTATACTCGGAATCTTTCGTTCGCCTGCGTCGCTGCTGTTGCTGCTGCTGCTGCGCTCCACCACACCGAGCACCGACAGCAGCTTTTGCTTCCTCGTTGTACACTTGCAGCACAGCTGCCCTTCCGCGCTGCACTTTAAGCACGATCCGACGATTCGCGGACGATGAAATTGGAGGAAGAGCTGCTGCTGCTGCGCGGGTTACAGCGCGATCCCATCGGCGAACCAACGGTGTCAAGACGGATCAAACGTTGTGTTTAAAACTGCAAACCTTGGGTTTCCTAGGCCTGTCGCGAATATAAAAAAAAATGAGTGAGTAACAACCCTCGAATGTTTCAGTGTCCGAATTAAGGAATCCATGCGCAGCTTGGAGCACACCTATTTATTTCCTATTTCATTTCCTATTTAAATTATTGGCTAACATAACCAAGGATTCCGTACGTTAGACAATCAAGCGATTAGTAGGGCTAACCAATGACTGGATTACGCCTAGCCAGTTTTTCTTGGTAACATATTTTAAATCAAGATTTTTGTAGGCCCATTCAAGACCTTTTCTCAGCGCACAGACCAGCACAGCCGTAGCTTATGACATGGAAAATCCACCTAAAGAAAGTGATCCGATCACGACAAGTCAAACTTCACCGTTCCGAAGGCTCCGACCATTCCACTCGGTAAAGTGTCCTGTCCAGGCTGACATGCCGAGGACCACGGATCATATACCTTTCACACACAGACCTTCGTGCAAATAACGGTGCGACCATGTTTGTCCGTGCAAACGGGATCTACCGCTCCACAAATATTATTCATATACATCACCAGAGATGCACAATATCCATATCGATCGAGTGAACGCCGCGCATAAGGCGATGTACCTCGCATAATGGCAGATCGCGAGCGTGTCGAGGGATTGTCGACACATCGATATAACGAGATATATCCGCCTCTCGTTGCTGCGCAGAGTGGCGCATTACGTCAGAGGTTGCGAGAGATCGCGACGGGATCGTCGATGCGCAGGCGCGCGCCGCCGCTGCGCGCGGTCCTCGCTCTTTATACCAGCGACGACGCGCGCAGCGAGAGAGGCGATACGTACGCGACCGCACGTTTCCGCTCTTTAGTCGGGGAGCGTACGGCGATTACGATAATTCGCCTTATATACTGCGCGGAGGACCCGCGCGCGCGCGCATGCGCGGTCAACGGTACGAGACGATCTCGCGGTCGGTAGACACTACGACGCGAAAGGATCGTGCCCGTGGCTGGTGTCGGTGTACCTACACAGTCGCAAACCGCAGCAGCTCGGCTCCTTCCTCGGCTCGAATCCTTGCATGAGTCTGGGACGAGGCGACGCGGGGCTGCTCCGCCTCTGCCTGGTATTATAGTCATGCACAGATCCTCTCCGTTTCCATTCTCCGTCTTCCGGCTCTCTGCGCCACTCATCGATTCACACGATCGTGCGACACGAGTCCGCAAGATTAGTTCGGCGAAACGAAGTCAGAGAGGCAAAGGAGCGAGAGAGGAAGCGAGAGGAATAAAGGGTCGCTCGGAGCACGCGCTGCGGTGCCGCGAGTCGCGCGCTTCCTTCTTCGTGGCGCAGCGGCGCATGCGCCGTTTCTTTGACTCCTCGCGCGCCGTTCCCCATTTCCTGGTTTGTTTCGCGCAACCCGGCGCCCACCGAGCGCTCCGACGAGAAATTCTTCGCGCCTGTCTATGGGAAACAAGAGTCTCCGAGACTGGATACATGTATAAGTGTGTGTTTGTGTTTGTGAGCGGGAAGCGAGAAAATTGCGGGGAACGGAAAATCATATGCATTCGAGCGAAATTACGATCAATTTGAACGATTGAAAACGTGTTCCTCGTGAGTCGCGACGAATTTTGTGTTATTTTGAATATCGCGTCGTAGGATATGTGATGGAAATAGAAAGGACGTATAGTGGGCATGGAAGAATATCAACGATAATAATTCTCATTGATACGTTGATGAGCAAGCTGACGTGATTATTAGTCTTCCAAACTTCATATTACAATGCAGTCATTTATCATGCGCGCATTACGTGAATCTGCAGCGGCCATGACAGTCCGAAATCGACTTTATATAGAAGTCGTCGCCTACCAAGCAGAACGCTTGAAAGATGACTTCAGTTTTCAATATTTCGACTGTCGATGTGTCATATCCTTTTTAAGAGAGAATTTCGATCAACGCAATAGAAACATATACAAAGAATAACACATTTATCTTCTGTAAGAACGATACACGACAAATCACAATAATTATCATTGATCGGTAACCGCAAGTGTTTTTCGATCTGTTCGTTTCTTCGAGAAAACGGTTCATCGTATTTTTTTGCTTCGTTCGAGGACGCTGAACTCTGCTATTACAAGAGTCGGAAAACCTAAGAGGTTCCGCATCGTTGAACGCACACATACACACACGCACACGCACGCACTATTGGCACATGAATGGCACACGGCCGAGCCTGGGGCACGATCACGCGATCAATCGGTGGGACGAATCTCGAGGCTCGCCGGCCGGCCGAACGAGCGGTTAGTGTCATTTGCATCGAAGCTGTCTATCGTCGACGATATCCCGAGGGCTTCTGACCGCAGCCGCAGGAGAAGTCATTAGAGTTGCAGAGGGCTCCGCCGAGGCGTAGACTATTTACATAGGTACAAGTAAATGTGCGGATGGCGCAGCGAGGCCGCTGCTGCTGCTACTGCGGCGTTATATAGAAGGCCATGCACCGCGCGCAGCTCGCGACGACGAAGAAAACAGCTGTCGGAAGCCGTCAACCCTCAATCGGAATTCGCAAAGCGTTCCCAAGGGACTAATTAACACAACCCCGCGCGTAGCGCTCAGTCCCCGCGGGCACGCCATACGCGAAGTTTAAGATCCCGGCCGTGAGATCGCGTTCTCTTGGTTCTCCATGTCTTGGCTCTCCATCTCGCCGGTTGTCATTCCCCCTTGTCCCATATTTAATGCCGGCCGTCTCGTCGCCGAGCTCAGAACTGACTCCTATTCTCAACCTTGACTATAGGGAGTGTTTAATATAATTTGATAGCAACGAGGCCTATACAAGACGGCGTACACTTAATAATGTCAGTTCTCGTTGCTCGCGCGCCTCGGAGAGATTAAGTATCGGCGGTGGGAAAGGAAGTTCACGTGATACTGTTGATTGATAAAAATTGATTTCGCTCAGGTTCTCGGTAAAAACGTACGATGTCGAAGTGATGAGGTCATGATTATGATGATGAGAGCGCTGCGTAAACAGGTGGAACAAGACACGGTGCCGCGGGGCCTGGATGTCTGGATGAGCTTCGATCATTTTTTTTTTCTTCCAGAGTGCGTGTGTCGTTAGTTCACAAACGAGAGGTATTTTTTCTTCGCCGCTGCCAGTTGTCTTGAATCCGTGTAACCCCTTCCTGAAAACGACTTTTCTGAAGTGCAGTCTGCAGGTCCGGATAAACCTCAACCATTTTTGCAGAATGTACTCGCAGTTAATTCGCTAACGAGCGATATTTTTTTTCTTCATGGCTGCCAGTGTTGTCTCGGATCGCATCGAGGCAGCGAGTGAATTACGAATAAATCCCTAAAGCAAACGGACGCGTCTGCGCTCGAAGGTAACATTATCCGGGCATAACGATAACAAACTGCAATGAGTACGTTGACAAGCCGTTCAGTTAACTCTTACTATCCTTGATTAATCTTCCAGCGATAAATATATCCGCCCTTCAGCCCCTCCTGGAAACCGCGCAGTCTGGTTTGACTGGGTCAAACACGCGGTTCGCGCCGGGCTTATGGGTATCTTCGAGACTCGCGACGAAATATACGAGCGCGAAACGCGCGCAAGAGACGAATGAGGACACCGGGCGAACCGGCGACAAAGACCCTGCAGCAGCAACACGATGAAAGTTTCTCGCTTGTATCAAGGCGAACTGGCTGTATACAAATTGCGTATTGATTAGCATCTTAATACGTCCCATGTCCCTGAGGTTTATAGCCCACCCTCTCCGCAGGGCGATCGCGACTCAACGTGGACAACACGCGGACATCGGGGAAATAAGCGGCACCACAGGCCAGCAGAAGTCCAAGTCCGCGTCCGTCGCTGCCCGATAATTTTTTCTCTATGCAGTCCGGTTACCCGGCTCCGATGCGGGGCTTTATATCTTTAAGACGCTGCGCGCACCTCGCCACGTCCGTTCGCAAAGCGCGAAGATTGCGAGTTGCGCGAACCACGAGGGAGCGCGTCGACGTCGTAAAACTTCGCTCACGAGAGATGTTTGCGTTACGAAAAATCCCCGAGCGAAGGGAACGCGGACCGTTCGTGTTACCCTCAGCCGTCAGCACTTTATCAGCGCGATCGGGCAACGAGACATTCAATTATATCGTCCTAATGAATCACGTGGCGAATGACCGATTGCCAGCGATAAGACTCGAACGAAAAGTTCGAGTTATTGGCACTTGCGTTTCGGCGTCGATGTTTTGGCTCGTTAAAAAGTTTACCTCGGCGACTTCGGCACTGGAAGAAATCGTGTTCTGCCGCAGAACTTATCAAATGTCGGAAAAATACTCAATCTCGATTGTCTATTAGATCAATATAGACGGATTAAAAAAAATTCTAATCCACTAGGTGGTAATGTTTTATTTTTGTTCAGCTAAACTCAGAAAAATACGTGGTAGATTGTACTGTACCACATATTTGCCTGAGAGGACAACAATGCTTTTACGATTATCGCGACGATAATTAATGTAACCGGCAGTTCATTATGGTACCTGTGACTATTTTATACAGTATGACACCACTGTCAGAAAAGACTGGAAGTTTGAATCCATAATCTCGTCAAATAAATGTAATGTACAATTGTAATATAAAATTAAGGACCTTTGCAATGAAATTAGAATAGATTAAAAAAATAAAAATACTTTTACAGTAAAATTAAAGCAAATTATAAAAATTACTGTACTAAAAAGAAATATGACCTCGCACTTTTATAGAAAATTTTACTAACCAGTTTATGAATAAAAACTTCCAGTACATGTACATTAAATTTCAAGAAATGTTTTTCTCAGTGTCACTATACTCAGCATTGTTGTCCCACGGAGTTCATTCAGTGATAGAACAACCAAACAATTGTCACAGCGCGATTGCCTCGTCTGAAATTTCAGTAATAATCGCCGATCGCTTGCCGCGGCGACGGACAAAGTTCGCGATACACACGATCGTCATCTCTGCGGTTGCTGGGCCGCGCGGCGATGTCGGGACGAGATCCTCGCGCAGCCGTTGAATTGATTTATCAACGGTTAAGCAGCATAAATTGCCGGTTGATTAATGCCCGAAGCATCGGAGCTGACGAGAAGATCTCGGAGCGATCGCGAGCCGACGAGCGAAGCGACCGCGCGCGGCATAACTGGAGCGACGTGTATATGCAGCAGCCGCGCGCGCACCGAAAGATAAAACTGCTGCGTGTTCTCTGTCCCTCTCGGCGCGCGCGCGCGCGCGAGATACGCACCGCGAGGACCACTTAGCCCGCGCGCGTCGTCCTCGAGAGCCTCGCGCGAGATTCTCTCTGTTCCGCGCACTGAGTGCCCGGCGATCGGCCTCTTGCGATCGTTTATTTCTATCGCGATACGAATCTCCGATGCTGCTGCTTCAGCTGCTGCTGTGTTACATCTCATATACCAGGTACAGTACGCGCGATCGATATAACGCAGCACCCAACGACTATAACAGACCGTCGAGCGCCTGACGATCCTCATAATTGGCGGTCGATTGGCCGCGCTTATCCAACCTGGACGAGTGACTGACTCGCATCCAGCCTCGTGGGATGGATATCTCGCCGGACTTGGAAAAGTGTTCGATAAGCGTTTTGCGGACGTAAATCTCATCCGTAATGCGGAGAGTGATCGTCGGTTGCTGCCGATACTTGTGCGGATAAAATAAATTTCCGGGTTTTGCGATATAAATTGTGCGACGATATCGATTGGATCGAGGCTCGATTTGTGTCGTCGCGAATATCATTAAATTTCATCGTTGTAGTATATACATTTTCATCATTGTGGATTTTATCCTACGATCCTCGCGTCTCCCGTTCAAAGAGCATTTTTATCGCGTTCATCCGACAAGCCACGCAGGGTTAATGTGCAGGGTAAACGATTGCGGTGATTGATCGTTCGCGGAAAAGGACGACTGGGTGGTTTGCTGCGCGTGTGGCTGTTGCTGCTGCTGCAATCTTTCTCGATCCTCGGAAAGCGAGCTTGACACGGGCCAATCGCGCGAGGCGGTATTACTGACAACTATACGGCTCTTATCCTGTCTCGCGCAGGTAAATAAGATTTCAATCCCAACCGAGAGACGCACTTTCCATAGTCTCTCGCGTGTTCACTCGGTGCTTCCATAAATACACCGACGTCATTAGTGTCATTAGTCCTGGAAACGGCGCGATCGTTAAGGCGCTTCTTATCTCGCATGATGCTCTCGTGACCCCGCGCGCGATTCGCGCGCGCGGGAATTCTCCAACTCACGTGGAGAGGATCAGACGCGTATCGACGGGTTTTTGTTTAATGCCGGGTTATTCATGTCAACGGCGATTTTCTATCTCTTTCTCTCTCTGGTTGCGCCGGAGATAAATGGCCAATTGCGGGAAATAATGAGGTGGTTAAATACGTCCCGGCGAGTTCGCTTGCGCGGAAAATACTGTGTTTACGTTGTTGCGACTAAACGGTTCGTTGTAACCAATAACACGGTTCGTCCGACCAATTAACAGGGTCATACTCGGATAATTTCTTTTTTTTCCTCTTCCCGTGCGGATCAATCGGCCGAACGATCGACCGAAGCCAATCGGTCGATTAGATTCGCGCGTCGGGTTATTGACCGAACCCCGTAAAACGCGTATAATACGAGCCGGCGTAATTATTAAATTGCTCGCAGAAACTCATCGCCGGTTTCCTCCGTTAAACCCTGGAACTTTATTTTTTCAACTCGCTCGCACTCGGAACGTGGCGCGTAGGAACACCCTTCGAAGAATTGAAACGTTAGAACCTCGGCGCGGCGGCGCGAGGTCACCGGATAAGACGCCGTAAAACGCGCGCGCGCGGCTTCTCGCTCGTTTAATCCCTTCCCGACAAATAAATACCGTCTAATGGGTAACGAATAAGATTCGAATCGTAAACGGCCAGACGTGCATCATAACGCTCGGGCGCATGCGCTCGCGCGCGGAGCGCCTCGCGTGCGCTCGGCCGTTTTCAATAAATTCCAAACTCATTAGCGTCGTGACTCCGGCCGCGCGCTCGCGCGCTCTCTGCGCTCGAAATGAATTCCTCGCGTCTCTTGTTCTTCCTTGCGAATCCTTCGCGGACCCTTCGCCAACAATTTTTCCGTCGCACGCGACGATGTCTAAATAGCCGGGTTGTCAATTTCCTCGCGCGCGCTGCGATACAGTCGCCATCGGAATATCGTCGGTTTCTCGCCGTCTTCAAATGGATTCGTCGATGCGTCGCTGCTGAACCGCCGCGGATATCGGCGAAGCTGCGCGCACCGCGAGCACTAAAGCGGTTTAATTTACGAGTCACGAGGTAAACTTGCGGCGGGATTCGCATTATCGAAGAGGAGAGGTCGACGCGGATATACAGACGCGCGTCGGCTGAAAGGGAAAAGGGAAGGTGCGCACCGCGCGGGTTCGGACACGCAGCGTCCCCTCCGTATGCGCGCGTCTCGCTTTCGTACCTTCTTCTCGTTCGTCCGCCCTTCGCGCGTAGACGTCATAATTGCGGACATAACCGGAGAATAGTAATTTACCGCGGTAGCAGGCGGCTGCGGCTCATAAGCAGACTTATACGCATCCTCCTGTATATATACGATGTATGTACGAGGTATATGAGGTATTGCCTATAGGGCGAGCCCCGCGCGTCGGTAAGGATCGCGAATAATGAAGACCGTTAACCCTTTCATGCGGAGGCAGATCGTTAAGAGCCTTTATGCCGCGTGATCCTCCACCCTGTGCCTGACGCGCTCTGGTGCCCCGATGTCGGGCGCCCCGCTTGTTCGATTATAAACTTGCCCCGTAACTGCGACAATTTACTCTCCCACTCTGTTTTTCTCTATGTGCTATTTCGTCAATCGCTTTTTTCAAACGCTTTTTATATGCATTTTTCCTTTGCTATTTTTATTATACTTTTCGCTTATTTTGATTTTTGTTCATCTATGTAATTATTCTGTATTGCCCTGTGTACTATGCCTTAGCTTAAGCTCTAAATGATTGGCCCTGAGATCCGTACACAGTTAAAAATCTACAGTGTCTAACGCTGTTGGTGTGGACTTTTTCCTAGTGTTACTTATTACAGTGTTAATAGTAACACTCTTTACGGTGTAAAATTAACACCAGCCGTTTCGTTAAATTTTTCCTGTATTAACGACGAAACATTGTAACACTTTTCGCTTTAAAGGCATGAATGCACGTATCATGTGTGATATTTTATTATCTCGTGAATGAATCAGTAGCTTTTCTCAGTTTTTATCGAAAAATTGAAGGAAAAAATCGATATTTTCATTACATCTTTCTTTACCGGGTAATTGATCTGTAATTTATTTTTCGAAAATCAAAATTCTGCGTAATTCATTAACGAGATTCACATTACTGGCGTCTGTATTTTTATTTTCGCTTAGATCCGATGATAATTCGCGAAAAACGGCACTTCTGACCTTTTGAGGTGAAAGTCGGTATTTCAGACTCCGTTAACATCGCTCATTAACACCGTGATTGGTGTGGATCTATAAATACCGTCTTGGTGTTGTTTTTAACACCGGATTTTTAACAGTGTAAGAACTCTGATCCTTAGGAAATTTAATTCCAGGATCAATGAAAACAACTCTAAGCTTCTAACCCCCTCACTGAAAGCAAGAGCCCTCTGCTCCAGTGTATACTGCAAAATAAAAAGGAGCGAGGCTGCAACTGTTCGACAATGGCCACAGCGACTTTCGAACCGTTCACCCCGGCCACTTCGACCGTCGGCTCTTTATACACACCGCGATTGCCTTTTAGATATATACGTATATATGTGGTTGAGCGTGAAGTGAAACTAATCGGTCGGACGTCGCGGCACCCGAGACACCATCACGCCGATCTAATTATATTCCGGAATAATATCGAGCCCGCCCCGCGCAGTTATAATGACTTTTCGCGTCCCCGGGGTCGATAATCGCATTTATTTGATTAGCAATTAGCGGAATTATCGGTGGAACAGAATCACTCGAAGCGTTTAGTCGTCGACGTAATTGATAGTCATGATAATGCCGTATATTTTCATTTTTTTGTGGTTGTCCAGTTCTTCGTTAGGAATTAGAAATGTTCTGTCTGTAGCCGCGGTTTCATTTATTTTCCACGTTAGCAGTATCTAATTTTCAGTAATTTGCTTTTTTCTCAGATGTCAAGAATTTTTTTGTCTAATGAATATTGGGCTTAATATTACTTTGCTGTACTTAAGTAAGGTTGCTTATTTGTGGCTGAAGATCCGACGAGACGCGAACGAGTTGATATGGTGCTGCGTGTGGGTCGTGCAGTATTTTTAACATTCCGGAGAAACCCGACGAACAGGGATACACTCGGACAGTCGGACAAATCGTGTACCGTTCGCCACCGGTGGAATCTCAGCGGCTCTCGTGACATATTAATTTTAACAGTGCCTCTAAAACGAACGAGCTGAAGTGAAAAATAAAAGTCACGAGTGGACGAGGAATGCGAGAGCCGAGAACGTACGTACAGTGAAACGTAGTATGTACTACGTATACAACGCGCGAGTCGTTGCGTTATGGCTCGGCGAAGTCGCGCGGTCGGCCACGCTCAAAGGTGCCTCGTAATAATACTTTGGCACGGTGCGCGCGCGATTATGCGACGCGAAAGGGAAAGAACGACTGGCCGCGCGGGCCGCGCGGCTGTCCGTTGTGCAGCTCGAGGAGAGAGAGAGAGAAAAAAAACGGTGAGGAAGAACTGGAAGCCGGCGTGGCGACGACTCTCCGGGGAAAGCGAGAATGAAAAAAAAAGGAATACAGAGACGAAAGACCGGAATCCATGACACTGCTATTCACGACCTCTCGAACCCGCGACGACCCAGGTGAAACGTGACGCGAATTAAAAGGCGAACGAGCTAATTCTATTACGGCAAACGTGACGATGTGAATGAGCGAGGTGGCGACGACATAGAAATTTCAAACGGAATGTATTTCCGGGCAACTGAGGTCTGAAGTATTTTTAGCAAAATTGTTTGTGTACACTGTTAAAAATCCGGTGTTAAAAACAACACCAAGTCGGTGTCTATATAGGTCCACACCAATCACGATGATAATGAGCGGTGTTTACTGAGTCTGAAATACCGACTTTCACCTCAAATGGTCAGAAGTGCCGTTTTTCGCGAATTATCATCGGATCTAAGCGAACATTGCAATACAGACGCCAGCAATGTGAATCTCGTTAATGAATTAGTCAGAATTTGATTTACGAAACAAAAAAAACAGATCAATTACCCGGTAGAGGAATCTGTAATGAAAAAATCGATTTTTTTCTTCAATTTTTCGATAAAAACTGAATAAGCGACTAATTCATTCACGAGATAATAAAAAATCTCACATGATACGTGCATTCATGCCTTTAAAGCGAAAAGTGTTATAATGTTTCGTCGGTAACACAGGAAAAATTTAACGAAACGGCTGGTGTTAATTTTACACCGTAAAGAGTGTTACTATTAACACTAATAAGTAACACTAGGAAAAAGTCCACACCAGCAGCGTTTGATACCGTAGATTTTTAATAGTGTATATTTGTTTCTATGTATACAAGAAAACCTGCAATATAAAATGACGTGGAAAATATATCATACATTTCTTAATCGCAAACTCTATGATAAAATTGTTTTTTCTCCAAACACGGTTATCTCCGGGGATCAGGAGATGCAATATCGAAGACTCAGTTCAAGGGATGCGCGCCAACGTGTGGCGCAAAGTTGCGCGTGAGGCGACTGCACGTGCGGAGACACCGGGAGAGCAGTGGAACAGCACGGAACGCGAGAATCCCGCTGTAACATTCTCGGCAAGTTGCTAATGCGTTTCCGATGTAGAGGCGACTTCTAATCGACAGATTTACACCGTCTAGCCGGCTTTCGGTTTGTCGGGTGAAACCGATCCGGGACTCCGAGGGCTCCGGGCGTTGAGAGTAAAGTCGGATAGTCCTTTTACAGGGCAGATAACTGCGTACAGTGCGACCTGCTTGGGCTCGTGCAAAAAGTGGGGAGAGACGCGTGAGCCGGGCCAACGACCAATCAGGCTGGAGAATCAGCCGCGCGCGCCCCACTCTCTCGCAGCTTCGACCAATGGAAACCCACAACGCTGCCTATCGTTCGCCGATGCGAACCTAAGCGAAAGAAAGTAACGGGAGGTTTCACTGTACACAATACAAAGCCTTATGCTAAACATTGTAGTCTAAGTATAAACAAACGCCTGCATCAAAACCCAGAAATGTCCGAACACGTAATACGCTGGCTACGGCGAAGGTCGCGGATGTTTCTCCGACAATTTCTTTGTTTTCTTTTCTGTTTTCTATATATATCTATTTTCTTTTTTTTCATTCCCTCCGTGTTCAATAGCGAGTCGGGTGCATTGCGTATTGTGCCCATTTCCATGGGGGGCGATGAAGGTCCGGCCGCGCTGTCGCCGCGCGCTGACATCGCTGACAGGAGCCGCAGTAGTTAGAAGCCTCAAGTCTGTATTATGCAAAGTCGCGAGGGGATTCCGGAGACTTTTCCCCATAGAACAGTCGGAGAATCGCGACGACGTCGTCGCGAGCTGTGAGGAGCTCCCAGCAGCTCTCGGCGTGGGCATCGCTCTCACGTTAAAAGGCCTAGAAGCGCGCGCTGCGCCGGTGTCCGCGCACTTCCGGCTCGATTCTCTCCGGAGACTTCGTTACGAGAGCAACGACCACCTTACGAGCCGTGCGGACCGAGGCGCGCTGTCTCGTTGCACCCGCCGAGAACACGCGGAGAGCACGATTGCTCCACGGCGGCTCTGTCGTCTTCTCCGTTGCGTTATTCCTGTTCCGAGCACCTCCGGTGCGCTTTGCTACTATATGCAACCTCATCCCAAAGGGCTGACTCAGTCTAAGCGCGCGCTCGGCAACTTCGTGCCTGAATGGCTTTAAAATCCTCGCTTATCGCGTGGTTTTCGCTGTTCAACGCGCGCCTCTTCCAGCAGCAGCTTTATCAGGCTGCGTCTGCTGTCCCCGGTTTTCTCCATTGTTCCCGTAGCCCGGGAACGTCCGTGAACCCGCGAAGACGATGGAATCAGGGACGTTCGAGACACGGTAGGAATATATTTTGCTATTGGCCTGACGATTTTTATGGTAATTATTTTCGAAGACGATGGAATCAGGGACGTTCGAGGTAGGGTAGATATATATTTCACAAAGCGGCTGACGACTTTTAGGATAATTATTTGCGGAGACGATGGAATCAGGGACGTTCGAGGTAGAGTAGGAATATATGTTACAAAGCGGCTGACGATTTTAATGATAATTATTTGCGGCTTTGCGAATAAAAAATCATGAGCTGAGAGTGGAAACAAGATAATCCGGACAAATAACGAAATAACGTTACGACAGTGAAAACGAGAAGGAAAAATCCTTTGCTGATAAATGGAAACAAGATAAGGTGCGACTGATAGCGAAATAAAGTCAGCTTCACAAACGGAGACTTCGAAATATTCCTTTATCGAATATTATCCTTACGACGTGTTTCAAACGGCTCCGCGGAGGTCAGCTCGTAATGCCGCGGATATTTTATTCCACTTTTTCTTCGCATTTGTCTCAAGCGCCGAGATAACGCACGCGCGTTATTTCGCATAATAGGAGGACGCGATAACGCTTACGCGGCGTCGGAAAATCGCGTGGGCCTATCGGCTCGAAATTAATACGCGCGTGCTCGGCGCGCGTTCATCCTTCGGCCGGTGTAGTGCATTCTCGTGCTTTTTTTTTGCATCGTCGCGCGAACACGCGACAACGCTCGCGCAAAGCTTGTGCATGGAGAAAAGGATCTGATAAAATTTACCAAACGCGGTAGTAAAAATTACCAATGCGCCTGATATTTGGGCGCCATAGTCTCCACCTGACGTTAAGAACGAGAACTATGAACATTTCTACTATGTATATGACAATTTTTACCATATTTTGTGGTAAAAATTCACAATGTTCCCGTACTTCCTTATAGGTGACGTCGTGGCTCCCCTGTACCAGGAAATAATGGTAATTTTTACTAGATCCTCTCTTAAAAAGGACATAGTATATTGATAATCGAATATATCGAAATACTGAAGCCAGTGTAACTCGGGCTGTGATTGGTCGACGATGCTACGGCATGGTCGATAAACTTAGAGCGGGAAATTCGAACCAACAGGACGCGCGCAGCGCGCACGTCGTAGTGAGCCACGCGACGTGAAAATAATAGAAGCGCGAGCGAAGCGAGCGCGTTGTTGCTAGTATATGATAAAAATTATCAGGTCCTTCTCTCCGTGTGGGAAACTCGATAACGCGCGGATATCAGCGAATTCACCCCGGGTTCTGGCTCGGGCTGCGCAGAGCAGGGAATTACAATACAATGACCTGACATTGCAACGCCAGCTCGAGTAATCTCAGGACTTCCACTATACGGTCCGGGACCAGCGATTACGTAGTACAATATATTCCGTGCATCAGTTGGAAACGCGCGATCTGCACGTGTGTATTGCATAAATGTAGTACTGAGCGGAATATGTCGATCCACATCGCGCCACATGAGACGCGGAGAACCCGAGAGGCGGAAAAAGGGGGAAGTGACAAAAAAACGTGGGAGAGTCACGTCGTGCGCGGGAGCGTGTGGGGGGGGACGGTTTGGGGTTGGGAGGGTGGAGGTCGCAGCTATGGCATTGTGAAAACGCGCAAACACAGCTGCCCCGCCACGCGCGGAGTTCGCGCGGACACAAATCGCAAAAAGATGGGCGCAAATGCCGGAGTCGTGCCAACCGACCAGATATTTTATGCATCCCGCGCACACGCGGCTATCGCCTCGCGCAAGCTCACGGCACATTTTCCCCTGGGGCTACGCGGGCCGAGGAATCTGGTGATGAATGCTACATTTGGTACAGTGAACTTGTGGCTTGTTCTGTCGTACCGACAATTTTTGTAATTCGTATCTGGGTCATTGGTTTTGCCACTCGGATGAATTTTGGAAAAATCACCATACTGGCGGAATAAATCGAGTTCACTGTACTGCATCTGGTGATTATTACTACCATGTTTTTTTTCTTTTTTTTTTTAATGCATGGTCTTTACATTATATTGGAGATAATAAGACAAAAAAATGAGGGAAGATGGGAGTTATTTTGCGTGACCGATATTATAACGCGGTGAACGTTTTCGTTCCCCGGTGCGGGAAGAGTGTAACAACTGTTTCTCCGAAATCCGCGCTCGACTCTTCGGTCCATAAAGCGTAATACTCTTCGCTCGGTCGATGAACGCCTAATTGAGATTAATGCCTGGGAATCCTCCTGTCTTTATAATATCCACTATACTCTCTCTGTGCGACCGCGCGCGTCCCTCCGAAACCTCCGGGTTTCTGCTTGAACGGAATAATTACGGAGATACGGATCGGTACACGACCGCGATGTTACATCGCCGCTGCTGAAACAGCAGAGCGCGGCTACGGTTGCGGCCGAACGGGCAACGCAGTTAATTTTCCGCTGTGGAGGGGAAACGAGTGTCGAGTTAAGGCGAGCACGACTGGCTTTGTCTAATTTTTTTTTTTTTTTTCGCGTAAGGGTCAATGGTTATTGTCCATCATTCCATCAAACAACTCGTTATCACTATGATCGGCAACTGCTGCATTATCACAATAATAAATTCACGAACCTTCGATGTAGAACATAAGATTTTTCGGCTATGTAACACAAGAACCTGAATAAAAAAATATTATTTATTATCTTAAAGTAATCCTTACGCCTTAAGCTGGAGTTCGCATAAGTTTTCATAAATTGAGAGGGAATTGCAACCATTTCTCGATAATATAAAAATCTGAAAAAAATCAGGCATATTATATAGGCGTTAACGAGATTAATTTTTTAGAATAATAATTCCAAAATGTTACTAACAAATTGATGAAAAATAACATTGTTCATCAAATCTTTCGAGAAAGTAATTTTTTGTTTCGATTAAAATGATTCGTTTATTTTTATGAATACCCATGAATTTTTTAAATTGTTGAACTCACTTTGAATTCAGCGTTTTTTTACATACGAAAAATCACATAATTCAAAATGAATTAAAAAATTTGAAAAAATTCATACATATTCAGAAAAATGAACGAATTATTTTCATCGAAACAAAAAAATTAGGTTGTCGAAAGATTTGTTGAACAATTTTATTTTTCATCAATTTGTTAATAACATTTTTGAATTGATATTATGCAAAATTTATCTCGTCAACGCTTTTAATATGTATGATTTATTTCAGATTTTTATATTATCGAGAAACGTTTGCAATTCTCTCAATTTTTCGAATATTTATGCGAACTCAGCTTAAGGCGCAAGGTCTACCTTTAAATATCACTGGGAATGGTCAATTTCATCGCGTGTTCAACATCCCCTTGAATTTGCGCGTGAGCCAGTTGCGGACATCGCCACCTCCGCGCAATTTCTCGCAGACCTTTTTCCGTCAACGCACGCGCGGACATTTCAGCAGCGCCATTAAGACCGAACCCATCGTGCGCGGCTCCCGGTGCAGCGCAGTTTAATTAAGAGGAACGTGTCGTTCGTGGCAACGTAATCGCTGGGTTTGAGTAAATTAGCATTGGATTAGCATGAAATTAAATCACACTGGATGCGGAGCATCGATGCACTCGCCGCGCATTGCCGTGTTTGCTCGCCACAAAAATCGGTCTCTCTTTCTCCCTGCGCGTCATATATTGCGTTCGATCGTCCCGATAACGTATCGCACATGAACACGAGATATCGCTTAAGAAGCTTTTTCTCACTACTCTGTAAATTCGTCGATTCACATTTGCGTAATTTTACTCAACGCTTCGTTATTCCGCGATTATTTATTCGACTGTTTCCGAGGAACGAAGGTGAAGCATAGTCGGAAAAATATTTTTAACGAGATATCGCTTAAGGATGTTATACAGCTCTATACTAGCCAAATGAGTGCTGACTTTTAAAAATAATGTATGCATAGTTTTAACTATCTGTTGATTATTTTTAATGGTTTTTTTGTATTGCCGGATATGTAACCTGGGAAAAATTAAATTTCAACGGATTTTCATAAATATTAAACGATTTACGCAAACTTTTGAAAAGGTAATTTTCATTCAGTTTTATTTTAAGAATGAACCGTGTTTTTTGTTCGATTTGGATGGTATAGGTCAAAAGTCGATATTTTGAAAAAATAAATTTCGTGACCCCGATTTGGGCGGTTTTCGGCCCGGCGGCCAAATCTACGATTTCTGACAAACTGTTCGGCCAAAAATTTTTTTTTTTCAAAATCAACTAAAAAAGGGCTGTAACCAGTGTTTTCAGGGGTAGAATATGCGACTTGAGAACGATGGTATAGGTTAAAAGTCGATATTTTGAAAAAATAAATTTCGTGACCCCGATTTGGGCGGTTTTCGGCCCGGCGGCCAAATCTACGATTTCTGACAAACTGTTCGGCCAAAAATTTTTTTTTTTTCAAAATCAACTAAAAAAGGGCTGTAACCAGTGTTTTCAGGGGTAGAATATGCGACTTGAGAACGATGGTATAGGTTAAAAGTCGATATTTTGAAAAAATAAATTTCGTGACCCCGATTTTGGCGGTTTTCGGCCCGGCGGCCAAATCTACGATTTCTGACAAACTGTTCGGCCAAACATTCTTTTTTTTTCAAAATCAACTAAAAAAGGGCTGTAACCAGTGTTTTCAGGGGTAGAATATGCGACTTGAGAACGATGGTATAGGTTAAAAGTCGATATTTTGAAAAAATAAATTTCGTGACCCCGATTTTGGCGGTTTTCGGCCCGGCGGCCAGATCTACGATTTCTGACAAGCAAAACGAAAATTTTTTTTTTTTTTATCAACTAAACAAGGGTTTTTTTTTAGTTGCGATTTGCCCTTTTAAAGCTTCATAAGAGCGCAGCAGCGCAAAGGTATTTCGGGCACACGCACCAGCGCGTGTGAGTAGCCTAGTTACCATTAAAAATATTGAAAAGATGCTTAAAACTTTGTATAAATTGTTTTTAAAAATCAGCACTCATTTGATTAGTGTGGAGCTGTATAACAACCTTAAGAAGATTTTTCCCGCGACTCCAGGAATTCGTCGATGCGTATGCGCGTAATTGTACTCAACGCGTCGTTAATCAGCGGTCAATTATTCGACTGTTTCCGAGGAACGAAAGGTGAAGAATGGTTGGAAAAATATGCGAATTACGGGGAGCTCGTCTAAAATCGATTATCGAGTGCGAGCGAAGAGCTGATTTAATTATCGTTTCGCGGCAAGCGGCGCGAGTATCTCATCATTATGGCGAGTCACTCATCTTTCTCTCTCTCCCTCTCTCTCGGTTTCGTTCCCCCTCGAACGAACCTTAATAGAGGGTCGTATATACGCATGGTACGTGAGCTCGGTTTGCACTTCTCGCGCGTAACATTACAGTATTATCCCCCGTAGGCGCCACTCCGACAGCACCGCGCGGCTACGGCGGCGCATGCACCGCGCACGGCTCATGCAGACCGTCGCCAGGCGAGGCAGAGGCACGATGCACGTCGCGACACCGCGCGGCGAGTACGTGAGGAACGCACGGCGCGGGGCGAGAGGAGGGGTCACCGTGGGTACGTATAATGACCGTGATTATCAATAATAACCGCGACTTATCATCCACTTTTTACAGGGCGATGACAAGGAGAATACCTCGCACCAACGTCGGCCGCGCGCGGCTAAAATCATCTCACGATAACATCGCATTGTGCGTATCCAAATGTGAGAGAAAAAATGAGGATGAGGTATAATACAGCGAAAATTGGCATAAATTGTAATTCAACCTGTGGGGCAACCGCAATCTGTGGGTCACGCTGCCAAAACTTGGGAAAAGGAAATAATAATGATAGTAGAAAAAAAACTTTAATTACAATTGTAAAAATATTGTGTAAAGCCTTAAGAAGGACAAATAAACACTGAGAAATGAGGCAACATTTTTGACTGACTCCAAGGTCAGAGTCCTACATTTTAATTGTCTCTTTCACGAAAGGGCAATAACGAGACGGACGAGGAAGTTGCAGCGCATAATGCGAGGCAAAACAAGGATCAACTGAAGCGGATTGAGTAAAAAAGAAAAATAGTCAAAAATGAAAGGTTAGAGACCGAAAGCTCAGCATTGGCAACCATGACAGCGTCTAATTAGTATCCGCGAGGGCGAAAGCCTGTGTGTACTTGGCGTAGTTACGCCACTCTTGCTTCGTATCTCCACTGATTCTTCGGCAATCTCCCGTGCGGAGCTCGAGAGTTTCTCCTGCGCAATAACCGAACCCAACTGGGCACTCGCGAAGCTGCGAGAAATCGGAGTACACACGCCGCGTGCGCCGAGTGTGTGTACTCGGTATATACGGACGGAGGTGCGCACTGCGAAGTGCGCAGACGCAGCGCCGCTCGACCGGCTGCAAAAAACTAGTTTATTAATATGGGTAGCACGCTCGAGCGTAATCTGTGTTCGCGTTCGTTCCAGGAGCTATCATGCGAATCGAAGGGATGCACACCGCGCGCGCAGCACTCGGCTTCGCTTCGCGCTTCTGAATATCCACCGAGCGTCTCGCCTCTCTCGTTCCACGCTCCGTACATTCTCGCTGTACATAAATTTAGATACGTTGCGAAATTTGTATCGCGATATTCGTTGCTTCGATATTTCAGTTACCCCTAACGATTTTTACGTATAACTCGGAGGCAAAAGTGACACACTTTCAACGGGGGAGTCTGAACATTTATAAATAATTTTTATCAATTTATGTTTGCCGCTTTTGAAATGAACAACGTTTTTTTTTCCTAATTGAGATTCATTTGCACTCTACACTCAAACTAAAACGAATTTTTTTTCCATGTTTCAGATTATTTCCAAGAACTCCAGGATTCCAGCAGTTTGGCTGGTCCCTCCGTTTGCAGCCGCTATATCTATTATATATTCAAATCAAATTTTCAGTCGTGTCTTTTCTTTATTCAAATGTACCTTTACATGTAACAAAAGTTTCATGACCGAAAATAATTGTTGTCTTTGAGAAAAAAAACGCATTATTAAACAACATCAGCTGGACCAGACTCCACCCTCAACCCGCGGCAGTGACACTGCTACATTTTTATGGTTTTGTAATTGTGGCTAATGATGAGACTCATTCGCGCCGGATGCAAATAAAACAATGCCAATGGCATCTCGGGTGGGGTCTTGGAGAAAGGGGGAGGGGGCGGGGGGGGGGGGGGGGGGGGGGGTAGGGGGCTGCACTGATGTTACAATAAAAATATAATTACCAGGACCCCAGGACCAGACCAGACTGAAACAGTCTATTTATCTTGTTATGAATTATTTGTTATCTACATTTCAAAAAGCGTAAAAAGTTCCGTTACCTTTCAAAATTAATAAAAATCTCGATTTAGAATTGAATCACAGTCCGCTAATTTTCTCACTGCATATCTTATGACAATTATATCGTCTGAATGACGTGAATACCTTCGAAATTGCTTAATCAACAAGTGCGCAACTCGCGGATTCAACGGAATGGAATACATTATTTTATTTGAGAAGCGCTTTATTCTGTCGTTCGCTCGCTGCGCTGCGGAGCAGAAGTAGTAACTATGACGCGGGGCTACACTGTATAATATGCTACTCAGGCCCTTCGCGGTGGAAGAAGCAGCAGCAGCAGCAGCAACAGCGGCACTCGGCTTCTTCTCGATTGCACCGCATTTCAGCTTCCACGCCAAACGGCCGGCGTAAATAGCTCTAATAAAGACCTTAATCGTCGCTGGGACTCCCGCGTGGAAATAGATCCTGTAAATCACGCACAGCCAGCAGCTCAAGCCGGAGTCTCCGAGGAGGAGCGCGAGGCGTTACAGTCGTCGGCGTAATACTACGTTGCTTACAGTATATATGTATATACTATACATATAATACACCGCATAGGTGGGTTATGCATCTCAGTCCGGAGTTTCCGTGTGTACGTGCTCTCCGCACTGGCTAATCAGGTTTTCCCTCCGACGTTCCTTCCGCACAATCGCGTTACATCGACAATAACAAGATCCCCCGGTGGATTCATTAAAAGCCTCTCTGCTCGATATCACGTAGACGGTTGCTTCGCTGTGGCGTCGGCACGATTTTTATCAACGAATCGCCGGAAAATTGCTGTATCCACTTGCGGATCCAAATTTTTTCAAAGTTCGAAAACTTTGATACTGAGATCGAGCGTCGAGCTTGATATCGATCTTGCATTCAAAGTGCCTAAAAATTTGAACATGAGAGAATCATATTCAATGACTCGGTCAGTGTGACTAAAATGTTTACCGTAGATGTCACTGTCTTTGTTCATTTAATTGTCGCAGAATACACTAGGGTCCACTTTTGGAAGTGAGTGGAAAGGGATGGGGACGGATACCGGGGGGAGGGGGGGATCCCGAGAGTCGAGACTAGTCGTAAAACCGGTGAAATGGAATTTTCGGAGGGACAGACCGAGAGGGGAAGAGGTGTGCGAGACCAGCGAGGAAGCTAGTCTCGGACGCCTTATACGGATACGACTTGGGTCGCGACGTAAACTGCAGCGTTGCGTCCGAAATCTTTGGCTGACCAATCCGCAGGCTCGCATCTCAATATTCGTCCGAGCGAAAGGGGGTTAAGGACCAGCGAGACATTCTATTCTGGAGTGGTATATGGGAGGGGCGAGCAGGTTATCTGGTCTATATGTGACCGGAGAGACGCGGTCGTTTCATTCCAAGACGTATTAGTTAACACGTGACTGTGTCTTCGCAGAAGCTTCATATTCGCGCATGTAAAGCTTCAAGATCCATGTTATTTCCAAGTGCACTTGGAAAATGTCCAAATTAATTTGTCATGAATTTTAAATCACTATCGTCATCAACGTTCGCGGAACTGTCGAAAAAAAAAGTATATTTATCCCGAATAAATGATGCAATGTCTCATCAATTTTAATTCCTCTCCCTCCACGCCTTATGTGTCAGAAACTCAGTTATATGCTTGTAATTCAAATCGTCAAACTTGGAAAATGTCCAAATTAACTTGTCATGAATTGCAAATCACTATCGTCATCAAGGTTCACGGGCTTGTCGAAAAAAATGTATATTTATCCCAAATAAATTATGTAATACCTCCGCATTTTCTTATCTTCCTTCACGCCTTATGCAGCAGAAACTCAGTCATATGCTCGTAATTCAAATCGTCATTCACCGGATATGAATATGAATGACGAGCGAGAGGCACCGCCCGCTGTCCAAATTCTCCCGTTCCGTCGCTCTAAGATCGTAGCAAAAAAATGTCGCAACCTGCGAGTCGTCCACGAGCCTCGTCCTCGTCGTCGTCGGTATGTTAAATACGAGTCCCGCATCGAGGGACGAGCAAGGGACAAGCAACCCTCGGTTGTGCCATTCCGGAGTAATGATATGTGTGTATGACCGGATTCGTTGATGTCCACGTCTTGGGGACCGTAGCGGCACTCGGTGCATATTCCGCCGTTGGAATTCGAGATGAAGTCCGAGTACACTGGGAGACAGCGTAATCACGGTCTTCCCTCGGCCGCCGCCGTCTCGATCGCTAAACGGAATCAGAGAGAATTCGCGCTTCGCGATGTTACCCGACGGACGAGGCAGGACGTATGTTAAAAAGCGCCGCGCTCGTGGATCGCGTCGATGAGTAAGCTCATCGCGTATATTATTACGTATGCCGCTCCTTTGCCATACGTGTGCGGTACGCGACTCCCATGTGCCGCTCGCGCGATCTCTGATATACCCGGAGTGTATATACGCACTCGCTCATCTCGCTATAAGGACTGGCACGCGACAGGAGAAAAAGAATAAAAACATACACACACAACGAAGTCTCGAGACAAGCAGCTCTGCAGCGATATACCTGAGATTGAACAAGTTCAACGTTGAAATAATATTTGCCGAGGTAATTTTAAAGAGGCTGCGCAACGAGAGAGAGGGACAGAGCGAGAGAAAGCGCTGAGGGACTGAAGGGCTGCCAAGATGAAACGCCAGCCTCAGGGCCTTTCGCTCATCTGGATCAAAGAACGCTCCACGTGTGTAACTTATACAGTCAGGGCTCTCGCTCTCGCGTTACTCGGGCGAATAATAAATAACTGCACTTTCGCAGATGTTACTCGACCCCGCGCCGTGTTATTATTCTCCCGGCTTCGACGCGATGGACGCTACGAGCGTTTTGCAGTGGAGTCACGATGCGCACGATTCCACTGTTACGCGCGATGAAAATAAGCTGCACGTAATGTTGTCGAAAAATTCGACGGTGAGTTAAATATGTCTCAGGATCGGTAAAACGACTGCAACAAGAAGTAAATGTTTGATTACAATTCCCCGCTCTCCCTCAGATACAAAATATGAATAATGATTATTGATGACTAATGACGTTAAAATAAATTTGCTTGCGTCGTGTAACCATTATTTATGATATTAAAATAAATATTATTGATATTAATTGTCACTTTGGAATCATTGTCTGTGCTCCCACTGGTTACATCTTTGACGTACACGTTTCGATGCGTTTCTATTTGTTGTATTTCTTTTCACGATATGAACTTTTAGCCTATACTGTCATAAGGTCAACAAATGTTTCTGTTCAAAACATCGATTTTAATAACCTATATCGTTCTCAAGTCATATATTCAACGCCCTAGAACCCTTCATTAGTTTATTTTAAAAAAAAATCGATACTTATTTAAATATCTCTCAGTGACGGTAAAACGACTAAAACGAGAAGTAAATCGGGAAGTGGTTGCGTTCACCCCTCCCCCACTCCTCAAGTTATGAATAATAATAAATAACGATGACGAACGATATAAAAATGATTTCTTTTTTCGCCTCGTACGATTAATATTAATGATATTAATATAAATGTTATTAATATTAATCGTCGCTTTGGAGCCGTCGTCAGCGCTTCCACCGGTTTCCTCTTTGACGCCGTCGATTCGACACGTTTCTATTTGTTTCCCATAAATATTAAATTACACCGACACGACGCCGTAAATAAGACGACGAAATAGCCAATTTAAATCGCGTTACCCCGGCAACACCGGAAATCAGTCCGGGGGAAAAACGGGCTCCGACGGGAGAGTCGTATATTTCCGCGCGCGGGGGCCTCGACTGGATAAGGCATTAACAGACCGCGAGAAAGCGCGAGGAAGCGCGACAGAGAGTCCTCCTCGCGTCCGGGAAACGCGCCCAGAGCGCTGCTCCGCGTCGGGTCGCCGAGTTCGAGAGCGATTAATCTCCGCGCCTGTGGTTCGCCTCGCCCGACGTTATCCGCATTTAATCCACGCTCTCCCCGCGAACATCTTGTAACCGCGTGGCCGTAATTGTCGACTGGACGTCAAACACAATGACGATAATTCTCGTTTGTCGACTGCTGTATAATTTTTTTCTTCGTTTTTTTTTCTTCGTTCGTCGATTCGACGAGACTCTCGCGACGTACACGCGAGTTGTCGCGTCGTATAAGGGAAAAATTTGAAGAAATCGCCGGCTGCTCAATTCCGACGCGCGGTCTCGCAGGTACCATTACGACTCTCGCCGCGGCGATTCGTATCGCGGCGGAAGACTCCCCACTGCGACGTTATACTCGTTTCTCGCGCAGTTGCGCTGCTCTCGTTCGCCGCGCGGTATTTTATTCGCACCGCCCCGGCGAAACCGGGAAGAAATCGCGAGTATACGTGGAAAACACGGATTTATAGCCGCGCTCGTCGCGCAGTGAAGAACCGTTCGCCAGCGATGAACAGCGAATATCAATCGACGCGGGAGCACCGATTCCGCGCGCGTGATTAATAACCGCGCGGGCCGCGCGCTGATGTGGTACACGACGAGCGAGTACGCTCGAGGAATAACAAATAATACACCCGAAGACGAGTGACCGTCGATTAATTTACTTGTTATACTTACTTCTTGCGCGCGGCTTTGACCCCGCACCGAACGTGCACTGTGTATTATTATTTTTTTTTTCACGTCACCGACGTTCGCATTACCCGCGTCTAGAGAGTCGTATTACATCGTCGTAAAAATCGACAGCGATAAATCACCCGGTTGCTTTCCGTGCCGATTGATACCGATCTTCCGAGGCGCAGAGACCGAATTATTTCGCTCGGAAATAATTTTCGCTCATTACTGTCACGACTTATTTCCCCTTTCCTCCCGGTCGCACGTGATTTTCATTACCTTCAAAAAATTACGACGAAGCTGCGCGTCCCGCGGCGAGTCGGGCAAACACACGGAAAGCGAATTAACGCGTCTTCTCGGCTCTCTGCACGGGTCGGCCGCACGTGTGATAGCCGATGAAGACAGAAAGACCGGGAAGAGCCGTCCTCTTCCCGAGCTCGCGCAGGTCTCTCTGTGTCGAGAGGTTGGACGCGGCGCGCGATTTACACCTTCCGCAAAGGGCGGAACGCGAAGGGCTCGAATAAATCATGGTGGCACGTTGCGGGTCGGCCGTGTTCTGTGTATGTGTGTATGTGTTAAGTGTGTGCGTGTGCATACCGTAGCCGAGATATACACCGCGCCTAACACGTGGCTGCGTCGCGCCGTGTGCGAGTAAGGCGCGGGAGTACAGGCGCTATTTTCCCGGTAAACTTGGGTAGGTTCGGTTCCGCGCTGGTTTGCGCCCCGAGGGCCCACGGGCCGCGGCTTCGACGCGCCATTCGCGCCGAGTTCGGCTTTACGACGATTCCTCTCCCGGCCGACCGAAGAGATAAAGTGCTCTGGCCCGGAGTTATGAACCGAGGAGAGACGAAGGAGGAGGTGGAAACGGTCGGGGGGAGGGGGGAGATGGGGGAGGAGGAGAAAAGCGAAGAACGGTTAGCGATAGAGGAACTCGCGTTCTGGCATTCCGGCCGGTCGTCGTCTACGGTTCTCGGTTCTCTCTTCTCGGACCTCAGCGACGACGAGAGAAACAGAGTCGGAATAAGCGAGGAATAGGTATTCTTTGCATTATACCTCCCTCTCGGTGCTGTTGCAAACGCGTTTCCCATGAGCGTTTACTACCGGCACTGCTGCTGCTGCTGCTGTCCCGGTCCGGGTATAGGAAGTCTAGTCCGCTGCGAATAGTGTGGACTAATATACATGCATTACAGTGGCGACGGCGATGGCGACGACGGCGGCGGCGGTGGTAGTGGTGGTGTTCTTGTTCGCGTTTGCCTTAACGGCAACGCGCGCGCGCACACGGGAGTTATAAAAATCCGAAACCTGTCGATCGTTGCCATAAAATTTCGCTATCGACACTTCCGTTAGCCGTAAAAGTGGCTGCTGTTATATTTTCAGAGAAAAACTTCGCGGACGAAGCTCCACGGCGCTCGCGCGCGCTACTTTGTGGATGTATTATTATAATTGGGGGTGGCGATTTTGCGGGATGGATATTTTGTTCTCGATTTTTTTTGTTCTTCTGAGTCAAACGGAAGCCGACGATTTTAATACAATGGCAAGTGTTGGCTAGCAACACGGTGGTATTAAAAAAAGTTGGGTTAAAAAAAAGAGAAACGATAAAATCGTTTGCGTGTCGAATTGTGTAGATGTGCTAGTGAGTGTATGAGCAGAGCGTATTAAAAGTTAGCGAAAACGGGAAAGGTGTTTCATAAAGCGTGCCAAAATCCATAAAGGTCAAACCTCTGCTTCAAAGCGGGTCGAGCCCTATAGAGGTCAATCCTTTACCGTGAAGCGGGCTAACTCCCATAGATGTCCTTCCTCTGCCTTAAAGCAGGGCAAACCCCACAGGGCCCGTCCTCTGCTTTAAAGTAGGCCAAGCCGAACAGAGCTAAATCCTCTGCTTAAAGCAGACCAAACCCCAGAGGTCAAGCCTCTGCCTTAAAGGGGGCAAAGCCTCATAGAGGTTAATTCTCTGAAATCTTTCTGTTAACGCGCGCGTGTTGAAACAAAGTGTATGGGGTTGTTAACGCCATAAGGCTTATTACCCGAAAATTGAGCCGGTAAATACAATTATTGTGCGACTCAATCAAGCATTTTATTTTTATCGTATCGATGTGAAATCCTCATCCATTACCATCCAAAAATTTTAGAAACAAGTGCAATACATTTTTTAGATTTTTTTCCTCTCTCTTTAAGAAACGCGCGAAGGTCTTTATCACTCGTCGATATACCAAACGCCAACTCTCGTCGTGTCTCCGACTAATCGGTGGAGCTTTTCCTCTTCAGCTTCAGCCGCTTTCCGCGCGTCGTGTCTCGGATGTTGGTTTTGTTTGCTTCGAATTACCGAGCGCGGCCGAGACTCTCGCACGCAGACGCGCGGCAGGCCGAGTCGTCCGAGCAGGAAACTCGTCGATGCCGGATGAGACAGATCACGATCGCAACGCGCGCGCGCAAACTAGACTTGGCGCTGACGTCGCCTCGCGCGCAACTCGGCTCCCGCGCGTCATGTCCTCAAGAAAGTAATTTCCGACGTGCCGCGCGGTATCATCAGCGAACCGTTAGTCGTTTACCGTAAATCCCGGAAATTTTCCAACATTTCTGTGTCGTTTTACGCACTTGGAAACCGGGGCGAAGCGACGCTCGGGGGATTTTCATTTTTCCAAGTTCACCACTTCAAACTCCGCGTCTAGCAAATATGTTTTCACGGCGCGAACGTACATCGCACTTCGTGGATGGTTACGCGAGTGACGTATGTGATTCATGCAGAACCGAGCGAGGAACGTCCTGATGTGTAAGGACGTAGCGCGCGGTGAACAGAGTCTGGCGAATGGAGGCGAACGCAATTGCGTTTTATCGCCAAGCGAGGAGGAGCGCTCGTTATGCAGTTCCCGCCAAGTTTCGAAGTACTTCGCGAGTGATCCACCGGTGGGAAGGGGCAAAAGACAGGCGCATTTTCCGCGTAGGGAGGACAATGCTCGGGCACGACCGGAGATGTCGAGGGTTCTCCCTCGTATCATCCGAAGTTTCGCTGCTCTAAAGTTACTCCACCTCTGCACGGTGGCGCGTCAGAACGAAATGGTCGCGTGCAGACTCTAGTCAACCTTCAAGAGATTCGTGGACCAGATTAAAACTCGTCGCTACGACAAAAATATTGTAACCCTCAGGAAATTAACTCGAAGACGTAACAGTACATTTGAACACTTCCTAATTCGTAAAAGGGACTTTTGCCATAATAATATTAATTATTATTATTGAAGTACTAGGAGGAGTGATTGGGGTTAAGGTTTTGGGCTTTGCGCAAAGATGGAGAAATTCGAGCACTTTGTCAGGCCAACCGCTCGTTCCTTTCCGTGCGCAGTTCGGATTCCGTTAGAACCGCGCGAACGATCCAATTATTCGCTCTTCCGCTCTTGCGTCTTGCAGTCGCCGCCGCCACCGCTGCTCTGGGATCTCGTGCATATACTTACCCCGCGTCGCGTGCATGTTTAAGGACAGCGCGCGCGGCGCACCAGCAGCAGACTAGACCGGGCGCGAGAAGAGAAGATCGTAGGAGCCCGTCAACCCGGCCGCCGCGGAGACTCATGAATAATAGCGCCGACGCGGAAGTCGGCTCGCTCGCGCACCGAGAGGCAATAACATCAATCTCCTCCTGGTTTCCCCGATGACTCGCGCGGGGCTTGTTAGGAGACCCTCGAGGAGGCGTAACGTTTTTCGTCGCGAAATATGGTACATTAAAAATGGCGCAATTGCGCTAGAGAAACGAAAAGGAAATAAAGAAACGAAGGCGAGTGGGGTGTGTGCCGCGTAGAAAGAGGTTGCGAAGGACGTGTGAGAAAGCCGCGGTGCTTCTTGCGCCGATGGTACTTGTATCCTCCAAGAGCGCAATGCACGTTGTTTATGGCTTTTGCCGTAGACACGCCGTGCGCGCCGCACCCCGGCGCGTCCCCTCGTTATATCGTCGTGAACGTCTCGCACGCCCGCGCCGCATGAGGCGCTACCGCGCCTCATTCGTGCACACGTACGACACGTGTGGACATAGGCAGAGAAAGAAAGACTATCTGGTCGGGTTTAAGCTTATGGCCTGGCGGCACAGGCGATGTTATTTCATCTTCGAGGTTGACCCGAGGCGCGCGTGCAAATCGAATCTTGAACCCTGCACCGCGCGTGTGTACTCGAGGGCGACGCTGAGTGGAGCTCATTAGGGCACATGTTTCGCGATGCTCGAGGGCGCGGAGTCGAGTTGGAAGAAGACGGTGTATGGTGTATTTCACGATGACGAATCGATCGCTGGACGGACAAAAGCGCTTGCACTTGCATCGTACCAAGGGTCAAATCGATAAAAGCAATGAGGATAGTGACAAGCATCAGTTGCATTGTAAGAGGACGTTGTATGCTCTATTTCACGATAAAGAATCAATCACTAGCCCTGGCAACACCAAAGGGTCCATTTGTGACCATTTAGTGCACTAAAGTCCCCTATTGGGGGTTTCCATTTTCACGCTTATGGTGTCCGAAAAAGCAATCGTTATTAAATGCTAATCTTAGCATTACGCCTGTAAAAGTTAGACTGATCATTGAAAAGGGTACTTTTAGAGTCCCATACGGTAACTACGTATGACCTTCCATCCGGTGTTATCAGGGTAGAAGGACAAAAGCACTTGCACTTTTATCATTGCAAGAGTCAAACCAGTGAAATTACTCAGGACATTGACAAGGTCAGAGCTGAAGTCTGCTCAACATTGTATGGCCCAAGAGCAGCGGGAAAGTTTAGTCGTAGCAGAATCTGTTCCCACCAGGAGAATTTTGGTAGACATGCCGTTTGGTAGACATGCGTGACGTCGGTGCTCCGAGTTGTACAGTTCGTACGGTCGAGCGTGTTGCGTGCCGGACGATTTCACGTTACATTTTACGGTCTTATCACGAGCGGCCTATCACGAGAGTTGAACGAGATGAGAGAATGGTTGTGCGAGGGGTACGCGAAGGTACCGCTTTCGCACAACCGGCAACACGTAATTTCCTCCCCGTCTCTGTCTCACTGTGTCCCTCACCCTGTCTCTCGCTCTCGTCTTCCCCGAGAATCACTTAGCTCTCGCGACTCGAGCTTCGGGCTATTCGCAAGCATTACCATGGAATCATCTTGGCGATCGTCGTTGGAAGCAGCTCTATCATCTCCCGGCGCTGGTGGTCGACTTTGCGTCGACGGACGCGCCGGAGTCTGGGGCAACGCGCGGATTTTATCGCAGCGAGTCGTATACCGTTACTCCTGGGGCCCCATTACGCAAAAGTGGCGGGTAGCTCTCTGGCATGTCGAATTTCAATGTAAAGTATGGGAAAAGCGTCGAAGTCGCTTTATCCACGGTCATTATGCTAAATTCATCTATCGTTCAACTTTCGAGTCCACGGAGACGCTCGGAGAGCTCTTTCAGTGAGGCTCAACGCGCCTTATCAGGCGCTGATCTCGCTTATCGGGCGCCCGTATATTTCCATTTCGATCGGATAAGCGCGCGGCGCATTTGCCGAAACGTCTAATTGCGGTACCCGCGTGAAATCCAGCTGATTGGATAACGCGAAGCAAGACGCACAGTCGCGGTTCGTCGAACCTCCGTGGCGCACCTGATGTGCGACGTAACTTTGCGGGTGTTCGCGCTCTTATCGACGACGCATCAACGGGCCCCTGGATTATTTAAGTGCAAAAGCTATCATGATGGTTGACGTGCGTACGACGAGCCCCATCGACGCGGCGCTGCGTTCCACGCGGGGGAAAACTTACACGCCGGCTGTTACACGCGAATGGCTTGGTACACACTCGATATACTTCTGATAACCGGCAAACAACCCTGGCGGGCAGTCCGTGTGTCGTCCGCGTGATGGGACAGTTATCTCGTTCATCGGAGCTGTCGCGCGGCTTATCGACGGAAAAACGTAACAGGATATTCTCATTGACGTCACACACCGGCGACGCGGTGCAGCCGCGGATGCTAATAGACTTGTAATTGCAACCTGTCTTGAAAATGCTAAAAATTTCTCCGGTGTCGAGCTCAGGTGGATACCGCGCGGAGAACGAGGAGCAGGCGCATCCTCGTTCAGCTTCCACCTTCGATGCAACGGTCTTCAACCCGCGCAGAGTCCTTTTATGCATATGCAGCATCGCCACGAATTTGCATATTTCAGCGATACAGCCGGTGACGTAACGCCGAGCGCATCTCGCTCGAATCTCGCTTTGTGCTCATCGCACATGGCGCACCAACATCCAAGAGTCTCGAGCGATGAATCTCTGCAGATGCAAATAACGGGTACGTAGACACCGTAGCCGTGTCTACGGATGAATTACTTCCACGTGAAATTCGCACCGAGCTACACGGAGAGAAGGATCTAGCAAAAATTGCCAAGTCATATGGTACACATTTTCAAGGCGAATGGTACGCTAGCGCTACTACCGACGATATGCGAAAAATTCACAGGCGCCATAGAAATTTTTACTCGTCCATCATAGTCATTTTGCTAGGACTTGTCAGGAGGTTAGGTCTTGTCAACTTCGACAATTCTTATTATAGTTCGTATTCCCATTCATAATAATTAATCATATGTTCATTCCAATAATAGAATATACATATTAATACCAATACTCATAGATATATTCGTCACAAGAAGTAATTATATCGAAAAAAGGGCACGGGCCGAACATTCAAACGTCACATAGAATATGTTCGAGTCAGTGAAAATCCACGACAGCGATACCATAGTACTGCAATTTCTGGTAAAAATTACCATGATTTCTGGTAAAAACTGTTCTACCATCTAGCTAAAAACATCACAGCATAAATTACTAGTAGGCCTAGGAACAAGTACAAGGAAAGTTTTCATTCTATTAAGCAGGAAGGTGACGTTGAATTTGCACGGTCGAGCTGCCTCTGCAATCGTTCGGTGTATCCCTCAACGGAAACCTTGCGATTTGACAGCGCTCGAATCCGACAACCCGACTCGTCGATCGAATCGCGATCGCCAAGACGAGTCGCCGTTAATGGAATATAATATTATCGGCCCGCGCGAGAGGGATTAAAGTTCAGTCCGCTCGGTCTCTGTGGCAAAGACTGCGGCGCATCTGCCGGACGTTGGCGACGCGACGCGTCGAAGAATGCATAATGATACGGCTCGGACGTTTTCCTTCCGGCGAAAGCTCGGCGATCAATCGGTGCTGCTGCTGCCTCGTAACAGCGATCGTCGATCGAATGCATTGCAACTGCAAAACGCGCTGATGCTATATTTAGCGTGTGGGGTCCTCATCGACTACCGCGGTACGCGCGTTCCGCGTATCCGTAAGAATGCTCGACGCGGGTAACGTGTATTCGCGAAGGGAGACCGCGAGTACGATACGAGCGTAATGACGCAGCAAGGAGCTGGACGTGGATGAGGATTAAATGCTCACACTGATCCGGCTGGAATCGGACCGATGCTGCGCTCATCATCGTTGCAGCTCCTCGCGTAGGTTCGAACTCGATGCGCATCTTGTCGATGCGCAACGTGCACTATGCCGGTACATTACAGCCACTGCGCCACAGCGATTCTGCGACTAATAGGTGGTATAATTATAGCTCGTCGATATGAGCATCGGCAACTTCGGTCTCCACGGTAACGCGAAAGGAAAAACGTGAATGCCGACATCGTCGGAAGCCACCGACGATGTCGGCGTCACGTTTTTTTTTTTTCTTTTTTTTTTTTTTTTCTTTGTTAGTCACGCTACAATTAGGTGCGAAGCAATTTTTCAATTACGCGAAAATCAAGCGAGACGTGATCAACATCACCTTCGAACCGACGAACAATAATTTTCGCAAGCGATGCGATTGGTCGACGTGCAGTTGTCGAGGGGAGATAAATACGTTGCAGGGTTGGTCCTGCCTTGTCCTGCCCTGACCTTGTCGCGTCTTTGACCTTGTGGACTTTGTCGAGTGGTGTGCTTCGCTTTTTTTTCCTCGTCGGTCTTGTTTTAACGCGCGCCGCGTGATATGTGGGATGAAAATGTAGAGCCACGCGCGCGTCGGCACGGCTCAAAGAGATCCAGCGATGGAGAGCGGATTCTCGGGAGAGGAGTTTATACTGTAGTGCTATGGGTGTTTTGCATTTATAGTGCTGGCCCACCGGCTAGGCAACCGACGACAGACGCCGCGCCGCCGTTGCTCCCTCTATCTTCTCCGTCGCGCTCGTTCGTAAATACGCTCGGCAAGTGCCACCGCATCGTATTCAACAGCGCCGATAATTACTGGAGATAACGTGATTACCTTGCCACGGGGATCGAGGACGACCGCGCGCGGTATCTCGCTCGGGACTCAAAGGATCTCGGACGCACGCGGCCCGCTTTATGCGCGCGCGGATCTCTCTCGGAAACTACGCGGAGCCCACGACTCCCACGATGATTACGCGGAGATATCGCTTCTTTTCCTCCCAACGATCGCCCTTCGAGGTTTTCATTCAGCTAAATCCTGCTATCGTTAAACGTTCGGTACCAACGGAGAGTCCAAAGATTTTCCCTTGGAAGCAGTTTCCATGCGATCTGCACGTCGAAAATCGCAAGTGCCTTTGTCCCAAAATCGGCACTTGCGAAACCAATGGAATTAGTACCATCAGCGGCTCATCGGGATTCCAATCACAAAGTAGAGACTTCGCGGTACTTCGTGCAGTGAATGTCGAACATGCGAGCATTTATTTTTCTCATTGCCCTGGCGCCATAAATTCAAAGCTAAGGACTTTGCTTTTGCGGGTTCCACGTCCACCGGGAGACTTTGTATTCGCGTCGATCCACGCGAAGGGAAATGATTTTTTCTCCCCCCCCCCCCCCCTCCCCCAACCCCTTCTCCCTTCTTTACCCATCCCACGGCGCTGCGCTTCTTCTTGTGGATACTCCGTATTCGCTCGCCTCACCAAGTCCTTCTTCCACCGATGGTGAGCGCCGAAAGGCGCTTCAACTCCCGCATTCGTAACGAATAATAATAATAAGAGGGAAGTGAGCGCGCGGCGGCGGCGGACTTGGCGGCGCGCCCGCTAGTAGTGAATATCGCGCGCGTGTCTCTTTGTACCGCGCAGTCAAACGATAGCATAATTCCGTAAATGGTACAAAGGGGACACACGGCGAAAGAGAGCCCAGACCCGATCCCTAATACCGCGTGTATATGTATCCGTCGTTGCCGGTTGCCGCTGCTGCTGCTGCTGCTGCAGCGGCTATGGCCCCGATTCAATTTGTATGCCGTTCGTGTTTTCCTCCGAGTCCTTCTCTTCTCTCGTTGGCTATAACCAACCGCGCTCGTTCACTCGCTTTCGCTCTTCCTCACGGCGAGGCCTCCCCTGATTGTTGTTCCTAGACTCCGCGTGACTCCACTTCAGTCGCTGTTGCGGATGCTGAGGCTGCTGAGGTTGCCGTTGCTGCTCAGCTTCGACTTCTCCAGTGCGCAAAGCTGTACACGCACGCATATAAGTCAGGCTAGTCATTATTTTACAGAGATTCGCCTCTTTCTCCGCTGCGCATCCGTCGCGAAAGAAGTGTTTGTTCTTTGCTTGTCAGTCGCGCTTGTCAGTCGCGCTGAAGAAGGAACGACGACGAAGTTTCTTATGTACCCGACTGTCGCGAACATATGTGGCGATGAAAGATTGACGACCGACTCCGGTCGGGTATTATCGTCGGTATTTTGCATCGGGGGTCGGGCTTTTCGTTGATTGGACGGCGGGAATGTCATCGATGGGTGAGAAGGCTCAGCGTTTATGTTATTTCGTACATGATGCCGTATGATTTTATTTCTAAATGAAGAAACGTTATGGCAGGTGGAAACAGGGGTTGACGTCTGCAAAAAAATTCAACGGAATTAGACTCAACTCGCCCGTCGGACCATTTCGACAATATCTCCCACTTGTCCGGCGAGATTGGCTATGTAATCAGAGCAAACACGATTTTTTCCTTGCCGTTCCCGAATACCATAATTGTATGGTAATTTTTACGAACTGCTTCTGTTTATTCAAGGAGGAATTTTCGGAGATATTCTGATGACCTTTTTCACTCAACGTCTTCCTCGCGTCGGGTCCTCGAGTTTTTCCAAATAAAACGTATTCGTTTTTACGACTGTCGAGAACGTAGGCGGTCAATGCGAATGTTGAAGGTTCTCCATGACCGGCTAATCGATGCAAATGGTCCACTCTATTTAATCCAACTCAGGTATATTCGTCACTGGAAAAATGCCTCCCCGACAAGATTTGCAATTGAAAATTCCAGACGCAGTCAAACTTTCCGTAAAATCACCAGACATAGGAATACGTCTGGTTTTCACTAGTCCTAATGTTCCCAACTTGACACAACCACTAGTAACAGGCAAACGTCCGATCCCATTTTTCTCACTCAATTAGACTGTCGCTTCGACTCATCCTGGATAACATATACAGGAAAGAAGAATCTGTTAAGCTATCATAACAAGGCCCATCATGTGTCACCAGTGTACCATTTTTTTCTTCAATTTTTCGATAAAAACTGAGAAAAGCGACTAATTCATTTACGAGATAATAAAAATTCACACATGATACGTGCATTCATGCCTTTAAAGCAAAAAGTGTTATAATGTTTCGTCGGTAACACAGGAAAAATGTAACGAAACGGCTGGTGTTAATTTTACACCGTAACAAATGTTACTATTAACACTGTAACAAGTAACACCAGGAAAAAGTCCACACCAGCAGCGTTGAATACCGTAGATTTTTAACAGTGCGAGGAGTAGTGGAAAACTATGTTTGTTCGTGCGTGTGGCCACGAGTTTGCCGCGCGTTTAGCGGCGAGAGGGCAACGAGTTGTCGCACGCGGATTGACAGTGGCGGGCAGGCAGCGCGCGGCTACGCAGGGGGACACGAGGCGGGGTTGAAGCCGCAGCGCGCTGGAGACGCCGCAGGGCAAACCGGCCGACAACTCGCCGCAAATGAAGATAGTAATCCTCGTCAAGTAAGTACCACGTTCGTCGTTGGTCCCGCGCGCCGCTGGAGTCCAATTCAATGCGCGAGCCGCCGCATCAAGGGAATCACGCCGAGTCCGCTGCAATTTGTCTCTTCGTACACGTCAAAATTGTACACCGACCGCCCGAGCTTTCTCGGTAAGGTATATACAGTGGGGGTTCGGTGTACGGTGTTCAGGTATACGGCAGGTGCATTTCCGAGCCAGTACGTAAGTCTCTTTCTCCATCTCGTTTTTTCTCACCGCGGAAGCCTGGTAGATTTATATGGAAGATCATCCCGTGTATAGACCTCGCGAGCCTCCATGCCTCCATGTCCAGAGGCTGCCCGTGACGTTCGTCGAAGTTGTCGCCGCCTCCTGGACACTCGCTACTCGCTTCCACCCCGAGAGTCAACCACTACTGTGTGTGTTTTCAATTTTTCCTCGAACTAAAATCAAAGACACGCAAATCATTTTTCCTTGCCGATGAGATGCATGGCATTTCGTTCCGTCCGTTGTTCGAAGAAAATTAGTCATTGGTCGCAGTAAATTTTGTCATTCGAAGCTTTGACAGGTCCAAAAATAAGATAAGCATAGATGAGATAATTCTTAAACTACTAACTGATGGTTCCTAAGTTTGGAAAGGACTTGAGTAACGTCACATTGACGGCATTCACCATTTGCAATTTTTGTCGTCGTAGAGTGGTCGTGAACTTTTTTTTTTTTTCGAAAAACTAAATTGAACCGTTCTGTCGTGATAATACGACGATTCGGATCTTCTTTCGAAAATACGTGGGATTGAGACGGGCAGTTGGCAGAAAGCAGCGATTAACCGCGAGTCGCGCCTCCGCACGTGCGCGCCACTTATACGTCAGCGATTACAGTGATTCTGCGGGCGCGTGAGTTCGTCGTGGCCATTATGGTGTGCATTACGTATGGATTAACGATCTTATCCTGCGTGAATCGAGGTGCGAAACCGCAGGACGATTACACGTTGTTCAATCTCAGATACCGTATGCAGCTCTGTTGCAACAATGTGCCGACATTCCCCGCCGTCCGTACGATCACGACACCGGCAATCATAGTCCTATTTGGGGACTGACAAACGAGCCCTAAGTGTCAGTTATCGAGGACGATAAAGATTTTCATGGTTCGACATGATGCGTAGCATCGACAGAGTCAACGAAATCTGCCATTCTGACGTTCTTGTCCCATTCAAGCGGATTGAATCCTCTGTTAACCCTCCGTGTGTAAACGATATTTTTCCATACACGGTCTGTACTCCGGGTCTTTCAGGGAACAGTCGAGTTTTCAAAATGTTCTAAGCTTTCAAAAAATCTGAAAAAGTTCAGTGATACTTCTCGAAGTGTCTATTACACGGGCCAAAAGTTCCCGAAGTCAAAAGCTTATAAGTATTGTTAATAAAAATAAAATTGTAGTCGAAAATGGGAAAAACGGGTTTTTGTTAAAAAATGTCGTCGCGTAAGCTGCGAGAGTCGATTTTATTGTTTAACCTCGATGGACCTCGCACTGTCATATTGAAACGTTTAATTTTCCGCGATGCGTTTCTTAGGATCCGGTACCGAGAAAAGTCCTAGCGCGAAGCAGCCACGTCGTCGGCCGTTAAGAGTTTAACGACTTAATGAAGACAAGGCACACGGAGCGCGCGTACACGGAAATCCACTTCTGGGTTATATACACACGGCTCCCAGCCCGATGAAGCCAGCCCGAGATATACACGTGATTCTAGTATTTATTCCATCGACTGTTTTCCTTCCGCGTATATCGGAAAATTATAAAAATCGCGAGTGCACAGCGGCTCGTTACCTACGGCTATAGCGCTTCATTAGCTGTCGCGCGTGCTCCAAGCCGGGAAGATTATCCGGCTCGTGAACCGACGTCCAAAAACAGTGGATGCAGTCGGTACGGTCCGAGTTGAGTGTCCCAGAGTCCGAGGGATCAAGGCCGATATCTCGTGCAACGTGTTTATCGCGCCGGACTTTCAGGGGGTCGCCGCGGCTGCAGCGTGCGACGCAAACGCCGTACTTCGACGATCAATTACCGCATAATTTCATCGAGCGCCAGCTGAAAACCAAATTCACTTTTGGGAAAAAAATAAAGTCGACACACAGTCGTCCGTGGGGTCTGACGGCGAATTCGCACAACTCCCGACGCGCGACGCTGTAATTAATCTGCGCATCGGACGCAACAACAAGAATACGAAAAAATAGTAAAAAACTCTCGTTCCAATATTAAATCAATTGCAATTCATCCCTAATTAACTCGATTAATTATTGAAACTGCAAACGACGTGACGACAATTTATGCGAATTATTTTACCCGGCTCGTCTTCTCCACCGACAACGTGTCTCATTATTTTTTTTCTCCTCTTCCTTTCCCTCTTCATCCGCGACTCTTCCGTCGTAACAATTACATCGGGCGCTGTCCCCGCGCGCACCAGAGTCAAATACATATTACAGTATAGTTAACAGCGTCGCAGAGCGTTCGCCGAGTCTCGCCGAGGAGGCACCGACGCGCAATAAGGCAGAGCGCGAAGTCTCGTATTCATCTCGTGTTCCCGTGGAAGCGAGAGCATGTCACTCTTAATTAGTCACCGATGTAATTAATGGTTTTTTCGTGCGCGACTCCCGATCGGAAAGTGAGTTGAACCGACCTCGCGCTGTAATATCTCACAGGCCGGATTTTTGTCTTTTTCTCTCCAACGCGACGACTTTATATGTACACATAATACATACATTGTATATGGGGCATTCCATCCTGTTTCAACCTGGGTTGACCCTCGGCCTCCCCGATTTAGTTCCTAATTTTTTTGTAGAATCGGTTACACCCTCAAGTGCACAAGATTCTATTTTATTATTTTTACTATGCATTTTTTTTACGTTTTTTAAAAGTGACATATCGAATGCCATAATTTGAAATCTGAAATATTTCTGGAAAATATTTTGTCGAATATTAAAATTTGTTAGCTTACAGCCAAAGTGGGCAAGATCTTTCTCTTTATAGATTTAAAACTTTTTTGATTGAGTAAATTATTTAAAAAATTATTATTTAATCGAAAAAGCTTAAAAACTATAAGAAGAACGATATTGTTCACGTTGGCTATAAGCTAGAAAATGTTGATATTGAACAAAGTATTATCCAGAATTTTTTTAGTTTTTAGAGTTATGGCATTCGATATATCACTTTAGAATAATATTTAAAAAATAGCCATAAAAAAATGTAGTGCTTTTGAGGGCCGAACTAGTTCTGTAAAAAATTACGAGCCAAATCGGAGAGGTCGAGGTCAGATCCAGGTCGAAACGGGATGGATTGTCCCATATGTATAGATCTACTATAGGGATTTCTTTGTCTGTGCCATATTCCGCTGCGATATACCACGGCTAACGCCGCGCGCGGTTCGTGCGCAATAAGTGTGTGTACACGTACGCGGGCGCCTCAAGGACGACGCCAAGGGAGCAGTCCCTTTCAACGAGTGTGTCTCGCGCGCGAGCCTCGACGTATATACGAGACTCAGAGTAAACGAAGAAAAGAACGAAACGGAGAAACGCGCCCCGATGTGGTACACATACGTATAGTAGTGCGCGAGAGGTGCTCGCGGGACGGGATCAGATAACGTTAACAATTTAATAAGAGCAACGAGAGCCAATTCGCCTCGCTCCTCGGTTCGCCTCTCTTTCTCTCGCTCTCGCTCTCTCTCCTTTCCTATGGGCGTCAAGGGGGCGTTCACGGTAAATTGTACAGGATGTCTCAAGCATTGCGCCTAGGACTCTTCGTGTGCCCGACTGCAATTGCGTTTGGCTGAATGCTTTTCCTCTTGCTGCTGCGCCCCTCGGTTAGGTATAGGACGCGGCGCGATACAGGCGTTGCCGCGTTTGCGTTCGTTCGTTCGTCGGGAAAAAAAAAATCACGTGAAAAGCGACGCTTCCATCGTGAATTTTTTCTCCCGCGCGTCAAATTGACTCCGGGGGACTTTTATCCTCAGACTCTCTTCATCGTCGCGCGCGGCGATGGAAAATGGGTACGCGAGAAGCGCAACAGCAGCAGTCGCAGCAGCCAGGACCGAACGACCAGTCTCAGAACGTGCCCACCGTGAACGCATAAATTACTCTCGACCTCTCTCTCTCTCTCCTTTTCAATACGCGGAATCTCGATCGTCGCGCGCCCCGCGCAGATATGCGTTCACGCATTCGGTGCACCGGATTGGACGTTTCTGTCGGATCTCGTTGATTCAAAACACACCGGTGGTCATCCATAATTACACGCTCACTTCTAATTAATATTCTATCAGTATTATATGCCGTCGCGTGTAATTATCGAGGCAATTAAAAAAAAATTGAATCGTCAATAGCGTCGGGAAACTCAATTAGGAGTGGGGTGTTAATTATATTAATGGCTAATGCAGTCTTCGCGTGGTCTTGTTGCTCCGTCCGTCCATCCGATCTCTGCGTCAATTCGTACTCATCTGCCTGGAACTGTGATCGAAAGTTTTCTTATTTCAATATTTCATGCGTAAGGGTGGTAACGAGTAGAGACATAAATCGTATCGGACGCAAAAAGGACCAACAAAGAAATTAAACTGAACGTTTTTTTTTCAGTTTCACGATATTTACAGAGTCGTCGTGGGTAAATAATAGCCGTAATTTTTTTTTTGTTTACGACACTGATATTTACAGTGTCGTTGTCGGTAAATATTGTTTGCTGGTTATAATACAAAAGCAACTATTTGTCTAGAATCCATACGAATATTTCTGCACAGTTTCACGAACCATTCTACTCTCATCGTTGTGAGTTTGAATAAGTTACAAATAGTCATCGTCGAAAGATTATTTCTCCTCTAATAGTAACTGGAACCACTCGGATTGTATTTCATTCTTGTTTGTGTTCCATACTACCATACTCAACCGATCGAAAAATCGGTACAACGTAGAAAATAAAAAATATCCTCACAATTTCGCACGGAGACAGTCGGCCATTCGAATGTCCCGTCTGGGCACAATTATTTAACCGTGTAATTCCGCTCCCCTCGTTACTGCGCAAGTAGCGTCACGGCGTAAACTCGTTTGCGGCCCGTGTGGGTTGTCGGAGTGGCCTCCGCGCTCTCATCCTCGGCGACGTTCAGATATATCCGATCATTTGCATTCTGCACCTGTATTCAAACAAAATGAGGTGACGGAGCGGGGTATACGGAATATACCGGCTCCCCGGGTACATATCGAGAGAGCATCGAGTCACGTGCCGAGCGATTTATCATTTCGTTTGTTTTATTTTTTTTACATGCGCCTTCATCCTTCTCCTCCTCCTCGTCTTCGTCGTCTTCTTTTTGTTCCCCGTGCTACCTCTAATTAGCAACGTCCATGCTGTAGAATCGAAAGTCGTTCCCGCCGCGGTGTGACTCGAATGCTGCGCTTACCCCCCCCCCCCCCCCTCGTACGTACCCGCGCACATACCGCTGTATCTATGTACACACAAGTGTAATTTCAGGTCCACGCATTCGAACCCAACGCGATAACCAGTTTCATCGTTATACACACTTTGCCTGTGTCTAAAAAAATATAATAATACAACAACAGCAACAAAAACAATTTGCCGAGCGATTCATCGATGCGTAAAACTCGAGTCGAAAGCACCGAGTGAATCGGTCCTTCTGCGAATGAAATATTCATGGTTCGTTTTCTCGTGTTCACGAGAAACGAGAAAACCAAAATATTCTTGCAATTTTCGTTTACCCGCGCGTATTCACTCGACTTGGTACGGCTCGTGCATCGTACGTCAAACTTGTATACTTCGTGCGAGAATTCTTTTCCGCCTATGTAACGAGAGGGAAGGAGCGCGAGAAATTTTACGAGGGATCGTAGTGTCAGTCTTCCTCGCTCGACGGACGCTTGCTGATTTCTCTCTCGTCTCATCCGGTCAGTACGACGTAGACGTGTAACGACGCGTCGGTAATTGGTCGGCGAACTCCCGTGCGAGCGGCGCGTCGCTCTCGTGACGCCGGCTGTCGCATCTGGACCCGGAAAGAAATTTCGACTCGGATCCAACTGGAACCCGCGTGGATTCCCTGCGCTGATATCGTAATCCAGTCCGATGTTTAGTCGGTTTTCCAAAATCAAATGTGATGTAATGCTTGCAAAATGGATTATCGGGATGCCCGACTGGGTCCAGGACGTATATGATGACGTATGAATCCTGTGATATAAATAAAACAATTGTGGAATTTTGAAAAAGGTTTATAAGATTGATTGTGAGATATGAGGAGCGGGACGATAGAATTTGACTTGAAAAAGAATATAATTTTGTGAAGTGATATTCATGTTTATCTGTTTGATTATTTTTATTTATTCTCTGAAAGAATTCTAAAACTCACAATCACTGGGGATTATTACAGGGAGTCCGGTTTTGGGGAATCCAGATGAAATTCCGAGCGCAATCGGATCGTATATTGGGACTTCACGATAGATTTTCTGCACGGGAAGTCGCGGCGCGGCGATCAGTCACCGCAATACTTTTTCCGCGACTTTTCGCGACCAACGTTCGCAATATTGTCGGCGCGTCCACGTGTGCTGTATATAAATATTTCTTGCAGTTCGCGGTGGCCTTTGGAAAGTCGACGGCGCGTTGACAAATGAACAGTTAGAGGAGCCACGCGGCGAGTTACCGAGATTGCGGATAAGAACGCGCGTACAGACGAGACGGAGCTGCGCGCGGACACGAGCCAGACGTCCAGGCGGACACGTCAGTCTCGGTTTTATCCACGTGCTCGGAACTTATATACCCAACCGGTGGCGACTCGCGTCCGCCTCGTCCTCGTCGTAGTCCTCCGTCGTCGTCGACCCTCCGCAAGAGGGTCTAATTAAACCACGAATTATTTCACCGCGAGTACATGAATGTTGTGTGTTGTGCGCTACGAGCACGAAGACGCGAGCGATGTACTTAAGACGGTCGGGGAGGCTCGCTGGGATGTAACGGAGTCTCGGAGTACGTCTCTTGTCCTGTATATAATGTACAGGGCTTTTCCGTTAGATAATCTGGCGGGAATGCGACGTGACACGATATTATTACCCCGTTGCTTTTGCCGGGTGTCAGGGAGGTGTTGCTTAGTTGTCAAATGAAAAATATGACTTGAGTTGTAACGATTTTTCATGCTTTTCTGATTTTGTTATTGCTTAAGACTCTATGGGATACAAAAAAAAAAAGAAAAATTCTTTTGGTCCAGAATTCGTGGATTCAGTTTCTCTGTCTGGTCTGAAAGTGAGACCATTTGCAACTCATTGGCAACTTTATTCAAAATATTATCTTTCAGCTCCAACGTAATTTTTACTAACCTAATACACAACGGAATCTCGGAAACTTGTATACTTCTGCAAAATTGCCTTTCTGCACAGCATCGCCCGAATTTAGCTTTTCGCGAATATATGCAAAAAAAAATGTAAGTGCTCCCCACGTAAATACTCAAATTTCACGCGTCCGAGACGTCTCGAAAAATATGCAAAGCAGCCGTGTAACAGCGAGACGCGTCGAGGAATCACTGCGGGACACGCGCGTTGTGCGGTAGCGACTCTGATTAAAAGGCAAACTTATCGTGACGTGCTACCTAATTCCGGTTAATTGTATGTGATTACCGCGCGCTTGGCCGGAGCAGGCGGTCGTGGGGGAGGGGGAGGGGGATGGATCTCAGTGGCCCCTGCCCTCGCTCGCGACTGCGTCGTCGGGGAATAGAGAGGAAAGCAGGAGGATGCCTCGCGATCCTAACCGCACGACGGTGGTGGTGGTGGTGGTGGTGGTGGTGGTGGTGGTGGTGGTGAACCTCGCTCGCTCGCTCAGACTCGCCGGGCTGACTCTCCCCGATTCGCACGGTTCGTCTCGCTCGCGCTTCCCGCGTAACTCATCTCGCGGTCCCTCTTGGCTTCGCCGAGGTGGGAGATGAACCCTCGGGAGGATTACCGAGCGGCTAAACGGAAAGCGAGAACGAATCTAGAGACGCCACGGGGATTATCTGGTATTCCTTGCACGTTTTGCCAGCAGCGAACCATGAACCAACACAGAGAGTCGCAGAACCAGCAGCAACAGCAACAGCAGCGCGTCAGGCAGAAACGTCGATCCTCGTCTCGTCTTAGCACTGCTGATGACCGTGCTGTGCCGGTTCGGGAGATCGTCCGCTTTTTACATCCACCGAGCGTATGATACCCTGTGCGCTCTGCACCGAGCGCGCTCCTCGAGAGCGAGAACCGCGAGCCCGATTCATCGCAGCCCTCGCGCTCTCAACTTATCTCGTTCGATTTCTAAAGTTTTCCCCCCGCGACGATTCCGACTCGCGCGAGTTGAGCTCGTCGTTTTCGTTTAACGTTCGTTTTTTGTCTTCTTTTTCGAGCAATTTTTTTTGAGGTTTTGATTGGCAAATCGAACGGAAAAATGTGTAGCTACTGATTTCTTTTTCTTTCACGAAAATAAATGTTACACAAAAACAAATAAATCATTGATTAACGATTCATCTTTTGGCTTAGAATCTAATACGTTTCAGTTTAGTCGAGAGCTGTATTTTCAATTATTTTAATGTTTGTAGGTATTTAAGGTTCTTCAAAGTGTCGAGCGAGGAAAAAAAATGCATACGTGTAGGTATTATCGAATAACGTTACTAGGAAGACCTTTGACTCTGAACTCATTAGTCGAACGTGCGCTTCGCCTCTTCCGCCCGCGTATGCATCGCATATGGTGCGGTATCTGCGCCGGACCTTTCAACCTCCACACTCCGCGATAATCTAAACGCGGCGATACAAGATTAGGGCGTCTCGCGCGCAGCTCTCCATGGTGGCCGCGACGCTGGGATACCGGAGAACGGAGATTCCGCGTTCCCACGATCCAACGTCGAGACGGAGAACCGCAGACCTCGGCGGTGGAGCAATCTCGAAATAACTAGAAAATCGTATCCCAGACGCACTGCGCAGATAAATCGTGCATCCACTTGGTCGTACTACGAGGATCGGAAGAAATTACAGAAAGCGTTAGTTAAATATAATATCCGTAGATTAAACAGCCAGATTACCAGTATGAACGAGCACGAGATCATAATGTGAGAGGAATCTTATGATCTTGTTGCAAATCTTATCACCTATTGAGAATCAATACAGATTTCATCGTACACTGTTAAAAATCTACGATGTCAAACGCTGCTGGTGTGGACTTTTTCCTGGTGTTACTTATTACAGTGTTAATAATAACACTTTTTACGGTTTAAAATTAACACCAGCCGTTTCGTTCAATTTTTCCTGTGTTACCGACGAACATTATAACACTTTTTGCTTTAAAGGCATGAATGCACGTATCATGTGTGATTTTTTATTATCTCGACAATGAATTAGTCGCTTTTCTCAGTTTTTATCGAAAAATTGAAGAAAAAAATCGATTTTTTCATTACAGATTCATCTACCGGGTAAACGATCTGTATTTTTTTTTTTTTTCGAAAAAAAAAAAAAAAAAAACAGAAATCAAAGTTTTGACTAATTCATTAACGAGATTCACATTACTGGCGTCTGTATTTCAATTTTCGCTTCGATCCGTTGATAATTCGCGAAAAACGGCTCTTCTGACTTTTTGAAGTGAAAGTAGGTATTTGAGACTCAGTTAACACCGCTCGTTATCACCGTGATTGGTGTGGACCTATATAGACACCGACTTCGTGTTGTTTTCAACACCGGATTTTTAACAGTGTATGAAATTCACAAAGGTTCTCAGGAAGTTCTAAGAAGGTACAAGAACGGTTCACAAAAGTTTCCCAAAAGATTTTCAGAAGGTGCCAAGCGGGATGTCAAAAATTTCTCAGAAGGTTCTCACAACGTTCTCATAAGGATCTCAGAACGTTCCCAAAGGTTCTCAAAAGGGGTCTCGAAAGGTTTGTAAAACGTTCGCAAAAGCTTCGCAAGAGAATCCCAAAAGGTTGACAGAAGGTTTCCAAGCGCGAGGCCAATATTATCCACGTTCAAATACAAGTTCCGAGCTCCAAAATTAGCAGAGACAGGACTTCGAAGTGGCTTTCCAGGCGGGCGATGTTTCATGCATGCCTTTTCGCAGACTGAAATTAGTCATTTACATCCTGCTTACAAATTCCATTTTCACCCCTGAAACGCATCTTAAATTTTTCCGCGCGAGGCCAGCGCTGGAGGGAGCAATAAAGTGAAACATATCGTTTTTTTTTTGTTTTTCGACGGTAAACAACAAGCCCTCATTCGCCGTATGCAGCGCGTCGAGGTTGCCGCCGCTCGCGGAGAGCGGGTTGCGCGTAGCTCTCGAGCCGCGCACTCGAGGATACGAGAACGTTAATACGGTGTGCACAAGTCGCGCGCAGAGCGAAGCCGCTATGTAAATTCAGTTCCCGAGTGTTCAGGAGCCGCACAAGCGTCTCTGTCTCCCTCGCTCGCTCGCTCGTGTTCGCCCGGTAGCCGCTCGGCCGACTCTTCTGCGCCACTCCGACGCCTCGCAATTAGTGCGGAATGCAAGTCGGGGCTCTCCTCGCGCTGGCATAGCCGCTTTGAAACTGAGAAAAAGCGCACAACTCTCGCACAGAAATAAATAGACTTTACAGTGTTGCGCGCATCGCTGCCGAAGCGAGCGTAAAATTGCGTTACAAAGTAGGCGCGGATTTTTCATCCGCGAACTCGCGTGCGCCGTGTATCCCGACTGCCAGGGCGCATGCGCGACGATTATTTCGTTTTACCCCCCAGACGCAAGTGCTTCGTCTATTTTTCCACGTTTTTTTTTTCATCTGTTTTTTTTTTGCTTCCACGAAGGATGATCCCGATGCGCCCGCGGAGCGGTGGTATAAATTATAAGGTGGATCGGCCGGAACAAAAGATTTTTGCGGATTTGGTGTTATTAGAAATTTGCAGCGAGGAGAACCTTGCCAGGAGGACGAAACGAAAGGGCTCCGGGTGATTCGCACTTAAAATTCTTCCCGCGGTTCTTGCAACCGCGAGAGACGCGTTAGTGCACTTTTTTTTCTTTGCAATCCGCGAGGCCGGCGGGCGTGCTCAATATTAATCGCGATTCTTGGAGGCGAAACAAATGGTGCGGCATCGAGTGTGCGCTATTGATATTGATTTTCCTTCGGGGCTCCTGCGCCTCCGTGAGCCAGCGCAATATAATTAAGCTCGGTGGCTCGTAAGTTGCGCCGTACCGACGATATATCTCCTCGAGATATACCGCGTACATCTGCACGGCGCGCATGGAATACACAGGCACCGCACCGTCTAATCGCGTCTCGTTTCTCCGTGCGGTACTCGGGAGTCTCGGATACATTGTTGCGAGGGGCACTATACGAGGGCGCCTGAATTTATCAATTTATCGTTGTCCGCTCCATGTAACCCGCGCGTTTTCTCTCGTATTACGGTCGATCTATCGGCGAGAGTTCATTACGCCTAATTGGATAATTATATCGAGCGCACTTTGACTGACTGGACAGTTGGCAAAGTGGCGGGACTCGTCGGCTGGAGGCTAGAAACGCCTGGGTAGGCAGAATAAATTACATTGCCTATAAATAGATAATAAAACTATTTTTTTAGTCAGTCGATAATTTATAAAATTGTGTCAAAATTGATAAATAGATCTGGAAAAAATAAATTTCGTGACCCCGATTTGGGCGGTTTTCGGCCCGGCGGCCGGATCTACGATTTCTGACAAACTGTTCGGCCAAAATTTTTTTTTTTCAGAATCAATTAAAAAAGGGTTGTAACCGGTGTTTTCAGGGGTAGAATATGCGACTTGAGAACGATGGTATAGGTTAAAAGTCGATATTTTGAAAAAATAAATTTCGTGACCCCGATTTGGGCGGTTTTCGGCCGGCGGCCGGATCTACGATTTCTGACAAACTGTTCGGCCAAAATTTTTTTTTTTTTCAAAATCAATTAAAAAAGGGTTGTAACCAGTGTTTTCAGGGGTAGAATATGCGACTTGAGAACGATGGTATAGGTTAAAAGTCGATATTTTGAAAAAATAAATTTCGTGACCCCGATTTGGGCGGTTTTCGGCCGGCGGCCGGATCTACGATTTCTGACAAACTGTTCGGCCAAAATTTTTTTTTTTTCAAAATCAATTAAAAAAGGGTTGTAACCAGTGTTTTCAGGGGTAGAATATGCGACTTGAGAACGATGGTATAGGTTAAAAGTCGATATTTTGAAAAAATAAATTTCGTGACCCCGATTTGGGCGGTTTTTGGCTCGGCGGCCGGATCTACGATTTCTGACAAGCAAAACGACAAATTTTTTTTTTTTAATCAACTAATCAAAGGTTTTTTAGTTGCGATGTACCCTTTTCAATTTTTATAAGAGCGCAGCAGCGCAAAGGAATCTCGGGCACGCGTGCCAACGCGTGTGATTAGCCTAGTAATTTATAAAATTGTGACAAATTTGGTAATTCTATCTGTGGATTTTTTAGGCCGCCACGAGAATAGCCAGAAAAATGTTTTATCGACTTTTCCCAAGGGCGCCAACGGGTTCGCAGTAGCCATGGGCGACATATATTTTGGTTAACCCACTTGTAACATCCTCGAAGATATATAACCGCGGACGCGTGGGAAAGAGGTAAGCAAAAGTGTATCACACACGCGATGCATTATTCGCCGTGGCTGTGTAAATACAACGGCCCGAAAAGTTGGACGAAGGATATGAATATGAAAAACCTTACAACGCCAGACTAATTAACTACCCCGATGGGATGCGAGAACAAACTGTATATATACACGCCACGCGCACATCACTTGACCAATGTAAAGAAAAACTGAGACCGACTTAGACTTTTTTTATAATCATATTTCTGAAAAAAATAATTTGAGGAATAAAATAATCAAAATGGACAAAATCGGCACGGTGACAACTAACGGTACGAGTATTCGAAAAAATCGTGCAGCATATCCGCGGTGTCTGCACGGGAAACGTTTCCTGCTCGTGTTTCCCCGCTCGGGCGGTGAATAAAATCGCCGAGTAGGATACGCCCGCGATGTCGTGAGCGCGAGATTGGCATCAGCCCACGCGGTACAATACGCGCATTAGTATACGCGTGGTATTATTCCCGCAGCGCTGCCGCGCGGCTCGTGCGGCGTAGCCCGGAGAATACGCGAGTCTATTCCCACTAAATTCCGTTGTAGGTTCGAAGTGTATGAAGCTCCGCGTCTTTGCGGCTGTCGCGCGTCCCTCTTGGCCCACGCTTGGGGCGCGCGGAGCCAAAGAGCCGTGCACAGCGAGATTGTCACGAGATGCGAGAAGAGTGTGGACGAGAGAAATCGAAAGGCTCGGGATTATTGTCTGGCTGCTTTACGGTCTCGTGGTACTCGTTTCGCTCGCAATATATATATTACGTATACATTGTTAAAATCCGGTGTTAAAAATGGACCCTTCGCAGTGTTGATAGAGACCACACCGTGTCAACGACTAGTGGTCAATAACTGGTGCCAATTTGCATCATAACCTCAACATTTCTAACACATTTTACCTTAATACAGTTGAATGAAATTCAACGACATCGTCGGTTTTTGTTTGTTCAATAAGTCGTCACTGATTGATAGCATTTTATAGATTTTCATCATCTTGTCTCAAACATAATTATGTCGAAAGTTTCATGAACGAAAGACAACAATGTTCACACACATGATTATGTGAATTTAACAGACTGGAAAGCGCTACTTTTAAGACCAAGTGGGTCAACACCGATCAAAACTCCACAGCAATTTGGTTTAACGCCCTGGATTTCTAACAGTGTATCTTACAGATGCGGATGAGACGTGGGATGAATGTGCATGAGGAAGTAGTTGGAGCTAAGTTAGTGGAGCGTGCATTATCGTGTCAGGGGTGCGCGCGCAGCCCGCACGGACTGGAAAATGCACGGGGCGATCGTCTCGAGGGTCCGCGCGAGAGCGAGAAGGTTAACTCGGCGAACGTTTTGCATCGACCGAGTCGTGTACCGCACTCGTCCCTTTCCTCCGTTTAATCTCCATTTCCATCTCTCCGTGAATCCCTTTCGTATACTCTCGCTGGTCTTCAGGGGAAAAGGGGTGGGGTGAGGGGGGGGGGGGGTGGTTAGTGGATACGCGGGCAGGATGGTCGGCGGTGCGGGTACCGTTCGCCTCTTCATTTCCCTGAGTTATGGTCAATTACGGTCGTTGCCTCGTCTCTTGGGGCAACGCGCGCAGCGTGCGTCCGCGACTACCGGTCGGTTTCGCGCGCACATTCGCCGCACGTGTGTGGGAGCCGGAAATCGCCGCGTACGCCGCGTGCAGCGCGTATCGCCGCGCACCGCGCGCCTCCCGATTGAGAGGTACGTGAGTCGGACTGCCGGATGGATCTCGATTTTCATTGATTTCGAGCACGACACTATACTGCGAAAACGGAGCTCCATTCGAAGTATGCTGTTATCTTGGAAATAAAAAGTATTGAAATAACACTGGGAAAAAAAAAAAACGAAAACAAAAAAAATTGCAAAATCCAACAAAACACGAGGTTTCGGTAATATTTTGCAGATTTGACAAGATATTTGGCAATGCTAATCGAGATTTAAAAAATGACCATCAAAATAAAAATAATAATTAATAATTATTAATTATTAATTATTAATCGCATTAATAATTAAAAAATGATCACCAGTTGTTTCGATCAATTAAACATTTTTTCCAATCAGCAATATATTTATTTCAGCACTGACTACACACATTTTTTCAATAATCGTTACACCGACTTAGACACGGGTTTTCGCCGTGTATGATTAATACGCAACTTACTTGCAGCTGACGTCGTCGGGAATGACGACGTCAAATAAATTAGAGAATTAGAGAATTACGGATTAAGATGGATTTTTATCGCACCTTCGTGTCCCCGTTGGTTGTTAATTCGGCGAAATTTGTTGTAAATTTGGACAGCCGTCGAATATCAACAAATTATTTATGTACCACAGTGTTGGATATATTTCGAGGACGTGATAAACTTATCGCCAATAAAATTTCCGTCAGACGGGTCATCCATTTGGATCGTATAGAAAAATTCGATTAAGTTTCAATGTGCCAAGCGATATTTAACCCCTTCGAAAAATAGAAAGCAGGCGTCCCGGGTTGACATATTTTATCGCGTACGGCGCGATAGCGTATTCGGAGGTTCGTTCGAACTCGCGCGGGGCCCTCTCTCCGCGGTGACTTCGCGACTGCGGAGTGTTTCTTCCACAGATACACGATAATATAGTAGCAACATAATGGATGTTATACCAGCGGAAAGAGGGAAATTGCCGGAGGCAGCGCATAGGTCCCGCGTATGCATATATAGTATACACGAAAGCGCGTGTTATGCTGCGCATATATCATTTCCCTTTTCAGTTTACATTTATGCGTCGTGATTTATCGCGATGAGACGTGAAGGAATTATATATATATGTGTGCTTTTTTTTTTTTTTTTTTTTTTTTTTTTTCAAGCGCTCTTTCTTTCACTGCGAGAGCCCTCGAGCTAATGGGAATTTATTGATATCAGTTCAAGGTCGAAGTGCGCGCGAGCGCCGCGCGCAGTCGCTCAGCCTTGGTGAAATTGCGATAGCGTAATTTAGAGCCCAAGGTCGCGCTGCTCGTTGCCGACTGTGCGTCGGGGATTCAGCTGCTGCTCCTGCTGTTGCTGTTGCTGTCGCTGTTGCTGCTATTGCTGTTGCTGCTGCTGCCGGGTGGTGCATCGCGGAGGGAGACAGAAATCATCTAGCCACGGGCGCCGCCGCCGCCGCCGCCGCCGCCGCCGCCACTACCGAGTGTGCATTCATTTTATTTTCCGCGCGCGCGCAGAACGCATCGCCGCGGCGGCGGCGTCAGCGCAGCCACAGCAGGTACCACTGCGCCGCGGACCTGCAAGTCATAAGATAAAGGAGTCAGTACTTGGGTACACATGTGGGACGTTGCGATGGGATCCGCGATAGCGAAGACCGATCGCCCGTAGCTTGAATTTATTACAAAGCTACCTATTCATATGTTACTTCGTCGGGGAGGCGAAATGGCGTTTCGTTCTTGTGTTTCGCGTCCCCGCGCAGCACAAGCCCCTCATCGCGGTCGCGGTGCGCGCGGGACGCTGCCACTTCGACCACCTTCGCCGCGCGGAGACCCACGACCCGGGGGTCCAGTCATTGGCCAGGCAAACGGACAAGTTGAATCGCGTTTCGGAAAAAAAAAAAAAAATGTGACACGATGTTTTGACATGCTTTCATTTTTATTCGGTCGATCGAAGAAATTGGTTCAGCCACTTTGGGTTGAGAGCCAAGAATCATATTAAGGGGTTATGCCACTGTAGAATTTTCGAAAAATCGATTTTTTTTTGCTCTAAGAGGTCCTTTGGGACCTCAAAAAAGATGTTTCAAAAGATTATGACCGGGAGAAATTTCTAAGTACTCGATTTTCGAATTTTCGTGCGCGGCCGCCTGGTGCGCAGCATGCTAGGAAGACAAATTTTAAATGCGTTTATCTCAAAACTACTTTTTTCAAGCTGGCCGAACCGATTACCCAAACAATTGTGTTCCGATTCACTTGAAATTTTGCATATATCTTTAAAAATACATTGTCTTCGACACTACGTAGGATTTCTTTTGTTTTTGCTTTAGTTCATTTGTTACTAACAATTTTGTGACGATTTTTTAGGCAGATTTTGCACTTTTTAGTTTAAAAGGGCGCCATTTTGGTAAAAATCCAAATATCGAAAAAATTCTACGTAGTTTCAAGGACAATGTATTTTTAAAGATATGTGTAAAATTTCAAGGGGATCGGAAAATAATTGTTCGAGGTATCGGTCCGGTCGTGGAGCTTGGAAAAACGGAGACGTCGCAGAAACGCTGCACAAACGCCATTTTGTTACGAATCGCTTCAAAAAAATTTTTAAATCTCGATTTACATCGCAGTTTTTCTGAAAAAAATTCTCAAAAACAGCCTATTTTTTCGGCCTCTACAGCGGCATAACTCCTTAAGTGTCATCGATATCTTCGAAGGGTTCGTCCAGATAAACTGTCATCACTCGGAGGTCGTTGGCACTGCCGAAGCGCGCACGGCAATTTTTCTCTCGGTTACGAGGCTCACGCGGCACGCGATGCGGCCGCGTGCGAGCCGCGGCTCGCACTTTCGCTCTCTTGGAGAACAAAAACACGAGGTGAAACTTTGATTCTGAGTGTGTGCATACGTGCATGTGCTCGATTATTCAAATCGTGGGAAGATAAGGACCGAGAAAGGGATCATTGAAAACGAAATTGCCGCGCTCAACGTGGGCTACGACTTTCCAGACTCTGGGAACTGTTACATCCCGCGCGCATCTGTATACAAAGTGAGGGATACGAGGGGCTCAGTGCACAAGCCCCTCCCGCCCCCCCCCCCCCCCCTCCCCCCGAACCTTCCATCGCGCAACGAGGATCCTTACGAGGCGTACTTATCTCCAATTACGTGTATTAATCGTACTCGCGGTGTACAGTTACTCTCGGAGAGTGCCTGCAGCAGTTTATAAGGGAATCGCGTAATTGTCCCATACTTCATAACCCGTCTGACAAGGTTACGGCGCACAACGCCGTATTTATCACGCAAAAGGAATTACATTCCCTCAAGGTCATGCGTGTCTTTGAACACTGACGTGTTTTTTTTTTTTTTTTTTTTTCTCGATCGAGAAAGCGACAGACGCTCTCTTTCTCCCTTCGTTATACCTCGTTTTTCTCCCCGTTTAATTTTTAACGCGTTCTCGGCGTTCGAAAATGCGTTTTATCGCGATGCGCTGCGGTGTCGTTTTCACTGCTGAGTAGGTGTCGCGACACCTTCAAGGACGATTCTTCACGCGAACACGCTCGTGGCTTATTCTTAGCTCGAGATAACGAGTCGGAATTAATGGTTTGTGATATTGCGTTTGATTACTTCGTTGTATTCAGCAAATTATTTAATGCACAGATTTCGTATGCAAATTTTTCAAAAACAACAAATAGCCTTGATTAAAAAAATACGAATTTGATCAACTTTTAGAAAATTCGAGGCTCTCGATCAAGTAAAAATATAGGGGGGGGGGGTTCATTTAGTGAATTTTTCGAAAGCAAAAAACAGAGTTGATTTTTTTTTAGATCCGATCATCTTGCGAAAAATCAGAGTCTCTCGATCAAATAAAAATATAGTCGAGTGTGGAGCTTTTTGTTGCTGAACGAGATAACCGGTCAGAATTGATAGTTTGTGATTTGCATTTGATTATTATGTTGTATTGAGCAAATTACGAAATGCAAACATTTAATATCTGAATTTTTCGAAAGCAGAAAACAGAGTTGTTTTTTTTTAGATCCGATTATCTTGCGAAAAATCTGAGTCTCTCGATCAAGTAAAAATGTAGTCGAGTGTGGAGCTATTTGTTGGTGAACGAGATGCCGTGAGCTTGGGAGGCTCGCGAGAGACACGTCGTGAAGGGAGACGAGCCGAAGAGACGTCCGTCAATCTGTTGGCTCTGACTCGAGGCGCGTCTTGTCCACGTCGTCGTCGTCGTCGTCGTTGTCGTCTGGTCGGCGCGATCTCCGCCTCCCGGAGCGTATAAGGTCAGGCTACACGGCGAACGCATTTATACGGTCCTGCGCGTCAAGCGCCTACGTCGCATTGTCTCCTATCTTGACTCACCTGCGACACTCAATCTTACTTCTTCTTCATCTATCGCGTTCTGCCCGGCCTCCCGATTGGCGCAGCCCCTTTAGCAGTGTTCCACCACTCGCGTGTCGCACGTGCACGCGACCTTCTCGCAGTCGAGACGGTGACCTTGAAATGTCCAAGATAAAATACAGATAATAAAAATTAGAAAACAGAATTTCGTCCAGAAAAAAAAGCAGAATAAATGTTATAGTTGGCAATTACTTTTTGCAACAAATACAGTTGCAAAACAGTTTGAGACGGTGACCTTGGAACTTCGTCCTTTGCTAAGTAAAATATGCAGATAACGAAAATTCGAAAACAAAATTTTGCCAAGCTGAACAAATATTTTAGTAGGAAATTAATTTTTGCGGGATCTATTTTTTTATATTGCAGACTTTACTGTTCCTCGCGTCGCTGTAATCGAGAACAAGAAAATAAAACGATAAAAGCGCTCGAAACGAGTTTGGCTGCGCGTACAGGGTGAGATCCTCGGCGAAATCTGGTAATCTCCAGGGGTGCGAGGATCGCCCTGGTGGATAAACCGCAGAAGCGCGGTTCTCGCACCTCAACGTCGCGCGTGTCCTCGTCAGTTCGACAGGCACTTGGATTGCGCGCGCACTCTCGTCGTCCGCGCGGTAATTTCGCTTTGTTCGCTCCTCCTTCCTTTTTATCGGAAATTGAATCTAAATCCCTTGTCAGTCCGTCGTCCTCACGTTTTCCCGCGCGACGCGGGTGACACACACACACACACACACCGTGGCGACGCCCCGCACTTCGACGCGTTCCACTCTCACGGCGAGATGCGAATAATTGCATATCCGATGCATCTATTTTCGTCGTCCAGCACACCTGGGAACACGAGAGTGGTGCGAAAAAAAAAATGGTGACGTTCGTTCTTGCCGCTCCGGGTGCGATTGGAGAATTGTAAAACGCGTCGGTGAAGAATTTACGTAAGCGGGACAAAATTCTTGGCTGTAATTCTCAATCAAGTGCCGGCGGAGTGCCGTGTGAGCAGCTCGGAGCCCCGCGACAGCGGAGGGTAACATTGCGGGAATATTCATGAACCGGTAGCCGCAGCAGCCGCAACGAGGGACCCGTCAAACGTTACGCGTCTCTTTCCCCCGCGAGAATCGCCTCGCGAGTGCGATAATTGTGACGTTTTACGCTCGAAGCCCGGCGAGGGCGATGCAGAGGCTGCGTGGACTCGAGCCGCGACTATCATTAGTCACGAAGAGGTCAAAAGTACAGACATTACGCACACGTCCGCGGATGATTATATAGTGGACCGTAGAGTTGTTCCTCAATTTTTACATCTCGCGAAATATCTACATCAGTTCTTCAGTATTTGTCGTCATCCTCCAGTTTTAATAAAAAATCATTTGCAACCTCCTGGACATTTCGCTTCACTAATTCTGAGGAGATTCCATTTATAAATCTAGCACGAAGCAAATATTTCGTCGAGACACTACTATTACACTCGACAATCCTGGATTCTCGGAGTTCATAATTTTTGCAGCCCCCGGATAATACTTTATGCGACAACAAATTACGACACAGCCAGTTAGATCGAAAGAGTCAACTCCGCGCGCCATTCGCTGGAGAATTATGCTTTACGATCGCACAGATTAGTCCAATTACATCGGCCCTTACGGTCGGTAATCCGGCTAACTGCGCGTCGCGCAGCATTGTGGAACGACCGCGCGCGACTCGCTACTCTCGCGGTATCCTCACGTGCGTAACGCATGCTCGATGCACGGTGGACGGCGAACCGTGGGGAGAAGCCCTCTGGCCACGTTACGGCGGAATATCAACATAAATCTGATCCAGCTGCTGAGCGAGCGGCGTATAGCGGGCTAATTTTCGTGCCTGACCAGTTACACGGTCGCCAAGGTCCGAGACGTCAATTATAATGATGATTAACGAAGGCGCGTTCGTCGCAGAGGGTGCGCAGCGTCGTCAGCGCGACGCACGGCTCCTTTGCCGCCGAGGAATGCCCGTCGGGGTAATTAAAGCCCTTATGTATCCGAGGAAAATTAGCTTCGAATATTTGATGCAACCCATAGACATAAGGGCAGCACTGCAACTACTGCCCCGCCGATGCTTCTTGGAAATTGGTTACAATATTTATCGAGCCGGCTCTTCTATATAAGTACTGACTATTCTTCATCGTTATACCATTTATGAATCTTCGCTGATCCTGATGACGTCGCGCGCCGATCTTTATTCAGAGCTCCGATCGGCGCTGAATGCGCGAGCGCGCGCACACACGGACGACACACACGGTCGCTGGTAATGGCGTCCTGCATGATTCATGACGTCGTGCACGCATCAGAATTTGTAGATCGTATACGTTTATACACTCGATTTATCCGGTATACGTCGAGCACCTACGAGCACGCGATCCTCGGGCTAGATAGAACACGGCAAACTATAGCTCAATACACCGACGCGCGCGCACACACTGAGATATACACAGTGAAGATAGCTGCGAGTAGTCCACAAAGACGAGGCGCGTTTGTGTAGTGGATTATGTGTATATTCGCGTGTTACCGGCCGAGGCATGAAGTTTGCCTGGCAATTTCGTAATTAATCGGTACTACGAACGTAACGCTTGACGGTAAAACGACCCCGGTCGCTTGATAAATCAAGCGCCCGGCAATGCAACGACCGATATTCTATCTGCTCAACGTGGTAACATAATTCGTCAAAAATTATGGCCTCGTAACGTAAAGACAATAATTATAAGTCGATAGTCAGGGGGACACGGAAAATACGAGACTGTTCCATTAACCTATCTGCGATCGACATTTTCATTACGACGTTTTCACGATCAAAAGAGGAAAGTGTGCAGCACTGCGAGCTGCCTGCTGGGCGGCTGAATGCTCGCGTCGTCGAGACGAGGCGGAACTCGCTCGTCGTTGCGAATTAATTCGAAACAAGGCAAAAAACAAACTGACTCTGTACACGCGAACACAGATGGAAACACCGAGGAGTCAGGGGTGACACTTGGCTGCTGAAAGTTCGGAGATTTCCCGCGAGACGTTTCCACTGAAACCGGCGAAACTTTCGACGCGCCCGACGGAAGATCCGACCTGGAATTCACGGTGCATCGCGTTGATTCGAGATGCCAAGGAAAATGCGATGGGACACGCGGCTCGTTGAGATTTTTCCGAGAATAACGCAACGCAACACTTTCTAACCATAGATATCATCATCGATAGTGAGTTTATGTGGATCATATTGAGATGATGGTATATCTCGTTGGTTATGTTGGTGTTATCGCGGTAAACCTGAATTTTCCAATTAACAGCAACTTGAGACGCTATCGGTTTAATGATGGGCATCCGTTTCTGCTGAAGGTACATGGATCACTCAGCATTACTTACCGGTCAGATTGAGCTAACATTCTGATTATGCTCATTAGGTTTTCTCGTGGAATAACGGGATCACGTGCTTCGCAATTATAGATTTTCATCGATAGGAAGTTCATTTGGATCTCATTGGGAAAGTCATAAATGCATATAAAAGCATTTTTTCAATATTGGCAACGCTTTATTTTTTATACTTTTTATCGTGAACATCTGGAAAGGTTATTAGATTAATAACAGGCGTCCGGTTCTCCCGCAAGAATGAGGACATCAACCATCGTCGGATTGCTGAGATTCTGAGTACACGCTGTTTTGCCATCCCCTTCAACAAATAGTCGGGCGAACGTGAAACTCTTCTGGGTGGATGTATATACGGAGCCATTATGTTACCTACGCAACAACGTCTCGCGAGTCTCCGGTCCGCAGTTGTTGAAGAGGTACTCGGAGTCCGCCGAGTGCCGGCTAGATTACTCTCGTCCTGGTGGACGGCAGTTTCAGAAAGAGGGATACGCCAGAGACTTCCGGGACGGGACTCGACTCACGCGACACGATGCGTGTCGATCTGTCTCGGTTCGTCGTTCCACCCATCCCGCGATCGCGTCCGCGTGGCTCGACGACGATGCCGCGCGTTTAACGACCCGACCCATCAGAACCCAGGCAGAGCCATCGTCCAGTGTACGGGCGTCCGTTGAGTAAGCGGTACAGGAGAAGCGACGTCAGCAAGAGAGTATCTCGAGCGGACGGGCGACTCGAGGAAATTCGATGTCACGGAAAGTGACACTGCTGGACGTCGACGACAGTAATTTCTTCTAGCTGCCCGGGAATGGTACACGAGTCACATTAATCGTATCGCCGTTGTTTCTGTGAATCACCGTTTCCTCGTGGAACAACGGATAAGAACCGAATCTCTAGGTCCGAGAATATAAGTTACCGTCGAGGCCGATGAAGAATTGTGGTGGGAAAATAATATTCATCTATGAACTCAATCCAAATGGAGACATCGAACGGGGCTCAAAGGATTAACGATGTTCAACCGATGATCCATGAAAATCTCTCGTTCCGAAGGCCATTCTGAAAACTTCTTGGTATGCCGATGGCGTAGTGCCTAACGCGTCATGTTGTCGTTATCTTTGTGACCGCGCTGTTATAGCCGTCATTTCACTTTATCTCCACTGCGATAAATTCATTCTACCCGCACAGTCATGGCCAACCCTCTTAGGCCACTTTACTCGTTCGCTATAGTCTCGGTTCTCTCCTCTCCCTCTCTCCCCCTCTCTCTCTCGATCTCTCGCACTTTCTCATTGTTCTTGTATCGGGCCACGATTGCCCGACCATTGTGCTGTTTGTACTCGTAATCTTAGGGCCCCGTGGGATGATCGACTCCCACGGAGACATTGGTGCGCGTATGATATACGACGTACCATTCTACCGGGCCGTTACAAAGCCTCAGGAACGACGCAGTGAACGCCCGAAGACGCGAGTCAGCGAGTCGTCGAGACAATGGACGAGATCTGGATCTGAAATGGTTGTTCCTCATCGGTTAACATCCCTCCAGGTATTCGCAATCAACGCGCTAACGTTGGGGATCTTCGGTGCGAGAAAACGCGGATCACGATAAAGTTGGTTGATTAAAACTTTGACCGCCTCGCAGGGTGTTATCCACGACCCGTTGCATGAATTATTTAATGCCCCGTGTAATCTGATTCGGTACACTGTTATTTCTGATCATTTCCCCGCCCATACAATTTTTCGGTTGTTCGTATCTTTGTTCGCAGGTCTTTTCTCGAGACATTGGCTATTTTTTCTTGGATGAAGAGGTTGATGCCGGAGTTGCGATTAGCCCGTTGGATTCTCGACAACCGCGATGCGGCCATGTCGCGGCTAGACAAGGGAACTTTTGACGCGATGAGTCTCGCGCAGGGTCCAGTCACCTGCGACCGACCGCCGAGTTGAGTGGCGCAAGCGCACTTAAAGTCGCAGAGAATGCCAAATGACTATTATTAAAGAGCTATAAACTTAGCTTCCTTGGTCGTAATAGATATCTCTGAATGGGGAGACGAGCGAAAGTGAACAGAGACAGAAGTCGATGATTCTCGGGGCATCGCTAGGCATAACTGGCGATAAAACGAGAGAACCCGAGACGAAACGATTTCATCGGGGGGAAAACACGCCCGTACCACTCGGCCAACAGAAGAAAAACGGATATGCAAGACGACGAATGAAAAGAAAAAAAAGAGAATCCGGGGTTCGAGGCAGAGTTGACGCCGTCGATGTAGCGGAAAATTCCGCTTAACCCCATTTGGTGCGCCTCGTACGTATAAACACCGGGCAAAGTCGAGGAGGCTACGGAAAGGGTTGCAAAAGGGTCGCAAAGAACGAACTTACTGAAACGTGACAGCGAGCCAGCGAAGATTTATCTCGGTGTACGTTCACTTGCCCGCGTACACGTATCTTGATCGTATAGAGAAAGAGGGAAAGATACATAGAGAGAAAGAGAGAAAGGAACTTAAAGAAAGAAGAAGCGAAGCGAGACGCCACGCGAAAGAAGTCACGACTCAATCCGAGTCCTGCTTCGGGGAGGAGAGACGACGCGAGCTTGACCGTCGCTCCTCGAATCGATTCGTTTCGATCGCGATCGCGACCTCTCGCGTTCATTACATGCCATCCGCACCGTTGGAGGGTTCCACGAGTTAGAAATTAATGGCTTGCGCTTGACTTCTGTAGGGAACGCGGGGTTCGGTAAAAACCTCTGGTAGCCACCGACCGGAGTTATTTATCGGTATGAAACATTTAATTAAAGCTGTGCGAAACACTGACGGATCGTGTATCGTCAATTCCTATTGCTTGATTTTGGTCGGACTTTGAACATTTCGAGTCAATATTTGCGCGATGACGATACTTACCGATCACGATTTTTTTTCAAAAATCACATTCGATAACTTTGCGAAATTCCCAACAAGTCCTTTTTGAGATCAGTTCTCGACGACACTTAGAAATCCAGGGTGTTAAACTAAATGGTGCGGACTTTTGATCAGTGTTTACCCATTTAGAGTTAAAAATAGCGCGTTCCAGGATGTCATATTCACATAATCAGGCGTGTCAAAATCGTTGTCCTCGTCCATGAAACTTTCGATATATTTATGTTTTGGACAAGATTATGAGAATCCATAAAATGCTATCAGTGACGAATTATTGAACGAACAAAATCTGAAGATGTTGTTGGATTTCATTTAAGCATTTTCAAGTGAAATGTGTTTGAAATTTTGACGTTATGATGCGAATTGACACGTTATTGAAAACTAGTCGTTGGCACGGTGTGGACTCTATCAACACTTCGAATGGTCAATTTTTAACACCGGATTTTTAACAGTGTAGTCAAGGATAGACAGTGTCCAGAATTAAAAACCCTCAATCCTTTTTCTCTCTCCTCTTAGTTGGTCGTTCAACATAAGCTGGAGATTCTTTCGCCGCGCCGATGGAGTTTCATCGCGCGGGAAACGTGAATTCAGGCGGATTGCGTGCACTTTACCTGCCGCACGGTTGCGCACAGGTATCTCTTGCTTGCGAGGGGCCTTCAAGCTCGGGGTCGCCTGACAGAGGCGCGGGACTCATGGGTTAAATTCCCAGCGAGGCGGGGGTATAATGGTCCGGCGGAACAGCGATTACCATACCAGCGCGCCGAACGTTCGAGGAATACTCGAAGGCGATTTCGTTTGTTCGGCGTCCATGGAAAATTGTTCATAGACGTTGCTCCTGTTGCGCGCGCGCGCGCGACTCTTCGTTTCACGGCGGGTTACCCACGAGCACAACGAGGCGTTCCGCCTGTCGCTGCTGCTGCCGCTGGTACTGCTGCCCGCGGCGAGATGCAAAGTCGCAAAACCTCGCGAGAGACCTTCTTTCGAGGCGAGCGGTGAATACAGCGCGCGGGTACAGCCACCGAAGCGACGCAGCCGTGTTGTGGAGGGAGGACCGCATTTCGAATAAGTAGAAAGGGACACCGAGAGCGGCTTCCGAGCAGCTTCGGTGTTGTGCGCGTCCGTCCGTTTCGCGTGCATCGACAGAGGACAAAGACAGTTTCGACGTAACCGATCACTATCTTCAGCGGCTAGACGGCTACTTGGCTTTCTCTCCGGGTTCGCCGTGCCATTCTCTAGCATCCGAAGCTGCCGCTTCGTCGTTTTATCTTCCGATCTTCGTACGCGCCTATTTTATCCGATTTGTATACCGATGCATCACGACGAAATTCCGAAGCTTGCTTCGTCAACGATGAAGCGGGTATTAAGAGAGCGAAGACGTTTTTTGCGAATGTTTTATTGCTGGTTCGCACAATGAGGAGTTGAAAAAGGACAAAGATATTTCGACGGAATTGGAACTGCGATCATTGGGATCCGAGAGAGTTAGCTACACGGTTAATCGGTTTTTCACGACTGTCAGTTCAGCGCCGTATGGCGGTGTAGTGTCTCTTTCGCTCTGCTGCGTCGTCTGCGACGAGGATCTTCCCCTTCTCGACAGCTTCACCTGTCCCCTGCACTTCAGGACGAAACGCATCTCCTCCATCAATTCGTTTCTGAATGATAACTAGAAGAGATTGAGGTCATTCAAGTTGTTGTTTTTACTAGTGAGGGTCGAGTCTCGTTACGGACAGTAGATATACTTTTTGCCTGCGGGCGTTCCAACCGACTTCCCAGAGAAATTCCCAAAGCGTGATGAGTACCGAAATGGCGACGGCGATACCGAGAAACCAGAAAACTCCACCCACGTGGTCTATCGTCAGGTGAGCCGCTACAGCCTGTTTAGTGGCAACTTCCTGAAATCATACAAATTAAACGTCGCCCAGTTAGCACACATATCGTTCTGCCGTTGTCACTGTTCAGCTGTCGATGTCTAAATTCAAATCATGCTGCAAAGAAACAGTGAAAAATCTGCTTGTCTCACAGTGCACTTCCCGCCATCGCGTTTCTCCTCCCACCATTTTTTCTGCAATTGCGAGATCGTGCCGTCCTCTTGAAGATGCAAAACAGCTGTGTTAATGGCGCTTCTGTATTTCCAATCTGCAAGAAAAAAATAATACTTACCGCTAATAACATTGATTTGCAATTATTGCAACCGGTAATAATATATTGCCGATGAGTTTCGAGTGACAGTTAAAGCGCGCGAATAGTAAATGAAATTGAATGACTCACCCTTTCGCATCGCTATCCCGTAGCTCTTTGCATCCAACTCGCCGCCAATTTGGGTTACGTTGCACTCTCGCTGCTGTATGTACTTTATCGTCGACGATTCCATGAGAAAGGCGTAATTTTGGTTTGCGTCGAGTACCTTGTCGCGTCCCTCATCGTTAGATTCTGTCAGGACCTCGTCCGCGTGTTCTTCCATGTACTTGTACATCTTCGCGTACGTCGAGTAGGTGGCTGCCTAATATATTCAACAAGGTAAGTTTTGAAAGTCATTTGTGTGACAATTTGCACAAAATAATGTATTCACTGCTGTAGAAAACGTGATCTATTAATTTTTGCCTGATCTACTTACTTTAAAAAAGTTATGGGTTGAACCGTTCTTTTTGGCGCCATACTTGATGGCCCCGTTCAATTCGGCAAGATCTTCGGCCGACTTGATGGGCTTCACAGTAGTTTCGACCACCAAGAAAGCCGCGAGATTGGCCGTGTACGAGTTCATGAGAGTCATGCAGAAAAATCCCCACATGGCAGCCAATACCTTGGTCGACGCTCCTCTGTTCAGACGATGCAACAGAAAACGACGTGGGCAACGTGACAATACATGTTTCGCCGTTGTTTGGTTTTATTTTATTTTTCAAGCTCTATTGTTCGGATAACCTTACATAGGCGAGATTTCCGAGCCCTGTTGTGTTATAGTGCCTATCGTGAACCACAGGGAGTTCGACAGCGTGAATTGATTATCGAACTCCTCGGGATCCTCCACGCAGGGGTCCGGATTGTTCCACTCCGCCGGACACATTCGACCGACTAGAGTGAACCACATTGACACGCCGATCCACGCGAAGGTGAGACATATCCAGACGTCCCACGATAAAGGCGCCAGAAAGGAGAATACATTCGGCGCTGCTTTCTTTGGTTTTTTGTAGAGAATACTAATACCTGCGAAATTATCGTTGAGTTGTAGTGCAATGTCTTTAACTGAAACACCTCTGTTCTGTACCTAGATTCATGAATGGCATTGAAAAATCCACGGCACTTTCCCGCTCCGAAGTGATCGTCAGGTCTGTTATAGCGAGATCTGCCTCCTGGGAAATTATTTTTCTAACGTTACGACGCACAGATGACAATACAGTTAGGATTTGAAGTGACACTCAATCATTGTCAATGATCGAACTGACCTCAGCAATGATCGCACCCAACATCCCGCTCCACGATCCATCGCTCAGTTTGTTTCCGTAATCAGGTGGGGATTCTATGAACGTGTAGTTAAAATGCAAAAGCTTGCTGATCTCGTGAATAATGTCAATGCCGAAGCCTTCGTATCGATCGTTCCCGACTTCCTGAACCGAAGATTCCTTTATCATGTTGTACGGCGGATTCTGCGAGAAAACCGAACGTCAATGCGAATTATCAGTTGCATCTTTTCCTCATCGTCGTTGTGCGAGGGATCCTACCAACGCAATCAGAACACGAAAGGTTTGGTTTTCCAAACTTTCCGCTTGCGCCGTCGAAACGTAACTCGGTTCGTAGTGCCAATCGATACGTCCGGTGCTGTTGTACCTGCCGACCTTCTTCAGTCCCGTTTTACGCAGGTGCACGATGTCGAGTTCGAAGTCACTGCGAAGTCCATCAGTGTGAAATTTCACCAGGCCGGTCAATCCCTTTATTTCGGTCTGGAAGAAAATTTCTGGCTGGCGGTATTAGCTCGAACGCCAAGATAATTACGCTGTACTTTTTAACACGGTTTCTTCCGATATCCTCACCGTATGAATGTAGTTGATGAAACTTGCACCCAATTCCCAGTTGTCCAGCCCATCGCACTCCAACTTCTTTACGTCGCCGTCCACGACGTCGCTGAATTTTTTAAAAGCTCTCGCGTACAGTTGCACCGCATCGTACGTCAGGGCGGCGTCAACGTGCAGCTGCGACAGGCTTTCCAAGCCCAACCGGGACATGTAAGTTTCGAATGTACTCTGCGCCTCCGGATCGTCGACGTCAATCAGTCGCACTCCGGTCAAGTTCACTCCCGAATATCCGTATGGTTCTAGATCGATCGTTTGAAGATCCTGAAGTCGTAAGTAAGTAACGAAATATATCAAAGTTGAGTTCTTGAAGTAAAACCAAATGATGAAAAAACATTCGATACTATGTTCATCAACTTCCACTTACCAAATTGGTGACTATGACGTTGAACCGATCGGACAGTATTCCAACTTGCAGACATTGCTTGAGAAGTTCTTCGAGAATTTCACACGAGCAGTCGATCACGACGTTCGTCTCCCCTGATTTTTTAACTTTCATCAATTCGTCTCTGAAGTTCGGTCCACTGCCCAATCGCTGAACCGTCACCGGATGTCCCTTCGGGCTCGACATCTTCAGCAACTCGCTCGTACGCACCAAACCTTCCGTGCTTTCGTATATTATCGTGTACGTTTTCCACTTTAAATCCGTCACCAAATATTTAAATACCTGTTCGCAATTTCAAGCTTGCTGTGAGCAAAACGACGCTTCGATGGGTTTACCGATGGATTGCGCATTTTTGCATTCATTCACAGCTCACCAACGAGATGCCCGCTGCATGCGGATAGAGATTTATGGCTTTCAACGGGGCGGGTTCGACGTCCCAACGCGCGACGATATTCGGCATATCCGCCGCTTCGCACATGCTCCGCACGTACTCGGCGGCGTCCTTCTCGGCGGGCCCGAAAATTCCAATGACTCCTTTCCCGAACAGATTGCACGCTGGAACAAACGTATTTCTTCTTATCTTCTGTGTTCGAATCGTGATCAGTTATTAACATTATATCAGTTTAGGTATTTCAATATAAAAAAACTATTCCGAATTTTTTATACCTTTGCAACTCAGATAATTTTTCTAAGCTGAATATTATAACTTATTGCTCACCACTTTGTCGAACATCGAACACATCTTCAGTAATAACTTGTGAGTCTGGCACAAACTGGACATTCGCTAGATCGTCCGACGTGCGACGCAATTTATTTACTGCACCGACAGACGCGACGAAAGCTTGTTGACACGTGTCATCTTCCTCGAACAAGCCGCCTGCGGTTTATTTTGTTTGTTTACATATCATATCGGCGCCGCGGTGTGATCATGATCCACTTTCAAATGCATATCTTACCTAATCTGATTTTTTTCGGAAAGCTCGCAACGCACGACAGGAATATCGTTGTGCAGCACAAGACGATGAGATATCTTTTCATTCTAGAAATATCAATTAATTTGGCAAAATAACGTTCATACTACATTTCACATCGGTAATTTTAGGATAGTGTAGCACAATTAAAAGTGTTATATCTGCAAATGATTTTAGCCAATGTCTTCGAGAATATTCCGGAATCACAGATTCAAGACTGACCATCGAGTAAAATACAATGACAAGTGTTAATAGACGGTAATTATAGTTTTACTTACCTCGACGCAGTGTACCAATTTCGTCGGTCCAAGCGGTCATGTGGACGAGTTAATTACAACGAAAAAACGATGGCCATCCCGTGATAAGGCAGAATATATTATAAACAAACGTGTGTGTGAAAACGAACTCCAGCCATCGGCCACGCAAGAGCAGCGCACGAGATGCGCGTCGTCTTAGTAGTGCGGGAAGTGCATGTTACGCACAGTTCATCGCCCCCACCACTTCGCCAACATCCCCTTCGAGGTTGTCGGTCTCCGCATCGCTCGCTGTTTATTTCTGTTTAGTTCAAAGGCGCTGTGCAAGAGAGCCGAGAGGGGCGAGGTGACCAGGGGCCGGGGCAATGCCGGTCAGTGGGTAAGGCAACAGACACCTGTATTACACGCGATTTCTAACTTTTACCGTCGCGATATGTTATGTTCGACGTCCCATGGAGCGCCTATTGAAGTACTCGCGCGCGAAGTACTCGGTGCGTTTCTGCATCTGGTCCAGATGGAAACTTCAGTGGGGGACTTAAATTTAGATCGTCTGGTGTCCCGCATAAATTGACAGCACGGGAACGAGTCGCTTTGGGCTATTTGGCACCGCAGCCGCATCGGCAACTCTAGTTACGCCGTTGTTTGTCATTGATTCAAAACAGTTGAAAATGCATGACAATATTGTCAACGAAAATTCATTCGAGAGAAAAATTTGAATGTTACTAATTGGGGTTAATACCATTTTTATTTATCGTTTCATCAAGCACGAATTATTCGAACTAAAATTGCACGCGGAAACCACAAATTCGTGGAATCTCGATCGGTTAACGGGTTGACTGTTGTCGTGATCCATGGTTTTCTTCCGCGCGGGTGAGATAACCCAAACCTATTTCTAGTGACTTGGCCGACTCTATTTCGAGAATCATGGCCTACATCGATCTCCAGCAAGTACGATCTGTGCTCTGCGCCTGCACTTTGAAAAGCCATAGACCCACGTGACGTGCATTTCCGGATTTTCATGAGATTCACATGGAATGGATGTTCGTCAAGATTGTTGTTTGTCTAACTCTTACAACTTTCTGGATCTTATAAGCAGAGACAAAGCTTATAAGCAAACGATTTCATCGTTATTGAAAAATGATAATTGTAGTATAAATAAAGTGACAAAAACAAAATAGTCGTGGATTCGCTCGGTTTCCCGTTAGTCCGCCTTCCGGGTCCTATAGCCGAACAACGGCCCACGGTGCCACTACTCTTTAGCGGCAGCTGCCGGCCACAAATAATGCTAAAGGAGCACCGTGGCAGATCACACTGTAACCAGAGAATAGTGTCTGGGATATGCATATCACACGAGCAGCAACTAAAAACGTGGGTGTTGCACATGTGCGCGAGAAGTTTCTCGTGCGGCGCCTGTGCCGTCAACTATAACGATGGTGCTCTCGTTGCCGACAGCTTGCCGACTTTCAGCCCGATGGCGAATCAACACGTCTCGCGCGACAACGTGGTGATAAATAACATATACGAACTTTCTGTGCACTTATAAATATTTATAGATACTTCGTTTTTAGCGCTGTTAGGGTTTTGTACCGCTCGGTCATAAAATGTTATTATTATTATTATTATTATTATTATTATTATTATTATTATTATTATTATTATTATTATTATTATCGACTTGACTAATTTATAGATCTATAGATACGTAATTAAAAAGATTTTCAAGTTCCACTCGTTCGTTGGTCTACGAAACAAATTTCCACGGCCAGTGCACATTTTTCCCGCGATAGGGCAATGTATCTTGTTCCACGATTTTTTTTTCTTCATTTCTCTCTCCCTCTCGTCAGCAAAGCCGACCGCCCGTGTTTTCGCTTTTCTCTCTGAACGCCTTCTACGCCGCCAAGAGACTCGGTAAACACCGATCGAAACGAAAGTGCACGAACGAACTAGCGAAAGGACGAGAACGAGATGAAGAACAAGAGAAACGCGCGTGTCCGAGCGCGAGGGGAGAATAAACGCACGCGTGCGATGGAAAAGACAGAGTCACTCGTGCGAGTGCAAAGCTGTACGTCATGTCGCGCACTTTAATGGGCTTTTAATACTGCTTTACGACCACCAGCGCGAGGTCTCTTTGTGACGGGGGGAACCGGGCACCATTGCGAACTCGGCTCGTATCGAGTCTCTCGCCGTGAGCCACGTATGAGTTCGCTCGTCCTTTTGCTTTTCGTACTCCGCCACGGTGATGACTCTCGCGCGGCCTTCCAACGAACCCTTGTCATCGGATTGTCCCCGTCGAACACTCGACACTGTCTGCGTGCAGTGAGAACGCAGTGTCCTGCGCGAAATTTTTCATCTCTCCGCACATAATCAAAGTCGCGATAACGATGTGAAAAAAATGAAAAAATACGCAGCAACATTTGTGCGACATTTCGCTATTACATCATGTTATAAATATTTTTTTTTGTATTACAAATGTGACAACGACGACGGAAATTCTGTTTCAATATCTGGAAATGGGCTACAGCTGTAAAGAATAATTTGTAAAATCACGTGGAAATAATTTGTAAAAATACAAGAAACTGTCCTGGAGTCGTTTAAAAAACTCAATGCATGGAAATACGGCGTTAGTTCTCCAGTGATGTAGTCATAACCGTGGGTATAGAACCGTAAGGCGGTGAGCTCTGGTCTCTGGAGGTTCTACCCAAAGTTTCTGTCGACGTGCCTCGTCTTCTTGCTGGTTTCACGTGTCCCTTGCACTTCAACACGAACCTCATTTCCTTCATAAATTCTTCTTTGAACGATAACTGTAAAATAAAGTACTGTTATCAAACATCTCTCAAAGGGATTGTTGTATTATTTATATGACATCAATACGAGACGAGAAAACACGTGAACGCTCATTTGTAGTACGCACACGCTCAGCGCTGGCGGTCGAACATATATCCCAGATAAATTCCCAGAGTGTGAAAAGAACAGCCAGAACTACGCCTATGCCAAGGACCAGGAACACACCACCCACATGGTCCAGTGTCATTGCACTGCTGACAGTTGATGGAGTGGCTTTCTGTAATTATGGGTTCAGTGTTATCGATAATGTTACCATGTAGTCAAGCACCAAAAACACTTGAAGTATTACTCTAAAGTTACTCGTCAAATCATTCGCAATCAACTCACTGAACACTTTTCATCGTTATACATCTCTTGCCACCATTTCTCTTCCAAGTCCTTGAGCGTTCCATCCTCCTGCAGTGTCAGGATTATATGATTAAAATCACGTCTGTACCATGAATCTAGAAAATGAGAACACGTCAGATATGAAAATATTTGAAAAACAATAAATATGAAGAACAAAGCCTAACAAGTAGAAGTTGCTCGAATTTAATGTTGCAGGTTGCCAACTCGATTTTCACGTGGGTTCGATAATAAGAGCTCACTTTTTCGCATTGCAATCCCGTAACCCTTCGAGTCCAAGTTGTCTTTACTGACTTTCGACAAGCCGCAGTATCTCTGCGCGATGTAGTCTATCGTCGTTGATTCCATGAGAAATGCATAGCCGCCATTTTCCGCGACGACCCTGTCGCGTCCCTCTTCGTTGCTCTCAGTTAGTACGTCTTTCTGATTGTCCATCATGTACTGGAACATCTTGGCGTGATATTTTTTATCGGAAACCTGGTACACAGAACTCAACATTTAGCCACCGGTATTCAGTACTACAAACCATGGTGCCATGGTACTCGTGTGTTACAACTTGTAAACTTTCAAACAATTACTGTGAACATACATTAAAAAAATTCAAAGTCGCTCCGTCTTTCTTCGCACCGTATTTTATCTTTCCGTCCATATTGGCGAGCTCTTCGGCGTCTCTGAACGGTATAACGATAGTCTCGACCACCAGCAGAGCAGCGATGTTCGCGGTGTAGGAAGCCACCATAATAAGACAGAAGAACCACCACGCGGCAGCCAACATTCTCGTCGACAATCCTCTGCATCGACAATGAAACAAAATTAAAGATCCATCCTGCTGTACTGTCTTACATTGGAACATTGTATGTCCGACATCAAGAGCAAATCGAACGAAGTCCTATGCAGAAAACGATCTCAGGCTCACTGTGGAAACTCACATTGGCGCTATCTCGGAACCCTGTTGCATAATGGAGCCAAGAGTGAACCACAGCGCATTTTTCAATGTAAATTGATTCTCCAGTACCTCGGGCTCTTCAATGCAAGGATAAGGACAGTTCCATTCGGCTGGGCACATTCTGCCGAGCGCAAAAAGGCATAGCGAGACGAAAATGTACGCCGCAGCGAGGTAATAGTAGACAGCATTGGAGAACGGGGCGAGAAAGGAAAAGAGACTCGGCGCCGCTCCCGATGGCTTCTTATAAAGTATATTTATACCTGAAAAATTATATTGCTCACGTGACGTGACTGCAGTAACATGCGCATTCTATGTGACGCATATTGTTGTCGCGTTCAAACGCATATACATAGCCATTACAATAGTCCCTTACCGAGGCTCATAAAAGGCGTCGTAAAATCCACGGCGCTTTGTCGCTCTGCAGTGATGGTGAGATCCGTTATAGCCAAATCCGCTTTCTGCGAGAGATAATTAAAATTTCACGTTTCCGCTATCCATTTTAACGACGCTTGTTGTACGTGAATATCAGGAGAAAATACGCGACGCACGACTGTCGGGACCCGACGTGGTAATTATCCTGCGAGGCAGCGCACGAGAAATCGTACTTACCGACGCAACTCGCGTGCAGATTCCTGGGACGCATCAGAGATAGCAGCACCACTTAGGATCATGCGTTATTGCTAGGGAATGCGTTTACCATGCAAGGCACTAGTAGCTCGAATGACGAATGTTACTTCTGAGGGCTTTAAAATAATTTTTGTGTGTAGAACTTACCCCTTCGATAATATCACCCAACATCCCCGACCACTTTCCATTCTTCCCTTTGCTTCCATAGCCACCATTGTGAACTATGAAGGTGTAGTTAAAATGCAAATGCTCGGCCAGCTTCTTGATGATGTCTATGGCGAAGCCCTCGTAACGGTCATTCCCAGTTTGCTGTATCGACGAGTTCGTCAACATGTTGTATGGCTTGTTCTGCAAAAACAATCGATTCTTTAATGTCATCTATCACATATGGACAAAATATAGGGTTTAATTCGCCGGTTCATACCATTGCAATTAGAATTTTGAAACTAAGATTTTGCAGATTTTCGTGAGGCTCCTCGTTGTATATCCACTGAAACCCAGTTGTGGTATTGTAGATCCCTGCGGTCATCAATCCCGTTTCATTCAGGCGAACGATGTCGATTTCGAAGTCACTGCGAAATCCATTCGTGTGTAATTTTACCAGGCCGGTGAGCCCTCTTATTTCGACCTATAGAAGAATTTGAAATAAACATTCGACAAGACGAAATATCTGGATTTGTCTGCTGAGGCTTGTGAGGTGACTTCACGTGATTTTCCGACTCAAACACTTACAGTGCGCAAATAGTTCGCCAAAGTTGTACCGAAATCCCAAGCATCTGAGCTGTTACAGAGTAGCGACGTCATGTAACAGCTGAATCCATCTGAGCTGGCGTCGTTTAGGCTCCGAGAAAAAAATTGTAACGCGTCGTACGTAAGAGCCTGGGCAATGCGCAATTTCGATAGTTCGCTGACTCCGCCCAAGCCTTGCAAATGATTTGCGAATAAATCCTTGGTGTAATCACTGCGAACATCCACGAGACGTACACCAGTTAGGTTCACACCCGAATATTTATACGGATTGAGATCTATGGACTGAAGATCCTGTAAATAAAGTGAAACGTTGAGGAAGATTATTTGTTAAATGGTAACGGTAGAAATGCTCTTTGATAGCCATTAAAACAGAATAATAGTTTTTGATACAAGTGCGATGAAACTTTCTCTCAAGTCGTGCTCTTCGTTTAAGCATAAAATCAATCTTCGTTTAAGCATACCAGATTGGTAATGATAACTTCATGCTTTTCGGACAGTATTCCCGTTTGCAGTGACTGTTTTAGGACTTCCTCAAGAATCGTGGCAGAACAAGCGATGATTATGTTTGTTTCCGTTGATTCTCTGATTTTTATCATTGCGTCCCTAAGCACATGATAATTACAAAAATTATTTCATGTGACAATCATGTATACCAAATCAATTGGTGTGCGATATTTAATGTAGAAACCTGTAGTTTGGTCCTCTGCCTAAATGCCGAATTGTCACAGTAGGTCCATATGTATTGTACTTTTTAAGCAACCCATTCAGTAGTATGAGACTCTCCGTTTTTTCGTACAGTATCGTGAACCCCTTCCACTTGTATTCGGCGACCAGACGAATGAACATCTGGAAAATTGATAATTCATAACATTTAAAATTAAAGGAAAAAATATTCTGTGATATTTTTCCAACTCTTCGACACTGTGACTATTTAAAGGGGAATATAGAGCTGGCAACAAGAAAACAAGGTAATTTTCAAGAATTTTCTCATAGGGACTATTCGAATTACCATAGATAGTTCCTCAAGGTTTGGGTACAGATTAAAAGATTTCCCTCTAATCGGCTCAACGTCTCTGCGCCAAACGATATTCGGCATACCTAGTGCTTCACACATATTTTGAACGTACCCAGCGGTATCTTTTTCCGATGGGCCGAAAATTGCTGCGATGCCATTTTCGACGAGTGAACATGCTAAAACCATTGAATTAAATTCTTGTATTAAATTGCTAATATTCAATAAGAATTTACTCATTAAAAAAAAATTTGAGTCACGAGAATAAAACACGTGTATTAAACGCTATGATTAAGGCATATTGAACACTCACCAATGTGTGAAACCTCGAATGGGTCATTCGTAATGTTTATAATATCTGTATCGAAAAACACTTGAGCTTGGTGCGAGTTGTTATACCTCATGTTGTTCACTACCTGAACGTACGGACCAAAGACTTCTCCACTCGGGTCATCTTTGTCGAACAACCCACCTGATCATTGTCATGTATATTTCTTTTAATCATTGCGATTTGGAAAATTTTTTTGCAAGTGCAATAATTATGTGGTTCTTACCTAGAATGATTCTTTTTGGTAGTGCCGAATGGCACGGACGAATCACCAGAATGCAACATACGACAAGAACACATTTTTTGAGCATCGTACGATCATGCTAAAAAAGATAAGTTTTAGAAAATAAAAAATGGCGCTCAGTTTTCACTTGTGAATTATTGCACACCTCTCAGCCATTAGAATTTACAAATCGAGCGAGTACTTAAGCGTCCGACGTTGCATAAACGTCAAACTGCCAGAAGACTGTGATTTTCAAGTTTCGCTCTCGAGGCACAAACATTTACGCATACTGCGCACGGAACTGGCGGCTTTCAACCGCTCGTTTGATTGATCGCCCTGTATGTTTCATCGAGTTAATGGATATCCTATGCAAAATCCATTCACGAGTTATTCGCGAGTGTCATGTTGCAATTGCAACCTGTTCAAACGATGAAGACCATATCTGAAAATAGTCTTCATAATAAGTCAATGAACCCAACATTTTTTCTCTCTGTTTTATTTAAGACCAGCGTCCCAAGCTTAAAACTGAAAAATAGCAGATAAATTTGATATCTAGAATATTTTTCTTTTTCAATTATTTTTCTCCTAAGTGCAGAGTATTCTCGGTCTGAAAATATATACAAGAGCAATTATGCCCAAAGGTGTGAGATGAATAAGATTTCAGAAATAGCTTTAGATGCAACTGAAATTCGTTCTCAGAATGGGAGGCAATGACATTATTTCGAAATGTACATTGAGAAGTAGACAGCAATCTATTTATTATTCTCGAAAACAAACAAACATTCCCCTGCAGCATCATAAATTTTGTGTTTATTGAATCATTCTTTTTTCTTTCTTTATCTTCCGCTTCTTCCTTCGCACAATGTGCCCTGCTCATGCAGTTAAAACAGTGTGTTTGTTCTTAGTTCCTCGCGTGCGCAAGATGACATGCCGAAGAAATGAAAACACAGGAAGCGCATAAAGATGCTGATATATTTAGACGCTGCCAACGTGGTTTGGGAGTGACTTCATTTTTACGAAATACGACCTATATGGTATCGTCGGGTACACTTGATCTTTTAAACAGAAGCTGAATACATTCGTCACCGTCACATATCTATTTACTACTTATTTGTTTACATAAAAATATGTAAACAATTTCTATTCCGAACGCACTGACCAATGTCAGAATTATAAGACGTTAAAAAAAATTAGGAGAATAAATTCCATCGCAATTTCGTTACACAGTGCTGTCATTGTTATACATGATTTTATTGAATTAAGACCATAAGTATCAAATATTCACAATTACTTATTATTTGTTTGTTTAGTTGGAAATCACAATTTTCCAAGATATATCGGCTGATCCCGCAATGGATGGTAGCCTTGAAGCATATTCAAAAGGTCAATACGATTTTGGAAAGCAAACTAGTAGACAGTGTTATGGCAACAAATTAGAAAAGAAAACGAAACCAATAAATGTGTGGCTATTAGAGTAGTGCATAAAGTCACAGTTTTCACACGTGGCGAAAACAGTGAAAAAAGTATAGTGGCGTTTGTTCTAAGTCCGGCTTACCTAAAACACATACACCTACGCAAACGAATCGAACGGACACAGAAATTAAATTACAATGGAAAATGTATCCTCCGAATTTTAAAGGAAAACTGAACTTGGATTATCGGAGCAGGAGCAGCGTTCCAGACGCGCGTCGTTTTAGAAGTGCACGAGTGCCGCCGCTGCCGAGGTCTGTTCGCCCCACCCCACCACATTTTTTCTCTTGTCGTTCACGGCTCCCGTTTTTCTTTTTATTTCATTTCTGTTCGAAGACGTTCTATATATTGCCACTGAGAAACGGAAAAACGGAAAGCTATTCCGAGTATTTCGACAGCCCAGTACTCTTACCCGTGAATCTTACGTTGAAGAATCTAAAATGACTTGAGTAAGGAGAGGCACAAAATGATTGTGGACAGACAGTAAACATCAATAATAATTAAATTCGTAAAATTGCTATTTGTTTAATTACATAAGAATGTTTTTTTAAATAATTCATTATTGCAAGTAACAATTGCGCATGTGTTTTTAATAACACTTTTCAATTACGGTGAATTCATCTTCGTTTTTATTTTCATAGACTTATTGCGTCGCGAACTGGAGCGTAACCTAAAAATAAAACTATTCTTTCTAGAAGCACGTGGCGACTACGATGTAAAAGTGCGCGACCACAGAACGCAAGCGACGCTAAGTTAATAGTATCGGTCAAACAGTTTGGTGCTCAAAGCGAAGAGGATGAATAACTTGTAGGAGTAGGCACAACATTTTCGTACTGTTTAAACAGTTATATGGTTGAATACCAAAAATTTCGCGCTTAGAAATAAAGTAGTAGGTAGTAGTAGTACTTGTAGGAGTAGGCACAACATTTTCGTACTGTTTAAACAGTTATATGGTTGAATACCAAAAATTTCGCGCTTAGAAATAAAGTAGCTAAGGCTGTTCTGTAGATCTGTGGCGTGAAACAACCTAGTTCGGAGGATATATTGGGACTTGTCATTCGACTCCTGCGATCCATGTCTATTCTAAGAGAATTACAATGGCTGTAATTTTTCCACTAAAATTCCACGGACGTTTTTCACGCCATAAAAGAAGTCCAGAGAGTCGGGCCCGGAGTTCTATGTTGTTTTTGCCTCGTGTGAAATATCCCGGGTAGATCTACTCTCTACAGGCAATCGTTTGATTTTTTCAGCGCGAGGAGGACAGACGATGATTGCTAAGGGAATACTAAAAGACATGGTCACTCGTCCCAGCATAAAATTGTACGTCATGTCGAGCTGTTTAATGGACTCTTAATACCGCTTTATGACCACCGCCACCGGGTCTTTTGTGACGGTGATGCCTTCATGAATGGCATGGTATTCGCCTTTCCTGTGATCCGCGGATAACTCTACTCTTACCGCAGTTCAACCTCAGCCATACCGAAGACCATCCAAAATACATGCAGCTTACTATGCAAATATTGTCGCCGCACAGCAAACGTCAATTTAAGCTTTTTTAGGAACTTTCTATTATCCTACAAAGAGATATGATAAAAACAACTTCTTGTCATTCATCCAATTTATTATTCTTTACGCACTTATTAATTTTAATCTTCACCTACAACCTACATTAATCTCTCACTTACATATTATCACGTTATCGACGTTTCGGTAACCTCGTGACAGCTAGTTTAATCATTTGGAATTGATATCGAATAATTATTGACAAGTTGCTTGTCGATCAAATTGTTTGTTGTGTATATTTATTGTAATCACTGTGCAGTGGTCTTTTCAATTTTTTTTTTTAAGAAACTGAATATTTTCCTTTAGACAGTAGGTAAGTTACTCGTTATCAGCTGCTGTAGTTATAACTGTGGGAACAAATCCGTAAGGTGGCGTACTGTCTCTGGTGCTCGGTTCAGTATCGTGCGAGGATGCCTTTGGTTTTCTCGCTTCCTTTACGTTTCCTTTGCACTTCATTACGAACTTCATTTCCTGCATGAATTCTGCTTTGAACGACGACTGAAAGAAAAATATTTCGTTACTTTCGTTAGCACTTTTACCACGATTCAGATGTGTCGTGAATAATTACGTTTTCCTTGCGAGATATGGTAAAAATTTCCCAAAGGAATTCCCAGAACGTGAAAGGTACTGAAAGTGCGATGCCGATTCCTAACACCAAAAATACGCCGCCCACGTGTTCCAGTGTCAATTCCGCTGCGGCAGACGAACCGCCTTCCTCCTGAAATTATAGAATACGCAATTTTTTAATTAATTCCGGGGAATTGATATTCCTAATACGTTTAGCTCACACCGCCTGACATGGCTCCTCACCTTACACTTTCCACCACCGCGCTTTTCCTCCCACCATTTTTTTTGAATTTGTGATATAAGTCCCGTCTCTTGGAGTTGTAATACAGCCGTATTGATTTTATTTCTATACTTGTAATCTAAAAAAGTCGAGTCGATCGAATTCAAACAAATTAGATGCCACAAATACAATACAGATAGCAGACTCTTTCAGTATTTTAAAGCAGACGATTCCTTAAATTCTTTCAGTAGCGTGAAATGTCTGAAAACCAGTCATTACTTTTTCTCATAGCTATTCCGTAACCTTTGGCGTCCAGTAGGCCACCGATTTGCGTTACGTTACATTCCCTCTGCTCAATGTACTGAATGGATGACGATTCCATGAGAAAGGCATAATTTTGATTGTCATCGAGAACTCTATTTTTTCCCTCGTCATTGCTTGATGTCAGAACTTCCTTTGCATGCGTATCCATGTATTTAAACATTTTCATATAGGTCGTATGATCAGATCCCTGGAATTACATATAAGTGCTTAACATTGTTTTTATTTCTGTAGTGTTTTCCATTAAATTTACCGATGAGCTTCTATATGGAAACGAAAGCTACTTTGAAGAAGTTGTAGGTTGATCCATCCTTCTTTGCTCCATACTGTATCTCCCCGTTTAAATTAGCAAGATCTTCGACTGACTTTATCGGTCTGACAATGGTTTCAACAACAAGGAAAGCGGCTAGGTTGGCAGTGTACGATGACACTATGATCAGACAGAAAAACCACCACGAAGCACCCAACATTCTCGTTGACATTCCACTGTGTTTATGTGAAACAGACAAGTTGTGTACATTTTGTTTTATTTTTTACCATGCTTCGGCAATTTGACTTTTCATTTTTATCAACTCTGTCACAACTGTGCACGAAACTTACATAGGAGCAATCTCGGAACCCTGTTGCATAATGGCACCGATGGTAAACCATAATGAGTTCTTAAGCGTGAATTGATTCTCGAGTTGTTCAGGTTCCTCTATGCAGGGATAAGGATTGTCCCATTCGGCTGGGCACATTCTTCCGACTACGAAAAGCAGCAGCGAAACAAGGATAAAGGATCCGATGAGGTAGAGCCAAACTTGAATTGAGAATGGCGCGAGAAAGGAGAACAGACTTGGGGCCGCTTTTGTTGGCTTTTTGTACAAAATGCTTATACCTGAAACATGTTAATGGTTGAATGACACAAATACAAACAAATGCTATGTAAAATAACAACTTGTAACATTATTTACCAAGATTCATAAAGGGCATGGAAAAGTCCACAGCACTCTCTCGCTCTGACGTTATCGTAAGATCCGTTATAGCTAGATCGGCTTCCTGAAAAAAAATAAAAATCGAATTTTTTATCAAGTACAGTTCGTTACCACCGGATTCACCTATACACATGCTGCATAAACCTTTTGAACTGCGAATCTCGAGATTTTCAGTAAAGCTGGATTTATCAACCGAGATGGCACTCTAGGACGCTTACTTATCGGTTTGATCCTCTTATGGACCGTAAAAAGTTATAAGAGCTGCTAGCATGATTTACGGTTGCACAAATATTTTTATTTCCGTTTCTCCGATAATTCGATAATTGAATTTTACTATTAGTCTACTGCCGGAAACCCGAAGCGTCTTTTTAAAAATAAATGTACCTCTCTTATAATCATTCCTAACATCCCAGACCATGTCCCGTCTTTTTGTTTGCTACCATAGTCAGGATTTGTTTCGATAAAAGTGTAGTTGAAATGTAAGAGTTTGCTTAACTCCTGAATAATCTCTATGGCAAAACCCTCATACCGATCATTTCCTGTTAGCATTCCTGATGATTCTTTAAGCATATTGTATGGCGGGCTCTGTAACAATATAAATTCTCTTTGTCAATACACTCTTAAGTCTGTACATCATTCACAGCGATGATATATTTTCCATTAACATACCTGAGCAATCAGCACTCGAAAAGTTGTATTTGATATATCATCTTCGTCAACTATGGAAGACGAGCTGTCATCAGGACTCCACCTGATGCCATCCGACGTGTTATACGTCCCGACTTTTTTCAATCCAGCTAGATTTAGACTCAGTATATCGAGTTCAAAATCGCTACGAAACCCATCTGGTTCGAACTTCACCAGCCCTGTTAGTCCCCTCATTTCGGTCTATATAAAATAAAGATCTGACAATTGACACGAACTTGACACGCTTTAGTGACGCTGCACAAACGTGTTACAATCCACTCATCCTGTATGTACTCACGGTACGAATGTAGTTGCCCAAACTCGCACCGAATTCCCAAATATCCGAGCCATCGCATTCCAACTGCTTTATGTCACCGTCGACAATGTCCTCAAATCGCTTAAAAGCTCGGGCAAACAACTGCACGGCATCATACATCAAAGCCGCTTCAACGGGCAACTGCGTCAGATCCTCCAAATCCATTTGAAATAAATAATCACTGAATGCACTCTGGGCTTCTGGATCATCAGCACTGACGAGACGAACACCAGTAAAATTCACTCCGGCATATTGATAAGGTTCAAGATCTAAAGTCTGAAAATCCTGCACATCAAAGGACAATTCAAGATGAAAATCCATTTGACACTTCAAATTCTGTAATTTCACGTATTCTCATTTACGCTGTATTGATTAACATGGATATACCCACAGTGAATATTAACTCGAAAGTCAAGGTTATGCGGTAACCTCCACTAGATCTTTCTCCTTTAGAATCTAAAAGTGTTTTTCGTTAAGTATGTCTACTCACCAGATTAGTGACAATGATTTTGTGTTGATCCGACAAGAGTCCGACTTGCTGACACTGCTTGAGAACTTCCTCGAGAATTTCGGACGAAACGTCGATTACCAGATTCTCCTCCTCTGATTGTTTGACGGTCAGCAATATCTCTCTATCCGAACAGAAAATAATTAAATACATATTGACGCTATAATGATCAAATAACTTTCGAATAAGGTACAGATTACGATGGATTACCACACATACCTGAAATCTGGACCTTCGCCCAAATGTCGCACGGTAACGGGATATCCCTTTGGATTCCATCTCTTCAGTACCTGATTGGTACGCACCAATCCATCAGTGCTATCGTAGAGTATCGTAAAAGATTTCCACCCGAACTCAGTTACCAGTTGGAGAAACACCTGTTGAATGAAATATTTTCAACCACACACGTCGGACGCCACTTTCCTAATGTGATTTAGTGTAGTCTTGATGTTCAACCCCACCAGCGAGAGTGCATCGGCATGTGGAAACAGATTCAGAGCTGCCATCCTAACTGGCTCGGCCTCCCAATGTGCGACCAGATTTGGCATATCCACGGAAACGCACATGCTCTGCACATGTTCGGCGCTAACTTTGTCCGCAGGTCCAAATATCGCAACCACTCCTTTTTTCAGAAGAGCACAAACTAGACAGACCAAAATCATCATTTCTTTAGATACTAGTTCCGTTCGATATTGAAGGGAAAAAAATTGGGCTCAGCCGGGATTTGAACCCGGGACCTCTCGCACCCAAAGCGAGAATCATACCCCTAGACCACTGAGCCACACGTGAACCACACGTATTCAAACAGGGAATCGCCGTGAACACAGTCCTTGACCTGAATGATCATATATGTATCGTATATATTGCCACTGCTCACCGCTCTGCGAAGTCTCGAAAGCATCGCCAGTGGCGACCTGAATCTCTGGCACCAGAAACACGTTCGTAAGTTCTGTTGTGGTGTGCCTCAATTTATTGACCGCATTGACGGACGCGGTGAACGCCCGTTGAACAGGATCATCCTCCTCGAAAAGGCCTCCTGAACATCATTTCAGGCATTCATTGAAAATACGTATCAACAATTTTCATCATAATGTATTAGAGCTATGTTGTTTACCTAATCTTATTCTTTTGGAGAAACCCACGACATATGGACATAACACCAATGTGCAGCACAAAGCGGCAAGACATCTCCTCAGCATCGTAACATCATTCTAAAGGAAACAAAAAATACACAATTTAGCGCCACTTATTGAGCGATTCACCTTGTTTGCAATATCAATAAATGTGAAGTTAACGACACTTATTTTCTTATTACTTATGTGTAGCCCAGACGTAAAAGAATTATTGCGAAACTTGGAGGCATCTAAAATCGCGTTTTGAGAGAGTACTTAAACGTTTGACGTTCTGTTGGCTGAACGCGCAGACCCAAGCTCAAAGTTTTGCTCACAAGACAAACATTTACGTGTGCCCCGAGGAGCTGTAAGTTCTCGGAGCACACGATATGTTTAATTGATTTCACTGTGCCTGATTTACGAGTTAATGGATTTCCTGCACAAATTCCACAATGTGTTACTCCCGAGTGAAACGACCTGAAATGTGTGTTGATCAGCTGTTGGGCATGCCACATTTTCTCACAGTGGTTTCTAATTTATTTTTTCGTTTCACTTTATTCTAGTGTCTCGAATATTTTTTCTTGCTCATCATTACAAGCTTCAGCTAATGACAAATGTTATAAATTTAAAAAAATTAAAAAAATAATCGGATTCTCACATACAGAAACTAGCTAGAAATTCGCAACATCGAATATTTTACTAGCAATAAAAAGGAAGATGCCAGTTACATGAACCATAGTTATTTCGGTACGCGTAATTCACTGCCTTCTCTCTTATGAACCACGTTATGACGAATAAAAACAGTATGTGCTTAGTCTCGGTGTACCTACTCTACACCAGATGACATGGTGGAGTAGCGCGAAAACGCAGCGAGTGCATAACGATGGCTGGTATATTTAGACGGTCAGCGTCGCCACGCCAGCGTGCCACGAGGGTGACATACTTTTCTGCGAAATACAGACTATAACTTCGACGGATAAAAACGGTTTTCCGTAGTTCATTCGCGTTCTCCATAATTTGTCATCGATATATTTGGTGCATTACTCAAAATACTACGACATTATTATCGTAATTCGAAAATATTCTCACTCGGCCAAAAGGCAAGGTAAAAAGGTTTTAGCGAATTATTCGAGAAGGATAGAACTTTCTAGATACTTCGACCAGATGCAACGTCTTAGATTGCGATTTTTATTAACCCATGCACCGAAGAAAATACTCTGCCTGTCACTTTTTTAAGCCTTTTCATCTGTAAACAACTTTACGTTTCACAACCTTAAAAATCTTATTGACAAAGATATGAGAAAGCTTTGAAAAATTAACGAATGAAACATTTGTTATTTGGGAAACCAAAAATTTTAGTGACGGACGATGTGAGACTGAAAAACTGGGAGATTGCTGAACTGGGTTGCGAAGAGGGTTCAAGCCTGGCTTACCTAGAGCAACTTTACCGATTCGAAAACGTACTGAACAGTCACTCCGCAAAGTGAATTTCAATAGAAAATATACCCTCCGAATTCTAACGTAAACGTAAACTAACTGTCTATCGTAGTCAAGGCACGCAGCGTTTCACATGCGCGTCTATTAGAAGTGCACGAACTGCAGTTGCTGAGTTCTTCGCCCCCACCACTTCCAACTTCTTCTTCTTCGTCCTTCTCCGCGCCGCCTTTCATCTTGTTGCTTCTCGTTCGCCGACGTCTCTAGACAAAATATGGGCATCGGTGAGCAGCAAGTACCATTGCCATTGTTAACATTATCTTTTATTAATTTCAATTGATGAAAGTAAGTCCGCTAACTTTGTAGAGAAATAAATCTTTTCTTAAAAAATAGTGCTGGCCTATTCTCTTTTAGGATTCAGAAATTAGGGTAAATATATCAAAACTATCTCGATTCTTTCAACAGTGATTATTTATTTACAAATGCTTTAAAAACATTCCTCGGGCTTCTTATAAATGCAGCCCAATAACTTTTCAAATATTCCGATATCTCATGAATTCGAAAAGTCAGTGTTCGAACGAACGCTTTTGAATAAAATCTTATGATACTCGAGGGTAAAACGTCAAAGTTTTGTCTATAGCTGACTCGAAAGCATCTGTATACCTATATAAGTTTGAATATAGGAATTTGAGACACTGATAAAGAAGGCGACGACGAGAGGAAGCAACTCTTCGCCGAGTTTCGCGCAACGGTCTGTGTGTTTTCTGGCGAGCTTTCTCCTTTTGTTTACTCTTCTCTCACAATGGCAAAAGTAAATAACATTGTAGAGTACCTGGAGATGGCTTCGGCGAAGAATGCTTCAACTGTTGCGAAAGTTGCATAGAACTAACGGTTCGTTCACCCACTGACTTTATGTGTGCAATTGTTGGTATATTTTAGAGGAATTAATTGTGTCGGACTAACGATAACATCGAAAAATCAGCAGACGTAGATGGTACACAAAAATTACATTTGTGTCGTTTCTATACAGTACCCTTACCTTCAACAAATCCAATGGTAAATTGAGGGTAGACAATTACAGTAACAATAAATAATCAGACTCGTGGGACATTTGAGAACATACGGACGAATAGTTTATTTACGTTTGAAACGTTGCTCGTAATTACATCAGGAATGGAAATTATGATTAACGCTGAGACCCAAAGTCTCCTTTACATTCGTCTAAACTTATGAATGGCAATTTTTATTTACAAGTGAAAGGTTGAATGTACGATTATGCTAAAAGAGTTTTTTTTTTTTTTTTTTTTTTTTTTTTTCGTGTTAGCGTTACAGTCATTGCGTCGGGGTTGTAACGGAATTCTATCGAGCGAAAATAACGGAAAAATTATTGTGATCTCATCATTCTCACATGAATTTAACTAGGGAATGGTCCCTCAGGATTGGAGTTTCGAAACCAAGTTTTTCACGCTGTTTTCACTCGACTTTACAGCTTCGCTGTGTCAACAGAGGACGCGGAGCAGCCACGAAACATCACAACTTTGTTCGTAGCTGCTACGCGCAGGAAGACAAAAATTAATACTGTTCGGTCCGACGGCTTTTTGTACGAATCGCAAAGATACGAATAAATATACACGCGAGACGTAGTCATGCTTTAAAAAAAAACGTAACTCAACGCTGTCGCTATGTTCGGATGTTCGAGTCCACGTTCAAATGGATATTATTTAATGATTACTTTTTGATTTTTTGTTTGTTTTGCTACATCGAATCAATTTCGTCATTTATAAATTTAAACTTCCTTCATTTTTCACAAACGATGCATAATCTTTATGTATTTACAGTGTCTATAACGTCGTTTATAATTTCTCGATGTCAGACGAGGCCGAACTTTTTTTTTCGACAAAATGAAAAAAGTAGGCCCCGCAACTTTTGATTGGTTGGAAAAGACTTATGTATTTAACGGCTCAGACAACCACAGTGATATACATTTACATTATTTATATCGTATATTTAATATAATATATATATTTATATATTATAAATCTGAAACGTAATAAGATTTATATACATTCAATTAGTCCGTTGATCTTATACATTATTTTCACACGATTTCTGTCTGTGGCTCACACATACTCACGCATACACGCTTTCTCGCTCCGGTAAAAAAACGAAAATTAACATCACTAATCACATCAAAAGTCGAAGCAAAGTCTTTTCGCGTTTTACACTGACGATGATACAGTCCGGGCTTACGTGAGGGGCGCTTTTCCTATAAAGTGCCTGTATTTCGTGTAGCGTGGCGCCTCGTCAGCCTCCGATACAATGGACAGTGCGTTCGATTGTTGCTTCTGTCGGTGACAGATGATGGGTTTCGTGGGTTTTTCAGCTTCTTCGATGCTGTCCATGGCATATCGCATCTCCGTTCGCAATGACTTCTGGAAAAGTAACAGACGTTCGACCTGAATTTATGATACAAGAAAAACATCGCCTCAAGGGTTTCACGAAAGAACGAAGATTTTTTTCAAGACTTTGTCTCTTTGTTTGCAATGGATACAGTGGAGGATACGTGAGGGCTGAGTAACAGGGGAAACTAGCCGTTGGAAAGATGACCCTCAGAGGAAGTTGTAAAGATTAATCAGTAAATATTTCCGTATTATAAAATGCTTTCTAATTTTAATGCGATGCCTTGATCATTATGTATTATTAACATGCATGTTTGAAACATGTTTAAAATACATAGAACTGTACTGATTGGTTTGGTTTATTTGTATCATATTGACGTTAAACCTAAGAAAATATTGATTGTGAGCTGTATTATGTGAAAGGGAAGTATCCGTAAATAGAAAATCTTTCAATAAATAGTGCTTCAAGCAGAGAAAGTCGGATTCTTTTTTGTTAATTGATTTCTACAGAGACGGACAAAAATACTGCATTCCTCAGAATGATTTTGTTCACCCGAGAAAAGCGTACGGTAGGAGCCCAACTTTCCGCGGACTAAGTTTCCCATGTTCGACAACAGTGATGAACATGCTACGGATACTTGAATACTAGAAAAAAAAGTTTTAATTGTGTTTGCTCACCTTCTACGGATCCACGGCAAGAGAGGCAAGAAACATTGCGACACAACTAACAATGTCATACTGAATTCTCGAACCGAGCATTCGCATCGAACGATGTGTTGTATACAACGCGCCTTTTTGGTTTAAGGTGGTTGGCCAATCAGCTAAATTAAAAACTGCAAAATATCTATCTGACGGTTTTAAATTCATCGCTTTCGTCGCGATAAGAAAATGTAACGTTATTTGTTGGTTCATTTGGCTTATGATAACAAAATGTTTATCGATTTAACTTACAACTTTAGATCTAAGTTATATTTGGTAATAAACAGTCGACATTAATTTGCATATGTCTATAAAAAATGGAATCATCTTTAATCTTCAAATAATCATCATGAATCCAAATAAAAACCACGTTTCTACGTGATACACAGATAGTATTCGGGTACGTTAAATTTGTTTGCATATATTTCTTTATATTAATGAAGAATTCAGTAAAACGATAATTCGCTAACCACCTTAACATAATCTCAATACTATCAAGTCGAGCTTATAATACACTTGTTATCCGCATGATACTGAAGCGAACAATGTATCGTGTGACATTTTTTGTATGCGGGGAATGGGGTTCATCGCGGTTTTCCACTTCTCATCGCTAAGTCGTATACGTTACAAATTCTCGATCGCGAGGGTCGCGTCGAGCTCTCTCGAGACGATAAATCGTTGGCCGGAAAAAATTCGCGAAGTAGCATGACGTACTATATATATGTATATGTATGTGTTTGTATATATTTGTTGGAGCTTCTTGAATCGATTTCCCAGGAGAAACGTGCGAACTTCAATCTCTTGTAATATCAATGTTATAGAATATCCAACTTATACATCTTGGCAATATTTACAATAAAATGTCTATCCGTCAATGCATTTACTATCTACTTTTGGTACAAAACGCTGATTGTTTTTTTTTTATCTAACGTATCTTTCGCTCATTTAGTCGATGTCTCTTTTCATCGAACATTTTAGAGAGCACTCGCGAAAATTGTATATTTTTTTTCTCTAGAATATCGAAGTTTCCGACGTGTTTAGTAGTCTCGAACTTTTCATCGAGTAATCGAAAGTGTGATATGAGCAATTGGCAGTCGCGTCGATCAACCTTTACATCTTATATTCTTTGTATAGTTGTATATAATTTGTTGGCACCACAAACGCAGGAATAGCTGCGTTTTGAAAGGGGAGACGCGGTCGATGGCGATTCTTTTTTTTTATACATCAGCTGCATCTCGTCACTCTCACTGGTTTATACTGGATTTTCGATGGAGTTCCGCCTTGTTGGTTACAAGAGGTCGCGTCTTTTTTTTTGTTTCTTTTTTTTATAACGTTCAAGTCTCAACGATCACAATGGTACGGTGTGTGCTATTACGATAAATCGCTCTCGGTTTTCAGTGAAGTGAGGACTGCTAGTGAAGATCGGTGAAACCCTCGCAGATCGGTTTTCCCGAGGATTTCTGCTTCTAAAACAGATCGAGAAACAAAACCCGAGGTAAATTATCAATTTAGATATAACATGGTTTTGAACTGAGCTAGTGCAAAAAAGCTGCAATCACGAAGCGAGGCGTGCAACTATTTTTTTACTACTACTTTGGTTGTTTCTAATATTTGCGCAATCGGAGTGGTGGAGTAAGATGGTGGGTTATCTGGATTATACTTATAATCTATTGGAACCTTTAAGTGAAAATAAATTATTCACTGAGCCGGACTATTTGTCATTTAATTAAAAACTTCTTAGCTGCTCACTTAGATTTAAATTATTCGAGAACGAACTTCTTTTTCAGAACAGATAGATTCCTGCGTTCAGCTTAACCGAAGAATTATTTTCGTATTAACGAATTTATAAAATGTTTTTCATTGTTTTTCTCATTAAACAAGTATTTGATACAATTCAATGCTTCTGCCTTCAGTTTCCGGAGAACAGTTTAACGTATAGAGATGAAATTATCGTTGAAAGAAAAACTCTTGCACCGCGCCTACCGCTCGTGACCGATTTTCAGAGATAATGGCGACTAAAATTGCAGGTCCTTCGTCGCCACGGACAATAGCGAAGAAACAATGAATGCAGAAAAGTAATTAAGATGAAAAAGAGAAAAAGGGGCCGGGGTGATGCTGCATCGGGGAAAGCGGCAAAGTTCAGTGAGAAGAGAGTAAAAAAAACAAGAGTGACTGAGGGCATTTCCGATATTGAAAATTCCTGCAGAATGAGTGGTGCATTCCGCGGGGTCAAAGGTGTGCTCGCGCTTTAAAAGAGCAATCGACCGGCTAAATCACTACTCGTTGTCGCACGAAATCGTTTGATATCCAAGCGAGGGAGCGCGCGGATGCCTGACATAGTTGTTCGAGCGTCCGAAGGGAGGCGGTGCGGTGGGAGAGCCAAAAATCAACCGTTCCTCTTCACACGGTTTCGATCACACCACCCGGACGACTCTTTCGACAAGTGCGCACGCTGCAAGCTTGCGTGAAATTTACCGTCGGACGTCGACCGGATTCGTGCCCATTCGATTCACGTATGTACGCGTTCTTCCATCCGGCGTTTATAGCAAACACGAAAAAAGACAGGCAGAATAAGAAACAGCTCGTAAAACGACCGCATTGCAAAATTACATTTGAAGAAAAAGAAAAAAAAAATCCCAAACAAATGGGTTTTTCTCCCGAACGACAAAAGCACGAATTTAAAGTATAAGACTAGAAGGCACGCGAGGATTCCGAGAGGATTTTCATTAATCGTCGTTTATTCGCGTTTCGTGCACGAGATTGTCGAAGTGAAACAAAAGTCGGAGCATTTTTTGTGGAAATTAAAATAATAATAATAATAATAATATTATATATATATACCGAGATGCCGCTGGGCGTGCAAACGTCAGGGGACAGAGTGATGAAATGAGACGATGAGAAAATACTGGATATAGCGATGGTTTACTGTACGACGAGAACGATTATCACACCCGAGTGCTTTTGAACGGGCCGCGACGATACCATTAAAGAGGAACTCCACCGTCGTGCGAGCATCAGCTGATGTATTCCCGGGGTATGTCGGGATATATCGCGTCGGGATCGAGGTGAGTGTTGCTCGAAGGCGAAGGCGGCGAGTAACCGGCGAGCACGCAGCCGCCGGTTTCCTCCTCGTGTTATCTGACCACACTCACCCGTTCCTCGACGGCGACCTTTCGGCTCTTCCAGACGAACTCGCAGACGGCTATCACGCAGGCGACTCCCATGCCGCCCATCAGCACCACGAAGACACCGCCGACGTTGGCGAGACCGAGCTCGTTCGCCGTCGAGCCGCTCTTGAGGTTGTCATCCTGTGAAAAGAACAAAAAAAACACGTTGACATGTAAATCACACGGCATTTTTTTTACGGATAATCCGTGGCCAAATTTTTCCAGGAGCTTTTGCTCAATTGAACATTGTTGCTAATAGCATTTTCCAATTTGTATAAAATATTTCTATCTCATAACTAACATAACAATGTCAATCGATTTTTTTTAAGGGGTTATGCCACTGTGGAATTCTCGAAAAATCGTTTTTTTTTTCTTTAAAAGGTCCCTTGGGCCTCAAAAATGATGTCCCAAAAGATTATGGCCGGGAAAAGATTCTAAGTACTCGATTTTTTAATTTTAGTGCACGGCCGCGTGGTTCGCAGCATGCTGTCGGCAAACTTTAAACGCGTTTATGTAAAAACTACTTTTTTCCAGCTGGCCGGACCAATTACTCGAACAATTATGTTCCGATTCACTTGAAATTTTGCACATATCTTAAAAATTGTAGTGTCTTCCACACTACCTAGGATTTTTTTTTGTTTGCCTTAGTTCATTTGTTATTAACAATTTTGTGACGATTTTTTAAGCAAATTTTGCACTTTTCACTTTAAAAGTGCGCCATTTCGTTAAAAATTCAAATAGCGAAAAAATCCTACGTAGTGTCGAAGACAATGTATTTTCAAAGATATGTGCAAAATTTCAAGAGAATCGGAACATAATTGTTCAAGGAATCGGTCCGGCCGTGGAGCTTGGAAAAGCTAAGCCGTCATCGCAGAAACGCTGCACAATCGCCATTTTGTTACAAATCGCTTAAAAAAAATGATCGTACACAGTCAATTACATATATGATAAACACCCGTTTTTTTTAAATCGCGAGTTACATTGCAGTTTTTTTTATTCCCGAAGACAGCCGATTTTTCCGGCCTCTACAGTGGCACAACCCCTTAAAGATCTCTTGGTCACCTAATCCGTCGCATCGAGTCGAACAGGTCCTCAACCTTGTTTACCACCGAACGAAAATTTATCCGCGAAAGCCGAAGAAGCTTTCTCGTGTTTCGCAACACTCGCTCGGCGTGCGATTAAATTCGCAAGTCTCGCTACGAAAATCCTCGGCTCGTTTGACAAACCCAGCAAAAGTGATTATTCATCTTCGTCGCCGCTGTGTCGGAGAACGAGCTGGGTGGGGAGAAAAGTTTTTTCATTATTTTCTCCTCGGTCGCGCTGCAAGCAGCGCTTAATTACACGTTCGGCGCTTTTATCACAGTGTCTCGCGACGGAGCCGAATATCTAAACGAATATTGCAAATATCTCGGGAGATACACAAAGACGCTCGCGTGGACGATATTTGTAAACACAGTCGCGCGCGGGGGGAGGTTCGGCTCGACGGGTGAGCGAGAGTGCGCGCGGAAACTGCTGCGAAAACTCATTTCCGTCGTATACGCAACTTTCGCCCAGCAGCCCCGAAGAGGCAGGCGAAAGAGCAAACGTCGCGTGTTAGCGATGCGATGTGCCCCGCGCTTCATATCTCTCTGCGGCCCCTCTGTCTTACTCCGACTCCGCCGGTGCTCCGTCGCTCGGCTTAATGCTGAAGATGGAAGAAGATTACTTCTGTGCTCTCGCGTACATAGTTCGCGGCAATATAAGGTACCCGTGGAGAACGCAGAGAGAGGGGAAGAAACGAGGGCCTGCGAGGGAAAGATGCGCGGGAGTCTCGCATCGCGGCTCTTGCCAACGGATAGAGAATCTACGCGCGGAAGAGCGAGACACCCGCGAAGCTCAACCCAAATACTATCTCTCGCGAAAGATAAGGAGTTGCCACTACCGCTGCCGCTCGCCCCTCTCGCCGCACGTGTATGGCATATATATGTATGTTCATGTATGTGCGTAAGTGTGTGGGTGTGTGTGTGCATGTTACACGAGTATAGAATGTATAGAGCGTCTAAAAGAGAATAGTGCTGTATAGAACGCGTCGAGACTTCCGCGAGAATTATTCCGAGTCTCGGTCACGTAGAGCAAACTTTGCCAATTCGCGAGACGCGCATGCAACGAAGGGAGCGAGAAATTCTCGAGACGTTGCGGGGTAAACCGGCTAGAAGACTCGGCGCGACGAACAGCAGCAGCAGAAGCAGCGGCAGCAACGGCGGTGGTAGCAGGTCTGCACGTTATCGGCTCGCGCCGCGAGATTTCCCTTTTCTCCGTTACAAAGCCTCGGCCTTCCACCCAGGGCCGCACCAGGTGCGTGTCTTTTCCGACTTATAAACATTTCTCTACTCCCGCCCCCAAAGTTTGCGCATTGCCGCGGCTGCAGCTTCGTCGAGGCGGATATTTCACCGAGTCATCACATTCACATGCCGTGGAAACTGCGGCTGGATTTCTATGTAAATGATTTCAATAAAGAGTTTCCGGCCTTTTGGGGTTCCGGAGGAATATTGTTTCGGTTGGGTGAGAGCGCGTTTGAGGGGAACGGCATTGTGTGCATTTTTCGTCAGCGCGTAGAGAGCTGTTGCTACTTTATAGCAAACGTTGTGGAATGTCTTGCCGACAATTTGGGCAAATGCTCGAGACCTACGACGAGTCTGACCTGCAGTCCCACACTGTTAAAAATCCTGTGTTAAAAACAACACCAAGTCCGTGTCTATTGTATAGGTTCACAATAATCACGGTGAGAATGAGCGGTGTTAACTTAGTCTGAAATACCGATTTTCACCTTAAAAAGTCAGAAGTGCCGTTTTTCGCGAATTATCAACGGATCAAAGCGAAAATTGAAATACAGACGCCAGTAATGTCAATCTCGTTAATGAATTAGTCAGAATTTTGATTTTCGAAAAAAAAAATTACAGATCAATTACCCGGTAGTGAAATCTGTAATGAAAAAATCGATTTTTTTCTTCAATTTTTTAATAAAAACTGAGAAAAGCGACTAATTCATTCACGAGATAATAAAAAATTACACATGATATGTGCATTCATGCCTTTAAAGCAAAAAGTGTTATAATGTTTTGTCGGTAACACAGGAAAAATTTAACAAAACGGCTGGTGTTAATTTTACACCGTAAAAAGTGTTACTATCAACACTGTAATAAGTAACACGAGGAAAAAGTCCACACCAGCGGCGTTTGACACCGTAGATATTTGACAGTGTAGCATTCATGTCCAGAATATCGCAACGTCGTCCGAAGATTCAACAATGTCGAGGGTGTCAACCGACAATTTGACAATTTATATTTCTCATTTCGTGCTCGCGGGGGGCACGGTATTTAGATTAACAAACGCGAAGTCTGGAATAACAGTGACATCCTCTTTACCGCAGTCGCCGGGTAGGCTAGCAGTAGATACTAGGTAGATAGGTTAGATACAACTAGATGGGTAGGTATAAGGTATGGTTTCTCACATTGCAAGTGCCGCCTCCTCGTCGTTCCTTCCACCATCGTGTCTTCAGTATGTGAAGTTTCCCTTCCTCCTGGAGCTTGAGGATCGCACCGCTGATGGCTGTTCTGTACGGCGAGTCTGCGGAATTCGAGAGCACGTAAGTTCATGTATTTTCCCGGTCGTATCTCGTGCGGGGCTTGATAAATATACGCGCAAAGGTACACCAGACGACGCACGGTTTCGAGACGATAGGATGCGCCGCAGCTGCGCGACTAGCTCGAGGAAATACGCGGTATATGCATACAGAATGCTTTCTCTCCGCGTTGGCGAATCGAATCAAGACGCGCGCGCGAGCCTCCGGGTGTGCCAACCCGCGCGCTCGACGTGGCGCAACCCCGCGGAGGCGAGCAACCCGTCGAGCAACTGCGCAACCTGGGGTTTCGTCGGCTCTAACTACGGCGCTGCGTTGATAACCGAAGTTAATGCTCCGAAATATTGGATAGCGTAACGCGCGGCACCGGTTTACACTGTGTGAGACCGACGAGGCAGTGCCGGAGAGTGCGAAATACGCATACGCAGGCGTATATCTATCCGCTGGGTTATAACTGCACTTCGGGGCTGTAACTACTATCCGGTGAAGATTTGATTAAAACGCTTACTCGGTGGCATCGCGATCCCGTATCCCTTCGAGTCCAACAGACCGCCGACCTGCGTGAGCTCGCAGTTTCTCTCGATGACGTACTCGATCGACGTCGACTCCATGAGAAAGGCGTAGTTGCCCTTTCCCTTGACCACGCGCTCCACGCCCTCGACGTTACTCTTCGTGAACACCGGCGGCTTCGCCGACTCCATGAACGACCACATGCGCTGGTACGTCGAGAAATTTGAGTCCTGGAAGTGATGGTATTGTTGAAATATTTGTTTTACAAACGAGGAATTATTCGTGGATTAATATCGCAGGATAATGGGAAGCCTTTGACGGGCGCGCGCGCCGGATGTAGTGTACCGACACCTTCGCCAGAGGCGCCGCGTGCGCTTCGCGCTAGTGATTAGAGAGGGTGCACGTCGGACAAGAGAGACGTATTTGGCAGGAGTCGCGATTAAAATCTTTTCCGCCGAATGGTTACGGCGCGCTGCGGATTTCTAAATCCTGCATAACCATAAAAGTGTCAGGCCAATATATTCGCCGGATCGTTATGACTGGTAATTGTAATTCTTAACTGACTGCAGCTTCGTTAACTGTAACGGGCCGAAGTTACGACATTGCAGTGCAATTAAGAGGGATCGTTAAGTTCTTTTTAATGCTTCAATGAAACGGAATATAGTATTGTTAATCGGGGCGAAAGCTCGAACTGCGCGCGAGCGTCTCGCCAATTCCCGGCGTGGCGGAAGACGTCTCGAGTGAGGCACCGTGAAATTGATTACGTAAATGAGAGACGGTTCAAGTCAGCTTATACTACTTAATTACGCGAGGAGAACTGCCGGCTTGGGGAAATGCCTGCGTACATTATACGTGGAAACTCTTGATTCCATATATAACGCCCGGTGAGATCTGCTTGAGAGTGAAATGTGCCTTCATCCATCTTAATTTTCACTCTCGCGATTACTGGGCACATATCGACAGAGTGGCGGGAAGACCGCTAATTTATTCTCGACGGATTAAAAGTCATATTTCGGTATTGGCGAATGGATCTATCAACGAGAATCGCGGAGACGCGGCTGGTGTCGCGAACGTGTATGACTTCCAGTCGCGCTGTCAGCATTAGTTCAAAAGCTTGTGCGATATGTATGAAATTACAAACGAAATATTCGTAACAGCGGAGGACGAAACGAACGTACGGCTCAGTTTCAGTTCCAAACTGTCGCCACATTTTAGCGGTATAACTGCGGTAATGGAACGGGCCAAACTTCCGCAAGCACTTTGGCAAAAACTGCGTCATAGTGCGACTGTACATTTGACGGAAAATTTATGGTAACAGGATACGGCAAATTAACAGTTTCTATCGAATATTGTGTAAAATATTGTAGTAGGCGCCTGAAATAATGGTCTACTTTCACAGACGGGATTTCATTTAAATGCGCAGCTTAAGCACCGGGTTGGAGATGAAAGAGTTGGACTACGGACTCACCCTGAAGAATGCAGCTGTACTACCGCCGCCCAATGCTCCATACTTGATCTTCGTCTGTTTGGCGAGATCCTCGGCGCTCTCGATCGGCGATTCCATTCTCTCGACGGTGAGAAAAGCCGCGAGATTGGCAGTGTAAGACGATATCATGATGAGCGTGAAGAACCACCACATACCGGCTACCATACGCGTCGACACGGCCCTGAGAAAAGTGAATAGGGGCGGTGGTGCAAAGGGAATATCTACATAGAAATGATTTTAACGTCATTCGTAAACATACATTATTATCCTAGAAAATAATAAGGAAGGAAATACATTTTATTCCATTCCACCGAGGTAAAACGGATGAAAGCTTTGAGGAATGCAGGTTGTCAACAGAGTTACGTGCACATCCCTGATGGAAAAAAAGAAAAGTAGAAACAAATGTTTGACTACAAAAATGAACCTAGCGCTTTTATAAATGGCACATACAGATGCTACAGCGGGTAGAGCTAAGGCATTTTTGTTCTACTGATCTATTACGCGCTTTGGACTCAGGCACGTGAAGGTGATAAATATGAGAAATGGTCTTTCGTCTCTGCCCGATTACGTTTTTCTGGTTTCCATCACTCAGTAGCATTATTTTTCGGGTGGTCACGAATTCGCAAGTAATTCTATTGTAATTTCAGAGATAAGATAGAAACTGGTTGCGGGCAGTGACGATGAGCACAGGCTCGCGTTTGATACTAACGCAGGCTATTGCAGCAAGCCTACGATATAGCATCGAGGGAACATTGTCGATCGCCTTTACATCACCATTCTCGTCTCTTTCTTGTACGACAAATACAGTCCTGTACCATCGCGCTAAACCTCCACTGCGCGCATTTACAGTTACTCTGTTTTATTTTCTCTCTCCCTCTCTCTCTCTCTCTCTCTCTTTCTCTTTCTACGACGTAGCTATTTTATGTAACTGCGAGCCTAGAGGAAGTTGCGAAAAAAAGGTGACTATAGAATTGGGCCCTAAGAATAAGGATATCGTAATAATCAACTCGATGTTGTAACTGCACTGTACAAATTGAATTAACTTTACCGTTTCCAAAAACGTCAATTTCGGATCTCTAATTATAAGTAAAACAACAGGATTGTGTGAAAAATCAGAACAAAAAGGATTGTTCCTTCGTGTCTCGACTCCAGGTGATCGTAAAATGAAAAAAAAAACCCTGATCGCCGATCGTAGGTCCAAGCAAGTACTTGCTCTCCTCTCGCTCGATGAGTGCTTACGATGACTTACTTCGGCGCTATATCAGAGCCTTGCTGCATGAGCGAGCCTATGGTGAACCAAAGCGAGTTCAGGAGTGTGAACTCGTTCTCGAGGACCTCGGACTGGGCGTTGCACGGATGGGGATTCTCCCACTCGTAAGGGCTGAACCTGCGGACATGTGAAAGGAAACGGGACGGGATTAGATCTCAGAGCCGTATAAATGTTACTTCTGCTTCATCCTGTTTTCTTCTTAGTTCCTGGTTCTGCTTCATATTTTATTTTCTCCGAATGTATCGGTTTTTCCAACGGCAACGGAAACGATAATGGACGAAATATCGGCTCCGCGAGAGACCCCGGGTATAGGGACGACGAGACAGGGACGACGGAGATAGTGAAGAGAAAAGAAAAAGACACGAAAGAGAATAATCACTACGAGTTGTGTGGCACGCAGTGCGACTGAACAAGATCGCGCGATCAACGACTTTCGAGCAAACGATCAGCGCTTTTCGGGCTTACTTGGGCAGAATGTCACAGCCCTGGCGCATCAGGGACCCAATGGTGAACCATAGACAGTTGAGCAGCTTGAAACGATTCTCCAGACGATCGGGATTTTTGTTGCACGGGTGAGGATTGTACCACTCGTATGGTGTAAATCTAAATCGATCAACTCCGGGCTATTATGCGAGCATCAACAATTCATCGAAGAGCATCGAAATGCTCTTGTCTCATTCATCATAATCATTGCACCAAAAAAAAAAAAAGATAAATAAATAAATGTATGTGAAATTTCAGTGTCAAATTATGCATCGCACGGTATTGTGTCTCGTTGCTCGGTACAAAATATCAGAAGATCGCCGACACTACACCCTGTTTCGGTCGCTTAGTAGATGAGGTGATTGAAACACATGTCAGTTGCGTGAAACGGAAAAAAAGATCGACTTGCCTGGCCAATATGAACAGCAGAACAGAGACTCCGAGATAAGCCGTTGCCATGTAGATCCAAACGTCGAGGCTCAACGGGCTGAGGAAGGAGAATAGATTTGGTGGTTTCTTGATGGGCTTCCGATACAGAATGCTAATGCCTGTTGGCAAACAAACAAGCAATATTAATTGCGAAGCCCAATCCGACAATTGGTCTGTGGGTACGTAAAGTGTCCAATCATATTACAACAATCGGAAACTCTGGTTCATTACATATCAAAGAATTGCAGTTGTCGATGCAGTTGTGTATATTTTCATCTTATGGAAGACCTTCTCGAGTTTTATAACCATCCCAATTTCACATCTACGAATGTTCAATCGAATGCAGAGAGTTTTCACGTTTGCTTGGAATGTAATTAGAATATTAGATTACACTTCATTGGGTTTATTGGATTTGATTTTTGTGCTGGATCCTGTTGAAACAGACTCACCGAGGTTCATGAAGGGCATGGTAAAATCTACCGCTTGCTCCCGATCGTACGTAATAGTGAGGTCGGCGATGGCGAGGTCGGCTTTTTGATCGAGAAGTTCCTTCATCATTCCGTCCCACTCGCCGGTCTCGCGGTTCAACGAACCGTAGTGAGCGTCCGGCACTAATTCAAAAGTGTAATTAAATCCGAGGATGCGGGAAATCTCGTGAATCAGGTCGACGCTGTATCCCTCGTACTGCGCGTTACCCTTGAGCAGCTCGCTGGAATCCTTTCGCATACAGTACGGGGCGCTCTGCAAATATTTCACATGTCAAGCATCGTATCACGTTACCGAAATTAGAACACTCCGATAAATATCGAAATTATTAGAACGAATAACCTCGCGTTTCAGTGAACTATTTCTTCATTAAAACGTAAATATTTATTGTTCAAAAAAACATTTGTCGTTCAAAAAATATATAAATGGACGAGCGAAAAATTTGCTAACTCCAGATAAAATATACAAATCCGTCTGGGGAGGAGTGAAAAATCTCGAACGAAAGTTTCGCAAAAGTGTCATAGCCATCGAAACGTAAAAAGTGGAAAGGTGAGGGGGGTACCTATGTATAAGTACACCGTGGGTCTAATCGCGTGTCATGAAAAATCTGGCCGAACGAGGGCGTTAAGGGAGGAAAGAAAGAAAGAAGGGTCGTAGAGCCCGCGGCGCCGCTGTTACCGGGGGCTTTCGTCGCTCGTGAAAACTACCCCGTAACGGTGTAACGTCCCCGCGGCGGTGGGTTATATTCTAACGACGACGAGATGCAATGAAGTGCAGAGGAAACGCGCTCCAGTCTTTCCACTTCACCAACGGCGCGCGCACAGTGTCACACTGTTATATCGTTTTTTTTTGTTCACGGCAGAAATTCACGAGTGAAGAGAAGACCCAAAGTTTTTACGAAGCGCACTGGGGTCTCTTCCCCATGCGAGTTTATACATCACATCCGTATGTATATAGCGCGAGAATTCTTTCCCCAACTTGCCGCCCCCGTCCCTCGGGTGAGCCGCGGAAGTTGACGACTTCGTTAAGCAAGTTCTTCTTATTCTTTGAATTACGTAAACGTCGCGGAGGCCCAAGGGGTGAGATAAAAACGGGAGTGGAGAAATATTCGCGCGACGTCGATAGAAAAAAACAACACCCTTGGATTTGAATCGTTAAATGTTATGCGCAATTTTTCAAAGCTGTATTTCGTTGTTGTACACTGTTAAAAATCCGGGATTAAAAAATGACCCTTCGCAGTGTTGACAGTATCCACACCGCGTCAACGACCAGTGTTCAATAACTAGTGTCAATTAGTACTACCCAGGAAAGTGCTACTTTTAACATCAAGTGGGTCAACACCGATCAAAAGTCTACACCAATTAGGTTTAACACCCTAGATTTCTAACAGTGTACACGTGGAAAAAGCGAAAAATACTCATTTTGTTATTTTGGTGAATAAATTTGCGGATGTCGTCGGCGATTGTCACCGGTTTATTTCGAAGCGCGAATTGCAAGAATGCGGTGGAGGAGTCGCCCAGTGTTCCGTCGAGAGAGGGAAATTACTCGACGAATAACTAACGAGAATCGCAACGTATTTTCCGGCCCTCGGGCGTATATTTGAGCTTGGCAAAGTTGATTATTAAGTTGCCGAATGGACGTGAGACTGAGTGGAATGAAGGTAGGTAGCCAGGCCCAACTTGCGCTGAGCGCCCGGGACAAACGAAAAATTATGTGTCTAACGCCGCGTAGCGCGCGAAAGGATGGACTCGAAAAGTTCCTATCCCCGAGCGCGATAACTTTAACGAATTATTCTGGTTTCTCACCAGTATCGTGGTCACGATAAAAGTCTTGTTCTGCAAACTTTCCACGATTTGCGTGTACACGTCGCCGAAGCTTCGCGTGAAATTAACGCCTTCCGTGCTGTTCCACGTGCCAATCTTCTTCAGGCCCTCCTTGCTGTTCAGCTCAATTATGTCCAGCGTGAAGTCCGATCTGAAGCCCTGATGGTCGAACTTTATGATTCCCGTCAAGCCAGTCATCTCGACCTGTTGAAATAATCAGTCGTAATCGTATTAACAAATGTTAGGATAGAAAACTATTCAATGCGCCCTGATAACACTGGATGGAAGGTCACGCATAGTTCTCAGATAGGACTCTAAAAGTGCGGTTTTAAATGATCGGTCTAACTTCTACAAGAAAAATACTAAGATAAGCATTCAATAACCGTTGCTTTTTTGACATCATAATAAGCGTGAAAATAGAAACGCAAGTAGTAGTCTTTAATGCACTAAATGCTCACAAAAGGGACTTTTCGGTGTTATCAGGGATAAATCGGAATTTTTATCAAGAATAAAAATTCTTAAAAGAAATAATCAGTCGTAATCGCATAAAAAATATTAGGATAGCCAATGATTCAATGGGTCGACATTTTTATGAAGAATAAAAATTCCAATAAAAGTTCTTCAACTAAGTCGATTATCGAAAAATCACTTCCTGCGAAGTGTACAAAAGCAACGGGAACGTAAGGCGATCCGCGGGTAATCTGCGGGTCAGGATAACGTCGACCTCGTTTCGCTTTGAGCTTCGCAATCGCGTGCAGGAACGAGAAATACGAGAAAATCGGTAGGGGTTAAATCTGCTAGCGGGCTTCGTTCGTTGTCCCGAGTGATGAATCGGGGATAAAAGGAAATTTGTGAGCAGGTGCGACCTTCTCTCGTCTCAATCTCGGTGGCTCTGATGAAACTTTGGGATATGGCGATCCCTCACAGTCACCGCCGTCGCCGCTGTACACTCAAAAATATACTGCGCCGTTCCTTCATATACGAGTTTATTTCGGTGCGAGGAGTCGACCAACGGATTGTACAATTTCGTGTATTTTTATTAATGGAGAAATTTGTTATTTCGGGTAAAAATAATGACGTTGATCGAACGGAAAAGAACATAAATTATAAAATAAAAAAACTGCAATATAAGTTATAGTTTGTCATCGTTATAGCGAATGAATTGACGAAATTTGTAAAATTAATTCACGGTTACGTGAGAACAGGATAAAATGTGTTATCAACTCTAGTCGAGCATAAAGGTCTGAATATTAACGTAAGTACAAGAGGGGAAAAAAGCGTAATCTCTTGTTATCGCGTCCAAAAGTTTCTGCAATAATATCCCGATCGGTATTACACTCCTGTTTCACCGAATCGGGGAATGACTTTTAATTAAAAACCAGCGTGAACAAAGACCAAGAGTCACGCCCTCGCTATCGATGAAATCTCATTTGCAGGTTCTCCCTCCGCCCGGTCGGTCGGTACGCAGTCGCTTGCTAATTGCGAGTGCACCTCTTGCATAAGCACGTTTCAACCAGAGAGCTTATTAAATATTCTTGGCAACCGGAGCGTCATGATAACGTTATAAAAATTATTCCTGTAATTCCGGCGAACCCGGACGGGGTTGGGTGGCGGGGGGCGGAGTTAGGACGATAAAAAGATTTATTAACCTTCCGTCATAAAAGTTGAGCTGATAAATGCCGCCGCGGACTCGCAGCTTTCGAGGGTGTTTATCGTTCATTAACTCGAATATACAAATACGAGCCGCGAGGAATTAAATTCTCGTTATCGTTGCCCGGCAAGATTTTCTTTATTCGCCGCGTAGAGCGCCCCCGCGGTCCGCGCCGGTGTATATGGGATTTGCGGGTTGTACATAACGCGTGCGAATAAATCAAGGGGAACGAGTCCGCTGGCACGTTTGCGCGGGGGCCGGTCAAAAAGTGGAATAATATATGAATGGCCAAACACCGCGTAAAGTTCTCGAATTTTATCACCTTTCTTTTTGCACACGGACCAAAAAATCATAGCGTTGCCCGCGGTCATTCGTGCACCGCCGAATAATCTACACCGAGCTGGTCCATCTGCGTCACATAAATACTTCCCCAAAAAGCGCGTATATATTTTCCACTTAATTCAGAATTAATTCTTCAAAAATGCTTTATTTTAATACCTTTGCCATTTAAACTACTTTAATTAATTTGCTAACGTTTTTCGTGCATATTAATTTATGTTATATATTTTTGGCGTACTCACGATTTTCATGTAATTTATCAACGAGTATCCGTGTGACCACGTGTCCGTCGATTCGCACGACAGCGGCTTGATGTCCATGAGCTGCGAGGTATCGAGAACGTGAAGAGCCTTGGCGAAGAGATGAACCGCGTCGTACATCAGGGCAGTCTCGGTCTGGCGTAAGAGAAGCGAGGGATATTATTATTTCTCATCAGTCGGCGAGCGGTGCTCTTTGAGGGGCAATATTTTCGCAAGAAATTGCGCTTCGAACGACAACGAGCGCGAGGAGTCACATTAAAGCACACACGTTGAAGCGCACTCGTCGGGCCTGTGCACACCGATCGTTGTACAGTCGCTGCAGGGGGTACGAGCAGCACTAGTGGACTGTGTATACGAGCTCAGCGCAACTCCCCGTCTCGTGTTTCACGCCCCCTATATATCCGTCGTGAAAACGAATGAATTTTTAACGCGGATGAGCTACCTTCTCGCTTTTATCCGGGCTTATCGATACAATTTACGCCGTCGCATTACCTTTTGTCGAGCACCGAATACCCGACGTTCTGCATCTTCGTCCTCTCGCACCCCTTACGCTCCCCCCACCCCACCCACGTCGACCCTCGCGTATATAAAGAAGGTTTTAACTTTAAATCCCTCCAGACTACCACCGTAAACAGGAATCAGCTTTTTCGCTCGACTTCTTCGAGCTTTTTTCACTCCGCCGCTGACCCCATTTATTTGTTGCCTGTATTTTTATAGTCGCGAGCACATATAGGAAGGCGCCGCGCGAATAGAGGTGTAACGGAGCATTCAGCAAACTCCATCGGAGTCGAGGCTGAGTGCGGCATCGATTTTTCAGAACAATGATCAGCCATGTGCGTTTCAGCCTCAAATATAAATTTGAGCGCGCCGGGGAATTGGATATAACATTCGAACTCAACGATCGCGTCGTCAAAAGAGACCCATGAAAATGCGATCGTCGAGCGCTCGAATCGTCGAACGTGCGGTGCGCGGATTTTTTTTTTTTTTTTTTTATAGAAATCGGCGATGGAGAGAATTTGCGCGGGAATAATGTTAAAACTCGCGAAATCGCGGGACCGAACCTTTGGAAAATTTATCGCGTTCTTGAAGCCGATGTAAAATATTGATTCAATTGGAAAACGTACTTTTTCTCCGGTTTATCTGCGTACTTCAACATTTTCTGTACGTGCATACATTTTCGCTCCTCTCTTCCTGACGTTGAAAAAATAAAAAATTAAACCTTTACCGTGATCCGCAGGCAGCTTTTATTATCGAATTTTACAATACTTTTTTTTTTACGAGTACCTGTTTCGTTTATACGTGTATTCGTGATAAAAAATACCGCGTCTCTATGTGGAAAGAGAACTTTTCAATGCACTGTGCATACACCGGGAGTGGATGAGATTATGGATTTTGCGAGAAAAATGATAACGGACGTAGGACGCGACCGTTCTGATCACGGGTTACGACGTTGCATTGTGCAATGGATACACGTCGACCGTGGCCCCGTGGCAATCCGCATGCACATCGAGCCGCGACCGGAGAGCAACGCCGCGCGAAATCGAATAAGCATAATCTATAATTATTCCGATCAATTCACGTGACTCATGTTCGCTTGACGCTCCGCCAGGTACAGAGAGCCGCGCGGCGTGCACTGCGTGAATCTACACTTCGACCGCCGTTCTCCGGTTCTATCGTCCAAACATTGTAAATATTTGCATAGATACTGCGCGCTCGGGACTCGCGGACCGATTTCGCTCGTGGATTAAATGCTTTACGATTTCCAGCGCGATAAATAGCGCTGAAGATACGACCGCGCGTCGGACACCGAGAGGCATATTTCAGTCTGACTTACCTTCACGAACGTCAGGTTGTTCTGGTTGCGGATTGACGGCATGAAAAAAAGCAGACAGATGAGTCAGAAACAGAACTGTGAAATTCATGAATAAATGAATATTCATATCTATATTACACAAATATTTCGTTTTGATCTTTTTTAAATATCGACGCGGTATATCAGATATTTATTCCACAGTTAAGAACATCACACTGTGTTCGAATATTCATAATAATTTTTTTTGCCTGTCGAAAATATTCCAGTGCAACAATTTTTTACGATAACGATAACACGTTCTGTGACATGGTGGCTGATATGCACAACCGATGCGTGAGCTCTTCGGGGGTGCGCATTTCGAGCCGACGTATTATTATAATACGGAATTAACCGTCAATTGTTTCAAAGCGAGTTACACGAATGAATAGAATTTCCCAGATGTCGCCCTGGCATTTATTGTTTGACGCAGTCGCCATGGAAATACACTGTATTTCATTCAATGAAATGCCAATTAGTCCGTAGCCCACGGTCGTGTGTCGTCAAGGTACGACTGCAGAACAGAGAGAGCGAGGGAGACAGATAGAGCGAGAAATAGAAACGGAGCTACAGAGACGCGCACAACGAGAATGCAATGGTACGTAATACCGAGTACCGCAAATAAATCATCGCGTAATTCGAAATGTATGCCGGTGACGTTCGCCGAGTGCAAACATCGAACGTCCTCGGCTCGGCGGATGCTCGCGGTGAGAGAGCGTCCAAATCTCGCGTGTACTACGTGTGTTGGTTTATATTATCTTCGATTCGAATCAATGTGCAGCGGCCAACAATCGTTGTTCACAATTCAAACTGACCACTCTCGGTCGGATAACCCTTTGCCCTGCGCAGTTCCGTAGCGCACGTATCGCGTGTGTGTGCCTATAATATAGTAGAGTCGTGCGTATGGGGAATTTCAGGCCAAAACGAACTTCCGACGATTTATCGGAATTTTTCCATTTTGGTACCACGAAAAACACTTGCCCACGAAATTGCATCGTAATGGTTTTTACACTGTTAAAAATCTACGGTGTCAAACGCTGCTGGTGTGGCCGTTTTTCCTAGTGTTACTTATTACAGTATTAATAGTAATACTTTTTACGGTGAAAAATTAAGGCGCTGCTGGAGTAGATTTTTTTACCGACCGGTCGGTCGATAAAAATTTTCGATAAAAAACGAAACGAATCGAACGACGACGATTTATCGAATTTTCGATAAATTTAACGAAACGGTGTTAAGGGGCTGCTGGAGTAGATTTTTTTACCGACCGGTCGGTAACACCGTTTCGTTAAATTTTTCCTGTGTTACCGACGAAAAATTGTAACACTTTTCGCTTTAAAGGCATGAATGCACGTATCATGTGTGATTTTTTATTATCTCGTGAATGAATTAGTCGCTTCTCTCAGTTTTTATCGAAAATTTGAAGGAAAAAATCGATTTTTTCATTTCAGATTCCTCTACCGGGTAATTGATCTGCAATTTTTTTTCGAAAATCAAAATTCTGTCTAATTCATTAACGAGATTCACATTACTGGCGTCTGTATTTCAATTTTGGCTTCGATCCGTTGATAATTCGCGAAAAACGGCACTTCTGACCTTTTGAGGTGAAAGTCGGTATTTCAGACTTCCTTAACACTGGTCATCATCACCGTAATTGGTGTAGACCTATATAGACACCGTCTTGGTGTTGTTTTGAACACCGGATTTTTAACAGTGTACAAATATATAGATATATATTTTTTTACTATGCGCATCGCAGCTAAGTTGACTCTGAATAACTGATACAATAAATATGTACAGCGACTATGTGTATATGCGGCCGGTGTTTCACGTGTTGCTGGGTGAACGCATCGACAGTGCGGTTGTGGCCTATGGCGGCTGAGTTATACGCGAGCCACGGGGACCGGAAGTGCGACTGCCAGTAGTATATACGAGTGAATAAACACTTTAATGGCCCGAGAGCGTTAACGCCCCGGTCATCCGGGCTACACGGTAAAGTGAAAAACAGTGTTGAACAGAGACGGCGCGCGCATGAACCTCGCCCCGACGCGCAGGAGTAGCTTTACGACCCACGAAGTGTACAGCGAATTGTTCGAGCAATAAAGTGAAATATTAAATTAGCCAACGAAAAAAAAAAGTTTTGGGAGGGAGGGAAGGAGATGGGTGGGGAGGCTGGAAAACTGGGGCACATCAGTTTTTTCAGGCGCGTTCGCGATGGACGAGCAGGAAGCGCGTCTATCCCCCCCCCCCGAGGGGTCATCATCTTTCGGGCTCGACGCGCGAACGTAAAAAATCTATTTCCCGGCTCGCGCGCCGAGGCTCAAAGATCGAGCTCCCGTTTCTGTTTATCGCGAACGCTTCGCATCGAGAGCGAGGGATTTGAGCACGGGTTACATTTATTTTTCGATGCACGGCGACGATTTTTTTTTTTTTTTTGGACGGTATTGTAACGTCGTTCCATATAAAAAAAAAACTGCAACTAGCGAGTCTGTAAAATATCATAAGCATATTTTTGAAACTACGGCTCGCAAACGTAGATATTCGCGAGACGCTTTGCCCCGTCGCATATCTCTCACATTCGCCGCGCACACGGAGTTTGTCGACGTTGATTTCGAGGCGACGGATTTTCCAGAGCGGAAATCAATGGTATCCGCGAAGCGATTTGCAGAGTCGAAGAATCTCTGACCACCGGTGCGCGACACGTTGGAATATTTTTGCATATCGCTTTCTGACTTTCCTCCCCCCCCCCCCCCCTCACCCGCTTGTCCCCCCCGTTTGCTCCTAAACTCTCTCGGCGAGGCGGAAAATTTCCAAAGGAGCGCGAAACCACGCAAAGTGACTCGACGACGGCGAGCGCGCGAGACACACCGGAGGTCGAGATTCCGGGAGCCGCACGGGGAAAATGACGATTTCGCGAGGGCGCACCGCGCGGAAGATATCGAGCCTCGGGGGTCCATTGACGTTGGCCGTATATACGCGGTGCGCGACTTTTCTCAACCGTCCGCCCGGGTCCGCTGTCGCGCAACGCCTTCCGGAGTCTTTTCGTGCGGCCTGTGGAACCTGGTTATCCACGGATCAACGATCAAAAGAGAAAATGTGCCCGGGTCTTCGAATAAAAAAAAAAAAAACGTCCGCGCGCGTAGCGAGCGGAGAAAGTGGGTGGCTACCGGGGAAGTCGGGGTAAAGGGGAAAATGATGGAGCTCTCGGCTTGAGAGAGAAAAATTATTCCGTCGCGGGGCCGCAGAATGAAACCGAATATCCTGAGAGATATTCGACTACGATCCTTTGCCGCTCGCCCGAATCCCGGGAGCGCGGTACCCGCGCTCGGTTATTTACCCTCCCCTAACCTGTCAAGTCTCCCCCAGTGCACTATTAGTAAACCTATATAGACACCCACACACACATACACACACACCAGGCATCGAACCTTGTCGAAGCGTAATCTACGGTGTAATAGATATTACTGCGGGAATTTTTCAGTCGCGCAGAATTTTGATTCTGCGCGACTGATGATTTTGTAATTGAACGGCAAATCAGCGGAATTGGCTGCCGGCACAAACCATCACCAAGTGTAAACATTGCTCGCGTATAACTGAATGAAAATTAATATAATTATCAATATCGCCGATCGCGATTCGATCGTAATTAATAGAATTATCAATCGAGCGATTTCTCTGTCAATCGTGTGAATGATTCTGGGTGGATGCGAACGACGATAGGTTACTTGCAGAACCAATTGCGAGGTTTGCCGGCTTAATTAGCTCGATATTACAATGTTGAAAAACCGGGTTTCAAAATTGACCCTTCGCAGTGTTGACAGAGTCCACACCCGTGTGATCAACCAGTATTCAATAACTGGTGTCAATTTGCATCATAACCTCAATTTTTCAAACCCATTTTACTTGTATACAGTTAAATGAAATTCAACGAAATCGTCGGGTTTTGTTCGGTCAATAATTCGTCACTGATTGATAGTATTTTATGGATTTTCATCATCTTCTCGCAAGTATAAATATGTAGAACGTTTCATGAACGAGGACGACCATTTTGACACACCTGATTATCTGTATTTGACACCCTGGAACGTGCTACTTTTAACACCAAGTAGGTGAACACTGATCAAAAGTCCACACCAATTAGGATTAACAGCCTGGATTTTCGACAGTGCGATCGATTACTTGTAAACGATTGTGACGTAGCCGGCTTAATTATGTCGACATGACGGAGAAACGTTGGTGCGGAAATTTCGCGAAAACTGTTGTAGCAGGCGGCGACTGAGCAAGCGATCGTCGCGTTGACGACGGAGCCGGTCGACGACGTCCCCGACGACCCGACGATGACGCGCCGAGGGGACGCGGCGCGGAAAGTTCAGCGCGAAAAGTTTTCCTCGAAACGAGAATGGCAATTGCGGTTAGGGGCCTCTCGGCCAATTTGCTTCGTTTTTCGACCCTATTCGCGCGACGACAGTGGCGGCTACCACGTTGCGAACAAGCGCGGAACGGAAAAGAACAAGAAGAAGAGGGCGATGATAAAAAAAAACCACCTCGCGCGCAAACTCGTACGAAGCGAGCCAGGTGCCGTCGCGTAAAACTTGGCGCGCGCGGCACACGTGGACCGACTATCCCCGCGTTTTCTCGCTGCTCTTTCGGCCTCGTTCGCCGCGCGACGATATCAGAGCTTCAGCTCAACTTTCGTTCGCGCTTCGATATCGCGCCGCGACCAGATGTCTCGGACGTTTGGCGCCGCTGTTTTTCTTTTTTTTTTTTTTTTTTTTCGACGTCTGCGGAAGCGCAGAGCGGTTGGATTATATGGCTACTCGCGCGTGCGGAAAAGTGGAATTTTCGTGTTTCTAAGTCGCGGCGGCGTTACGGACGACGACGCGTGATGACGACAGGAATGCGCCGCAGCCATGTAACACCCGGCGCGTCGGGCGAATCGTCCTCGTCGTCACTGCAGCGGTAACTGCGAGAAAGGAATTGGACAAAAACAACGTGGACGAGGAGGTCGGAGCAGATGACGACGACGATAACGTCGACGAGAGCTTTTTGGGCGAATGCGCGAGCGAAGATGTGATCAAGACAAATTGTTTACCAGCGAGCGCCCGGTGAGCTCGTCGGCAGTTTAAACGTCGGATTCGTCGCGCTTAATCGCTTCTTCATCCAGGGGCCACTGGTGTGTATATATACGGAAACTCCGCGGCGGAGTCTCTGGTACCGGGCAATTAACATCCGTCCGAAGTGGAGGGATTCCGCGAGAAGCGCCCTCAGCGCCGGGAGACTTGGCCTCCTCGTCGCGAGTCGCCTCCGCCGTCGCCGCCGCCTCCTCCTCGCGCCGCCGCTACATCGTTTGTCTTCGCCTGGGAAACGCGCGCGCAGTGAGTCCGTAACTCAATTTGATATAGTTACGGAAATCAGTTCACTTAATTTGCTCGATTAATCGACTTTCGCGTTTGCTCGCTCAAACGTCCGCCCGGCAGCCGTGTCGAAGGTAAAAAGTGACATAAGATACACACCGAGCATCAGCGACGTCTTTTTGTCGCGCGTACTCGCGAGGGCATCATTTATATTCACGGTGTGGGTCGCGCCTCGACGGCGCAGCGCGGTTCGAGTGCCGAGACATCGCCGATGAATCGCTGTAGTGGCATTTTTTTGGCCCATTTTTTTAATGCTTCTGCGAGTTTCGCGAAGACGGAGCGGCCGGAGCGTCGCCACTTGTCATTCCGAACGGCGGGAGTGAAAGCGTAGAGTGGGCGTTCCGGGCTCGTGATTGGTTCCCCGGCACGACTCTCGGCTGGTTTGGAATCAAGGGAAAAAGGGCGAGTGACAAATTGTCCCCGTGTGTACTCCAAATGTTGGCGGACGATCCAATTATTTTCCATCGCTTTCGGTCTAAGCATATAGGACGACGGTGCACGAGAACTTCGGAAGCCAACCTGAACTATCTCCGAATTCACCGAGGCAAGGGAGAAAAACCAGAGAGGGGGTAACGAGCGATAAACAAAGTCCTAACATAGTCGAAAGATGATAATTACACTAGGATCTTATCACACATGTCTGATCGACGAAAGCCAAAATTAGCACACTGTATCCTCCAAAATAAAATAACATTGTTTTTCATCGTCAAGAGTGAAAAAACATGGAAAAGGGCCTGCGCACGCGAAATGCACGATTTTGAGAAAAAAAAAAGTTCAGCCTGTAGCCGCAAGCGCAGCGCCTTCCACCCTCAACCAACCTGATGTCCCTGACGTCAAGCGTTCAAGGGCGAGGGAGGTAAAAGCCAGAAAGGCAATAAGGGTGCGTGGCACTTGCGAGTATTACGCTCGCTTGTAACGGTAAAGGCTTTCTACTTCCTGTGCGTAAGCCGCTATTAACGTTTCCCCGCTATGCACCGCCTCCGTGCTCTAATATGGCGGCAGCTCGTCCTTTAATAGACACTTCCTAATGGTAGACACATACACCCACCTGTCTTCACTTAGGGGCACGCAGGGTCTTATGAACTCTGCACGATATTTCGCGACATTGATCCCATTGACGCACCGTAAGTTGTAACTTTTCCATGTTCTGTATCGTATGCAGCTTGAAGATTGACACCAAACATCGTGTGTCCTGGGATTACATTGTTTCATTTACAAAGTGCTTGAAAATTCATACGCATGAAGTAGTATTCGAGAGCAACTGGTTGGGTTGTTCATATTTTATTAGGCGCGCGTTGATGCATAAAGGTACGTTAAAGAGATATGGAGATTTCAAGCACTCACGGGTCGGATGAGTGTATCCTCGTGTGTACTGCGCGATACGTCACTACGGTGCAGTATGTGTATATACGCGTCAACGCGGCGCGATATGTCTGTGTGCCTCGTGTGATGCTCGGTATTACATTCTGTGAAACTACGCTCGTTCTCCGCATTACGTTAATGAGTACTTCGCGGAGCGCTCTTATCGCCACAGGCAAGATGCTCTCCTCACTTAAGTATTCGCGGAACAATAGGAGCTGAAAAGCAGCCGGTATTCGCGTTCGTAAACCCCACATGGAAGATTGAGGTTGTAATCCAGTGCCACCGTTGCATTGTCGTGACACGCAATCGTTCGACATTTCCGCGAGGACTATGCTCCCAACACGAAATATTTTTCACCCGGGAATTCTTCGGGACAATAGTCCGCGTGTAAACGTTCCTGATACCAAGAAGACATTGGGCGCGTTTCAGACAAAGGATATCCTTTTGCAGAGTCAAACCTCGAATTTAGCCTGATTTTAACTGGCCTTTTGACTCGATTGCGAGTTCGCTGGTTCGCGACAGCTCAAAGTTTCAGGTCCACGCCACGATTAATTGTATTCCAAAAGCCAAACTACTCACCTTGTTGAAGCTCTGGCCCATGTCAAGATGTCTGCCGTATCTCTGCTCGCCGTATATCCAGTCCTGAACGACTTTCTGAATCTCGGGTTTCTCCGGGTCCACCAATCGGAAGGCAGTGATATTGGTCCCACCGTACTTGAATTCTTCCAGGTCAACGCTGTTGAGATCCTGGAAAAGGAAGACCAGTGAGGAGAGGATATCCTGGTTGACGGCAAATGGGTTGGCCGGAGAAGGTTGGGCAAAAGGGCGCCTCAACGCATACAGAGTTTATCGTGTTTTCCGGCAAGACACCCGTTTCCCCTCCCTCCCACCCGCAGTCGCCGACAATGTATACATCCGATGTCCCAACAAGATTTTCTTCTCCAGACAAGTTTACGAGCCTGAACGTTGCATGCGCAGCGCGCACTGCTCGCTCCGTGTTGCAGAGAAGAGAGTCCAGGCCAGCAGGGCGACTGCTGCTCTCAATGAATTTTCCCAGGGCAGCCAGAAGACCTCGAGGGCGTTACTTCCGCTTCAACTGGATTTACCGATTTTTCGAGCTTCTCCAAGCTAACAGCCTTTTCGGCGCTTATGCTATATACGCTATACGCTCTACGTGCGCGCTTTGCTTTGAGTCCATGAGGTGCATGGTCTGCGCGCAAGGGACAAAGAATATAAAGCGAATGGAATAAGACAAATGCCTCGCGGACATTCGCTGCGAGGATTCTATGCTTTCTCCTTTTCGAAAACTGCTCATTGTCATAACGAAACTCTGTTCCTCTCAATTTTCAGCGTTACCATATACTCGTACGGCTGAGTAACTTCAATGAGACGCATTCACCGATGTCGAGAGAGCACTCGCGAAAACGAGGAACTGTGAAGCCCAGAGACTATGTTCGGGGTCCTCTCAAGATTTCGCTCGTACGTAGAAATGCAAAATATATCTGACTGACTTAATGTGGACGTCCTCATTTACAAACCTCTGCTACGCACCCGCCGAATGCCTGAGAAGTGTAGTATATACTTTTTGCTTTGTCGTCGGGAGGAGTCTCGAGTCTCGACTTTGTCGAAGCTTCGACTGTGATACGAGAGATTCTGGCCCGCGGACAATGATTATTGTGTCCTGGCTGACGAATATTCATGGATCGAAATGAAGTGCGTCTTCCTGGAATGCGCACGAAAATCTCAGGAGGGATAAAGACCCGGCACTGTGGATGACGCATGTCCCAGTCGAACGACGAATCGTCGTCCAGCACTGTCCTTTGTGTCCCTCGATGATGTCATCGCACCGACAGTAGTATATCGCTGCTCAGCAAATGTAGCAGCATTTTTTATGCAAAGTCTCTCTCGTGCTTTCCTACTGTACAAATTTGGAGGCGAAATAGCCATAAAGCAGTCGCTATTCGTCGTAACTAAAAAAGTCACGCGAATAGCAATATACCAGGAGAAGAAGCAGTTAGGTTTTTTCGAAAGCCGTTTCGTCGAAGTCGACGCTGTTAATATCCGCGGCAACGGTCACAGTTGGGAAATATGCGTGCCCGAGAGATATGGGTTTTATAGTCTGCGATTCAGTGGATTCGAAAAACGTGCTTCGAAAACGTTTGGTCCCGTTTTTTTTCGGATAAAATGAGTTTTCCCAGATCCTTCGACATGCGCGTGGGAAAAATGAATGAGAGTAACCGAAGCCCCGACGTTCGATACATGGGGACATGGAGACACGTCTCGCGGAAAAAGAGATGTTCTATGTCTGTGATGACTGCGTCCATCTGGGGAGAAAAGTTACGAGGAACCGAGTGAGTCATCAACGCAAGCAAAGACAGTCGCAAGCAGCGACAGCAGGCGAAGAAGCGTCGAAGGTATGAGAGACACCTTGGGATTTGCCTGACGAGCGAATCCACCGAACGCATAACGGGGTGGCGCGCGCGGTGATCCGGGCTCTCAACGCTGACTCGGTGCTTCTCGTCTCCTCGTAATAACGGTGTTTGCGAAGCAAGCATCGACAAACAAACGTTGTTACAACCGCTCGGAACAACACTAACCGCGTTTACGACACCGCTCGGTGTGTAATCAACATCTAATCTCGACGGTGAAATGACGAGCTGCCATTCGTTAAGTCAACCGCGAAATATCTGATTTGCGCATCGCAGAGCAGAATCAAGTGAAACCAGGAATGTTTGCAATTAAACTAAAGCCCTGGGTAATGTGTGAGTATAAATGTATTTGAAATATTTTGTATGCACGAAGTAAAGTGTACTATCTAACATCTAACCTCGGCGGGAAAGCGACAAGCTGCCATTCGTTGACTCAACCGCAAAATATCTGATTTGCGAATCACAAAGCAGAATCAATTGAAACCACGAATGTTTGCAAATAAATCGAAGCCCTAGATAATATATCAATAAAAATGTATCCAAAATATTGTTAGTGCGTAAAACTAAATGTACCATTCAATGCACGTTTATTCAAGTATAATCACACCCGACGCGAGGTAACGAATTCCCTTTACACCGCTAATCGGTTTTCGACTCTATCAACATCGGTACTCCCGATGCCCCATCCGGCGCGAATAAAAACCCGCGGTGGATGGAAAAATGCCCGTCTCCCCGGCGTCGGCGGCGAGTAAATGGATAAATAGTGTAATGAAAATCGCAATAAAAGTACAGTGCTATCCCAGATGGGGGTTGATGATGCAAACGACGTGAGCACAGGTAACGGAATTTGAATGAGTAAATGAAAAAGGGCGGGTCATAAAAGTGGGGAAAATTCGATAATAACTGACGCTGCAAAAGATCCATTAGTGTCCCGGAGTTGGCCGGTTGGTACGTTATCACGCAGAATGGCGAGAGTGCGAGACGCGCGCGCGGTGGTTGTAGTACGTTGGGGGGAGGAGGCATGGGGGGGAGTGAGGGACGGGAGTGGGAGCGAGAGTGAGTACGCGGAAACGCGTATCACGAGTAAATTGCATCGAGGTTCGCACGTAAAGTTCGGCGGTTGATGGATCACTTCGTGTCGGTGAACGCGCCGGCCGGGTGTGTCCTTTGACCGGTCCGGCGCGCATGGAGGCCAGGCCGAAAATAAATGAAAATAAATTGGTTCCACTTGACTTGATTTGTCACGAGTGTGCGAGCGGTGTACATACAAAGCTTAAGGCGCACAGGGGAGGAGGGTGGTGGGGGCTGCAGGAGCTTTTGACGCAGGACGAGCGCAGTGTTTATGAGATCGGCCTATCGGCGGCGGTGGAGGGGGGGGGGGGGGGGGGGGGGGGGAGAGGGTCGAAAATTTCGAATCAATTTCGCGTCTGTTTGTGCAATCGACAATTTTCGTTGCGCACCAACGTATTTGACAATTGCCACGTTGATTTTTCCATTCTACTCGTCGTCGCCGCTGACACCGCCGCCGCCGGTTCGGACTCATTATCGCTGATTGCCGATTTCGTAAATTACGACTCGCCGCACCGACCAGTAATCGAATATAAACGAGCTTTTATACAAAGCACGCGGTGTCGACACTGCAGCGAATACATGAGATGTATATGTATATGTACATATACATACATATATATTCGGCCAGAGCCTACGTAAACATCGAATCAACAGCCGTTGGCGTTGTCTTTTTTCGTCACACGCATAATTCGTTGTACGTGACGTGCACACGGTTAAGTAGCCCAAATTTGTTGATATTCTCGAACGATCATCGTGACACTCGAAATCGAGAAACCGGCAATCGGGCTAATTGAATCTGCAGGATACAACGCCGGCGTCCTGTTGCAGAAATAATTGACCCCCGCGAAGCCGCGCAGTGTCGATGTCGCGAAGTCCGCGCTTTCGCCGGGGATATTCGACTCCCGCGGAAATTCCTAACATCGTGGAACCGGAGAAACGAGGCATTTGACACAGGAATCACCAGGGGTCAGCGATGTGGGTTGCTGCGACGAATTGTTGTCGAGCCTTACACGCATAGGGTAGACGTACCGTTTTTGGCCACCTTAGAGCCGATTGTGGCCATCACATTTAAAGGAATAAAACAAAACATCCAATCGCTTAAAAAAACATCCAGTAGATCATTCAGTGAATTTATATGAATTTGGAAGAAAAATCAAAATGCAGTTATGGGACAAAAATCATTTAAAGAATATAATAATAAAAATAACCACAATTGGTACAGTGGCCACTAACCGTACATCTACTCTAGTTCCTAGTAGCTTGAAAATAAATATTGAAATGAAAACATTGTTTTTTACGCGTATGCTAATAAATACTGGAAAAATTATAGATCTTAATATAAGATATTGAAATGATTGCCAGTTGGCCAGCACTAAGCGCACAAATTCTGGCATTTTTTTATACAGCCGATGACCCTCGTTTTCTCCGTGAGCAGAGACAAATCAACGCACTTACCAGCGAGGTGATGAGATAGCTGTGATAGTCGCTCATCATTCCGATCTGCTGCGCCTGCTTGAGAACGCTGTGAATCCGGTCGGTCGAGCAGTCCAGGACAATGTGAGACTCGGCCGAGTTCTTTATCTGCTTCAGCAACGGCCTGGAAAACAGGGACAAAAAAACAAACGGATTGTTATGTGCCTCCGGCGTGAGCGCGTAAAACCCTACGGTAGTTTTCGGGGGGCGTCGTGGGGCACCCACCGAGCCTTGGATTCAGAGCTTCAAGGCGTATAAAATCTTATATCGAGCGAGAGTTTAAGACCGTACGGTTGAGTCGGCGGAGTGTCGAAAAGGGGGACGAGAACTAAACGCGCGGTGGGTAGTAAGATATGGGGGTTGACGAGGAGTGGGGGGAAGTGGGTGAGGAGGGGGAGGGTCGAGATAAAGGGACATGTTTCTCGAAGAACTTGGCCCGGCGCGCCTTCAACACTGGAACAATAGACGAAAGATAGATCTACCACTGTTCCCCGGGGTCGTTCGGCAAGTTTTATCGAGTCTTCGTCCTCTTCTTCTTCTACTTCTACTTCCGCTCCCTCCTCCTCTTCTTCTTCTTCCTCCTCGTGGTTTTCCTCTGCACCCCCTCCCCCATCTCAGCCACCCGACTCGCTGCTCTCCACGTGCAAAACCTCTGGGTTCTCTTCCCACACGCGGGTTATTCACTGTACCCTCGACCGCGACGTTTTCTTATCTGCAGCGATTTCAGATTATGAAAGGGGTGGGATGGGGCAGCGGTTTATCGCAACTGCCGTGCATTCCATCGCTAGCCGCGCCTGCACCTGCACACGTAGACAGCGCATACGCTTGTCCTCCTCTTTCTCCATCGCCCCGGAGTTATATTCTGCAGACCCGCGGTAATGTCCCACGCGGAAAGAAAAGATTAGCTGCCACAACCGAAAAATCAGTTGGCACAACCAATAGAAGATTCTATTTCTCTTGCAACTTGAGGGGTTATGCCACTGTAGAATTTTCGAAAAATCGATTTTCTTTTTTTTTTTTTTTTCATTTCTCTTAGGACCTCAAAAATGATGTCCCAAAAGATTATGGCCGGTTAACATTTCTAAGTACTCGATTTTTTTATTTTAATGCGCGTACCAACGATTCGAATGGGAATCATAACCTTTCCAATGGTTATGCTTACTAATCTCGCGAGAAACAGAGTAATGAATATAGTTGAGGTTACTATTCGATATGGTTGGGGTAACTAATTTTTGAATTCTTCCCTGCAGCAAATTGAAAACGTAGTTGCCACAACCGTTCATTTCTTTCCATGCAGCTACCGAATTAACGCGCAAACTTTTTTTTAAGTATCTCGCTGTTCCAAAGAGCAGTCCAAACAGAAAACCCGGGAAACCTGCTGTTTGTCGTCTCGGTACGACAGTATGGATGGAATACTCGTATTGTTGATTCGTCATTTCCTTTGCGGAACGTGAAGACCTCGAGGCCCGGCGCGGCCCGGATCCTCCGAGCCCTTTGACGACAGTCACAAAGACACGAGTCACACGATGACAACTACATTACCCAGATTGGAACGGTGCCGGAGCACCCTCTCGGTGTGCGTATATATCTTTCATGCAGCTTTCAGCGCGTTGCGCTCGGCGTTGCGCGTATCTCCGGCAACCGTCGACGGAGTGGCATCAGAAGCATTTTATGCGCGCACGAACAACGTTCTTAATTGGAACGTAGCCGAGCCATCTCCTTTTTCCGTCGCAGCAGCCCTTCGAGCGCCGCAGCGGCGCCTGACGCGCTGCCAGGCGAAGGGCGCAAACCTCGACGCTGTTTCAACACCCACCGACCCGGTTACAGTCCCGCGCACGCCGCGCCCGTATACATCTGATCAAAATTTCATATTACCTTCCGAGTCTCCGCGCCATCCGATTCGTATACCTTAATGCGAATCTCGTTATGCATCTCGTGCAAAATTTCGCCCGGTCTACGTCGTCGTCGTCGGCGGCGGCGGCGGCGGCAGCGGCGTCGTCGACGTCGACGTCGTCGTTCGCCTGGGCTAAATCTGTTTCATCCGGCACTCTCGGGCCGGCCGCGGCTCCTCTTTCAGCGCGCGACTCGACGCTCTTTTGCCTCGCCTCTCCTCTGCCGCCATCCGGCGCGTCGTGTATATACCCGGCAGCACCGCTGCCGGCATCCGCCGCCCGCGGAATATTTCATGCTCCCGCGCGACATGCATAATTTATCCAATGTGCCGCCCTTTACGCAGGTAAGTTGCGAATCTCATTGAGATTTTTCGGTCGTGAAAACTCACACCCGTCGACGACGACGACGACGACAACGACGACGACGACGGGCTTGCGCGTCGCGTCGGACGCGCGGCTATTTTACACCTCCGCGAGTAACTCACTTAACGCGAGTGTCGTGAGTCTAGTCGCTTCTCGTGTACCCAGGTTGGTTTCGAAAATATAACGGAGGAGATAGATTGTGATAACTTTTGTGCGCTGTTCACGTAAGCCGTGATTTAAAATACAAGTAAGGGTGTCAAAAAGGAGTATCGGTCATTCTTGACCCCGATTTGGGCGGTTTTCGGCCCGGTGGCCAGATTTACGATTTCTGACAAACTGTTCGGCCAAAAAATTTTTTTTTCAAAATCAACTAAAAAAGGGTTGTAACCGGTGTTTTCAGGGGTAGAATATGCGACTTGAGAACGATGGTATAGGTTAAAAGTCGATATTTTGAAAAAATAAATTTCGTGGCCCCGATTTAGGCGGTTTTCGGCCCGGCGGCCAGATCTACGATTTCTGACAAACTGTTCGGCCAAAAAATTTTTTTTTCAAAATCAACTAAAAAAGGGTCGTAACCAGTGTTTTCAGGGGTAGAATATGCGACTTGAGAACGATGGTATAGGTTAAAAGTCGATATTTTGAAAAAATAAATTTCGTGACCCCGATTTGGGCGGTTTTCGGCGCGGCGGCCAGATCTACGATTTCTGACAAACTGTTCGGCCAAAAATTTTTTTTTTCAAAATCAACTAAAAAAGGGTCGTAACCAGTGTTTTCAGGGGTAGAATATGCGACTTGAGAATGATGGTATAAGTTAAAAGTCGATATTTAGAAAAAATAAATTTCGTGACCCCGATTTGGGCGGTTTTCGGCCCGGCGGCCAGATCTACGATTTCTGACAAACTGTTCGGCCAAAAAATTTTTTTTTCAAAATCAACTAAAAAAGGGTCGTAAGCAGTGTTTTCAGGGGTAGAATATGCGACTTGAGAACGATGGTATAGGTTAAAAGTCGATATTTTGAAAAAATAAATTTCGTGACCCCGATTTGGGCGGTTTTCGGCCCGGCGGCCAGATCTACGATTTCTGACAAACTGTTCGGCCAAAAAATTTGTTTTTCAAAATCAACTAAAAAAGGGTCGTAACCAGTGTTTTCAGGGGTAGAATATGCGACTTGAGAACGATGGTATAGGTTAAAAGTCGATATTTTGAAAAAATAAATTTCGTGACCCCGATTTGGGCGGTTTTTGGCCCGGCGGCCAGATCTACGATTTCTGACAAACTGTTCGACAACATTTTTTTTCTTTAAATAAACTAAACAAGGGTTTTTAATTGCAATTTACCCTTTTGGAGGTTTATAAGAGCGCAGCAGCGCAAAGTTATCTCGGGCACGCGCGCAAGCGCGTGTGATTAGCCTAGTTGTGTTATCAAATTATAGTTGCATATTTGATTATTACGGTGGTGATCGACCCACCAAAGCCGTTCATTCACTGGTGACTTTACCCTCTCACGCCAGTCAGCTGCGAATGGATTTTCCAGTCACGAATAATAAGACCGTGATCAAAGAGTTTCCTCGACCGCGGCGTCGTGTCAAATGGCGGGGAAAAAGGGATGAAAATTTACATCAATGTCGATGTCGGATTAAATTACCCTTCCGGTATTTGCGCGGGGTCTCGGTCCGATGACGGTAAGCACGGTGCAAGGATGATTGAGCCGGGGTCTGTCGGGCTTCGAGCATCGTCGTCGTCGTCGTCGTCGTCGTCGTCGTCGTTGTCGTCGTCTCTGAAGTGACTCGGCAGAGGGACGCGCAGATGAGGTTGAGGCGCGGGTATGGGGGCCCGCGTTGTGCGCGCAAGGCAAGGATTCTGCCGCGTGCGGCATAAGCGAACGAGAAACGTGACGACTATACGACGACGACGAACGACGGAGGTCGATGTCGATGCCGGGAGAGACGACGCGATCCTTCGATATCGGCTTGACGGTTAATCATTCAAGTCGTGACGGATATCCGACGCCATCACGTCCTCGCCTGCGCCGATACGCGTAGCTGTTCGTCGGAAGGAGCGCAGCACGCGCGCGACCCCCAACTTCATCTCGTTCCACCGCGTAGCCGATGCTGGGGGGATGTGGGGAGGGGCCCTCATTCCTTACATAACCCTGTAGCCGGCCGAACTGCTCTGGTCGCTCGGCGATCCTCCAGTAATTGGCACTTTCCTCGCGCGCGCGCGCTAACGTTGATTACGATTTCTCGGAGGAAAAATCGTGCCAATCTGGAGCGTGGACAGGAGACAGCATTGAACGAGGTGAGGAAAGAACGTGTCTGTTTGGAAAAGTGTTGCGGAGTCCCAAGGTCGAGGTTAATCGGAGATACATTTTTTTTTTACAGAATAGACTGGATCAACCAGTTGGCACACAGCACATATGGGCCACGAGCAATTACCGAGTGTTTTCGTCTTAAAACACATTTTCAGTAACTCGTGGGAAAAAAAAATGTATTGTATGTCCCAGGTCGCCCAGGAGCGCCGGGGAACCGTTTCGACACATCCGTTCCCGTGAGGAAGGGTCGTCGAGCCTGCGGAATCGTTTTGGCGGTGAGTTCGCCGTGAGCTTTTTGGCGCGCGGATTTTTAGCGAAAGTTGAAAGTACAACCTCTGCATTTTGCTCTTCCCTTTCATCGATCGCCGTTCACCGGACGAATGTAAAAAAAAGGATGAAAAAAAAAAAAAAAAAAAAAAAAAAAAAGGAAGAGCACGGAGCGGATAGAGGATACCATGGTTCGTACATGCTCTCCTACAGGTTGGGGGAGAGTGCGCGCGTACAACTCTATTCAGCGTTTCGATACGAGTGCAGCTTGTTCAATGGCTCGAAGAGTTAGCTACTTTCATCGGGGGTCCGCGCATCCAGCAGACCTCTCGCCCTCCTCCCAGCCTCTCTCTATCTATCTCTCTCTCACTCACTCGCTCACTCTCTTCCTCTCTCACTGCATCCCTGCGTGATGTGTGCGCGGGCTGGAAGCGTTCGAATGCAATTCGGCCACGCGAATATATCGCTTTTTGTCCTAGGGCGTCAGTCGATATATGGATGGTGGCGCAGGGAGCAATTTTGTGTAATGGAACAAGGAGAGGGTTTTGCCAAATGAACTGATGCATTCGCCTCTCCCTGCCCCACTCTCTCTCTCTCTCTCTATCTCTATCTCCATCTCTCTCTCCTCGTTTAATCGAGGCCACTACCGAGGTCTCGATTTTCCGTTTAAGCAATGGTCCGAGTATCATGAAACGCAATTTCGCTGTGCAGCCCAAAAATATGAATAGTACTTGACAAAATAAAACAAAAATACAACAAAATAAAACCTTTTACATTGCTTCCTCATTAATTTCTATTTTTCCCGAAATAAAATAAAACCGTTTCCACAATATCAATTAAAAACGTTTGCCTTTTATATTTTTTAAGAGTTTTTTTTTCTTTTTATTGTACCGCTGCATATTGGATACGCACTGGTATCACTCGATACATCCACACGACGAGCCAATGCGTTCTAAATTATTTAACTACACATGTGCGAATGTTGCGCGCGATGTGGGTTGAATAACAACGAATGCTCGTTAATAAATGAGGATATTGTGGACTTTCATCACTGCTACAATGCAGATCGTGATATGCTGGAAACTACAACGTGGATTCGTGGCCACGAAGTTATATGGCCTCTAATGCGATCTCGTTGCTTTCACCAAGGTAATAATTAATATTGGATTGAGCCGAGCCTTTCTTTCGTTATCACGTTGCAAATTGTGAGAATAAAAATGTAATTAAAGGAAAAAAAACAGTGGCTCCGGGAATAATCAAAAAGGAATATTTTTTCAACTTTTTCTATGTCAGATTGCAACAGATCTGTCTTCTTGGTCGAAGGCGCTGAAATCTGACTACTCGGAAATCTCAGAAAAAATGATTACCCGATTTTGCCGAGGTTAGAATTCCTAGAACCTACGATATTTTTATTTCTCAAAGTATCGCCTTGGTGAATATTTTCCTCGCTATTAAAAAAAAAAAAAGGAAAAAAAAAAATTCAACCACGCCCGGATCGGCTGATACACTTTCACGCTGTGTTGCTGTTGATATACCGCACAGCTGTATCGCCGGGGCTTTTCGTTACACGAACCTCGAGTGCCCTTCTTTCGATATCGCGTGCATGAAACCGCGTATGTATATAGCCCGTTTAGGAGAGAAAGAGCGAGAAAGCGAGCGAGAGTGGGCGAATATAAGGTCCTATAGGTTCCTATAGTACCCTTGGGAAGAGTCGACTCGAAGTGTTATTCAGACACACACTCTACTTCGGCCCTATCACTCTTGGCTATCAACCACTTCTACTGCCTCTCGTGCACGTTTTCTCTCTCGAGATAAGTACCCAATAGACGGAGGAGGATTTACGATTAACTCAATGGAAACATCTGCACAATAATTATCGGTTAACGAGCGTGTCGTGCGTTTCACTCGGCATCGGCCTCGATCGGGCCGAGTATTCGCTGGCTTTGAGTAACATTCGATAGTTTTATATGGGGCACTCCACGAATAAACAACTGGGCCGTGAACCTTGTATTTTCCTTTTGAAATGTCGTAGAGCAATGTGGAAAAACACTCTAACACTTTTTTTAAAGATTTTTTTGAAAAACGTTATAATTACACGGATTTTGTGTAAAAAAAAAAAAACATTTTTTAGTTTTTTTGTTTTTGAGATCAATCATTTTAGTCCGAAAATTATTATGAATCTAGAATAGCACCCAAAAATAAAATAAATAAAAGTTATTTTTTTTAATTGATTAATTTGAATTGAATGCACATACCAGAAGGAAAATAAATGAGGATAACGAAGCTGCCGGTTGGGCGTGAATCGCCCCATGTATATATACATATATAGGCGATGTACAGTAGCTCCTCAACGCTGTATTCATCCGTGGTGTGAATAGACCTGCATACAATTCTCGCCGGTCCCTCGGGACGATGGCCGACCAACACAGACCGTAACCACTGGTTGGACGCGCGTGCGGTCGCACTCCCTTGCGGGAATCACTCGTCTCGTTACGTCATTGTAACCTTTGACCGCTATTGAAAATACGTTAAAATATTCGTAGATCGACCGCACAACATTGCCGAGAAACGTTGTCAGACTTTGCGGTAAATTAAATTTGTTTGCGCTAAAACGATTGCTAATTTATTTATTGCTCAATTCTGAACCGACGCGATTGATGTTATGCGGTATTTATATAAAAATATATAAATAAAAAATCGTGATCTTTCGATAATTCCATCTCTTTACCCATCCTGATCAATTTTTTAAATCCATTTCCATTTCCATGTTGTGTTACTTAGACATGTAACCATTGTGATCGAAAAATTGAAAACATTATAGATATATTTGTTTCTCCAGATAGATTGGATTGTCCTTCATATGGACAATCCACGAACAATCCAATGAATTGCCGTATTGACGTTGAGAAGTATAGACGAGTATCCTCGCAGACGCGAAACTTCTCCGACCCCTTGTTTAGCCGTATGAAAATCTCATCGGCGAATTTGCAGTATGAGCAGCTTGACACGATGTTCATAAGTGCGTAATACGTGTTACGTCATACGTATATCGCTGTCCGCAATGCGAGTTTCCGGGTATAGCGAAGGGACGGGAAATAGATACGGGCGAAGGTAACGAACGCGGGGTGTGGATACGAGACGACGTAGAACCCGCCGACGTGTACATAGGAACACGCAATAAGTACATGTACCGCGTACCCGCTGCTAAGTCTGATACGGCAGCGACGACGACGCGCGGTACGTCGTATGGACGTCGGGGAAATTAATAACTGAGAGGGTCGAGGTACCAGCCGCGCGTCTTGCTTCCTCCGAGGCTTCGAGCTTCTGGTCGAAATGACCCTCGTCCCGCTCTTTCGCCTAATGGATTTGTACACATTTACACGTCATTTGCAAGTCAATATGCGCGGAACTCGAATACGAGGCAGAGAGGAGACGGCGAGAGCTTTCGCCGTATCCCGCCGTCGTCTGGCGCTGCTGCTGCTCTCCGGCCCCTCGGCCCGATATACACAACTCACTTTGTCTCTCTGACGAGAAACCTGACACGCCGAGCGGCCACGCCAGGTCGAAGTCGACTCCGAGCCGAGGAAAAGACACGCGCTTCCTGTGAACCATAGAAACTTTAAGAACCCCTTATGAATATAAATTCTCGCGATATACAGCGACGACAGCGCCGTGGAAATTCGTTCGTCATCAAGCTCGTTATAATCCGGCTTTACTTATTTTCAAACATCCACCGCGCGCTGCACAGGCAGCAGCCACGGTGAGTCGGACTTTTCGGTTGCATAATATTAGCGACAAATTGAAGAAATTGTTATCTCGCTACTCCGGAATCGCCTCAAAGGCGCGGGTTATTATGCAATCGAAATTATACGAGTTCGAGTGCTGACTCGATAATAACCCCCCTCCCTCTCCCCCCTCTCCACAATCTCACCATCGTAGCGTACTTTTTTTAACGACCCCCGTCCCTGCTTTGAATTTGACAATCCCGCGTCCGAAAATTTGACGTTACCGGAACGAATCGCGGGCTGTTGACGTTTATCGAAATATCGTTGGAAATTAAACTGTAAGCGGATGTGCCGGAAATGTCGGCGGCTTGTTCGAGGAAAATATAAAATACATTGACGGCGTGGCCGCAGCTATATGAGCGAACGGACAGGCCACGGTGTGTATACTGTTTTTGCAATTATAATTTTGATAACGGGGCGTCGCCCGGATCATTATAGCCGGGCGACAATCGGCGCGCCGTTAAATCGCGTAGAATCGCGCGAAGATTATGCAAAATGAATTCTAAGCGATCTGGCTCGGCGGTCCAGAACCGAGAGTGATATAATTGAGAGCTTCGGGAGAGGGCAAATGCGGCGCGCGCGCTGTCGCCGGTGTTACTCTCATTGTTCTGCATTAAAGAACACTTTGCGGCGTAACCAGGAGGAAATGGGCGATCAACCGTATAACGAGAGACGCGGCGAGGGAAGCGCGCGCGGATTGTTGTTCATGCGGAAGGAGTTCAATTCTTTCGCCACCCACTTCTCCACCGCTAACGCATCATCTTCCTCGTTACTCTTTCACTCTCTCCCTATCCTCCCCTCCCCTCCCCTCCCCTCCCCTCTTACCAACCCCCGTCCCTTCTTACCTCACTCTTATGCCTTTATTCCGTCGGGCAACCTCGAATTATTCGAAACGATCCACCGTGAAAGCTTTTGTTGAACGCAGTCGCGCGCGCGCTCGTGTCTCGAGTTTCCGGCAAAGCGTGTCACGAGCTCTCGCGAGATCTTCGTACCCGCGTAATACCCGACAATGCAGATATTATACCGGGACTTTCGCGTCACGTGGCACGGAAAAAACGATTATAGTCCCGCGAGAAAAACACCTCGATCGCGGGGATTTTGTTTTCTTTTCGCAATTTCAAAAAAGCCGGCACTAAAAATCCGTGCAACCAGCGATGTATTTCTGCGTCCGCGAAGCCCCCGTCGAAAAAATATGAAATATCGAGAGAGACTGTGGTAAATAATATAGGATATATATCTCGTGAAAAGTAATTTCATCGATTTCTCGCAGTCCACGAGCCCCACCAATGCCGAGAATTTATTCGAGTGAGTCATCCAGCGTGAAACGCATCGTGCGCACGGCGCGGCGTCGCGACCGGAAACACCATCAACTCGGCGGCGCAACGTCCACCGACCGCGCGGCGCGTTTATCCCGCGGGGGATGAGGATGATCTACGACGGCAATAAAACCATAATCGTGACGCGTTATTATGCCTCAAGTCCGACGCCATCCATAATTCGCGAGGGGTGAGCGAGCGGGAGTGCGAGAGAGAGAGAGAGAGAGGGAGTATTGTCTCCGGCGGCAGCTACGCCCGTCGCGCCTCGAGTAGAATAAATGGCTGGGAATGGCGAGAGAACGAGGAGGACGAGAGGGGTGCGGGGCTCAGAAGGAGGAGAGGAGAAGGAGGCGGAAGAAGGAGGAAGCTTCGAGCGGATGGAACGGCGGTCGAAGCGCGACGGGCTTTCGCATTAAAAAAATACTGCAACGACGTTCGCGCGTCCAGGGTGGAAAAAGCGCGAAGGGGCGATGCCTGCGCCGAGCGGGGACGTTGAACGTCGACAAGCTTCGCTCGCGTTTCCTTCCGGAGTCGCCTCGAGTAGCCAGCAGCAGGTACACTGTAGTACACACAGAGTGGCTATGTGTTATACTACACACGGGGTAGTTGTATGTATACAGCGCGCGGCGGAGAGTGCGCTGTATATAGGTAAGGGCGACTTATTTGCTTTCTCGAGACGCTTGACGACGAGAGCACACCCCATCCGAGGCGGGATGGGAAAAGGGGTGAAAGCTCACAATCGGGGGATGTATTGCCTCGCGTCCCGGGAGCTTTAACGCCGCGCTTACTTTGTCAGTGTGTCGCGTGTGTGTGTGCGTGTGTCGGTGCGACAGTGTGTGTGCGTGTTTATGTGTGTGTCTGAGCTGGAAAGCCGAGAAGAAAGTACGAGAGGTTGTTGAATCTGGGCGCGACGCGCGCTCGGTTCTCTCGATGAAAAACCGTGTCAGCGACGTATTATATGAACTCTCGAAGCTCGTCCCGACAGTAACCTCTCGCGCGCGGTCGATTTTAATCGCATCGCGTGGCAGCTGCGATATTAGTTTCGTTTGCGAATGTCAACGCTCCTGAAAAAACAGACCCCGGCATTGACTGCTTTTTTACTTCTGCGGTTTGGTGCAGAGCTTTCTTTCTTTTTTTTTTCGCTGATTGAAAGCAGAGACTGTGGACTTTGTTTTATTTACGACTGTGGGAAACGTTGGTGTTGAGCCGATTATACGAGTTGAGACGAGTGCGCCGAATCAATACGATGAATAGTAGCGCAGAGAGGGTGCAAACTATTTTTGCTCTTATTTTTTTTGTTCAATTACCGATGGAAAGATCGACCTTAATTATCTCGATTTGCAGGTGGCGATGTGGATTTGGCGCGTGGGATAAAATCTGTCGTGGCAAACGAGAACATCCGCGGTGCGAACGTCCGCAACGAGCGCACGTCGACGAAAATGAAAGTCGGCTCGTTAATTCCGTGACTCACTCGCCCTTTCTGAATTCCACGTGTTTTTTGCCTTCCTCCTCCCCCTCCCCCCGTACGTTCCCTCTGTTTCTCACGTCTCGTTGCGTTAGGGGATGTATATAGATATATGCGCGAAGCGCCGCGAAACGGCACTCGCATTAAAACTCGGGCGCACTCGGCTCTTCCCTCGGTTCGCGACTTCGTCATAATATTCTCCGCATAAGGATTCAAATTACGGAAACGCGCGCGCGCGCGCGCAGCTCGCGGGTCGCACACAGATGCAACGTCGTCGCCGATGCAACGCGAATATACTGGAGAGTCACGCGCGTGCGCGGTGCACACACGGAATTCTTTAAGCTCGGACGGGGAGACGGGGAACCGTGGCCGAACATTCGCGAAAAATAAACATGGCGCTCGTCGCGGGGAGACAAAAGGTTAGGAAGGATAAGAACGGAGAGCGGAAGAAAAATCCGAAAAAATACATGCGGCGAAAATGGTCGGGCGACTCATTTGTTTTCGACGGTCGCGCGTCTCTAATTAAAACGCTTTTTGGTTTGTTCAAACATAACCCAACTTCGTTGCTCTTGGAATTTCCTAGGCGCTGGCGTTAATTAAGCTAAAATTGTAACGCGAACCGCGTAGACACGTCGATGCATTTTAATTGCTCGGAAGACTGTTTCGATATAATTACACGTTTGAGATTTAGCCGAGAAAATGTACAGCGTTTAACTACACTGTCGTGGTGTAATTAATCACATTTTACATCGACAACATGCGTGTTTTTATTATTATTATTTACTTATAGGTACAGGAGTCTCGATGAACGAATACGGAGTGCTTTAATTTTTTTTTAATAGCGTTGGATAAAACGTTTTTCGATTTCAAATGTAAGGCTGCATCCTGTGGTCGCATCTGTAATGTATCTCTCACGTAATTAACTTACGACAATAAGTTTAAAGTTTTTTTACCGTAAGACTAAATACGCTGTGTTAGTTTTCGAGCTTTCTTTAAAATTCATTTGTATTCTCATTGTGTACAACCTAACTGAAGGTCCAAACATAAAAATTTCAGTCCGCAGTTCCCTCCGATTACTCCGATTGGGCAATATCTGTCATTTTCGGAGGTATTGAGGAGTATCAAAGGGGAAGAGAAACCTCCGTTCACCCTGCATCTAGATTTCGAAGAGGGTCTAAATTTAAACTCGGGATCGCATCTCAAAGGGGCTGACAATGAAAAATAATATCTACGCGTTATCGCACTCGGGATCTCGAATTATTGTAGGTAATTCACGTTTATTGCCGAGCTTCTTTGTGACGGACAGTTCCAAGCTGTTCGGGTCAAGCGTATTATTTCGCAAACCTTTTCTGTTTAAACTTATCATTTCCGAGCTCCCGAGTCCTTTTACCGTCCGGGCCATTCCCTGTCGTGGCTGCACGCGAGCATAAAGAGACTTTTCACTTTATTGTTCTCTCGGCCCTCTGCGGGGATTGCAGCGGCGATGCGAGCACAAAATGCTTATGCCGTATGTCATGAACTCGCGCCCGCGTCGCTTCTTCTTCCCGACTACCGCGGGGCCCGTTCTACCGACTCGCGGCGTTGCGGCGAACAACCGTAAGCGGATTTATCCGCGTACACGTGTGCGCGCTCGAACTCCCGTCTATGACGTTGCTCAAAGTGAAAATCTCATGGAGAATGAAAACCGCCGTGCGCGCGCGGCTGAAAGAATTCGATCCTTTGTCCCGCTGTCTAGTCACAATGCATTTCGTACACACGGCCGTTTTCGTTGTATCTTTCATTTGCTCTCGAGTTTCACTCGTTTAACGGGGCGCACGGAAAACTGTCTGATATATAAGTTATTATAGAAGAAACGAAAGGGTCTCATTCGATTTCCTCGTTCGTTTCCGTTTTTTTTCTTCTGCTCCCTTGTTTCTTTTATTTTTTCATCTTTTTTTTCCTTGCACCGAATGCAAATGTTTTGCGAATCGATCGCACCCTCGGTCCTGCAACTAATTTATGGCACGAGGTATTTTTCTTTCAGACTTCCTTCTATCGTGCCCGACAATTTATTCCCTCTCTTCCAGTCTCCGGGAATAAGACACCTCCGGTCCTCCTCCACTCAGTCTCCGGCCACTATTCAGGTCTGCGAGTGAGACGCGCTCGGCTGCTTCACGGTATCGCCAAAATAGGATTTCCACCGTTGTACGTATGCAGCAGGGTCAACATCAAAGCACCCGGTGCCGAGTCGTTCAAGTGTCGAAAGTCCCTTTGAAGCTCCGCGTCGTGGAATTGCTTTCTATCGTCGTAAGCGCCTCGGCGATGCTCGGCTACCGGTGGAAATTTGCAATCGAAAGTAGTATCGATATACGCGCACGCGCGTTTTCGTTACGACGCGCGGAGCCGTCTGCGCGGAGCGTATGATGGAATTTCCGCGCAAGATGCATGGCAAAACGTGTGGCGTGTCTCGCGGTGAATATCGCGGACCGATGTTTCCTCGGCACAGACAATCCAAGAAAATTATGCTCCGCAACCCTCGTCGCTCGGCACGTATTTCAGTAGCTGCGAGAAACGACCGACGATTCGATCAAAAAGCGCAATTTCCTCGATACGTCGTCGCGGCAGAAACGAAAACGCCAAAACAATGAGGAATAAAAAACACGTATATCCGCGCACCGCAGCTGTATATTTTGTTCGGGAAATCGTCAATACGTCCCGTCAACGGTTGCGCGCTCCGTTTTTTTTTCGAGCGGTATGTTCGAAAAACGGTATAAAATAAAAATCCACGCACAGCCAAGTAGAGACGGCGACAATTCATTCGCCGTCCGCGCGCCGTCGGTAAAAATCTCCAAATACGATAGATGTATAAAACGCCCGGTGATCTATGAACCGAGCCCCCCCCCCCCCCCCCGGCACGTACACAGCCGCGTGCGGCGGACACACGTACGTGTATAGCGATGAAAGTATATTTCTCCCGGTGGCGTCGACGCTGTTTCAAATCCGTCAACATCGATCGGGCCGCGCGGCGGCCTGTTCGTCGTTCGTCAGTGTGCCGTTCGGCACCTAGTCCCGAAATGCGTGCTATCAGCGTCGTAATACCCCCATGCCCGCCGTATATACACGCGCAGAGGGCGGACGAAAAAAAAAACCCTGGAACGAAAAAAAAAAAAAAAAAAAAAAAAAAACAAAAAAAAGGAACAAACAAAAAAACGAAAAACGTTTCGCATTGTTGTAGACGACGAATTCCCGAGCTACGGGATACAAATGGAGTTAAGCGGGGACAAAAGCGCGCGACCGGGTTCTGTGTCGATAGGGCCCGAAGGGACCTCCAGCCTCACGGAGTATGCGCTTTTGGCCGCGCGCGATCGCGTTCACCGATCCTGAAGTGCAGGGACGCGTTCACGCGTGATTACTTTTGTCGCGACAGATGCGCCGCGAGTCGAGTTCAAAATAGTTCGCGAGCCTATATAATTTTTTGTTAGCTCAAGCGTTTCGTGTAACGAGTATGAATCGCCCGGACAGGCCCGAACGGGTTGGACGAGTTTGGGATTGCTCGAAATCGTACAAAACAGTTTGAAACCGTACAAACCGGAATTGCATTAAGAGGCAGTGGTACTCCCCCTCCCCTCCCTCCCCCCTCCCTTCTCACCGCGTGGTCGACATCACTTCGAAACTTTGAAAGCCGTTTTCTCCGAAACGGTCTGACGGATCGCGATACAATTTGAAACACAAGTAGGAAATTATGGATAAAGAGCATAAGCTTTTGGTGTTCCGAAATTCCAACAAAAATGTCAGTTTAACTAGGATTACAGAACCCTACATTACCGACATTGCCGAAGTTTCCACCGATGTATCACTGCCTTTTAATCCTGTTCGAAGTAGTTCGCATAACGCAGTCGAACTTGTTCGGACTTGTATCAATCTTGCTCGAAGCAGTTCAAATAACGCATTCGAACTTGATTGGCCTTGTTTTGGTCCTTTTCGCAACAGTTCGGATAACGCACTCGTAATTGTTCGTACCAGTCCCGATCCTGTTCCAAGCACATCGAAATGGTCCGCGACGCTTGGAGCAGCTTCCTGCGCCTCGGTCGCGGCTCTGTATCGAGTTCTTACGTACGAGATTCTCCGACGATCAGCATCGCAATTGTAGATGGTAAACCCGCTAGTCCCGTCGAGGCTTTAAGATCGAGTTGCAATCAAACACCAATTCTGGTCATCAACTTTTAATGGACTAAACTCGTTTGCCGCGACCCTCGGGCTACCCTCGACGACTACGCACTAATTAAATCCGTCCTCGCTGAGAATCTCTCGATTCGTTGAGCCTTGGAGTTAATTGGAATCGTGAGTGAGGAACTGGACAGCAGCACAGAGGGCACCAACAGGAATTCATTACTATTCACCGTGCAACAGACTAACGAGGGCGTTGTATATTTTCATTATTGTTGCAGTTTCATGTCATTTTTTTTTCTCTCCTTCGCTCTCACTCACAAGTTCTATAACAAGCTGTTTTAAAAAATCAATACCACGTTGTTTGCACTGCGAATATAGAACCACTTGTCAATACTACACGTGTTCGAGATTCCCGTTCTCAGATTTTTCGAGTCGACGGAGAACACATCCGGGCGCGAGAGCGTTGGCCAAGTATCTGCCGTGAGGGCGTTTGCTTCTACCTCTTTCCAGCAACCGAAAGATCCAACGCCGTCTTTTCTGCAAATCATGGGAAGATCCGGGCTTCACCTGATGCTTCGCCTCTCAGATCGCTCGGTTGGATATCACCGATACAGCCCGGTGACATCGAGCGTCCTCGACTCACCGTCGAAGACTACGGTACCGTTCACCTGGACGGTCACGGGTCCATTTCAGGTCTCCACTTTCACGCTGAAATATCGGACCCCTCGACTCGATGAAATTCCTGGATCGGAGTCACCGAAATTTTCAGTCACAATTGACGCGATGCTAGGAAAAGTTTCACAGCAATGAATTGATGGCAATGGATTTATTCGTCCGGACGGAGCGAACCAAATGCCACTGTCGAAAAAGAAAATCCTGATGGTTTGAGGGGAAAAGAATACTATCAGCAAGCAAAATCACGTGGAAATACTGCGCTTCGGATAGACGTTCGTAGCCGCTACGATAAAGCCAGTTCGAACCAGCTGTGCGGGTTTCAAACCTCTACTTCCGCTCCTACACCGGAATCGACGAGATAATAGGCTCTCGTGACTGAAATTGTGTGCCGAGAGTGAGTGAAACTCGGCGAGCCATAGAAATGGCTCGGAAAAGCCCTCGGGACCGGGCGTCTCGCAGAGTTGATTCGATTAAATACTGCCGGAAACTCTTCTCTGTACCAGATTCCGGTGTATCTGGTATTATATGAGGCTGCCACCTACCCGTCCGGGCAGATTGCTAGAACATACGGCTGCACACACACACACCCACATGCTGCGCGCTCGCCGGAAGTCCGAGAATTTCAGTAATTTTCTTCGATGCACTTTTCTCTTCGACTTCGTTGCCTCGACCCTCAAGGGCCTCCGAACTCCTCCCCGTTCCTGTTGTTCCAATTAAGCATTAGATACCGAAAAATCCCGCACAATCAAAGGCGAAAAAAGTATATCTGAACTTTGGTTCAATCCCACAAAAGTCCTAATCAATGTTGATTGAAAAAGTGATCCCAAAAATCAGGGGTGTAAAACAATCACATTTCCTTTCCTTACGAAAAATTTAATTCTGACTTCCATAAGTTGGGCGCAACGCACGAGTCGTCGGACATGCGCGTGAGCGTCGTTGAAATCCTGTATCTTCGGGGCGCGCGCGCGAACTTCGCTGGGAATGCTTACAATCAATTTAACTCCGTTGGCAGGACATTAATCCTATATTATACAAAGTTACACAACACCTGTCACTTGGTTACCGCTATGATGCACCGGGAGCAGACGCAAATGATAGTGATATGCACTGGTGCGCATACGAGTTACACGTAATCATACTACCAACGCTCGGGATACATGGGCGCCATGTATCGCCCATGTATTCGCGCTGTTAATATGATATTCGAAGAGCTGCAGGGCTGCTATGAACCGCACAGTGCGCGAACATGCAAAGTTAGTAATCACCAAATGAATTACCAACATCGGTCAGTTTACAACTGACTAGAAATTGGCTAGACCGATCAGTTGTGGGTCGCCTTTCGGTGATTAGCTGCGCTACAGCGAATAACCAAACGCATCGAGTGCATAAAGGTCAAAGGGATAAGTCGATGTACCTGTTCGATACAAGTTTTACCATAAGTCAATTACTGCGTGTGTCACTCGGACAATTCACCTAAGCTGCTTTTGGGTTTATTTCTACACATGCACGAAGTCGTGTATGTTGAATATGTGCGGTGCTATTGATCTTGCCCAGAAGCCGGAAACTCCGGCAACGGCAAGAAAGACGATGACGCACACGAGAACGTATAGCCTCCTGTGTGTGTGTCGCTCGCATATTCCAATAACCGCGCGCAGAATGAAGTTTATACCACTTCATCTTCAAGCAGCAGACGCGTGTGCGCACCAAACCACGCGTTATCGTAGACTCTCTCGCACTTCCTCCCCTTTGCCCCTTCCCCCAACCGCCGCCTAAGCGCGCACTGTCTCATTGAATTTCAAGCTTAGAAAACTTTGCCGCGCATCCGAGTTTGAGACACTGATGCCCGTGTGTACTAACGCGATAGGGATGTCGTGGGAATGATGACTTCGTGGGCCAGACGTCGGATATGCGACTTCGAGGATTAGACATTACAGAAACCGTTTTTTCGATTACTCCAGAAAGTCATGCGTACTTGCTACCATGGTTAAACCTGCCTAGGCCCTTCAGCGATTAACCTGCTATGAAGCCCTCATTGAACTTCGCAATGAATATGAAGAATGGCCGGATGAGGTCTCTAATTGGGAGTGATATGGAGATCTCTCTTATGGTGTCCACATTTCCTGGGTAGAAAATGTACAGCGTTACACTCGGCGCTAGTCAGGTCCTGTTCAGAGCCGTGTCAACCTGTCCGGGCCTGATTTCTGCTTGGCTTGGGCCAAATTTAACGTTTCAGATTTTCTACTCAGGTTCAAACTCGACAGGGCCCTATATCTTAGGGCATCCATAATGATTTTCTTCACGGGTTGCGCACACAGTCGTAAGCAGGATAGCTCTGCGGTCTCTTTACAGCCGGGTCTCGGCCGGGTTTCACGACTCAGCCGTATAACCAGTGACTCCTCGACGTCGTTTTGACTATGTATTCCAACCATAGTATTCCGAATGTAATATTGCATATTGCACTCCTGTGCTGACACACACACGAACCAACGCCGATTGTGACGCAGCGTTCGGTAGCTAGCAAAACATTCATTATTCGAGCCCAAGAACTATTAATTGGTATATACATAATTCCTTTGAAGCAAACTTCCACGAGAGTCCGCGTGGTTTCCCCGCTTCGCGAATCTGCAGTAGTCGGGTCCGCGTCGTAGCTGAAGCCTATAGCGGGGAGTAACGCGCTCGGCGCGACTCGGACGGCTTTTAAATTTGTCAAAAGATTATTTTCGCCGAGTCGGAGATGAAAATTACGCGCGCACGGATACAAATCCGCAAGGCGATCGAATTTATACGATCCGCGGCGGAATTATCGGTGCGGAGAGAAAGAGGAGATGAGCGGATCGATCGTTAATCGATGCAGTCACAATACGAACTGAGAAAACGCACATATTGGAAGTTGCGCGCGGTTCGTTCGCTCGTCGAGCGAGCCGCGCCAGTTGCTGAATCACGTTCGTTGGATTTTCCTCGGATCTTCCTTCGCTTTCCCACGGTTCCGCGGTTCCCCTGCCCCTCTCGCCAACCCCCCTCCCTTTCTCCACCCGCTTCATCCTCCTCCCATCACATTTGCCCCGCACCCCCACTCCGAGCGCCCCAACCCCATCGTCCTCTCTCACTAAATCAGCGGGTCCTTCCGCGAAGCTATCAGGAACTCGTTAAAGCGAAATTGGCTGGCAATCAATAGACGTTGGTGGACCCCTCTCGAACTTCATTCGGCGCTCGGTACGTGGAATAAGGCGTGGGATGAGCGTGCTGCTGCCGCTGCTGGTGCTGCCGGTTCTGCCGCTGCCGTGGCACCGCCGGCAAAGCCTCGATATTGGCTGGGTAGAAGCGGTAAGAACCTCGGTCTATAATTAAGGAGCGTATATTGAAAGAGAGTCGTTCGAAGATGGCCGGAGTCTTCGACGCCCGGGCCTCCGCGACGGCAACAGATTTATTAGACGCTCGGTGGTTATAACTCTTCCCAGTGGCAAACGCCCGAATTCCCACGGATTTCGCTGGAATTATGTGCCCCCCTCCCCCCCCCCCCCCCCTCCCCACATCGCCCGGTTCAATCGGAGAGATCGCCATCTTTTTGCGATTACTCAATGCGCCGCGGATAAAAAAAAATTGCGATCAAACTCGCGGCTGATCCTTCATTACTCAAGGCCTTCGTATATTTGTTCTGAATTTTTTGCGGATCGTGGCGGGAAATATAAATATACATTTTTTTTAACCGTTCCAATTCACAAATATTAATCAATGCGATATCTGAATACAAAAGTTCAAACGCCTGCTCGTTAATTCAACCACCGAAACTCGACCGTTTTTCAAAAAGGTTGGAAATGTTTGTGCTTCGCGTTAATGCCATTTAATGCATGGTATCAATTTTGCTTTTCACCGGTATTTTCATAATTCCCCGCGCGCTTTTAATTGAGAAATATTGACTCGAACATCGAGTCGTTATGTTCCTAAATAATTCCGCACTTCTGTGTGTGTGTATGTATGTGTAACCGCGTTATGTTTGATTAACGAAATTACCGATACCAAACACGGCACGAAGAAACTCGATGAAAAGCGACTTAATTACGCGCAACGACGAAAACATTTTCAGCATGAGAGCGTAAATATTGAATACTTCATAAATGTTTTATCAGGTTGACGCGACGACCGAAAGCTTGACTTCTTTTCCAACTTTTCTTTCTTCTCTTTTCTTATTATTTTTGTTCTGTTTTTTTTGTCAACGTTCCTCGCTCGTTCTCGCGTCCAGGGACACCCAATTCTCGCCTTTTCACAGTAGCATGTCCAGAGCAGCAGTCAGCCGGACCGTGGCAGTAGCAACGGTGGTGGTAGTGGTGGCATAGTCTCCGAGTACCGTGCGCCGGACGGAGTGGTCCCAGGGCCGTGGCATTCATGGTCCCCCTCACCCCACACCCCCGCCGCATCTTCAAAGGCTTTTCATGCATTTCTCAGTGGCACTTCGAATGCAGCCATTCCCGGCTCGACCTGCAGGGCTCACGTTCCAACAACTCCGCTGGGAAAACGTCACAATTTAATTTGCCAAGTGTTATAGCGCTGCCGTTTTCGAGTTTCTTCCCCCTGGCTCGCTCGTCCGCCGCTGCTTCTTCGGTCTCCCGTTTGCTGCGCACTGCAAACGTCCACCGACGAGCGCGCGCCCTTCTTCAATTCTTCCATCGCGCGTTTCTTCGAATCCTCCGCGCAGCAGTCTTCAAAAATTCCGGCTATGCTACCCGAGATCTGGCATTCGGATTCCAGCGCGCACCGACATGGACACCGGGGTAGTAAGAAAGCAGAAAGAAAAAGTGTGTGCGGGGCGAGGAGATGGGTGGGGAAGGGGAAGGGGGTGGAGGAGGGGGATGGAAGGCCAATGCTTGGTAATAGAGTGAAGCTTGCCAGGGGGTCGGGGCCACGAAGCCTTTTTTCGTACATCCACTCCGCAGGGAGGGAGAGAGAAAGCGAGAGAGAGAGTTGTACTGCCAAAGGCACGTACTTTCCACTCGGTAAATTCGAACACAACCCGACGAGCTGTCCGACGAGCTGTAACTCACACCTCAGTAGCGTCGGCGTTTGCGGAGGCTCCACGCCCCCCCCCCCCCCCCCTCCCTCCTCTTCCTCTCCCCAGAGACCACTTTTCATGCTGACTGCTATGGGCGCACTTGCTGCGAGAACGTTGCTATGTTGCCGCGGGAGAGAAGGAAAAAGCCCTTCGACCGCGCGAGCCCATAGACGAAGAATTTACGCGCAACGTACATTTTGTACACGAGCGCGGTAGCTATGCACACACACATAAACACTCTCACACAAACACACACACACACTTTCGTTGGCCGAATACACACACACTCAGATACGCTTTGTGTACGCGCTAGCGCTCATGGCACGACCGTAACTACCATTGTCCATTGCGGCCTGATTATACTTTAAACTTCGGATTGAAATACTGTTTTATTCAATGGTACTAGTTACGCGCGGGGGGGGGGGGGGGGGGGCTCTTTCATTATTCTTTCTCGCGTAAATTTCAAGCGATAATTCATTTATAATTAATGAGACTCGGGATATTTCGGTTACATATTCAAGTGGACTGCTAATTGCATTCCACTCGGCCGCGGTGGGTAGGTTCGCGTGGCTCACATTTTATTCTCTTCGGCTTTGCTTTTGCAATGTACTTTTTTTTATTTTTTTTTGTCTCGCTTCAAACAAAAACTTGGTGCGTAATTAAATTTGCAGTCCAATGGGAACAATGCGCGTATCAAGGACGTAACACGTATTCGCGTAATGGCGCGAAAACATTTTATCCGCGCCAGGTTGGTCGCTGTAGTCAGGTGAAAATTAATATACACGATGATGTAAAGATGTGCGTAATTGCTTGTGGAGCGCGACGCCGCCGTGGAATTTCCAAGAATCCCGACCCGCCACGAGCGCCCCGTGTTCGACGCGTTGATATAGCGACCGAAGCCCATTTTGATTGGCCAATTGCGCGCAATGCACCTGGGATATATAATATCGCGCGCGGCGTGTGTGTTATGGCGCCGAGGGGAGGGCGAGGACGACGAAGACGTAGAAGAAAACGGGAAAAGGCAAGGCTCAATGGGAAACCTTTCTCCTTTATTCGACGAAGGAGACGCTCGGCCGACGCAGGTCGAGCGGGACGCAACGCGTGATAGAACTGGAGCGAGAAAGATGTGCTGGAACGGGTGAATAGGGTGCTACTCACAACGGAAAAAGGCACGGGATGCTCTCGTCGCGCGCCGAGCTCCGAGGGAGTCGTCGAGAAAGATCGCTCGTCCTGGCTCGTCTCACGTTTTTCCCTTCGTCGTCGTCTTTCGCTTTTGTGAAACGGGGATGAAGAGAACGAGGACGACGAAGACGACGCCGACGAGACGACGACGACGACGAAGACGACGACGACGACGAAGACGACGACGACGACGAAGACGGCGACGACGACGACGAGGAGACTCGGAGAGCGGGAGAGAATAAAACTCGAGGACGCATATTTTTTCGCTGCGCTGCCCCATTCAGCGTCGAATCAACATTTATTTTCTGACTTCACGCCTCGGCGGTCGCTGTCGCAGGCGCATGGCTTATTTATTTTTTACGTTACCTCGGTCTGGCGCATCACAACTGAGACTGAGCAAGCGAGGACAAAAAAGAAATGGCTCTCCGCGTATCGAGATTCGCAAGAATAAATGGTCTCCGCCGGTTTCGTGCGGTCTCAACGGGAAGTCGCCGCTCTCGTTATGACGCGTCGGAAGTTTCGCTAAGACTGTATTTTTCATACTCGGTGCGCGGAACTCATCGGCGGGTATACGTGTCTTGAAAAGTAAAATGTCCAATGCAGGAGGGCGCGGATTGAAAGAAATCAATAGCGAGCTCTCGTGTGAAGGTCGATAACCTCGATTCACAGTTGCGGGGGTGGAAAATCAACGAACGCAGCGTGTCCGATAAACCATCAACAATGTCCATGCCACAAAACTAAGTGGCATGTGAATTTGTGAAATACCGACTGAATTATACGTTTGTCATACGGATATTATTTTTCGATACCCAATATTGTTTGTTCGTAACTTAACAATTTGTCCGAAACCTTGAAAGTAAATGATGGCCGTAGTCTATTAGGGGTTAGTAACGGTTTCGCATTGGCATTCAGACTGAATCCCAAAAGTCACAGGAGACACATTGAACCTCGACAAATTTAGTTCCAAGAAGTCTCGGGACGCCTCGCATTTCTCCGTGTGTTCGCACCATGGCAAAGTGGAACGAGCAACGGCCACTACTTTGAGACAATAAGTGAGAGGGCATTACGGAAAATAGCTGACGACACAAAGGGAAAACCCCTGCAAGTGAATGTCTAGCACCGTGCGGACGTCGCGTTTGTCCGACACGGAAAATTACCGCTCGGAATCGTCGGCGCAGATTAATAGGCTCATCTCGCCCGTTGTCGGACGAAACGAAGAAAATCACTGACCCTAAACGCGGCCGCATAAAATGTATCGGAAACTTCGGACTCTGGGTGCTGCCTGGGTACACAACATCGGCGCAATGATTCGGGAATCCTTTTAGCGCATCGGACCATTTGTCACGGGTCAGTTTCATTGATCACTCTGGATGGTCCAGTGACAAGAAAATTTATCGTTGGTACACCGAGGGGAGGCGCGACGGAGTCGGAGCGCGCGGGAAACGGTGGTATTGTAGGCGAACGTTCGTCGGATGGTAATGGTGATGGCCCCGGTGGCCAGCACCGCGGACGGGCCGGAGTAAACACCCAAAGTCATTCGTCTAGTCGGCGTTTGTACGGTTCCGTACGGTTCCCAGCAGCCCACCGAGTCTCTCGTCGTCGCTCAGCACTTCGCCCCGGGTCCAATGTGCGTCGCGTCGTGCGGCTCGTCTCGGAATTCTCCTCAAGCAGATTTTCATTTCTACTGATGGCCGCCCCCGCAACCGACTTTTTCCATCCTCGCCCCGGCGCTTTCCAACGCCGAGAGAAGATCCCCCTGCTTTCAGTTTGCCCGCTTTCCGCGCAGTTCGCGTCGTGTACCCGGGTGTTGCAAAATTTCACTCGGAACTCGAGGATCGCCGCGTCTGCCCTACGCGGCTCTCGAGGTACTATGCAGAAGTACGTCTTAACGAACTCTTCGCGCTGCCGCGAAAGTAATCACTGTAGAAGCGGCGAGAGGTTTCGCCGAGCTGAAACCGCGGCGGCAGCTGTGTACCGCGGATCCTCGAAGAAGCTCACCGCTCGGGTTTCCTATAACCCGCGAGCTTGCCGAACCTTGCCGCGCGGCTGAAAGAAAAATGGCACGTCGGCTTCTTTCGCCGGTGAAACACTTTGCACTCGCCGACCGAGAGATACCAAAGACCGAAGGTATACTTGAACTTTTTTTTCTTTCTTTCTTTTATTTCTTTTTTTTTATATCTTCCCTTGCGAAAGTAGACCGAGTTTGCGCGAGTGACCCAGACACGCGCGCGGAGAAGCCGCGGCGACGGGTCTTCGCGTTCTCGCGGAGTTTGTCTTTTTATTCGCAGCTTTCCGTCGGTTCGCCGCCGATGGAAATTCCGCCGAAGATTCTTGCGCCGCAAAAGAAACTTTGCAGACTGGGGAGATTCCATTGGAAAAAATGACCGCAGCCGATATGTCCGTGTGGCGTGTAGCCCGCGAGGCGCTTTTACCTTCGGGTTCACCGACGTATTCGATTTCCGACTTTGTCATCCTCTCGATTTTACCTTCGTATATATTCGGACTTATACTCGATGTATATTCCGTAGCTTCGTTGGTCGGGAGGATTCGACTTTTTCTCTACTTTTGACTGACTTAAGGGGTTATGTACAGTCAGGAGGCCGATAAAAATCGGGTTTTTTCATTTTTTCTGAGAAGATCTTTTAATTTATTAACGTAAAAATTTATACACATATTATGGGGGTGAACACCGATCAAAAGTCAAAAGATAGGTTTAACACTACCCTACGGATTTCGGGCAATACGGACAATATCCTCCCGTAAGAAGTTGAGGGACAAATGCGAAATTCATTTGCCTCTTAAGACCAAAAAACGATGTGCGCACTATTAGCACTTTCTAATTCCGTGCGGGGTCGCGCGTCGATACCGACGGCGAGGAGGTTAAGGTCGTGAAATATCGGTAATCGCGCTGATAGCGATCCTCATTATTACATCAAAAGGGAAACCAGTGTAAAGGGCTCGCGCGCCCTGAACGCGGATCGATATGAATGGTTTCGTGTATCGCCTGCGGCTTCTAATTACGAGACGCCGCGGGGATCTTATGCGATATTATCGGATACATCGGTGTCGCGAATTACCAAAGGCATGCCTCATATTGCTGTCGTAAAGCGACAGCCGGGGCCGCACACATATATACACACACACACACACACGCACTCACACACGGCCGATCATCTCCCACTGCAACTCGCGCGCCGTTTGTTCCTGATCACGCGGAGACGGCGCCACCTCTGCGCAACAGCCGACAGTGCGTCCGGTATTAGCGCGGGAGTATAGCATGCGCGAACATACGAATTCCAGGAACGCCGAGCAATTGGACTTTGACCGTTGACGCGGAAGACACGTTCAAAGCCGAAGACTAGACATCCGTTGAGCCGGGTATTGATAGCTCGCTGATGTGCGCGCGGCGATCGACGGCCGACCGAGAGCAATCACGCAAAATTTGCCGGGTGTCCAAGTGGACACCCTTGCTGGGTGGCGAGTGGAGTGGAGTGGAGGCGATGGACTTTCGGACTGTCGCGACACTTCGATGAAAGTTCTGATCCACGCTGCGTGTCGCGGAACAGAGACGATGACGCGGAGGGCGTTCATAGCTGAAAACTGCGACACCAGTTGAGCTGTGTATGGAGAATCAACTTGACAGACGACCGAGCAGACGCGTTTCGAGCTTTCGGACAATTGCGACACTTCGAGAACGTTGATGCACGCGTCACTGCGGAACAGAGACGGTGACGCGGAAGACGATCAAAGCCGAAAACGGGACATCCGTTGAGCTGCGTATTGACAGTCGACTGTGCGCGCGGCGATTGATGCACTGTTAAAAATTCGGTATTAAAAACAACACCAAGTCGATGTCTATATAGGTCCTCACCAATCACGGTGATAATGAGCGGTGTTAACTGAGTCCGAAATACCGATTTTCACCTCAAAAGGTCAGAAGTGCCGTTTTTCGCGAATTATCAACGGATCGAAGCGAAAATTGAAATACAGACGCCAGTGATGTGAATCTCGTTAATGAATTAGTTAGAATTTCGCTTTTCGAAAAAAAAAAAAAAAAAAAAAATACAGATCAATTACCCCATAGCGGAATCTGTAATGAAAAAATCGATTTTTTTCTTAAATTTTTCAATAAAAACTGAGAAAAGCGACTAATTCATTCACGAGATAATAAAAAATCATACATGATACATGCTTTCATGCCCTTAAAACGAAAAGTGTTATGACGTTTCGTCGGTAACACAGGAAAAATTTAACGAAACGGCGGGTGTTAATTTTACACCGTAAAAAGTGTTACTGTTAACACTAATAAGTAACACTAGGAAAAAGTCCACACAAGCAGCGTTTGACACCGTAGATTTTTAACTATGTGGCCGACCGAGCAGACCGCTTTTGGACTTTCGCGATACTTCGTGAGTTTTGATGCACGTGTCACCTTGGAACAGAGACGCTGACGCGGAAGACGTTCACAGCCGAAAACCGTGGCCACCCGTTTAAGGCCGCGTATTGACAGTCGGCTATATGACGTTCGAACAATCGCGACACTCGAAGATTTGTAATGTACGCGTTATACCGAAACGGACGCGAAAACGACACTTCGCCCGAAAGCGCAGCTGGATCGATGGTCTGTTATGGGAAGTCTCAGGGCGCGCGCGAGAGAGTCAATGGCGGAGAAATTGTTAAAGCCGTGGCCCGGGGGTATTATATCCGGTTGAAAGTTCGCGAAACGATTCCCTCGCAGCCTCGCGCGCGGTATAGAAAAGTTTCTCGCGGTTGCGAGAGTAGTTTTGTGTAGTACGTATAACCGGAGTTGCAATATAAATAAGATGCTTTACGGAGTGCGGAAAAATTGGTGGAACTACGGGAAAAGGCGAAGATCAATCACAAGAGAGTTTTCTTCGTTCCTTTTATCCTCTCGTAGTTCAAAGTTCACTAATGAACGAGCGAAGAAAGTTCATATTGAGATATACACATATATTTATGTAATATTTTAACGTCAGCCAGACATCGTTACAAACTCAGCAACGGCGGGTTTCGAAATTTTATTTATCCGACATTACGAGGCATTTTCATATTAGCGGTATATCTGCATATTTGAGTTTTATTGTGGATTTATCCGCTGGGATAATCGGGTGGACGATTTTCACTATTTACAATAAGCACCACTCTAACGTTTCTTTATTTTATCAACCTAATGGCCTCGCTTAATCCGCAGATCGAAAGAGCATTATCGTGCATTACAAACAATAATATTCGCCGAGCTGCAACGAATCCGTCTGCACACGTAATACAGCATTGCGTTATATCTGCAAGTTTTAATCTGGCTTGCTAGCCCGTTTCATAATCTATTAGCTCAAATCAGCTTCTGTTCAATTGTGTCGGATGCGCGAGCGGCTGAAAATCGTGCGCCACGCGCGTGCGGTCGGATCGCACGTGCACTCGGCTTATCGTCTCTTGCCTCACGTACCGTGCGCCGCTGTGTTTAATTACCCGGATTACGCAACACTGGATGTGAATCGTTCGAAGGGTCTCATTTTCAATCTCGAAATCGACGAGAGGCTTTTTCACAAAGACCTCTCGTCGATTTTTGGCCAAAATCGGTAGAAGGCTCAACAACGTTTCACGGTCAAGGAGGTTGGATACTCAACTAAAAATGATAAGCATAAGCTTGAATTTTTGGAGGATATTCGTCGACTAAAATTACATCTCTATAACAAATTTTATTTCATTCACCTGGATGGTTATCGAGAAATTAATTAGTGAAATTCTGCTCTTATACACGGGGAACATAGGGAAATCAGGCAAAAGTTAGGCTACAACCTTTGAAAGCATGACAAAAATATTAAGAAACGAATACAAATAGATGCAAATAATTCTTGACATCTTTAGGAAGAACTGAACAAAGTTTCAAATCGGCCGACTACATATTTATTGAGCAATTGTAGAAAGAAAACACCTTGATCTGATTCCTGATTATAGATGTTATGGGTAGAGCGCGATTGCCAAATTTCAACATTGGTTATCACGTATTTGGCTTTCAATTAATCGATAAATAACTGAAAACACTTAAAAATAGCTAATTTGACATACGCCGCTATTTGTTTGCTTAATTGAGACTTATTTACGAGTATTTGATTACTTGATTATTTAACTATTTGAGGTTGGCAGCCGCGTTTCTAGCTCCCGTGAATACGCATAGGCGTTTTCCTCTCGCCCCCTACCCCGCAAAGACGGTATCCTTAATCTCCTTCGAAAAAAATCACGGCCCACTTTGAATGCGTTCAAGTTCAACGAGGGACAGAGTTATCGTTCGCCGAGTGCATTCAACTTTTATGCACGTGACCACGTATATCCCGGTAGTTTGACACTCGATGGCGACTAAGGGCTCGGTTGGGTAAGAGGTGGAAGTAATTGTCTTTGCAATTTCGAGTATAGAGCCAGAGCGGGCGCACACTCGAGACAGATATACGTATTGATCCCTCTTCGGTGGAATTTCTAAGTAGTTCTGAGAGGGCGAGTTGCGCATCGGGTCATAAACCCTGTCCAGGGGACGGGGTTGGTAGGGGGGGGGGGGGGGGGGAGGGGTCGGAGAAGAGAAGCGCCGCACCTACGTAGTAGGTTTACGCCGTTGAGATCGTTGCTGTGGACTCTTCGTACTTGGAAGGATTACCAGTCCTCTCACCCCCCCCCCCCCCTCCCCCACCCCCTACCCCTGCCATTCGCCGCCTGCCAGGCTGGCAACGAGCTAGACTGGTTCTATGTTCTATCATCCTCCTTTCTTTCCCTCTTTCGGCTCATCGAAGGCAGCATCAGCAGCCGCACACCGGCAGCGCCGGAGCCGTTTACGGCTCCCTTGTTCTCGCCCCGCGAGCTCGCGCGCGCTCCACGCGAATGAAAGTCGAAGACTCTCGAGACTCAATCGAAACTTTTCTCCCGGTCTGTACGATCGCAACCGCCCTCCTGCTACTCCCGCCGCCCCTCTCCTTCCCTCCCCCCACGTGCGCTCGGCGCCCTCATGCTTAGGAATGACCGGAAAAAGAACTCGCGGAATCCCCCTTGTATGGCCTCGAGACACTGAGAGCTTTTCGCTTCCCCACGGTACTACTTTTGAAATAATAATTTCACCCGACTACATGTATTCTCTCACTCTCTCGCCCGTCGCGATTCCGACAGCGAGCCCGGAAAATCGCACCGCGGCGTCGCGCGGCTTCCGCTGCTTCTTGCGTAACTTCGATTACACCACGTCTGACCGAAAATGAGTCGATCTACTTGCACCTCCTCGCGTCGCGCGACCGATAATGCGCGCTTCCCGTCGCGCGTCGGAAAAATGTTATTCCCGGTTTATACTTCTTGTCGTAAATAGTGCACAAGCGCATAATTTTTTAACGCTCATATTATTGACGATAGGTGAAAGGTCGATATTTTGAAAAAATAAATTTCGTGACCCCGATTCGGGCGGTTTTTGGCTCGGCGGCCAGATTTAGAATTTCTGACAAACAAAACGACAATTATTGTTCTTTTTTTTCAATATCAACTAAAAAAAGGTTTTTTTAGTTGCGATTTACCCTTTTAAAGTTTTATAAGAGCGCAGCAGCGCAAAAGTATCGCAAAAAAAGTCTGTAAGACTTCCCGACAGACATCATACGTCGTGTACATTGGCGTATATATTATACTACATATTTTATATTTCTTTCAAGACAAGAAGTCCGTATCTTTGGAAACAAAAAAGAAAGAATCGAAAAGCGCCTAGAAAGTGGAGCAAAAAAAGATGGAGAGACGCGATAAATAATTCCCGGCGACTGTTTGGAGTGCATATGTACGTACAATTCGTATGTCCTCTCTCTCGTACTCTTTCTTCGTTCCCGTGGAGAACCGGAGGGGAAGGAAAATCTACGCCGTACCCGGGGACAAGCAGCAGCAGTGACGGAGCGATCCAGCGCGATAGGTGGTATACACACGACAATACTTATTCAAATACCAATCGTTTCATCCGATAAGTCACTGCCACGCGAAGAGCATGCTGAATAATGCAAGGCGAAGGAGGAAGTGGGTAACTTTCTCACGTCGGACGGGGATAACACGACGAGTCGCCGGGGCCAGGCGGCAACTCTCCGTGGCCGCGGTAACCGGAGACAATCGAGGCGGCTTCGACGCCGCCGTGGATGCTGCGCGCAAGACAAATGCGGAGAGACCCCCTTCTCACCCCCTCTTTCGCCCACCTTCCGCCCACGCCACCCGGCCAAGGACGAACTGGCCGCGTGAGTTAGGAGCACAAACGGAAGCGATTGTCTCTCGAGATCAAATATCTTCGTGCGGGGCATGGTTACCGCGTCAACGATACACGCGCGCGTGTCGCACGGTCACGTAGCGTTTGTGTGTGTGTGCGTACACCGCAGTTGAATGAAAACCGAGCGCACGGGGCTCGCTCGATTGAATCGATAGGCACGCCAGCGTCGCGCGTTGCCTCGACCGTATACAGAGACCGCTGTATCGTTAAAGCCGATGGCTCCACGCGGACCTCAGATCAGTTTCCGCCGCGCTGCGACGACAATGCGACGTCGGTTGTAACGCGAGGAGCGACGGGAATCTGATAGGTCGGACAGTCCGCAATATGCTCAGTCGGTAAAGTGGTACAGTTCTTATTTGGATTTCATTCGTTTCTCTTGTTTTTTTAGGTTGTTTTTTTTTTCATAGATTCAACAGTAAGAATTTCGAGCTTTGATGGATTCACGCGGTTTTGGACACTGAAAAAGTTGGTAAATATCGCAAATCCTCTGGTACATCAGCTTGAAATATAACGCTGTGCTTAAAGCCCGAACTCATGTGTACGCGCGAAGCACTGCCTGAAACTATCGCTTGTATCTCGATATCTCTTACAGTTTCGAACGAAGCCCAGTTTTGTTGTAAATCCGGCCAGAAGTTTGTTATGACGGATTATCGTTCGGTGGTGCCCACGCGCCAACAAGTTGTTGATTATTCAAATATTTACCGATAGTCATCGCCCTCGCCGAGCTGTCGGACGGCGATGGGAAACTCGCTCGGTCCGTGAGCCTTCAGCAGCTCCTGCAGCCTCACCAGACCCTCGTTATTCTCGTATATTATGGTGAAACTCTTCCAGCCCCACGCTTTCACCAAATCGACGTACGCCTGAAACGCAAAGAGACGGACATAAATATAGTTACTGATATGTCCATTATTACGGCTATTGAAAAAATCACAGGACTGTAATTTTTATTTTTTATTTTATTATTATTATATAATTAACGTTTGTCATCATTAATAATATTTTACCCGAAACCAAGTATAAGCGTTATTCATTCCCTCGGTTGTTACAATGCTTTAAGGTGGGTCGATCACCACCGTAGTAATCAAATGTGCAACTATTATTTGACAACACAAGAAACGATAAAGAGTTAATCATTAAAAATATACATATTTTACAGACCTTAATATGAAGATTTAAACAAATATTGAGCGTCCTAAAATTATAAAAAACTGTATTGAGAAGTTGATTTGACTAGCATCGAGCAGCCGACGTAAGATATAGCATTTCCGTCTGCTATTGCGAGCGTAATGACAACTTCAAACTGATATTTCGGCCCTTAATCTGCGATAAAGTCATGTTTTCTTAATTTTTACGTATTCAGAAACGTTCAAAATACATAAGTTTCTATTTTTCGAACGTCTATCTTGGATCTCAGGCTACTAAATATGTGCATTTCTGAGATCCTAGGCTAATGTCTCGACGCAACTATGATAATTCCCATAAAAAGTCTCAACTTTACGATTTTATATCTTAAAAACTATATGGTTGGCCTCCTTCAAATTTTACAGGTTAGTCAACTTGATACAGTTTTATAACATATAAAAATCTAGATTTCTATCTTGAAAAGCCTCTGGTGATCGATCCACCTTAAGCTTGGAAACGGTGAAAGCGATATATTGTGACCGAGCGATTTATATTGAATCCACACAGCTTTGTTTTCCTAGCAGTTTTTGTCCTCTCCGCACGAACAATCGCGTTTGACCTCTCGACATGTTTGGTTGTCAGCGGGAAGAAAATTTCCAGTGGTCTCGGAAAACTTACGTAACCAACAGTGGCAGTAGTAGCAGCAGCAGCAGCAGCTGCAGCTGCAGCTGCAGCTACACCTGCAGCTGCTGCTACTGCTGCTGCCGCTACTACGGAGCAAGCACACTCGAGGACCCTTTTTCCAGGCGAATACTTTATAGAACGAGACTTACGTGAGAACGCAATCGTGCCGCACTGAATTCCAATTCGACGTTGCCCTCTCACACGCGAAAAGCGCTCTCTCTCTCTCGCTCTCTCTCGCAAGCCACAAACCGGCGGCGCCCTCCACTCTCTGCGGGTTCGCGTAAATTTGTTTTTCCTCGTCTCCCTCCCTCTCTCTCTCTCTTTCGCCCTCCGCGTCCTCGCGATCTCGCGTCTCCGCATTTCTGCGCGGCACGAAGTGATTCGTGCGTCGCCGCGCGCTGAGGTGCGAATCGCATCATGCCGTGCGCGAATATTTCGACGTGTGTGCGGCGGGCGCAGTGTGCCAGTCGCTCGACACGGGCGGCACTCAACTTTTTGTCCCGAGCCTTTTAGCGCGGGTGACAGGGTTAACGCGTCCCGCGCTGTTCCCACGCGTCAGTCCACGCGCGCTGGGATCAACGAACCCCGTGAATTTGCGCGAGTGAAAAGTGCCGATGCTGTATTACAAGAGGTCCGGGGGCGCTTGGCAGCCGATACCGTTATGGACCAACGATGCAGTGGCCCAGCTGTAAGGACATTTGCGCGCTCCTCGCAGAATATATAACTGGAAGGGATGGAATTTCACATCGCGCTTCGGTGGCGACATCGTGTGCTCGTACATTATTAGAAATCCATTGTTCAAATATTGGCAGCTCTGACCAACGATTGATAAACGCAACTAATATTAATTTTTCTCAGTGTACGGACTAACGGTGCAGTGGCTCAGCCGTAAGGACATTTGCGCGCTTCTCGCGAAAATGTCCTTACGGCTGGAATATAACCAGAAGGGATGGAATTTCGCATCGTGCTTCAGTGGCGAACTCGCGCGCTCGTATCCTGACAATCAGCGCGCTCTCTGATATGCCACTCAGCACCCCCGAAAGTACCTGACCACCGCGCCGCCTCTGCCGCCACTATGCAGCTGCAGCTTCGCTCGACGATGCCCCGCATCAGCCGCGCGCGCGAACAAGAGTTCAAGTGCGGAATCGCTTATGCATGCAAATTTCGCGTGAATGATGGATCCTCGGTACCAGTCGGACCACCGCGCGCGTGCGGATATGCATATTGCGGACACAAACCCGACGTGAATAATCGTTATCAAGGCGCGATAAGATTATTATCCGACCCCAGTTGGATTCTTCGGCTGAGCGCGGGTTGAACTTACTAATTGCCGTCAGTCAGGGTGAATTATTCACTCCCGACTATTAACGCCATTCGTCGGGATGCACGTTCGGGTTGAGGGGAGGGGTGAAGGGGGGGGGGGGGCGATTGCAGACGTGAAAGACGTGTTCTGACAATTTGTGAGTCGAGGCCATTGGACACATAGGAATTGAGTGACAGATTTCTCGACACTCGAAGCCCATTTCGTGCCGTTCGATTGTTCTGCACCGAGGAGACGTCAATCTACGATTTTACTCGTACCCGGATGCACAAAATAAAAAATTGTGCGAACCTGTAAAAAAGGTGGTTTCGTTTTTCAACGGAAGCAATCGAATCTATCGTCTCTGCGTGTAAACATCCCCCGCAACGCGAACAGTACACACGCGCTTAATTGCGGCGAAAAGATCGAGCACATTGAAAACGCGAGAGGCTACAAGTACCGGTCGAGGACGCGGGTCTCGTAAATAGCCGGAAGCGAGACCGCACATCGGCCTACGTGCGCGCGGTTCAGCCCTTTGCCACCCCTCTTGCCCTGTAACGCGCGCGCTGCTCGCCCTTTGCGCAGCTCGCATTACGTATTCCCGCGACGTGACGAGGCCACGAGTAGAACGCGTTGCGGGAGCGCAGAGGAGAGAAGAGAGGGTGCGACGAGAGAGAGAGAGAAAAGGAGAAACGAAGTATGACGGTGAAATAGAGAAGAGGAGGAAAACGGGGTGGGGGTAAATGTCGGAGCGGATGCGGAGGTGGAGAGCTCACCCTTGCGGGCAATGTAAATTGTTATTTGGACATTGTTATTATTATTAAATTAGATGCTTAATGCCACCTTCACTGTCAGAAAAATCTGAACATTTTTATCCATAAACTCGTCAATTAAATTTAATGTGCAATTGTGATATTAAATTAAGGTACCTTTGCAATGAAATTAGAGTAAATTGAAAAAATTAAAGTACTTTTACAGTAAAATTAACGCAAATTATAAAAATTACTGTACCAAAAATAAATTTGACCTCGCACTTGCATAGTAAATTTTACTATACCAGTTTATGAATAAAAACTTCCAGTACATGTACATTCAATTTCAAGCAATTTTTTTCCTCAGTGTTTTACACGACAACGACGATGTTGACCCACGATATTGGTTGGGTTTGACAACAGACGAACGAACGGACGATCAATACGAGATCGATCGTCATGGCATGAGATTTCATGAAACGTTCAAAGCGAACAGACGTGTGACATTCAGTGATCGGGTCGGGATAATGAACGTTTGTTATTATTAATAATATTTTGCCTAAAGCCAAATATACGCGTTTATCATTACGTATTCCCGCGACGTGATGAGGCCACGAGTAGAACGCGTTACGGGATCGCAGAGGAGAGAAGAGAAGGTGCGACGAGAGAGAGAGAGAGAAAAGGAGAAATGAAGTATGACGGTGAAATAGAGAGGAAGAGGAAGACGAGGTGGGGGAAGGAGGGGGGGTAGCTGAAAGTAGGAACGGATGCGGAGGTGGAGAGCTCACCCTTGCGGGCAATGTAAATTGTGCGGAAATATTTCAGACTCCACCGCGCGAGCACGCGCGATTCTCGCTCCGCTATAGTCCAGTGGAGCTTCCCCGGTTGTAGTACCACCGCGACCCTCCCGGAGCCTCGAGAGCCTCCCTCCACCTGCGCACGTCTCCCTCGCTATCCCAGCATCACCACTTCTTCTCTTCTATCCTCGCCTCGACTCTACGCGACTGCCTTTATCACGGTATCGGCGAAATTCTAGCCAAGCCCGCGTCCATATATATGTATATTTATGTATGTGTATGTACATGTACTTGTGTATGTAGATGTATATACGTGCCGTACCTGCATGTACCGCTGCAGCCGAGTACCTGTGCTCGGTGCGCGCCACGCGAGCGCGCAATGTGGAATTTATCATTGTTGCACCGTTACCATTTCAGGCACGTATGTGACTGAGTGCCTTATACCCTCGTCCCCGCTCTCTGCCTCACACGACTCACCGTCCCTCTCGCTTTTTCCCTATCTCTCGCTCTGTCTATCTCTCTCTCTACGAAATACACGTCTCTCTCTCTCTCTGTCTATCTCTCTCTCATGCTGTTCTTCACCATACGAGCCGAGTACAGTCCTCCATCAGCCTCCATCGTTCTTCGCTTTTTGTCATTCCGTTCGTTTGTCAGTTTGTTCGAGTTTTGTCGTTTCGACCCCCCCGTTTGTTCGGCACTTGTTTGAATTCGAATTGTTTGGCGAATTCGATGTGCCCGCAATTTCGACCGCCGTTAACCGGGTTACGCGCGTGCGCGAAATTATGAGAAATAACTGTGCGCGTGAACGTCGCGTCCGGAGGACAGAACGAGGTAAAATTAATGTGCCGTTTAATTGCGAGGATTTAATTAAAAAATTAATTCCCGCGGTCTGTCGAGTCTGGAATTTCGGTCTTCCTTTCTTTTTTTTTTTAATGAGAATCTTATAACAGGTCTTCAAAACGCGAGTTCAGCGAGTGCGGAAAGGTCCGCGTAGCGCCGGCCCGTTCGGGTTTCGGTCGATAAAGGGTTTAAGTCCGTCCAATCTGAATACCAAATCGCACGAAGAGAGAAAGAGCGCAGTCGCTTAAGACGCGCTCACGTTGCAGCCGTTTGGAGTCGTTTTTTCGCGCTCGCCGCGGCGTCGACCGAGTTTTTCCATTATTTCTCTTTTTGTCTTATTTTTCGATATTAACGAATTAATTTGTGTAATTAATAATTAATTCGATGGGTGTGTTCGGAGGGCAAAACTTCTCGTCACGGTCTCTCGACTGTTGCGTAATCCGCGGAACGCATCAACGTTCTCCGGCTGCTCTCGTCGGTCCTCGTTAACGAGATACAGCAATTAACCCGTGGGACACGCTGAAGTCGCGCGCGTGGCCGCCGAGTCGAGCCGAGAGGGGCGGAAAAATAAAAATCCGTGTAACAGCTCATTTTCTCGTCGAGTTGAAAACGCCGGGTCGTCTCGCTGCGCCCGCGAAGAATAAACTTTTCAGGACGCTGCGCGCGGAGCCCGTCCCGCAGCACCTGAAGAGCGCCGCGCATATCAGGTATGTGTATACGTGCGTATCGGAGAGAGTGCCAGACGCGCTTGCATAATTTATTACGCTGCTTCGCTAACGAGGCTTAAATAAGTTATTTTTTTCATCTTCCCCCCTCCTCCTCCCTCTCGGCCCTCGTGAGTCAACCTTTGCTCTTCTCTTTCTTATATACTTCGAAATGAGGTTTCTCGGAAATTCTCAAGTGAGCTTTGCCTATGTCTTTTTTTTATTTTTATTTTTTTTTTTATTTCACTTCTGTTGGTGGCAATTCATGAACTACTCCATCTCATTTTTTCAATGCTGCCCGAGCGCACGTTTTCACCAGTGAAAAGTAGCAGCAACTGCGGTTGATTCCAGTTATCACGTTTTTCTTCGTCTTTGCCCCCCTCCCCTGCTCTTTGCCCCCCTCCCCTGCACACCCCCACGTCGCATCTTCCCGCCATTGAGTAATACCCGCGTATGTCGGTGGTAATTTAGTCACGTAGACCGCCAAGACTCTCGCGGATTTCCCGAACTATGAATTCTGAACGTGTCTTAAACAACCCATCCTTCTCGTTACTCCATCTCGCCTATCGGGAATTTTTCGTAAAATTCGTTTGGAAAATAAAACGACGAACGGCGGTCGAAGCGCGTTGTCACGGTTCGTGTTCATGGTTCCAGCTTCGCTCGACAGCTTGATGAACGAGCCCCACCGCGGCTGCGCTGCACCCGAGTTACTTCTTCTTGTCGTCGACCCTGACTCGGCTGCAATACCGATTCGCGGGACGAGCGGTTCCAACGAACTATTCGTCTTGTATCCGACTATTATTTTTCCTGGATTCCACGCAGTTCTGGTGTCTTCAGTTAACGTTCAGATGGACTTGCTCTTCAATCCAACAATTAAACTATTAATTTACTGTAAAAAGAACTCCGAGCTGTAATCGCTTCAATCCAAAGTAATAACTGTATTTCCCCGACGCGTTACAATCGTTGAAATAACATTTACTCTCATATCCCATAGCGATAACTTTCATCTCCCGGACTGCTATTACTCTCCTTTCCACCTGGACGCCATTGAAATTGAACAAAAAAAATATAAATAAAAAAAGAAAATTCGTCTCTCTCGTAATGCACTGCAAAAAAAAAAACATAAATAATTCAGCTCACCGATAGGGAACTCGAGAACCTGGCCACGTGAATCATACTCTCCCGGCAGTCCTTATTACCCGACAATTTGCCGGTGCTTGAGATCCAAAAGTATACAACGCGAGAAAGTACACAACCCCCCTCCCCCCCCGAGAACGGGGGAGCGGGGTAAAAAATGCATTTCCAAGTTGTGACGTTAATCGCGCAACTTCCAGACTCGCGCAGGGCCGTTGGAACCAACGGTGCGGTGAGGGTGTTGAGGGGGGAGGGGGCTCTCCCCCCTCACTTTCTCGTCGGGGTGGGGGGGGGGGGGGGGGGAAGCAGAAAATGCCACTCGACGCCGGAGACGGAGAGGAGAGAGGAGCTTATGCCTCAACCCTCGGTCGGAAACCTGGACGCGGGTAAACTCTGTCCCGAGAATGTTTCTCGTCAATTACAGTTTTCCGTGTGTTCTGCCGGCTGCTGCTGCTGCTGCCGGCCGCTGAAGGCTTCTTCGAGTGGAGCCGGGTAACTAGCCGGGGTAGCGTATTTCTACGGCGCGCAGTTGAGAAAGTTTTGCTCCTTGGCCAACGCGTAAAGAATACGAGCCTCGGTCTTTGTTGCGCACATCCGACTTGCCGGGGCAAAGCGAAACAAGAGCGAGTGTACATACCACAGAGGAAGCTCCCGAGCACCAATTTGTTCCCTGTACTTTTTTCGGTGTACAACACTGTCTCTCACTGCCCGCGTTACAACGATCTCGACGCAATCTCCGTTATTATCAGTCCGAGTTTTATTCTTGATATATATGTACACGTATACAGATATATATAATCGCCTCGCGTTGTCCCGCTGTGTTCCGTCGCGCGGTACAATTTAAGTAGTGCGGCTGTGCGGCGAGCAACGTCTCGTGGTCAGGGCAAAAACATTTTTCCGTGCCATTTTTAAGTCGTTCTCGCACTGCGATTCATTTTTCAACGGGCTCGCGAGTTGATCATTTTTGTTCTGAGGAAATTCGAAACTGCACAAATAGCCGCGTGTGTTTGCATTTTATGAGTGGCAAAGTTTCACTGACGTTGCAAGAACTAATGAAGTGTATGACCTTTGTACGTATAATTAGTACAACTAGTTTCCAGTAGTGCGGACAAGTGGAGATCGGAGTATCAATCCTTCGTGGCGCGGCGAACTAACCAACTTCCGGCGTTGATCATGTCGGGCATTACTAAACCACGTTACGGCTTCCGGGATCGGTGCAGTGTAATTCGTTAAATAATAAATGACGTTGGCGAGCGAAACGCAGAGAGCGCGTTAGCTCGGATAGAAAAAGCTCAAGAGAGCGAGAGGACAAGCTCGGACTTCGTACTTTTGGCTTCGGCAAATAGCACGCGAAGAATCCTGCTTTCTTTTTTTTTTCGCTCCCGCAACGCGTTAAAATCAAAATTGGCGGCGTGCCACGTATTCAGATTGTCGCCCCGGCGGTCGCACTGCGAAGCGTCGAAGTAGACTCGTCGATGTTTCGCGTTAGCCGGATAGGTTGTCGCGGGGGATTTTCGCGCCTATATTTCACGGGTGCGAAAAAAAAACAACAACGCGCCCGATTTGAGGGCAGCGTCGCGCATTCATCTCCGACAACACCTCGGGTCCCTTTGAAAATTCGCGCGCGTTATCCCGCATGCATTCTTTACCTGCAATGACTGATGGTCATTTTGCGTCCGGTTTTTAGGCCGCGAGATTCACACTCCGGGCTGTGGGTGCTCTATATATGCGCCGTGTGACGCATCGCACGGACGGAGCGTGCGCACTGTGTCTCTATGCCACTCCGGCATTATTCTTGAAAAAGAGACACTTTGAGACTGCAGAGAATACGAAATGTACGTTTCCATTTCGGTTCGCCGTTTCGCTCGATCGCTCTTAGCGCCGAGCGAGCGGCGTAACTATGCGCGATGAGCCGGGGCGCGGGGCTACGTAAGCGCCGCTACACTCAACCACTTTTCCGCTGGCTTTATATCGAGGCGCTAATGTACTCATTAATAATGTATTTTTCGTCACTCCCAGATCGCTCAGTCTCCAGCGCAACGGACCCCGAGCACCCACGGCCCGCGATGTCTGTGTCGCTTGCCACTCCTTTCTCAACAACCTCGACATTTTTAGTCCCACGGCCTTAAAACGCAGTGCCACCTTCTTACCGCTGAAACAACGTAACGTTCTGCATTATCGCTTTTTCGTACTGTCACCCATTTTTCCGTTGGAGCGGAGAATAGAGAACCCAACGAATGATGCACTGTTTTCAGGTCGTTCACATTTTTTCCGTTGTATATACATTTTTTTCTACAAATTTGATAACCACAATCGAACGAATTTCGACGAAATGATAATAAGGAATGATGCACGATTTTCTGCCTACTGCACCGTCGTCCAATCCCTGAAAATGACGATTTCGGTCATCTTCTGTATTGACGGTAATATTTTTTCGCTTTTCTAAGAATTCCAGGAGAGGAATTTTGATGAAAAGCATTTTATCGAATTTTATCGCTGCCAATAATTTGTTCTCTGTGCATTTGATTTGACCAGTCGAACGAATCTCGACGAAACGATTATAACCGACGATGCGCGATTTTCTGCCTGCTACACCGTCGTCCAACCCCTGAAAAGAACGACTTCGATCGCCTTCTATATTGAAGATAATTATTTTTCATTTTCCAAAAAAATTCCGCAAGAGAAATTTTCAGGAAAGCATTTCATCGAATTTTATCGTTGCAAATACTTTTTTCTCTTTGAATTTCATTTGGCCAGTCGAACGAATCTCAACGAAACGATTATTTCGGACGATAGGTCCATTATACCAATATACATATAATAGGGCTTTTAATCCTTCTGCTATTATGTGTGTGTGCGCCGATATTTGAGATTCGGGGGAAATTTCGAAATGCACTATACAAGCCGAGAGTCGGAGAGCGCGGCGAGTGCACGCAGACGACGACGATGAGGCGCGCAGGTATTTTCGAGCCCACTGGCTACGAATGAGAATATTTCCAATATCATGAACTCCTCTTGTTCGCCGGGTACTGACCACTGACGTTACGGACGGCCGAGGCCAATGCGTTCCGGCTCTTCCTGCTCTTCCGCCCTCGCCCCTTCACTGGTCTCTTCGCTCTCCCGGTTCGCCTCTCTCTCTCTCTCTTTCTCTCTCACGAGCGCGCGGCCTCGGCACCACGACTCATCACTTTCCTGCGGAATCCATGCGCGAACCACTCGAACGCTATTATTGAATATCGATTTTCCCCGTCGATTCGTGTCGCGCGCGATGCTCCAGCGTCCAAGAACAATTCTGCAAAGAGAAGAGCCGCCACGGGGTCAAGAACCCGCTGGAATATCGACGGCAAATAAAAATAACGCCATTTCGTTACATCAGTCGCGTGGATGACCGATAAAAAAAAGAAGAAAATCAATGAGGGCAATTAACAATGTTCTTGTGTTCGCCAAAGCCAGACAAGAAACGACGGAGTATCAACATAAATTCAAAACGTTGAAAAAAAATGAAAAAGGTTCGATGTTTCACCGGTGTCAGTGCTTCCCGATTGAAAATTGCCGGACGCGCCGGGCAAAGAAAGACGGAAACGAGAAACGCGATTTTTCCTCGAAACAATATCGCGCCGGAACTCCGTCTTCACCGCGCGGTGAAACATATCAGCGATAAAATTGGAAACGACGTTCGTACACACTCAGCGCACCAACGTGTCTGGTTCGCGCGAGGCGAGTGGTGCGCATTAGGGGTTGGAGAAGTAATGCACGAAAAGCCAACCGCGCGCGCGGTGTGCGCGGGAGAACGGCTTTCGTATTTCTTCGCGCGGTGTGATGAGGTGGTGGTACCGCTGCTAGCCTACCTATCGACCAATCCTAGCTACCAACCCGATCTACTAACCCTACCTACCAACCCTACCTACCACGGCTCCATGTCTAAATAACGTCGGCAATTTATTTAAAAAAATAAAATAAATTGGAAAAAAGAACTTCGACAAAAATAACTTTGCGACAAAAGGACTTAAAATCATCGCCGCGACGTAAAATCATCCGTGAGTACAATTTTGCAACACAAGTTAAGTTATTTCTCTCAAAGTTATTACTGACGATGATGATTTTTGTTTAAGTTTTTTGTCGCGAAGATATTTTCGCGGAATTTCTGTTGTCGTGAAGATATTTTCCCTGAAGTTCTTTTTCCCACGTTATTTTTGTTAAGATCATTTTCCGATAGTATTTAGACGTGCTGCCACCTACCTACCAGCCCTACCTACCAATTCTACATAACAACTCTACCTGACAACCCAACGTAATGTTAACCCTACCTATTAACCTTACCTACAAACCGTAGCTACCAGCTCTACCTAACAACTGTCCCTACCAACCCTACCTACCAACCTTAATTATCAACACTAGCGACCAACCCTATCTAGTATACCTATTCGCCGCTGTTGCGCCCTGCGCCCTGCGTCAGAAGGGCCTCGCAACCGTGCGGTTGGCAATGCGGCGCGCGGGGCAGTTGAGCTCTTCCCCAGTTGGATATAAATTGAATTCCGCCGGAAACGCGGTGGCTGATTTAACGGATTGCGACGTGCCGAGGTATCCGAGGCACGGAAGAAGCTCGTTGGCGCTGGAGGAGCGAGCGCGGCGCGAGAGGATTCGCAGTCCGTGGGGGCTTCATTATTGGCGAAAGTCGACTGGCGGGACGAGGAGAAACGCGAGGCGAGACGAGGAGAGACGTGAGGCGAGAAGGATCGTCCCGATTCGATGCAAATAAAATATATACACTATATATATATCTATATACACGCGGATGTCGAATAATCATTATCCCTGGCCATTCCTAGAGTTCCACTAGATTGAGGTCACAATGCTGCGCTATATACGTACTGAAATGTACAGAAAGCGCGCATACGATACAGGCGACGTTGATCATGCCGGATCAGAAGAAGAGAATCCGCGAGAAGGTAAACGTCAACGACAGATATTGAGAAAAATGCGTCTTGAATGAGTGTTTCGAACTCGGCAGGTTTTTTTTCGTCATTTCAAAATCGGATGAAAAATCTATCCGTTGCAATTTGCGGCAAAGAACTTTGAGCGAATATTTCGCCATTGCGTCTGGATATCGATCAGACGACCGCAGCGAGATGCCGCGTTGAGAGAATTCACCGCTGAAATACCGTAATTTCTATTTTACCGCGCGAAATAACGGGAATCGGACGAGATATACGCAGCGCGATAAATTATGGTCAGACGCCTGGTTAACCAACGAGATTTCCGCGAACAAGCGGCGATGAACGTTGAAGCTCATCTGACATTCCGAATATCGCAGAAGCCGCAATCGAATCGGGTAAGCAGTTGCCTCCGACCCTCGTTGCTTCTTCGGGGTAAAAAATTTAAATGAGTGTTCATCAATCGAAATGTGGTTCAAAGCTTTGACGACGCGGGTAAGGGAAACTCTGTAAACACAGTTGTATGCACGTACCGGTTGCGGGTGCGCGCAGAAAGGACATTCGCGAAATCTCTTTTACCTGCGCAACGCGTTTACCTTTTTTTCCCGCTACCGACCCTCGAGACTGCACTTCTCCCGCGTAAATCGTTGAAAAAACAAGGCAGTCGGGTAGGGGGGAGGGGGGGGGGGGATGGCAGGGGGCGTCCGTCGCCGCATCGAGAACCTCCCGGGTTTTCTCGATCAGAAATGGGATAGCGCAAGGAAAAGATAGCTCTGAAAGGCAAGTGCAGCCTGGAAAACGAAGTTGGGCGAGGTATTCGGCGAGCGAAGCTACGGAGAGAGAATTAAAAAAAAAGAAAAAACAAGAAAACAGAAAACATCAAATATTTGAGTTGGCGTCGACGCGATATTCACGGCAAAGAGTCAAAGGCCGGTGGAAAATAATCCGAATGAAGGGTATCTGACAGTTGCACTAAGAGATCGTGGCCAGTAGCAGTGGTACCACACCGTCCCGCAGACAGTTCCGTTCACAGAGGAAGTTGTGTACCCCCGCCCCCTCTCCTATAGACCTGGTGCAGAGACGCTCGCAGTTTACCATGGCAGTTGCCACGGTGCTTCGTTCGTGCTGAGCTATACGCGCGTCGCGTTTGCCTGTAGCAACGCGCATCACGTCGTCACAGAGCGCGATTGGTTGGCTATATCGTCATGGCCGCGCGCCGCGTTCCGACTATTCCTTTGATCGCCAGGTCGGATTGAGCTGCAAAGCATACTTCCCGTTCGCAGGAGGAAAAGGGAAATCGCGCGCGGGGGGAGGAGAGACTTCCACTCGCGACTGCCTCCCGCACGAATTTTATTGCCATCTTTTTCCGACTCGAACGTTTTTACAATCCGCCTCCGCGTCTCCTTCGTCGCGTTTTCACTCGAAACTCCCCGGCGGAGACGGATGCCTGAACTTCATTCGCGCTAGAGTGTCGGAGAGGTACGAAATCAATACCGGACCTTCGTGGCAAACGTGGGTCTCAATCGTGGAAAAATATATCTGTTTTTTTTTTTGGAAATGCGAAATATAAATTGATAGCGGACCTCATACGAATGATCAGGTCCCAAGGTCGCTTTAATAAAGATATATATGTGTATATATATTTTTCTCTGATTTCTCAAAGCACGACACAGCCTGAATATGACAATGTCGACGATCGACATTTGACCTACCAGAAAAGAAAAGAGTTAAGATCACAAGTTCGGTTTTTTTCATGTTTAACTTGGAAGGTCCTTAAAGGGGGCATCGCAGTAAAAAGCTTCATTAGAATCAGCAGGGTGATCATAACCAATTCGCCCACTCATTGGAAACGGAACGACCTGTCGTCAGTACGCAAAACCTTCTCTACGGTCAATGAACTCGAAGCAGGAGGAGGCGAGGTGCCTGCCAGAAGCAGCTGTATGTCCTTTGATGTCGCTCGACCCAGCGGATTTTCGCGTTTGTGTGGCACACAACGTTAAAGTCGTCTCTGCGAACATCGGTATAAAGACGCGGAAGAATCAAGCGGGACTGCTGCAAGGATTTCTTCCCGCCACAGCCGAACCAGGATCCGGGAGCTTCGCAGCGAGCGCACCGGGCGCATGGCTAAGTGGAACGAGTTATGGAACTCGTAAAACACGCCCCCAAGTGTAGGCATTACACTTTCCAAAGGGCCGGAGCAAAGTGCGTTTCTCGAGAAGCGGGTGCGCCGCGCACACACGACGGTCTTGAATAACATCCTTCCTCTCGGAGGTGCGTTTGACGAGAATACGACGACTCTCCTCGGCCTCGTTATAGCACTGAAATGTCCCGTCGTGTGGGACATTCTCCTCGGCGAAAGCACCCGGTCGTAAGCACCGCCAGGTATGCCATTTGGAATTTGCGAAAAAAAAAGCAAACGGTTCCGAGACTTTGACGCGAGATCGCGTCGTAGGTGCCGGGAGAAAGCGTCGGCAGTTTGGGACGCGAAATGGCGTTGAAAGTTCTTGGCTAACTTGGACATCAACGACGTCAGATTGCAGTTACGGAACATACCATTGGCCGTGTTTTTTTTATACGTCGTGGCGGTTACGACGTGTCCTGTGTGAATCGGGATGTGCGACTCGCGTAAAACGTGTATTGGCTCGGGCTTTCACTGCGGTGGAAAATCTGTGGCGTTACATCTGTGGTGGCATTCTGGCCGTGCCCGAGTCAGCACCGTGTCAGTCCTGGCAGTGCCTCGACGGTGCCTGACTCGGTTCAATGCTCTCAGCGTTTCCACCTTAGAGGTTACAGTTTACATTTCTCCTACGTGCAACCACACATAATTTTCCGGGAAAACCACCACACATATCGTCGACAGCTATGATTGCTGTCTTTCCTAAAGCTTCGGGAAAACTTTGCAGCGCGCGACGTGCGGCAGTTTGATGATTATAATCCAATATAATTGCGTCTGCAACTCCTGTATTACTCCTGTTACTCGGCAGTTTCACGAATCGTTTGTAACTACCAAACCGTACAACCGCACACCGTCTGTTCAAAGTTACCGCGCGGGAAGCGAGAATGCGATATCGTAACTGATACGGAAACGTGTGCGCACAACGGAGAGGCCGCTGAACACACACATACATAGAGCCGCGAGCGAGGCAGAGTTGACAGGAGCCCCCGACCAAGGCCACGAAACCCTGACAAAGAGACCACCGGCTGAATTTACATACCTTGGACAACGTCGTGGGATGCGGATAGAGGTTGACGAGACAACTTTCCCGTCTAAGTCGGTAGTCCCATCGAGTCTCGAGGTGTGGAATTTCCATGGTGTCGCAGATGCTCTGCACGTGCGACGCCGTGTGAGCGCTCTGCGGGCCGAATATTGCAGCCACTCCGGTGCTCAGCAAATGGCATACTGCAAATAGATCAAGACAAATGCGTGTGAATATTTCTTTTCCCGGTCCATGTCGTGAATCACGATGCGAAATAACGGATGAGAAACGGCAAGTGTGAGAGGTCGCCGGGGTCGCTTGGGAGGTAGAAGAGAATGCATAAAAATTTGGAGGATTAGGGACAATGCGAAAGTGTGAACGAAGTTAACGGTGAAAACCTTGACATATTTCTCGCACGTTTTCATTTCTTTCCGCCACTCGCGGGATCCGCGAAAAGCTCCAAAGAAATAGACCTCACGCATAACCCTCAGGGTAGAAGCCGCGGAACCTCGTACGAGGACGGGGGATGGTTATAGCATGGGGAGGGGGACGGGGGTGAGAGCGAAAAGCGCAATTTGTATTCGATGCGAATGCTCGCGCATTTTGCAGCGAAATGTGGGTTCAAAACGAGGCAGTATAACGAAATCAAAAATAGATCCGAGTCGAGGTTGAGGTGACTTCAAACGGGAATGAAACGAATACAGGAGTAAAAGGGGGAACGTCAAAGAAAAACTAGTTGGGTTTTGCGTTTCAGATTCTTATTCCCTGTAGGATGACGTTCTTGGGGAAAATAAAATGATTAATAACTCTCTGAAGGGTCGCACCGAGGATCGCAATTTAGTAAGATGCGTGCGTGCTTCGCGCAATTTTCCATAATGAATATTTAATTTGAACTTTATTGCCTAGTGTGCGAGAAAACAGGGCTGATCATTTTCTAATATGTATGGCTTTGTCGAATATTATCGTTAACATTCGATTATATCGCGCTTGTCGGGTAGTAGAAATTTTATCTGTCCCGCATTTAAGATTTCCAATAAAATAATAAAAACACTGACTTCGTAAACTGAGGAAAGATTTTACTATTTTCAATAGGGATGGTGAAAAAAGAACACGATCAATTGCACTAATTTTTCGCCTCCCGGGACCGCATATGTCCGATATTCCCTGTAGGGCGTGTAATTGACAGGAAATCCGAATTATATTAAATAGATAATCGATGTGGTATCGCTCGTTGGCACGCATATCAGGCACATCGTTGAAAAGCCACCTAAACGCGAGAGCGGAGCCCGTCGAACGTATTAGTATAATGTGATGGATAATTCTTCGGTACTTTCCGATATTGGGCCGTATCGCGGTCGGAAATTCGGGAGAGATAATTAACGCGTTATGTTACTGATAATGTGAGTTATTGATTGCCAGGAATCGTTGCATTATACGAAATGGCAAAGTAATGATCCGGCACGCTGGCAATCACATTTTCCTGCTGAATCCGCAATTAAAAACGATGGGAAAGCTTTATCTCCCGATTGTCGAGACCGTTTGCAGTCACCGACAACCACTTTGCGTTAGCCACATTGTCCTGTCGAGTCTGATACCGAGCATCAAAGTAAAGAAGACCAAAATCAGCCTCGTGCGGTTTTCCAACAATTTTGTATTGAGTTCTTTTCTCAAGGTTGAACGGGATGCTTACTGCACTTCTATAATAAAAATGACGTCCTTAGAATCTTCGCGATGTCTACTCCCACTTGCTACACAATACAACATCAAATGCAACTTGTAATTATTCTAATCGTCCTGCCGCTGTGGGCGTAGCACAAATTACCACGCGCTACGTTGATTACTTAAAAGCGACAATTTAATGCGACATAATTAAGGGAAGTGCCTGCCAACCTGCGTCTACCGTGGGTAGTTAGAAAACACGAGTACCACCTACTTTCCCATTGTTTCGGGATATTATCGCGAAAAGTGAGCGCACGCGGCATTAACAGTCGTAAGCGTCGTTGCAAAAGCGTCGTTGAAAAATCATGCGCAGTCGGAAAAAACACTGTTATTATTGGAAAATTAACGACCGTTCAGTTAAATAATTAGTTGACAATTCTGTTAAGTACAGAGCGTAAAGAAATATGTTGGTAATAAAAAGTTCCATATTTGCAAAAATATCAGAAAATTTCGAAAATTTGTCTTATAAATTCTTCTACGAAATTGCGGGAATGCAAATGATATAAGTTCCCGGTAAAACCAGATATACATTTGTAATACGGAATTTCGCGAATCTGACTCTTTGCCGTCAGCCCCGGCGATAATGGAGGATGCTGACAATATTACATTTAAAGTTTCTTCGTGAAATTTTCATATTAAACTTTTTCCTTCGTACTCGATCAACCCCCGGTATAAAAGGGTTTTTAATAAAACATCATCCTTTATTACTCGCCAGTCTGTTCGCCGTCTTACTAGCTGCGCTTCCGCTCGGCATCGTTCGATATGCCTTTTAGCACAAAGCCGATTTTACCGGTCCGGAAGTAGTTATAAATTTTCCGGTCTCGCGTGTTCGATCAATGCGCTTCTACTCGCCGCAAGGGATGAAAAGATCTCGTCGAATTGTTTCGTTCATATTCCACACGGCACTGAAAAATTGACGAGACCTTTGGAAATTCGGTGTCATCTTTCGCGCTGACGTATATCGACGTATTTGCGTCTGTATCAATTATGAATCGACGTATTTGCGGCTGTATCAATTATGAAGCGACTTGGAATGTTAGCAAAAACGTCATTATCGAGTTGGGTTCAATGCGATGGTTCATGCTTATACGAACCACTGAAAAAAAAAAAAAAAAAAAAAAAACAGTCTCTCGTCATTTCGTTTTCTCGAAAAAATTGGTTACGCTCGGAATGTTCTTTCTCCCTAATATTCCCACTGTCAAGAATTTTGATTTAAATGACGGAAAAAAGTGGGGAAAGAACTTATTCCACTTTTATTGCCCATGGAATCGGAAATTTCGAGGGCGCGCGAACTCCGTGCGGAAAATACCCGAGAGCCTCTGCCAGAAGTGCTATCGGACGGGGGGCTGGCTGAGGTCTGTAAAATGCGTTACAGAGCGGTTATACGAGAACACTTTCCGCAAAATGATGACTACGGTGCTTGACCAAGCTGGACTTTACCTCATTTTCACGAGCATGCGTCTTTTCGCGTCCCTTCGCCGCGTGCCCGCTGCTCCTTCCTTCGCCCTCCTGCCACCGATGCCTCTCCCTTCGTCCCCCTCGTCCTCCCCCGACCGCCGGTCGGGTCGCACCCGTCCGGTCGCAGTGGAGAATTTACGAGGAGAGTAACTCCCGCATGGTAGACACCCACTCTTGTCACGGACATAAAACGCTGTATATCACAGTGGCTTCCGTTCTGGCAGTAGAGCATTTTGCTGGTCGGACGAGGCGCGGTCGGCGCGCGGCCACACGATTTTCGGCTGGTCGCTTGTTCCCCTCGCCCCCTCCGCGTGGTAGCCAAAGGCTCTCGCGCACGGGGCCGTCGTCCCCGACCCCCTCCCCCTGCCCCCCTCGGCCACACATACGCGCGAGACGATGTTTTATTCACGATTTCCAACGAGGATCAGGCTAGCTCTCGTGGACATAAAGACTTCCGCGGGTGATATAAAAATTTCGCGGAGAAATAAACATACACACACATGCACACACATAATATCTATGTAAGTGTGATTCGTTTTCGAGGTGTGAATCATATTTTTACGACTTTCGAATCCAGAACTCCGTCGATCCTCCGGATGCAATCGGATACATGTGAAATTGAAAACGAGATTACAGGTGCGAAGTTACATTTCTGCAAAGTGTTTTTCAAAAAAAGTGAGATATTACATTCCCATATCGGATTAAACGCGAATGCGAATTGAGTCAATCGCGACGGACGCTCAACCGTGCTCATTGCGAACTCAATAGAGACGACTCGCGTCGCTGAGCATTTTTTTTTTTTTGCGTATTATATATAATCGAAAAGAAATTGAAAGATAAAAATAAAACATCGATCCACGCGTTTGTGAGTTCAAGTGCGCGAAATAATTTGTCCATCAGCGTCCTCGGGGCGACCAGGGGCAGCGAGTTTTGCATGATAATATTATTACGCGAATGGTAAAAGCTTCGGTAATCCCGAAAAGCGAATTAAAATAATCTCTCGCGCGGATTACGCGAGCGCGTAGCTTTGTGCTAATGGGAGCTCTCGGCTCGCGCTTGATTTTCCTCTCTTGGCCGAATGAAATTGAGTTCATCGCGAGCGCGCGCGCGGGCATCGGCCCCGGCGGAGTGAATCGCGTCCACCGTTCCATTAGAATCATCCGATCCGATCGACGTTATCGGCAGAGAGTCGGGGGAAGGGCGCTCGTTGCGGAGATATCGCGAAACTAAGTGAAATTTTGACCGCTCGCGGAATTGGAGAACCTGTTACATCGCGTACGTGTCACTTTTTTTTCGGCCGTTCGGCAACATTCTCCTCGGCGGAAGCACCCAGTCGTGAGCACCGCCAGGTATGCCATTTGAAATTTGCGAAAAATGCAAACAGCTCTGAGACTTTGACGCGAGTTCACGTCGTACACTGTTAAAAATATACGGTGTCAAATGCTGCTGGTGTGAAATTTTTCCTAGTGTTACTTATTACAGTGTTAATAGTGACACTTTTTACGGTGATGAAACATTCTAACACTTTTCGCTTCAAAGGCATAAATGCACGTGTCATGTGTGATTTTTTATTATCTCGTGAATGAATTAGTCGCTTTTCTCAGTTTTTATCGAAAAACTGAAAAAAAAAAATCGATTTTTTCATTACAGATTGCTCTACCTGGTAATTGATGTGTAATTTTTTTTTTTTTTTTTTTTTTTTTTCAAAAATAAAAATTCTGACTAATTTATTAACGAGATTCACATTACTGGTGTCTGTATTTCAATTTTCGCTTCGATGCATTGATAATTCGCGAAAACCGGCACTGTTGACCGTTTGAGGTGAAAGTCGGTATTTCAGACTCCCTTAACACCGCTCATTAACACCGTGATTGGTGTGGACCTATATAGACACCGTCTTGGTGTTGTTTTTAACACCGGATTTTTCGGGAACTTTCCGGGAGATATCGCGATAAGTGAAATTTTGACCGCTCGGAATTGGCGAACCTGTTACCCCGCGTACGTGTCACCTTTTTTCTGGCCGTTCGGCGCTGTTTCTTACAGCAGCCAACCACAGCGAAATCAGCGGAAACTCGCTGTTTGGACAATCAACCGCGCGCGCGCGGCCACCAAAATTGAAACTCGACTTACGCGCCGCCACTTTCGGCTTAATTACGCAAAGTCAAACCGACAGTAGCGAAGCAAGCGAGATTCGGGGGCCTCGCGGACTCGTGTGCTTCGGCGTGCACCCCGATCTCCACCGAATCTGCGTTGTAAATTCGCTTCGACGCGGCATTTAAATTTGGCCACTGGCCAGTTCGAACCTTCGAGCGTGTACGCGCAAAGTTTCCCTGTTAACGGTGCAGCGCAGCGCGTTCACCTCTCGTGTGTGTGTCGTGCGCGCGGTGCATGTCACGAATTTCGATAAGACTCTGTAGTCTCTCAACGCCCTCCCCGTCCAGAAAATCTATTGTCGAATCGCAATGTACGATCCGATTCCGATCGGGATTTTATCTGGATTCCACAAATCCGGACTCCCTGTAAGAATCTAGAGTGATCCTGATGTGGGTTCCCGAAAACGGGATTCCAGTCAGGAATCCAAGTGCGCGGGTTTGGAAACATAATCGATGTTAGGGACGCTGTATAGGGATTCCCAAAAATAGGATTCCTTCACTGTCAGAAAAGACTGGAAGTTTGAATCCATAAACTCGTAAAGTAAAATTTAATGTACAATTGTGATATGTAAATTAAGGTACCTTTGCAATAAAATAAGAGTAAATTAAAAAAATTAAAGTACTTTTACAGTAAAATTAAAGCAAATTGTTCAAATTACTATACCAAAAATAAATTTGACCTCGCACTAAATTTTACTATACCAGTCTATGAATAAAAACTTCCAATATGTGTACGTTATTTCAAGTAATTTTTTTCTCAGTGTTGCGGAAATCCAGATGGATGCCAATTCGGCAACGAAATCAATAAATTAGTGAGATTAGGGTCTCTGCAGGGATATCCAAAACCGGACGTTCTCACAGGAATCCAGATGGATACAGATATGGAAATAAAGTCTATGTCCGGACTCAATCGGGTAGCCCGAAAGAAATCCATTTTGCGAGCGTTGCATTTCATTCTGGGAAACCAACTGGACATCGGACTTGATCCCGACCTCAGCGCAGGGAATCCAGTCGAGATTCGGCTGGATCCGAGTGGAAATTTCTGCACGGGTCGCGCTGCACGTGAAACACAACGAAAATATCGGCAAACGACCATCAGTATATCTCGCGAATTAACGACACTTCCGCGTTTTTTTATTTATTTTATCACCGTCTCGTTCCAGACTCCAATTAGTCGGAATATCAGGACAAACACGAGGACGAACGTCGTCGCGCCACGCGATTGGCTGGGAATTCGAGAAGAACGAAGCGAGTCGTGACGCGCTGATAGCCGACGAGGATTATCCGAAGAAAAACGCTCTACTAAACTCCCCCTCTCTCGTTCTCTTTTTTTCTCTCTCTTTCTCTCTCTATCTCTCTCTCTCTCTCTCTCTCTCTCTCTCTCTCTCTCTCTCTCTCTCTCTCTCTCTCTCTCTCTCTCTCTCTCTCTCTCTCTCTCTCTCTCTCTCTCTCTCTCTCTCTCTCTCTCTCTCTCTCTCTCTCTCTCTCTCTCTCTCTCTCTCTCTCTCTCTCTTTCTACCTACAGACAAAAAAATTGCTTCCTGCGCGAAGAAGATTTACTCCCCGTTCCACTCGCCGATGACTCACCCGTTAGTTTTCCAACGGCGGTATATCGCTCGCGGTATTTCAATAGTTCGCTCAGAAGACACGTGAAAGTCGATTTTCACGATAATTTATCGGGCAACAGCAGCAGCAGCAGCAGCAGAAGCAGCAGCAATGGGAGCAGCAGAGATAACCGTCAGCCGCGCGCCCGGGATATACTCTTGCGCTTCGTATTTCCGGATTGGCCGCGCCCGTCGGAGCGGCTAAGAAGCTCAGGGGCCGCGAGACCATGAAATTCCCGTGTCTGTCGGGCACGCAGGGGGTGAGTCTGAGGGTGCGCGCTACAAGTGTACACGGCGAGGAAGATCGTGGAAACGAGAAGAAACGCGCGACGTCTCGAGGTATCCCGGAAGCGGCGTATAACGGACCCTGGAACAGCGGAGAGCGCCCGGCGTGCACCTCGGCCGCCGCGCGGTTTACGCCGGGTTTGCCGCACACGACCGACGTAAATGGTTACGCTATCCGCAGCGTAGGAGACGCGCGGAGAAACGAGTCGAGAGGGGTTCGCATTGCGGAAAGTAGAAGTAACGAGCGCGCATCTCTTACCCAGCAGCAGAGGCAACGCGCGCGCGCTCTCGTTCCTCGTGCGTCGCTCCGTCGCTCTGTCCGTGTTTGTCGGTGTGTGTTCTGCGGCTGTGTGTTCTCCTCGTGTAGCTGTTACACACGGGGTAGTAGGTACTGATGCTGATGCCGCGCTCCTTCCGAGCTTTTTCTCCGCGCTGCCCGGAAAATCTACAGCGCCCTGCGGCTGCTCTCGCAACGCGCGTTCGCCGCCGGCTCGTTCCCTCGTACACTAGGCTGTCAGACGCCGTGAAGCAGCCGCCACTTGCCGCGAGTTTATTGTTTATTGTATACACGCCGGCGAAACCGCGCACGATTCGCGCTCGAGTGGGGAAAGTAAGGGACGGGGGGGGGGGAGATAGTCCGGTATTTATGACATGGAAATACCATGTGATTCAAGTCACTCAAGTCGCGAGGTCACGAGTGTCGTGTCGCCTTGACGTTACACTGTTAAAAATTGACCCTTTGCAGTAGTGATCCACACTGTTAAAAATCTACGGTGTCAAAGGCTGCTGGTGTGGACTTTTTCCTAGTGTTACTTATTATTACAGTGTTAATAGTAACACATTTTACGGTGTAAAATTAACACCAGCCGCTTCGTTACATTTTGCCTGTGTTACTGACGAAAAATTGTGACATTTTTCGCTTTAATGGCATGAATGCACGTATCATGTGTGTTTTTTTATTATCTCGTGAATGAATTAGTCGCTTTTCTCAGTTTTTATCGAAAATATGAAGAAAAAAATCGATTTTTTCATTACGGATTCCTCTACCGGATAATTTATCTGTATTTATTATTTTTATTTTTTTTCGAAAATCAAAATTCTGACTAATTCATTAACGAGATTCACATTACTGGCTTGGTGTTATTTTTAACACCGGATTTTAACAGTGCAGACCGTGTGAACGACTAGTGTTCAATAACTGGTGTCAATTTGCGTCACGCCATCTAATTTTCAAACATATTTCACTTGAATGCAGTTGAATAAAATTCAACGGCATCGTCGGATTTTGTTCGTTCAATAAGTCGTCGCTGATTGATAGCATTTTATGGTATAATAAAGCTCGGGTTAAATCGTTGCGACAACCAAACGCAAAGAAAATCCTTGGTCGACGATAATTCCGCATGTTTTAATTTTGTATCACTTTATTTCCATCAGCGATGACCCTGGTTACCCCGCCAACGCCCGGCGCTCTTTACCGCGCGGCTTTAACCGGTAATAACGCGCGATCTTATATGCAATCGCAGCTTCACCCGCGCGCCAACAATGCGGATGAGTAATGGCGCCGAGGGGAGGCCCCGCGGAAGCGGCGGCAGCGGGGAAAGCGGACTTTAATTCTTTATCAAAGTACGCATTATTGCTGGCTCGTAAACAACGACGTCGTGTGGCGCGCGCGCGAGCTGCAGCTGTAGCTGCAGCTGCAGATGAGACCGCGCGCGCGCGTAATAACGTTGCTTTGAGGCGAGAAATAATAATTCCAATTTCCGCGAAACGAGTACGACGAGCATTTCCGTCTGCGCGAGCGCGTCGACGGGGGACGAAAATTACGGTCTCGTACTTTTGACGACATCGTTACCGCTGTACACACAAACTGTATTATTCTTCAGCTATGCAAAGCGCGCGCGCGCCCGCTCCACGCGCCGCGAGCATCGTAATAGCGTATTGCTGATTCAACGAGGTGAGGGGAGGGGGAGGGGGGACAAACGGAGTAGCAGAGGGAGGGGGTGGCCCGCGTCAACAGTCCGAAAGGTGGAAAGCGAGCGAAGAATGTAGCTGCAGTGGTAATATTGGGCGATGGTCTGGCGGGTCGTTCGTCGCCCGAATTATACTCCGCGCGAAGAGCGCGAGTCGTAAACGTCGTTCAATCAGCGAAAGTAATTCGCGTCACGGCCACCCGGGACCCGCGAAGCAGCAGCAGCAGCAGTAGCAGCACGCGGGGTGAGATCGCGCGCGCGGGCGCAGCAAACGTTTCCCGCACAGTTCGTCGAGCACACGACACACAGCGGGTCGCGGTGTGAAATGAAGCGTGGCGCCCGGAGGTTGGGAGGGAGAGACCAGACGACCAGAGACCATCGTTTTGGATAAGAGGAAACGAATCGACGCGTCAGCGGTTTTTTTTTTGGTGGCAAAAAGAAGTCGGTTCGTTAACAACGTCGTATTTGAGTCATCTGCGGAACGTCACAAGTCAAATCATTGACGCGCCTCGTGAAGCCAGTCAAATTGTGAAAGATACAATAATCACATACGACATATTTTTTTAGTGACCTAGTGACGACCGTGACTGAACTTTCGTGGAGCCTACTCAGCGTCGTGTACACTGTTATAAATCTACGATGTCCAACGCTGCGGGTGTGGACTTTTTCCTGGTGTTACTTATCACTGTGTTAATAGTAACACTTTTTACGGTGTAAAATTAACACCAGCCGTTTCGTTAAATTCTTCCTGTGTTACCGACGAAACATTGTGACACTTTTCGCTTTAAAGGCATAAATGCACGTATCATGTGTGATTTTTTATTATCTCGTGAATGAATTAGTCGCTTTTCTCAGTTTTTATCGAAAAAGTGAAGAAAAAAAATCGATTTTTTCATTACGGATTTCTCTACCAGGTAATTGATCTGTATTTTTTTTTTTTTTTTTTTTTTTTTTCGAAAATAAAAATTCTGACTAATTCATTAACGAGATTCACATTACTGGTGTCTGTATTTTAATTTTCGCTTCCATCCGTTCATAATTCACGAAAAACGACACTTCTGATCTTTTGAGGTGAAAGTCGGTATTTCAGAATCCCTTAACACAGCTCATTATCACTGTGATTGGTGTGGTCCTATATAGACACCGTCTTGGTGTTGTTTTTAACACTGGATTTTTAACAGTGTACGCAAGTGCAGCCATAATAACTATTCCCGCATGACTCGATCTCTCGAGCAGCGCGAGGATGGCGCAACTTCGACCTCGACGCGGAATCTCATCGGCTTCCGCCTCCTGTTCAAGTTTATTCCTTGCCATCGTTATATTGGCAATCGAATTTCTCCTGCGAACCCCGGCGCCTCTGCTCTCTCGTAGCCGACGACGATGACGGCGACACGAAGCCGAAGTTCGACTAATAATCGTTCCCGGATTCCTCGACGCAGCGGAGCCGCGAGACGCCGCCCCCCCCCCCCCCCCCCCCCCACGTATTTGCCTCGCGAGAGCTGCGACGTCAAAGCGCTTCGAATGACCGCATTGGAATTTCCCCGTAAAGCCCGATCCGCACTGTTTCGAAGTCTATCTGAAGGCTATTTGAACGTGCGGAAACCGAAAATATCTTCGCTCATCGTATACGCTGTTAGAAATCTAGGGTGTTAAGCCTAATTGGTGTGGACTTTTGATCAGTGTTGACTCACTTGCTGTTAAAATTTGCTCTTTCCAGGGTGTCAAATGCACATAATCAGGCATGTCAAAATTGTTGTCTTCGTTCATTTAACTTTCGACATATTTATGTTTGGGCCAAGGTCATTGAAATCCATAAAGTTGAATTTCATTCAACTGCATTCAAGTAAAATGTGCTTGAAATGTTGAGGTTATGATGCAAATGGACGCCGGTTATTGAACCCTGGTCGTTGCCACGGTGCGTGGACTCTGTAATTTTTTAACACAACATTTTGAACAGTGGATGATCATAGGCGGCGATAACAAGTGCTGCGGTATTTTCCACGAAGGTGTGAATCGTGTTCGTCAACTGGCGGGAAAACTCTCCAGCGAGACTGAATTCAACCGAAACGAACTCCGCCTCTTTCTCAGCCTCGACCCCCTGAAACTCCGGAATTCAGATTCTCACGCATTCGACTCGAATTCACGCGAAGTTTAAATGTCCGGGCCCGAAATCTTGAAAATCACCTCAAATCACCGTTTCGACGTTTCCGAACTGTTTAAGAATATTACGGCCGCGGGCTGTGATAACACGCTGCAACAATATTCATCGCCTCTTCCACATAAACCCCAGGACACTGTGTGTTTCTTGGAGCAGGCGGTTTCCGAGCTATTTTACGCACTCGTAAAAACAGCTGTAACACAAATTCATACAAGTCCACTGCGACCCGTAATGGACTCCGAATACCCTCGTAAACTTTCCGTCGTATTGGACTTAACCGGACACTCCCGATAAATTCCGCTGTACGGTGTAACGGGGACGAACTTGAAATAAAGCTCTCCCTTCAATCCGCCGCGTCTGCGCGCGGTATATAAATGCGAAACGATACTCGTAACCGTACGAGAGAAAGGACAGAGGGAGCAGGACACGGCGCAGCGCGACGCGCGAGCGTCTGTGCCATATTTTGCCGCTAGTACTGCGGGGTCCTCGTTTATTTCGTGTTCGCTCTCTCGGGGACGAGAAAGGAAAAGGAGGTCGGTCGCCGCGCGACACAGACGGCGAAGTGAAGCGATCTGGACCGCGCCAACATAACCAGCATCAAAACCGCGTTCCGCCTGCGCTCTCCCTATTATGATGGTACACACGGTGTATTGTGTGCAACGCGATAGAAGTTACAGCGAGGCTCGTGGAAGCGGCGACGTTTCCCCCCTTACCCCACACTCTTCTTTCGCTTCGCCGTAATTTGTCGTTATGTTCCGGTACAGTGACCATTTTATGATCACCTTACCTACCATTACGGGGCATTACCGTTCCGCCCGTGGGGGTATTATACTCGTGGCGCGTCTAGCTATATTTTTACAGAATGTCGCTGCTGCTACTGCTGCGCGACGCTGGCTGCTGCCCGTCGTGGGCCTCGCTCGGCCCTGCGTTGCCGCTGCCCAGTTGCAGCTTCGTTTCACTCCGTCTACTCGCGCGAACGCATTAGCCACCCATAAAACCGATTCCGCCGCAACCCCCCAGATCTCAGCGCGCGCGCGGGGCGCGTCTGCCTTGTAATGCCGCATTTACAAGTTCAAAACCGGAGATTTCTCAACGAGCCGGCGGATAACGCGAGAGCCCTAGCGCAACCGCAGTTTCGCATTACACCTGCCCGCTGCTCCTGCTGATGCTCCTGCTGCTACGGTGGCTTATCGAAATTTCGCAATTTCGGTTAACTCCAACGTCGGCGGCGCGACGTCGTTTTGTTTCGGAAAAAAACGGACATGCACGAAAAAGTGTAAAAAAACAGTAAAACATTGAAGAGCGTGGAATATATTTTCGAAACTAGTCAAACGCATTTTTTTTCTCTATATAAGAAATAAAAGGGTACAAACATTTCTGGTAAACTGCAGGCTTCGAGTTCCGTACGGATGATCGTTAATCACTTTTTTTTTGTCTTTTTTTTATCGACTCGTCCTCACAGCGTTTGACGACACATCGACGGATTGCTGATTACACGCTGCAGAGTGAGTCACGCGCATCGCTTGATAGTAAGGGAAACATTAATTTATACCTCAACGAACGAGAGATTAATTGCTGCTCTTTTGCACGAGTGTACGCGTACCATGGATATACGCGTGACACGGGTGTAGTATAACTATGGTTGCGACTGGTGCAACGACGTGTGTAATGACGCCTGATGGCCGTTGGTTTTTCGATATCATCGGATTGGTCGCGGGGTGCTCGATGCGTTGCGTTGGCACGGGACAACCGAAACGACGGATATGCGATTGCGTGTACCGATCGCGAGAACGACCGTACGGTATGTGCGCGCGACCGCTGGATTCCATCTCCGGCGTTCGGGATAAATAGTGGTTCTATATCTATGCAGTGCATAGGATTCTATGCCAATTCGACCTGGCTGTGATGCTCACAGATGTGTATATACATTTTTTCCTTCGCACTTTTCCTTCTTTTATTACATTCGTATTTACATCTACTACAATTCTGGCAAGGCAAAATAATAGTAGGTTCCCTATTAAGATAGCAAATTTTGCCTTCGTGTGACCTGAAGGTCGCAGCAGAAAAATCAAATAACACGGACATTCACTTCAGAATCATTCCAAAAGTTTTCATTCCATCAGTTTCCAAAAAGTTCGAAAATGGTCTTGAATCACCCTTTATATGTGTAATGGATGTATATGAATACAGGCACATGTAATATATGCACATAATATAATGATGTCTGATAGCCGCGGCTGGTTTTACAATATCAACGGATTGGTTGCGTCTGGCGCATTGCATCCGGACGGGAATACCAGAAACGACAGATACGCGATTGCGTGTACCGATCGCGACAACGAGCATACGCAATGTCCATCTCCGGAATGTCGGATAAATAGTGATTCTATATCTATACGATATATATGTATTCATAACCAGTAAACATACAAATATACGCATACATATGTGCATGTGTATGGATACAGGTGTATGTAATACATACATATGTAGGACACGAACCTACCCGGAAAATCGTTCGGCGTAGGCCGAACGAGGCCGCCGTGTTTTTGGACGGTGGTCGATCGGATCACGGGTCAGGGGCTAAATCTGCGGTATGCAAATACCGTCGAGCCCTCGCCGCGCGCGTACGGCCGACCGAACGCGGATCCGTGCGCTCGCTCGCTCAGTTGTATTTGCATCGGACGAGCGCTCCGCGTTACAGCGCCGGAATCCACCGGATTCCGTGTGCGTACACGTCCAGACTCGGCGCACATGGCGTCGTATGCGTAGCGAACGGCGTACGTGGTGGCTCGCGGTACAACGACGATTTCTCCGCAGCGCCCCCCCCCCCCCCCCCCCCCGCGATACAGTACCGTCCGTTGGTAGGGATTTCCAAGCCATAAGGTTATTCCGCCAGGGCAGATTGAGATAAGCGAGGCGGAGAGGAAACCACCGAGTCACCCTCCGAACGTTCAAATAGTTCGGTATTAAGACGTTAAGTTGTGCGATGTCATTCAGGAGGCGGAGAAAGTTTGCGTCGGACCCGCGTTGGGAATGCAAACTGTTATTTGTTTCGTGGATTAAGCGTTTCTGTGATCCATCCAAATGTGTAGAATGATGACATGAACGCGGTCAATGGAGATTTCAAGTACACAGTGATAGTTCAAAGTCAGGAAGAAGAGTCAGAAAGAAACGTCAGGAAGAAGAGTCAGAAAGAAACGTCAGGAAGAAGAGCCGGGATGAAGAGTTAGAAAGAAGAGCCAGGAAGAAGAGTCCGGAACAAGAGCCAGTAAGAAGGGCCAGAAAGAAGAGTCTTCCTGGAAGATTCTTCTTCTTGGCTCGCGTGGAAGTTCACTATTCAAAATCTACGGTGTCGAACGCTGCTGGTGTGGACTTTTTCCTAGTGTAACTTCTTACAGTGTTAATAGTAACACTTTTTTCGGTGTAAAATTAACACTAGCCATTCCGTTAAATTTTTCCTGTGTTACCGACGGCACTTCTGATGTTTTGAGGTGAAAATCAGTATTTCGTACTCCCTTAACACCGCTCACTAACACTGTGATTGGTGTGGACCTATATAGACACTGTCTTGATGTTTTTTTTTACATCGGATTTTTAACAGTGTTCGGATTGGCGTGGAATCCAGGTAGAAGCGAAGCAGAGACGAGGGAAATAGTTCGCAGAGCGAATATCAGAAACGTGTTTGCCATCGGGTGACACGTTTGACGGTCGTGTTGTATCGCGGCCAACAGCGTTGTCGGCAGGTCGTCCAACGTTGGCGCGGAACCCGACGGTTAAAGCGCGTCCACGAGGCTATGGCGAGGGTGACGACACACGGCTCAACCGCGCCATTTGCAAAGATCAATGGGGTCGTCTTTCGTCCGCCCGGGCTGCTGGGAATTGTCCCCTCTCCAGGTGCCTTCCGTTAACCCCGTGGCCGGAAGCTCTCGCACGCATTCGTATCAACGCGGCGCATTACGCGGTCCCGCGGAATTACGCCCCCGTCAAAGACAAAGCCCATTGTCGTTAGTCGTCGACTGTGTAAGTCGCGTTTGCTTATGACTAGCGACGCTTAAACCCGGTCGTATCGATACAACCGACTGCGGTGTCTGACCTACGTGCGCACACCTGAGTCTATAAAGGCACCAACCAGCTTCCGTCTTGAGTCTCTATTTCCAAAGTGCCGACCAATCTTTGACCAGAACACCGTACACAATGCGTTGATGGCACAACCGTACGTTTCGCCTCGTGCGCCGGCTGCCGAACTGTCAGTTTTGCCAATCGCAACGCAGAATTCGCTCGACAACCACAACCAGCATTCGTACTTTTTATCATGACGACGGAATTTAAATATTTCTCTCCACCGCGAGAATTCGTAATTTTCAATTTATCCCCACATAATTTGAGTTTCGTTAATGGCAGAGAAGGCGGAGGGAGCATTGTTCGAGAGCAATTTACCGGAGGGGGCGCGTAGCACACCCCGTGGGCAGCGAACGGTTTTTCCTCGTCCAAATAATTCTCGCCTCTGTCTCTCTCAAACACCACGGTGGTGGGGGGGGGGGGGGGAGGGGAGCAGGAAAAACAAAAAACGTCACGACGTACCTTTTAATGAAATTGTTTTTACGATCTGTAGTAGCGGGATAAATGGACTTTAAATTGCGGTGGAAGATGGTGGCTCGCGAGGGCCGCCACGTCGCAGTGATGACGGTCGACAATTTTTTTCTTTTTTTTTTCTTCGACAGAGACTCGCAAATAATTCTCGAAACGTTTTTCGCTAACGACACATCCGACTAGACGAACTGCGAACGCCTCGTTCTCTCTCTCTCGCCTGCCTCTCACTCTCTGTCGCTCTCCGTGTTTGTACTTCGTCGCTGAGTAAACGGTTCTACAACCCGAGGATTTACAGTCGGAACGTAACTGACAGTATAAGCTGATACAGCAATGAAATATTGCCGAGCTATACCGAGGCTCCGGTACGGAGATGCGGCGTTCGCACTCTCGTACAGCGCCCGCCGCGACGTGCGTTCAGTTATACGAACGCACGGATTGTAGCACACGGGTAATCTGCCGCACACGGGTTCGCGTGTGCATACGGGAAACAGTATAATTAGGGGAGCGCAAACTGCACCCAGCGCGAAACCGGTATACACCGACGTGCGGTACGTATATAACGCGGCGGCTCTCGAGATTTCTGTAAATTACTGTGCGGAATCGTAGCCAATCTGCGTTGCACCGAGAGAGAGAGAGAGAGAGAGAGAGAGAGAGAGAGATAAATTTATTTCGTGCTCTGGGACAAACGTCCCCTAAGCGCACCGTGCTCGCAACAAACAGGCATATTACAATCAGGCAAAGAAAAAATACAAAATAATAAACTAAAAGTAGAAATAATAACTAAAACTAAGACTAGAAACTAGACTTAAAAACTACAACTAAAACTAGGAAAACGCAAGCGCAAAGAAAAAAGCAAACGCACAAAGCACTAAAAAATAAAATAAAACAAGAAAAAGCAAAAAAAAAAAAAAGAAAAAACCGCACGCAAAAACCCCCTACCGCTTATCAGTACGATAGACGCAAACGCAAAATCTCCCTAAACGCCACCTTAAAGCTCGCCAGCGACTCCAGCTGCCTGACCTCCACCGGGAGCGAATTCCATAAAGTGCAGGCCGTCACCACGAAGGACCTGCGGAAAGTTTCTGTGCGAAAAAGCGGGACCATACAACTCAACGAATCCTGCTGCCGTCGCGTATCGTGCGTGGTAACTGGAACCGGCCTCGAGATACGATCGAACAAATACCCCGGGGCACGATACATCCGGCACGCATAAATAAACGAACCTAACAAATACTCCCGACGATCCGCGACCTTGAGCCACCCCAGCCTCCGATAATACGGAGTGATGTGCTCATCCCGCCGCACCCCATACACGAAGCGCACACCACGATTCAAGGCCCTCTGCAGCTTCAACTCCAACTCAACCGTGATATCAGTCAGCAAGAGACTGCAATAATCAATATGCGGCAGTACGAGCGACCTGACCAACAACCTCCGAACGTCCCCCGGTAACCGGCCACGACACGACTTAAGGCGATACACGATCGAATTTATTTTCCCCGAGACACGCAACACCTGCTCACGCCAGCTTAGCGTACTCGACAAAATAACTCCCAAGCACAGCACCGACCCCGACAGCGCAACAGCAACCCCCTGCACAACAATCGCCGGCAACACAGCCTCCCTCAACGAATTAACATACCGCGCCGTACCAAACATTATCGCCCTCGTCTTCGCAGCATTCAAACGCAGCCCAGACACCCCCGCCCACTCACAGACCGCTCGAATGTCCCGATTTATATTGCCCACACACGCACCAATGTCAGCCGGAGCGCACGACGCATAAATCATCAAATCATCCGCGTAGACACTGTACGAACAACTCGAGAGCACCTCCCCGAGATCCCCAAGGAAAAGCGAAAACAGAAGCGGACCCAGCACCGAGCCCTGAGGAACCCCAGCCTTCACCACCCCCCACGACGAAAAATTCCCCTCCCGGTCATAAACCCGCTGAGTCCGCCCCCCTAAGTACGAGGCGAACCACCTCACTACCGAGCTCGACAATTCCAAGCCCACAAGCTTTGCAAGAAGCAGATCATGCGGCACACAATCGAAGGCCTTAGAAAAATCAAACATAACAACGACGGTGACCATTCGCTTATCCACCGCCAGCCGAACATCATCCACCACGCGGAGCAGCGCCGACTGGGTGCTGTGACGCTCTCTGAAGGCCGACTGATACGGATCCCGAAGACCCCGCGAATCCAAATGCAGAGAAATCTGCCGCGCTACCACCCGCTCAAGCCCCTTTGACAGAACGCAGGGCAGCGAAATCGGCCGACAATCCGCCGGAGACGCCGGAACCGCGACCTTGGGAATCGGACAGACCAGAATCCGCTTCCACTCAGCCGGGAAAACCGAACTCTCCAGCGAAAAATTGCAGAGATGCAGAACCGCCTCGCTAACAGCCGGCCACGCAATTTGCAGCATCTTCGCAGAAATCCCATCGCAACCAGCGACGTTCGCCGTCGTAGCCGTAGAGAGAGAGAGAGAGAGAGAGAGAGAGAGAGAGGGGGGCGATATATACGAGCACACGCACTATACGACGACGAGCTTGACGCTGGAAATTTTGACGATGAATATAAATCGACCGAGTGCGCGCGAGTTTAATTGGATTTTCCTAGAATCGCGGAAGTCGTGTCTCTATGCATGAGGTCGTTGTCGATGTTTCACGGTTTTTCGTCGATGACGGAACATGAAACCTTCGGCTTACCGCGCGCTGACCGGCAAATGGAAGTTTTGTTTACGGTATCGTTCTTGTGTTCACGGTATTGTCATTCGACGGATCGTATTTTCATGTTTTCTTATTTTTGTCCTACTCAGAAACGTTCAAAATATATAAACTTCTGTTTTTCGAACGTCTATCTTGGATCTCGGGCTCCTAAATATGTGCATTTCTGAGATCCTAGGCTAATTTCTCGACGCGACTATGGTAATAATCCTCTATTAAAAAGTGCATGAGCAATCATTGTTGTCAATATAACTCGGCCTCTGATTGGTCGTCAAGATCAGCCGTTCGTTGTTTAACAGCGCGAGATTTGACAGTTTGTCGTAATGAGCGCTGCAGCACTGTTTAACCTACGGTGACCCCGATTTGGGCGGTTTTCGGCCCGGCGGCCAGATCTACGATTTCTGACAAACTGTTCGGCCAAATTTTGTTTTTTTTTTTTTTTTCAAAGTCAACTTAAAAAGGGTTGTAACCAGTGTTTTCGGGGGTAGAATATGCGACTTGAGAACGATGGTATAGGTTAAAAGTCGATATTTTGAAAAAATAAATTTCGTGACCCCGATTTGGGTGATTTTCGGCTCGGCGGCCAGATCTACGATTTCTGACAAACTGTTCGGCCAAATTTTTTTTTTTTTTTCAAAATCAACTAAAAAAGGGTTGTAACCAGTGTTTTCAGGGGTAGAATATGCGACTTGAGAACGATGGTATAGGTTAAAAGTCGATATTTTGAAAAAATAAATTTCGTGACCCCGATTTGGGCGGTTTTCGGCCCGGCGGCCAGATCTACGATTTCTGACAAACTGTTCGGCCAAATTTTTTTTTTTTTTCAAAATCAACTAAAAAAGGGTTGTAACCAGTGTTTTCAGGGGTAGAATATGCGACTTGAGAACGATGGTATAGGTTAAAAGTCGATATTTTGAAAAAATAAATTTCGTGACCCCGATTTGGGCGGTTTTCGGCCCGGCGGCCAGATCTACGATTTCTGACAAACTGTTCGGCCAAATTTTTTTTTTTTTCAAAATCAACTAAAAAAGGGTTGTAACCAGTGTTTTCAGGGGTAGAATATGCGACTTGAGAACGATGGTATAGGTTAAAAGTCGATATTTTGAAAAAATAAATTTCGTGACCCCGATTTGGGCGGTTTTCGGCCGGGCGGCTAGATCTAGGATTTGTCACAAGCAAAACGACAAATTTCTTTTTTTTTTAATCAACTAAACAAGAATTTTTTAGTTGCGATTTACCCTTTTAAAGCTTTATAAGAGCGCAGCGGCGCAAAGGTATCCTCTGGCGAGCCTCTGGTGATCGACCCACCTTAAGGTGGCCAAAAACAGTACCTGTACCCTAATTGCCTGAGAGGAAAACAATGTTTTATGGTTTTTGCGACGAAAATTAATGTATATAGCAATGCTCTCGGTACTCGGCATTGTTATCCTATAGATTTTTCTCAGTGCCGATGAACCGGCAATCATCGTAGATGGAGACAACTAGTCTCGACATCTGAGAATTTCATACACCGTAGCACATTGCGCCGGGTTCGCGTGCTCGGTGCATATAATTAAGCGTGAGTCCATACGCTTGGACAAACAGTGTGTCAGCGCAGGTTGGGTATAATCTGGCGACGTATCCGGCAGTTCTGTGTGTCACGGGTCCGTGCAGATTCACGAGAAATCACGAATACCGCAACCCCATGAGCGACGGTGTAGCTCACGAACGCTCGGGGTAGGATACTGTCCCTCTCTCTCTCTCTCTCTCTCCCTCTCTGTCTCCCACTGTAGAATCGTTGCACATTCGCTGTGACGCGACGTCAGCGACGACGACGAGGACAGCGACGAAGACGACGGCGACAGTGATGACGATGGGTTCAGCACAGGTTTGTGTACACGTGCAGCGAGGATACGTCGAAAGTGCGGACAATGTTGAGCGTGATAGTGGTCCTACGGCGCGTTGTATCGGCAGTCGACAAACGGGCGACGGCTACGCCATGGCAATGTCTATACACCACCCCTAGGAGGCTGCGGCGTATATATACACCACCTCGTCGACCCTTTGGCCCCCCAAACAATTACCGAGAGGGTCTCCTCGATTCGCATTACCGGGTACTGCAGTCACGCGTAGGAATGCTACGCTCTCGACCCTGCGGCACACACCTTTAGCCGTGGTCGAAGACGACGACGCAGGGACGGCGGCTGCTGCTCCTCATTAATTTTCCTTCGCCCGATGCCCGCGCAAAGCTTCCTTAGTCTGTTAATTCCTTGTTAAGGCGAAGCTCGAATGCCGGCGCGAAAGCGCACAAGTGCGGAATGAGTGAGAGGGTTTGAACTGAACTTCGGCGTAAGTCCCACGTGCTTCATTGGACGCCAAATTGATCCCGTTTAACGGGCTAAACTGATTCTCTTGAATTCTAATGCCGCAAAGAAAAATGTAGCCAAAATTGACTGAAGTCACTTTACAGTTTCTAGGACCACACTGAGAAAAATTCAGGGGATAACAATGTCAAATATAATGTTCTACTATATAAATAGTCACAGGCACCATCATTTGGCAGCCGGTTTAATTATTTATTAGTTGCGGGAACCATAAAAGCATTGTTGTCGTCTCAGACAACCATACATTTTTCTGAGTGCACCGTGATGATAACTTTGGGTTTGGATATCCCAAGATGTAGATGCGAAAAAATAATATCATTTTTTTTTTTTTTTTTTCGTGTTTGCGTATTTATTTAATTAACCGCGCCTCGATCTCGTTGACGCTCGCAGACAGCCGCCGTCACTTTCGCGTCTGTTGTCGCATTCGCACGACAGCGCGAATAATCGGCGCGCAAATGCTGCGACGTATAAGCGTGGACTAGTCCCGCAAAGGCGAATTAATAAGCCGGAAAACGAGTGCCGCACGTGAAAGTCATAATGACGCCTAGGCTGAAGGGAAAATGTAAAACGGATAAGGTATAAGCATTGCAGTCGGGGAATTGAGAAGAACGAGCCCGCGCCGGGGCGAAAGGGCGAGAGAGGGCGCGGCGCGCGCCAGACGCGCGAGGCTGAACCGTCAGCTTTCGCTACTCGCTTGCGAGAAATAACTATAATGGAAAAGCGGCATAAAGTTGGAGTGCCTGGCGTGTTGCAAGCCGCGACGCCGTCGGGCGAAAAAGAAGAAACAACTTGTCACATTTGCCAACTATAAAAAATGCGAGGCGTCGCGCTGCTGGTGATCGCTGTGAGGGGAAGGGGGGGTTGAAAAGCAGAAAAATATATATGTTTCGACCGGAAACTTTGATTATCATAGTCTCGTGCGTTTTTTCATTCCCTCCCCTCCTGCTGAGACACGCCGAGACCTTTCTCTCCAGACAAGGATTTGCTTTCGATGAATTTTACTCCTCCGGGCTTTTCGGAATTGTGCGCGCGCGGCGCAAAGTTTTAACAACCAGGCCGCGCGGAAACTTTTCCGCGTAAAAGCGTCGAAGTCCGTACACCCACCCGTCGAACACGCGCGAGCGTTCGATTTCGTCCCTCTTGACGTAGCCACGTGAGCCCTTCGGTCCGACCTCTCTCGCAAAGCGCTAAAATTTTCCCTGGGGGCTTTGAACCGTTGCTGTTGTTTTCCGAGCGCTTCGACTTCGTCCATTTTCCGAATTTTGCGATCCCGGAGCCAGACGTCAAAACAGTCCGTGTAAAATAACCGCGCGAGCCCGAGAGGTAAAAGCCATAATCCGCGGACGACGTTGCGGAGAATTACGCCACCTCCGACGTAGCGCAGCCAATACGTCGCGCCGATTCTCCATCTCTTCGCGATAAATCGTCGTTAACGCGTTTAACCGCGACCGCACCGTGTAATCCAATCACAATCTCCATCCGTTTAAAGCCCAGCAAGTTAGCGGCGGACTCATTGGGCCGTGAGAAGTCGAGTGGGGAAAGAGGGGTGGGGGCGGGAGTGGTGTTCGTTGTGCCGGAAATAAAAATGAGAGAAAGCGCGAATACGCCCGACAATCGGGTACAAATCCCGGGACGATCTCGGCGCTCGGGCGAGCGCTTAAACGTCCTCCCGCCACGGTGGTCGCTCGCCTTTTTGCCTTATGACGTCGGTGTGTGTGCGGCTCCGCACGAGCACCGCGGTAGCCCGCGTGTGTGTGATGGTGCATGCGTTACGCGTCGCGCGGACAGTCGCGGCTATTTCGAAATGAACGCCTCTCTCGCGACAACGCGCATAAGCATATATGCAAAGCTGCGCCGCCGCTGCCGGTGGGCGACGATGCCCGTCGCGGTATAACCGCAACAGCAGGGGCTTTGCAGCAGGAGAAAGAGCGGAGATAAAACGGACAGGGAGAGACACGGCGAGAAGGCGCAGAGCCGACGAGAGGGTGAAAGGGAAAGAGGAAGAGAAGGAGAGAGAGAGAGAGACAGAGAGAGACAGAGAGAGACAGAGAAGCACGAGCTTAATGAAAAATCGATGCACCGGAGAGCCGCGCGTAACCAGCGGCGGTAACGACGGCGCGCGGCGACGGCTGCGGAGAAGTCGCCAAGAGAATACGAAGCGTTGTATATAGAGCGCGAAGAGAGAGAGAGAGAGAGAGAGAGAAAGAGAGAAGGAGAAAGAGCGGGGTGGGAGAGAGAGAGAGAGAGAGAGAGAGAGAGGAACAGCCGCGAATGAAATCGCGCTTGGAGGGTTGGTCCCTCTCGCGGTCTGCCGCTGTTACGGTGGGATGAAGCCACGGACCTGCAGTGCCCCTCGTATCCACCCCCCCCCCTTCCACCTACCCCCTCACCTCTTGCCTCACCGACCTCCCCCGCCGTTTCCGCACCTTTCCCTGCGGCCAACTTTCTTCCTCCGCTCTCCCTTTGCGCACCTCGCCGCCGCTCTCTCGGTCGCACAATACCGCCGCTCCGGGGCGACGATAAAAATTCCGCAAGAATGCAAATTTTTCGCACGGATCTGTACTGAATCTCCCCGCGGGAAAATTAACAACGGCCGCGCCCCGGGGACACGGCGCGACGACGACGAGGTGGGCGGCGCGAGCTTAGCGGGATTTCGCCGTCGCCGCTGCTGCGCCTTTCCGCGCGCGCCGGGTGTAACGCGCGCAAAGCTAAGTCCCTTGGTTCGTTATCCTTGCCGCGCGGCGGGTGCGATCAGGGTCTTACATTCGCGGCTCCGCAACTTTGTCGGAATTCTGTGGTGGGGGTAGGTTCGCTTGTCGAGGTTCGATTTAGTTTCCGACGTCGAAACTGAATCCAACAACATGTCGTTGTTGTCGAGTTTCACAATTCAACGTAACCGAAAATCCGGTGTCAGCTGTTTGACAGCGCGGTCTTCCCGATCACTTTCCTATCAAATCGGATACTGTTGGCTTGTTGAGGTTCGATTTATTTTCCGACGTGGAAACTGAATCCCACAACATGTCGTTATTGTCGAGTTTCACAATTCAACGTAACCGAAAATCCGGTGTTAGCTGTTTGACATAACGGCCTTCCCGGTCGCCTTCCTATCAAATAGGATAGAGTTTGTTGTTAAAAATTACGAAGCGAGACATTTTTTAAATTTTTTACGCGTATATTGGAATTTCAATCATTATCGTAATCTAGATAGATGTAATCAAAGCCTCTTAATTACCCTGGTCAAGTCGCACGATGTCAATGATGACCGTTGGGTACCTTGGATGTAATACCCGACCGCAAAGACTCTGGCGACTACTCGAAGAATCGAAAATGTTTCTTCATTTTCAGTTCTTTGCCGGATCATGACTCATTATGCACCATTTTGCCGGATTGTATGTCACCCATTTAAATTATAGTATGTCGTGTATATTTTTAGCATTTATTCTATATATTTCCATGCGGGCTGCTTCTCCCATTGCAATTTCAGGACCAGCATGTAAGACCGTGGATGCGACGCACACTTACGGAAGGTCGGACGACACCGCCGTACCATTCGTCAGTGGTAGCGAGTGACGCGTGAGGCGAAGGGTTGAAACTGTCGTAACGGGGTCCGGGTAGCGCGCTATTATCACGCGGGTTGAGTTTCAATGGTAGGAAAAGGGAGAGACGCAACGCGCACCGTGTAACAAGAAAAACAACGCGGAGCTTTCATTTCGCACAGGCAACTCGGCTGTCGCAGTGAGAGACGGTAAAATGACGCGCGCAGAAAACGTGTTTTCGCGCGCGAACCGCAAGACGAGCCGCGAAATACTCTGATAATTACTGGTCCTGCAGCGGCGGCGCGGAGGTCGCTGCGGCAACGTTTTCATAACACGTGAACGACGTGTTTCCCAGACGTCGTGCGAAGGAAGAGAATAACTTCGCGGGATATGACAACGCGAGAGACTCGTTGAGCCGAACGCGTGTGCGCGAGCCTTCGCATAAAATAACGACGAACGACCGAATGGCACTCGTACGTTTCACCGTCGGGAAAAAGGTTTGTGTAACAAACATATTTTTTACGCTTTCGCGGGAAAAAGCCTTTGAGCATAATATTTGCTCGAGGTAATACGTGACGCGTACCTACGCGGAAACGACGTATACCTAACGAAAAGGTATCGCGCGCTCGACCGTGCGGCGAGTCTTTTACTCGTGTCTACGTCTCGTATCCTGTTTACGCATCCCTGACGTTACTATGTTTACGCGCCACCGAAGACCGTCGTGATGTATCTTCCGCGCACTGAATTACGATCATCGCCGTACACGGTTTACGCAATCGTTTTATCTTACGGTCTCGCCGTGCGCGATGCTTCGACGTGAAATGAAGTTTGCAGCGGTTGCCTGAATCGCGAACTCGCTCGGCGCTTCGCGATTGCGCGTTCGACTTACTGTTTCGCTACGTGCTAGTCACATGAATGCTTAGACATTGTGACCCACAGACAGATGTTTGGAGGAATTTTAGTTGTTTGAGAAATTATTTTATTAATTTAGGTGTGTTGTTCTCAAGGGCAAAAGAAACATGTTACTTGATATCGTAAAAAAAATCCGTTTATATTTTTCATTTGACTCATTTTCGATCTGCTATCATTCGAGCTTATAACCCTCACCCATATTTTCAATTTCGATTTTTTTTTCAACTAAATATTCCACAAAGTTCCGAAATGCAGAACTGTCAACCACTTTCTTCAATCGCTAAACAAAACCGCGTTGCAAGAATAGTTATTAACCAGCATCATTGCCGAGTCTAACGAACCCCCCTTCGACAATAAAAGTGTCTGCTCGGCTACTACATTTTCACGAAAAAAAACTGATAAATTCACGATGAAATCGCCGGTAAAGAATATATCGTATGCTTCCATTATTGGATTCTGTGGATTTTACTCTACAAAAAGCGATGTTTTTTTCATCGTCACTTAATCGAAAAGTGTGGAAATTATATGATTGAAACTGCGATTGAGATGATTTCACCCTGAATTGCATATAAAGTGTACAAAATGAGCAATTTTCGGAATTAAACTTCTAGAAAAAAGAGTCGGTAAGAAGCCGCACAAAAATTCTGGTGTACATCTGACATCATACTTAAATAGAAAAACCAAAATTTTGACATTTATCTAATACATGCCCTAGCGAGGCGACCACCTTAAGCGTCACACGTCTCGTAATTTATAGAAATTGATTCGAATACCCGAGACGAGCCGAACGTCGCTACCGACGCACGAGTGAACGCAGTGTCCATGTTGGGTCATTGTCGGTGATAATGTTCTCACCATGCTGCAATAGTTTAGAAGCGGAGCGTTGACTATTTTTAGTAATATGGAACGCGAGTTCGTAGCTCATAGTTAAAAACGGACGCGAGCGAGTAACAAAGGTCGATAATCACCGCGCCGCGTTCCCATTTTTCTTCCTCGCGAAGAGAGGAAGAGCTTTGTTCGAAAATTGGATGCAGAATGAGAGACGCGGGAAAACGGTATCAAGAGTATTATGAATACACGGAAAAACGCGCAGGATTTTCACAGAGAGCCGCATCGCGACGCATATACGCGACGCGTCGCACCGACCGGATATTATAACATTCGTTGCTGCGTCCATCGCTGTGTGTTTTTGTTTCGAGCTCGCGGCAACCTCTTTTACTCTGATTCTCCGATTTCCAAGAAATTCATAAGCCGCGTGTACGTCAACGTCTGTTTTGACGTCGTTCATGCGATGATCTTTTCGCGCCGAGTGGTCGAAATCGTCGTTAGAGGGATCTCACACGGTTCAGCCGTCTATTTGTGCCAATTTTCAACATACACACATTACCATGACGACGTGCGATGACGTCACCGTGTACACGTCTACCGTGGGCGAATAACGGAACGGAAAATTAAGTTTTGATGAGGGAAGTTCCAGTGGCAATTGGACGGCTGTCGAGTAAACCGCGCGCGCAGGTCGACGAACTTCGTTTCCGCACAATGTTGGAACGAGGCTAGGGCCAGGATATTCGAAACTATCGTGTAGTCCCTGATAGTTAGACGTTGCCTTCCATTAATCAAGGTTGCCGTCGTCGCGACGTCGACTTTTCCGTAGCTGACAGCTCGGGCAGTCGAACTAAACCGGAAGCTACACTGTTAAAAATCCGATGTTGAAAATTGACCCTTCGCAGTGTTGATGGAGTCCACACCGTGTCAACGACTAGTGTTCAATGACTGGTGTCGATTTGCATTATAAACTCAAATTTAAAAACACATTTTAATTGAATACAGTTGAATGAAATTCAACCAGATCGTCGGATTTTGTTCGTTTAATAAGTCATCACTGATAGATAGCATTTTATGAATTTTCATTATCTTATTCCAAACATAAATATGTCGACAGTTTCATGAACGGGGACAACAATTTTGACAAACCTGATTATGTGAATTTGACAGCATGGACTCTCTTACACCGGGAAAAATAATTGGTTAATCCAACAAAACGCGCGGTAGCGGGTGGCGAAATAAATATTTTGTAGATTGGACAAAATATTTAATTGTTCCAAGCAACTGGTGATAGAATTAAAAAAATCTTGATTAGCATTGCCAAATATTTTGTCCAATCTGCAAAATATTTATTTCGCCGCCCGCAACCGCGCGTTTTGTTGGATTAACCAATTTTTTTTCTCAGTGTAACTTCAAACGGGTTGAAACTGATCAAAGTCTACACCATTAGGTTTCACACCCAGGATTTCTAACAGCGTCCGCGAGCGCGTCAGCGTCACAAGGAAAATCGTGTGTTCTCCAATCGACAGCTGTAATTTCGACCTTGATTTCCCCCAGGATAAAAATTACGTATGCATTATCCCGTTTCCGGGCTGCGCACGCGGTTCACCAGTTTAAGCTGGACGCGCGGCTGGTGCGGGGCACCGGATACTTAGGCACATTGCGAACTAACTGATTCGCTTTAATATTCACGTGTCCGCGCGCGGCTAAGGTTTCAGCGCAGCCGGGTTACTCGGAGAAACGGGGCAGGCAGCGCTTACAAGGCCGGAAGGATGCTCACCAATACAACAGCGCCGGGACAATGCAGCGCGCGGGCTCAGCCGCTGCCCTCCAGGTCTGTATTATAAACTACCAGTGGTTCTCATCGCCGAACCGAGCTTTTCGAGGCGATGGACGGAGGTGAACGACTCGATGCCCCGGGCTCGATGGGACAACATTTAGCTACACTGTTAGAAATCCAGGGTGTTAAACCTAATTGGTGTGGACTTTTGATCAGTGTTAACCCACTTGTTGTTAAAAGTAGCACGTTACAGGGTGTCAAATTCACATGATCAGGTGTGTTCAAATTGTTGTTTTCGTTCCTGAAACTGTCGACACATTTATGTTTGGGACAAGATGATGAAAATCGATAAAATGCTATCAATCAGTGCCGACTTATTGAACGAACGAAATCCGACGATGTCGTTGAATTTTATTCAACTGTATTCAATAAAAGTGTGTTTGAAATTTTGAGATTATGATGCAAATTGACACTAGTTATCGAACACTAGTCGTTGACACGGTGTGGATTCTATCAACACTGCGAAGGGTCAATTCTTAACACTGGATTTTTAACAGTGTACGAAGACATCGCCACGAGGCTCGGAATCGCAGTGGGATTACTCTGCATTATCATCTCCACGTCATTTTCCTGGTAGCGTTAATTTGTAAATGGGTCCATTATCGTCGTCATCGCTTCGCTCCTCGTGCTCGTCGGCGAATTTTAATACCGCGCCCTTTGAATTGAAACACGACAAAAATGAATTCAAGCCCATCGGCTTTTAAATCCATTACGTGTTACAGCCCCGGGAAAACGCCGGATTCAGCCTGCAGCCGACGCAGTGTTACATCGAGATTTCGATCACAATATTCGCGAAATCCCCAACGGGACTGGAACCACTCGGAGGGAAGTGCATTGTGCGAGGTGGCTCAGGTGCGAATGAGACGCGAACACGCACACGCTTCGGCGCTGGAAATTATCGTCGAGGCTATTTAGCACGATTTTCAACGTAATTAGAGGGCAAATAGTGCGAAGAAAAAGGTTAAATTCAACGCGATTAAATTAAGGTTCGCCGTTTTAATTGGCAACGTTTCTACGTAACGTGTTTCAACACCTTTTGATGTTGTAACTTTTTTCAATTCCTTTTTTAAGCAGCTTGTACGCGTGAGAGAATAACAACGCGTCGCTGCAGCCGAGGGAGAAAAATCACCGTTGATATATAGGCGTCACACGAGATACCGAGGATAACACGCGAAAAAAGGGAGAAAAATCGTTCTGTTCCCTCTCAGCGCTGTCGATACGCCAACCGTGTTTAAGCCGCGGAAAGATAATTGTACGTGTACGAATGGCGCGAGAGGATTCCACGAATAGCTCTCTGCGCGCTGGAAGTGGTTGGACAGTAGCTGCGAATCCGAAGCCCGTCAAGAATGAAGAATATCTATCGTGTGTGTCCAAAGACCGTGTGCTCGGCTCGACGGACGTGAGTGTTTAACTTTTACTCGCGGAATATTAACCCGCGAGGATATCACGTTTCCAAAACGTTTTTCAACTTGCGTTAATATTTGCCAGAGTGCAAAAATTATAACGCCGGAAAGTGCATCGCTCGTGTAAAACAGAAGCCGCGATATAACCCCGTCTGACCACATTCGACCTATTCCACTTCGACTTGGAGAAAGATTTTCATCCGCGCAGCTGCTTAGAGCGTAGAAGTCGTTCCAACTGCTTTTCACATATAACACGTGCGCATTGTGCTGCTGGGAGGTGTTCTTGCTATAACCCACTTCGAACAAAAAAAAGCTCTCACAATTCTGCCGGATAAAACGTCAGTTCGCGAGGCAAACCGACTCGTCAGTGGGATCTTTTTGGGAAGCAACGTCGAGTCAGACACGCGAAAGGGTTTATGCAAATCCGCGGGCATATACGTTCCGGCGATAAACACTCAAAACTGAATCTAAATCCTGGAGGTCCAGCTGTCCGTCGGCGCACGAAACGTGCTTCCCGCGTGCTATATTCATGATTTTCTCTATACGAGGCAACGTTTACCGTCGTCGCACGCGGCCGAGCGGGTGTTGAGAGCAGCCGCGTACACATGCACGTAGGTAATTAGCGCGGAAGAGCCGCGCTCCTGGGTAGACACGGCCAGAGAGCCAGTCTTTATGCATCCAGCAGGTACATTACCTGTCTATTTCGCGTTCTTTTTTTCCTCTTCCTCTTTTTTTTCGTGCCAGACTACGGAAGCGTGTGTGGCTTCGCTTTTACTACACCTGACTTGCCACGCAAAAAATGCGGCGAAATAACCGAGAATCTCCTGTATGCACTGCCGCTGATGCAGCGTGTACATCTCTGAACATCAGACCCAACTGTTTGGAGCTTTATAATGCATGAAGAATGAGCGGTGCTCGTTTGCCCGGATTACCAGGGCGACCGGTTATTGACAACTCAAACGTAGTCGACGTATCAGACTAGAATGCTCGTCAAAGTTGTACTGGGAAGTCGTTAAACAATGAAAAGTGGTTGAGTACCTGTGAGGTTTTTTTCGTGTTACTTCAGGTATCAACTTCGCAAAACTAAAGGAAATTTTATACCAATTTTATAGAATTTTTTATTTTTCGAAACAAATATTCTTTTCTTTACATTTTGTCGAATTTTACCAAATCAACTGAAAGGTTCTTCAGACGAAAAATAATATACAGTACCGCTGCGTACCGAATTTGGCAATAATCAGTAAAATGGTCCGGATTTTACACAATTTTGAATTTTACAAAATTTTCGATCACGTTCTAACTTCCGTAAAAAAGCTGCAAAGTAGAATGCACATTGAATCCTAATTGGGATTTCCGTTTTTCACAAAGCTACCTTTATGAAGAAGCCAGAAAATAAATGAATATGCTTCCTCATAGAGGTTGCTTTGTGAAAAATATAAATTACTGAGGAATGTGCAAAGTTTGTCAGTTGTTTTTCAACAAAAGCTACAAAGTAGTACTTTGAAAATTGCTATATCTATCGATTTCGGCTTCCTCATAGAGGAAGCTTCTGCCATATCATGAAAAAGATTTAAAAAAAGTTGCAAGGTGCCTCCTATGACAAAGCCTCAATACATAAATAAGCTCCCTCATAGAGGTGGTTTTGTAAAAATCGAAATTACTGAGGAAGCCACGTGCAGAGTTCTAGTTTGTTTTGTTTGTTTCCAGGTTGACACGATTAATTGTTTTCCGATGAATTCGCAGAACCACAGAGACTGTAAAAATGTTGATTATAGGTTTTTTTCGTGCATTGACACACGTATGTCGGTTGGTTTTGTGCTTTTTTTGCCTGCAGCTTCCCCGGTCGTTTAATGGTCTTTCGACATCCAGCTCGCGCGCGAGATACCGAGTGTTCGGAAGGCAGTTAACTCGAGGTGGAGCACAAAAACTGACGAGTTACGGAGACTGCTCCACATTCACTTCGGGCGTTCTGCACTCTCCACGCCCCTCGAGTGTTTTCCCTTCGCACACACATACACACGCATACACACGTACGCATTGCGCACGCACGCACGCAGACGGTTGCTCGGCGCTCGCCGGATCGTTACACATCCGTTGGCCAATGCGAAATGCCTTCCGTCGACACGTGAAAAGCATTTGCGTTATTCATGGCAGGTGCTTTATACCGGGACTCGAGCAAGAACAGCGGTAGCCGTAACTGAGGAGAAAAACCGTTTTACCGTGAACTACCGCCGTTTTTTTTTTCACGGATCTGCGAATATATTTTCCCCCGAAATCGAATTAAAACTAATTTCTCGCAGATTAACGGCTATTAAAAAAACGACCACCCGGAAGCGAGTAATCGATCTCGGGTAACACACGTGATCTTCCGATTTTTTCCCGCTATCGACATGAAATGTTTCGTCAAGTCCGTCGAAGTTGAGCGATTCGAAATATACCTGAAACACAGAACGTTTCTACGACTCCAGTAATGTCTTAAGGGGAGAAATATCTCTAGGAGCGTGAAAGATAGGTATCCTTCGGGAATTTTTTTAGAGAGGATAAAATGATCTGATCATTTTCAAATTTGCATATGAGTTTCTTGTAACTGTCAAGTTTAAAAAAGAATTTTTGCTGAGATGACTAACAAAATGGCGGTGTTGTTAAGGGTCTTCGGACACCTGTCGTCCGCGACATCGAAAAGTGCTGCGGGTGTCACACTTTTCTGTCGATCTGAAAACGATTTAATGAGTGTCATTCGTTTACTAACATATTAAGGGGAAGGATGTATCTAAAAAATGATTAAAAAGTTCAAAATTGAACATTTGGGAGCCTTCTTACTCCAGAGGCCGAATTTTCGACCATTTTATCGACATATGTGACCCCATGAAAATTATTTATCTACATGCTACCTTTCTAATTTTAGGTATATCCTTCCGATAATATTCCTGAGAATAACCTCCCAAAATTTCATCCAAATCGGTCAATAACTTTTTGAGCTACAGCACGAGCAGTTTTTGAAAAAGTAGTTTCGAGATAATCGCGATTAAAGTTTCAACGCGCCCCTGTGTTTAAGTGTCCCCGCGCTCTATACTATATGCGATAACTCCGCAAATACTCAATATTTTAAGTTTTCCTTTGGTCGGTATATTCTTTGGGTATCACACTTTCAAAATATGTAAAAAAAAATGTTGATTTTTTGAAAATTCTAACGGTATTTCTCTCCTTAAAATGTTATCTCTCGCGCGAGTTTGCTGCAGGGCTACCCAAAATTCTCGATCCGCTACCAAAACGTTCCAAAGTTGCGCGGAGTTTCCAGACCGTGAGACGCACGCAGCGATAGGAATAAAGAGACAGGGTCAGGCGGACAGAAGGGTAGGGAACGGAGGGGTCGGGGGGGAGGGGGGCGAGGGACGAAGGAACAGTGTTCACTTGTTGTTCAGCTGTGCTTGCAGGTCGAAGGCCCCCGGTAACATCAGGGCGCATCTGAACTTCCAGTTTAGAATTCACGAGTGCTGACTGTGTATTGCACGCGCCGTGAGCGCCGCTGGCTAACTTTCTTGCTGTTCCTTATGTGCATACTACGGCGAACGGGGACACCTGAGTCCCGCGCCGGCAGCGCGCGGTGCACGAAACGTCATTCATTTTTCTCTCCCCTCTTTGTTTCGCATTTTCAAGTTTTGTGTTTATCGCGCGTGGCCGCTGCTCTCTTCGTCGGTGCATACACTGTTAGAAACCCAGGGTGTTGAACCTAATTGGTGTGGACTTTTGGTCAACACTGCAAATGGTCATTTTCTAACACCGGATTTTTAAGGAGCTTGGATACTCAACTAAAAATGATAAGCATAAGCTTAAATATTTGGAGGATATTCTTCGACTAAAATTACATCTCCATGACAAATATCTTTTCAAACACCTGAATGGTTATCGAGAAATTAATTACTGTAGTTCTGCTCTTATACACGTAACATAGGGAAATCAGGCAAAAGTTAGGCTACAACCCTAGAAAGCATAGCAAAAATATTAAGAATCGAATAAAAATAGACGCAAATAATTCTTGACGTCTTTAGGAAGAACTGAACTAAGTTTAAAATCGATCGTCTACATATTTATTGAGCAATTGTAGAAAGAAAACACCTTGATCTGAATCCTGATTATAGATGTTATAGGTAAAGCGTGATTGCCAAATTTCAACATTGTTTATCACGTATTTGTCTATCAATTAATCGAAAAATAGCTGAAAACACTTAAAAACAGCTAATTTAATATACGCCACTATTTGTTTGCGTAAACTCGACTTATTTACGAGTATTTGATTACTTGATTATTTAACTATTTGAGGTTGGCAGCCGCGTTACTAGCTCTCGTGAATACGCATAGGCGTTCCCCTCTCGCCCCCTGCTCCGCAAAGACGGTATTCATCCTTCTTAACAGTGTACCGATCGGGCGAGTCGGAAGCGCACGAAGGCGACGCAGGACTTTATCCCGCGACATTCCTTCGTCGTTACAGCGGGAAAAAAAGAGAGAACCGAGAGATTCGAATTCCAGCCATTAACCCGTTGTTGCAGACGCCGCTGTATATCGGCGTTAAAATATACCGTAATGGCGAAAGTTAATATCGCACACGAGCCCCGGAGATGAGAGGGCCGAGAGAGCCGCGAGAGTAGGGTGGCCAGTGCGGAACGGCGAATTATTGGTCGACGAACCGGGTGACCTCGCCGCGGGGTAAAACCCCTGGCGAGCTTCCAGCAGAACGAAATAAGTGTGCTGCTGCCGCTGCCGCTGCTGCTGCTGCTGCTGCCGCTGCTGCTGCTGCTGCTGCCGCTGCTGCTGCTGCTGCTGCTGCTGCTGCTGCTGCTGCTGCTGCTGCTGCTGCTGCTGCTGCTGCTGCTGCTGCTGCTGCCGCCGCTGCTGCTGCTGCTGCTCCTACTACTCCTTCTCTCTTCTGGTGGACGGTTTTATACGTCATACAGCGGTGTAACGCGCACGCGATCTACTCTATATATCGATGAAATCGTTTGGTGGTCGACGAGGGACCGGTGGAGAATACCCGTTTGCAGAATTTCGCCTCGCTCGAAACGTCGGTCCCCCCCCCCCCCCCTGTCCTCCGTTAAGTTCGTCTCGAAGTACCGATCACGCGCCTCGAATAGCTCTTCTTCTTCTCCTTCTTTGTACTTTTACGCCGAAGTGCGGGGACATAAATCGTCCTTGGGCGACAGAAACGGGCGACCGATATACGCGGGGTGGAGGGGGGGGGGGGGGGGGGGTCGATGAGATCGACGTGTACTACGACTTCGAGCGTGTTTCACTCGGATCGCGAAGATCGACATTTTCTGGCACTGCGCGTGGCATCGGTGGTGGGGAACTTCGATTATTTTGGATCGGGTTGCTGCCTAATGCGGATTAAATGGACTTGATATAGCTGGCAAGGATAGAGCGGAAATTGAGGTGGATGGAAAATCGACCCCGTAGCGCGATTATGAATCCGGCACAGGATGACGACGTTCAACGTATAGCAGTAAGATCAATGCTGTTAGAAAGAAAGATGATCGGCTCCTAATATTTCTGATTTCTTTTTTTTCGTAATCGATTCTTCTTTATTCTATTATTGGCTCAGTTCTACGTCGATTCTCACAAGCGCATTCCCACTAAGCTCGCGCGGTATGAATTCTCCCGGTAGCATTCTTGAAACACGCCTGGCGTACTCTGCAAAGCCTCCGACATTCCTGATTCCCATTGAAATTGATAAGATCAGATAATGACGGATTTTCGTTCCGCTTGTCCTTGCAAAGAACATTTTTCCACGGTCCCGCTGATGCCGAAAAAATACACGGATCGTTTCATTGGATACACTGAGAAAAAATTACTTGAAATTTAATGTGCATGTACTGGACGATTTTATTCATAAGCTGGTATTCATAATTTACTGTACAAGTGCGAGGTCAAGTTTATTTTTGGTGCACTAATTGTTATATTTGGCTTTAATTTGACTGTAAAAGTACTTTAATATTGAAAATGTCCTCTAATTTAATTGCAAATGTATCTGAATTTTATATCACAATTGTCCATTAAATTCAATTGACGAGTTTATGGATTAAAATTCCCAATCTTTTCTGACAGTGTATAAATCGCGGCCAGTATCAGGATTGCATGAACAATCCTTTGGTTCAAAAGTTGTTATTTTACATAAAAAAAAAAGTGAACAACCCTATGTTGAGGTCGATTTCATGTGTTCGATCGCGAAGTACAGCGATTCCCGCGTTAGCAGAGAGGCACATTTGAAAAATGATGGAAAACTCTTAGTATCAGACCCAGGTGAACGGAAGCCCTCTCGCTTGTTTTCCGCTTTGTTGCTCGTTTCCGCCGCGCGCAATATGTATAAATAAAAAAAAAAAAAAAACAAGCAGACCAGCAGACGTTGGCTCGCCCCGCGGTCGGTCGTTTCCGGCTTTTACGTCGAGACTGCGCCGTACGAATGGAAAGAATCCTCGTCTCCTTTATGCTCCGTGTGCCTCCCGGTTACTCGACCTTTTGTTTACTCGCGGACCGTAACGTTTCGCGCGCGCGCGGTGCCCCCGTCGCCGATATGCTGCCCGCGACGTTTTGTTCCACGACGATTTGATACGAAGTCACGTACGCTCGATTCCGATAGATGTGGGTCACAAGGAATTTCCTCGGCCAAATATATATATACAGATATAGATATAGTACACATACTATACATATATATCTATATGACTGCACGATAATAATCAGGTTTGACCACCGGCAACTGCCGCAGTAATATCGTTCGGTCAGGAACATCCGCGTACGGACGATTTCCGTACGGTCCCGGCGCATTCAAAACTTTTATTTCCGCGTCTCACTCTCCCTCTTCTTCTCTCCCTCTCCCTCTCTGTCTCTCTGTACTTCGCTCCGCTGGCATGTGGAGAACCGGCGGGGTGAACCGGCGCGGGGGTCTTTCCGCCATGTTTATTTATCCAAACTTTATTTAATTTCTCGGTGCAGGACCAGCGCGCATATTCCGCAGCCACGGAGCGAGCGATGGGAGGGGGTAGGGGTGGTCGGGACTTTCGGGGTAATGCAAAACTTTGCTCAACTGCCGGTAGTGTTGCACCGGCTGGAACGAGGCTGATACGCCGGATCGCGCTGCTCGCGCGCGCGCGCTCGCCTCGTGCTGCGCGCTGAGGCTCGGCTGCGCGCCACCAACCCCCGAACGGTCCTCGAGTTCTCGCATAACGACGACACAAAAGTCCGTGCGGTATGCCGCTGGCTTCTCTCCTATCGCGTGAGCATGCCGAGTTTCCAATTTCAGATATAAACACTAATAGGGGCGGAGGGGGCGGGAGGCGAGGCAGGGGTAGATACGGAATTAGGGGGTGGAAGAGAGGGTGGTCAGGGGGCGGACCAGGGTGAGCGAAAAGGAGAACAATTCCTCCCTTCCCCCCCCCCCCCCCCCGTTAACTCGAAGCACGCGAGCTCGACAAATTTCGCAGATAGTTGAGTGAAGAACGACGCGCGGTAACACCGAGGCAAATAAGTACTTTGTATGCATAATCCGCGAAACGATAACTCGCGGAAGCTTCGACGAAATTTATAAAGAGGACGTGTCGAATGTCTGTGCGTGTGCGTTGTAACGTGTACGGCTACGTGTAACTTATTTCCCGGGTTGATAGCAAAGCGCGGCCGGGGATATTTACATAATCGATAAGAGGTCAGAAGGGGTGTGGCTTTTGATTCCCTTTGGCTTTGGCCGTGGCCCCGTAATTGTGCGGTAACGAGACTCTGTTGCGGCCATCGTTACAGCGCCGGCTTCTCGCGCCTCGGGACTACTCGTTTTGGCCCTTTCGCCCTGTGGCCTCCGGGTCATCCGCGTTGAGAGTACGAGGGATGCAAACACCTGGCAAAATATTTGTGGCGCCGGAAGGAACGGGAGGCAGTCCATGGAAAAGATTGTACAGGATAGTTCAAGGGTAACGAAATATTGGGCAGTGGTAGCAGTAGTTAGTAACCCAGATGGAAATATTTATATGTGAAATATATGTCGCCGAAAAGTCCTATACGTCGCATACATTTTTATATACAAAATATATGTTGCATGTAGAACTATTTGGCGACATATATTTTATGTATAAATATTTTTCTATGTCGGAAGATTGCACACTGAGAAAAATCCATGGAACAATGCCGAATATAGTGAATGCTGCTATATGATATAAGTCACAGGTACTATAATAGCCGTGAATGCTGATATATAAAATAGTCACAGGTACCATAATTTACTGCCGGTTACAGTAATTATCGTCGTGAAAACCACAAAGGCATTCTTGCCCTCTCGGGCAAATACGTCCTATATAGCACAGTCGATCATACATTTTTCTGAGTGCACACGAACAAGCTCGCAAAATTTAAGCGTCCAATTATGCGATAGTTCGGCAGTGGGAGGTCATTATAATTTAGGTACTTCGGGGGCATGTCGTTACTTTCTTTGCGCATCGCGCAGTTGCCGCGCTGCTGTTTAGGATCGCAGCTCATGCTCCGCTCGAGCTATCAATTTTCAGGTCCGCGGCTGGATACAGGTAATTTCGGTGCGCGCAACTATCGTGGACGTGTTCCGCGATCATGACCTCTGTCTATAGCAACGCGAACGGGAGGAACCGTCCGCGCTATAGCTCACTGACCAGGTATAATTATCCCCAAGACCGTGCATTGTCGTGTTGTTTCCGATAGAGTATCATTACTAATTGAGGTAATCCTCCTTTGATCAACGGAAACGCTTATTATTATCGTCAAATATGCACACATAGTCTGCTTCAATGATTCGTAATCGCGTGATCCGAAGAATCAGTAGAAGAGACTCGGAAACACGTCCGAGCACGGAGAGAAAAACTCGTGTTACTACAGCAAGCCCTATGCTACTGCAACAAAATTTGTTTGCTAAAATAGTGACAACATATCTTTTTGTTGCGGTAACATATAGCTTGCTACGTTTGATTTGCTATCCGAGCAAATAGCATTTGCTAATGCAGTTTAAACATCTTTACTGTCATCAACGCTTTGTTTGCTATGATAACTCGGACCATTTGCAATTTCTGCGTTATTGTTTTTCGCGTAAGTCAATGCAGTATAGCTACATATTGGCTTGTCACCATAGCCAATATGTTTTTGCTATCAATACATAATTTTTGCTACAAAAGCATCACAATTAGCCGCGGCAGCAGGAAAACGGGCAACAAATACATTTTTGTTGGATTGACATGAGGATTTTTCTCCGTGAGCAAATCGCAGTGAGAGTGTCGATCGAGCAAAGAAGAAATTAAGAAACGTCGCGGTTTTAACGGCCAGCTTTATGCACTACACTAGTGCAATTATAACCTCGCGAATAATTTCCACCGGGTCGGCGCAGGCACAATGAAAACTCCATTTGAATTCACGACGTAACTTGTGAAACCTTTCGCGCGCGACAACCCAAAACAAAGTCTCGGGGGCGCCAAACCAGGGGACTGCGCACTGAGTCCGGGCTGCGAAGGGCTCAGTCGAATTAACATTTCCAAGTTAAACACTCAGCCACGGGCTCGGTCGGGCACGTATTGCCTCGTGACTCCGACGACCAGACTCTCCCCTGCCCCCCCCCCCCCCCGCTCCTCCCCCCACTTTGTCGCCGCCGCCTTCAGCGGGTCCTCAGCATCCAACAGGCAGGGCGGGGGCAAAACGAGTTTTGGTTGACTCGCGGTTTCGAGGCAGCCGACGCGCTCTAACTCGATCCTAAGTAATTTTACCGAGGCGAGCCGGACGGGGAGACCGACGTCGGTGCAGGAGCGTGAGCGTTTTCGGCTTTCCCGTTCGTTTCACGTCGCTCCACCCGCGCTCAATGCCGCGCGCGGTAGTTCGCAGTCCACGCGCCCCCCACAGTTGTTGCTCGCGCCACCGTCGTCGTACACTTCCGCTCTGCCACTGTTGCTCGACGAGAAAATTTCCGTCGGCAAATTACATTGGCCCGCGAAAACCTTCTATTTGGTTATGGAGTTGGCTGTGCGCGAACTCTTTATTTTTCGCATTTGCAACTGTTTTTCACTCGCGCTACGATGCAACGTGACAAAACGCTGTCATGGGTTTTTGGAATTTTCTGACGTTCAATTGTATCGTCAATTTTTTTTTCTTTTTTTTTCTGAGAGCATCAAATTATTCGTCGATGGTAAAATATGCCAATGCGTCGGTTCACGGAAAAAGTATGGCTGACGATGGCAGAATGATGAGGAAATAATAAAAAGAAAAACTTTGTTTGCTGCGTTTGTCCGGTAACACATCGAAATAATGGACGGAGCGTGAAGCGTTAGTTTGAACTTTTTTCACGATAACGCCAATTTCGAATTTTTTACCAATAAACATTTCACTGTATTTTTCACAAGCCCTGGAATTGTAATCCGGTATATGCAGTACATAACATCTGCAAACAGACAATGGTTCGCGCAATGCATGCGGAAGGCTGAATTTATTTTAAAAATCAATATTTCCGACATTCCCAGAAGAACAGGGTGAAATGACACAGGGTTTCATTATATTCCGCGTGGAAAAAGAAGTTTGTAATCAACGCTCCTCACCTGTAACTAATTCTTTACTGAGAGAGTGGAAATATCGATTTCAAAATAATCTTGGCGAAAAAAAAGATGCAACATTTTTTAATTTGCAATATGATGCAAAACTTCCTCTTTTATCGTCGGTCAGCGAGGAGTCGCAGGTTGTGAAACAAAATCGCGCCATGTAACCCCGGCTGTGTCACGACATAATCATGGCTTATTACTAACTCGAGCTAATTGGCACCGGGGGCTCGTAGCCGTGTGAAATATGCAACGAACCAGCGGGACGTGAGCCGCATTGAAAACGAATATTGAATTTCGCTCTTTTTTTCCCGCGTTATATTTCGATAGCGCGCGCACTGCGTTATAGTCCCGCGAAAAAATAATATTGCATGTACTACCCGCGAGCAGCCGTATCAAACGGGATTACCCCCTTGGCGCACGAGGCAGATGAAAATGTTGCGTGTATTACAATTTTTTTACCCGTGTGAGATACCGAGGTAAAAAAAAATGTATAAAATAAATTTGTAAAAAAGCTCCCTTAGCTCGGATCGTAATTTGTATCTTCGTGTCTTGTAACAACGAAAGCAAAAAAAAGACATGAGCCCGCGGAACTAAGGTTGTTGCACTTTGCTGCGTTGGTACGAGTTTCGGTGTGTTCGCGCGCGCTCGCGGCCTTTTCAATTTCAACGCTTGTGCTGAGTCGTTGCTCGAGTACTTTCGCAAATAAAACAGTACGGGATAATGATAACGAGAAAAGGAGCTTCGCGTACAACGTGTGCTGCTGCTGTTGCAGCTACGGCTGCTGCTGCTGTTGCTGTATATACATTGGTCGTAGTTTTAAACATTCCGAGACGTCTATTGTTCCGACAAGAGGGTACTTTGGTATTATGTTTATCACTACGGCGGGTCTTCCTTTTCTTTTACACAGAACGAATTAATGAATATGCATGCTCGTGAGATCTTTAATTTAGCTGAATATATAAATATATATATATTTATAAATGTATGTATAAACGTCTCCTGGGAGCTTTTGTCGTGTACGATGCAGCAAGACAGGACGAAACCGATCTTCGTATAATATTTCCGAGTGATTTGCATAACGAGTGACAGTAAAGTACATGCATCGTATAAACGTAAGATACAGAACCGCGAGGAATAATCGTTTTTCATCCGAAACCTTGTGAAGTCAAATTAAGCGATGAAGCCCGAATGGCCGTTTAACGAGAGGGCTGTTGCCGTACGACGAGATTGCCAACCCGCTCCGGGTTTAACGTGAAACAGATTGCACTAATTTCTCGGGGTTTCCGGAAATGATGGTTCAAAGATTTTTACGAATATGGCTGTATCGCACTGTCCATCAACCGAACAAGACTGGCCGAGCCGACGAGGTCACGATATTGCAACATATCGTTAACAATATGTAAAACCTGTCTTACAATGTACACAATGGCTAACATACACAACAGCTCGAGGGGCTCATAATTCACCCATTGTTTGCCATAACCGGGCCCAAAACGGTTATTAAACACTCGGTACGAAGGAAAATATACAAAAGCCGGCGAAATTAATCGCCCTAAAGCTGATGATCGATTACGCATGAAATTTAGATTGTGGATCACATATTCATGTGTGTACTGGGGTTATCAGTGGCCCGCTACGAGTGCATACAGTGAATCATCCATCTGAACGCGCCAATGCGTAAATATTCCCGGGTATAAGGTGTGCGCCGTACTCACCTCGCTTGGAAGCGTGAAAGCTGTCCTGGGGCGATATCTCCTCAATCTGGGCGCTCAGCCTCGACCTCGGTAGGATGTCCCTGTTGGCGTTGATCTTTTCTACTGCGTAGCGAAAAGCCACCGACTGCTTGTCGTCCGACGGATGAAACAGCCCACCTGGGAAATCACGAGTGTATATAAGTATATTGTATATGTATGTACACACGCATTCAGGTATGATGCACACCATAGTGTGCATCTTTCGTATTAAAGTTGTTATTTTAACGACCTGATCTTTGCGCCGTCGCGTCTTGGTTATTTTACACACTTTATTTATTTCTTTTTCATCTTCCCCTGAAAACCATCTTTGGGATCCCCGCGCAGCGTGACACAGCAAAAAGTAGAAATAATATGAAATATGATCTAAACGATTATTCGGGAATATTTATTGCCAATACAAAATTTGCTGCAAGATGTTTATGGATACGCAAAAGGTCTGGAAATTCGAGATGCTGCCTATGGCTTCCTATACATGTGTAGTTTATTCCCATTTATCTGCCTGCGACATAATATACGACAGGAGAGATCCGCCCTCGTTATACGCGAGTCAGGTAAAAAATTCCGCGAACCGTGAATTTTTAAGGATGCGTGCAGGAAGGACGCCATATTTATCTCTTTAAGAGTAGCTTCTTCGAAGTTCCTTCCCTCTTTATCTTGACATACTTAATCAGTCGTTCGTTTCAACGCGAAACATGGCCAGGAGAAACAAACTGGAACCATGCAATTTGTTTCCTTATAATTTCACGGATTCTAAACATTATTTACAAAGTTTCCTCTATGAGGAAGCAAAATGCACTGTCAGAAAAAACTGGAAGTTTGAATCCATAAACTCGTCAAAAAAATTTGCAGTACAATTGTGATATAAAATTAACGTAATTTTATATCACAATTATAACGTAATTTTATATCACCCTTGCAATGAAATTGGAGTAAATAAAAAAAATGAAAGTACTTATTCTCAGTGTGGAGATCTCGCCTTAATAACACAATATCAATTTCAAATCAAACGGCAACCTTAATTCCGACTATCGCACTGCTTTCTGCAATTGTTTGCAATCGAAGACGAATTGAACGAAGGAAACAAAAACGCGGAATGAAACTCCACGGGAATCGAGACGAGTCACGACGACACAAGTGGCGAAAGCGGGAAGGTAGCGTCGTGCGGAGAAGCTGCGCACGTATAGTTGTTTCCTGTTCACGGCGTGTTGATTCAATAGTCTTTTCCGTAACGCGGGTGGTAAGACGGAGGTTCGGTGTGGGGAGTCGGAGGAGGGAGGGGGGGGGGGGGGGGTCGAGGAACGTGGAAGATTCGGCCGGGGGGCCAAAGGTCGGCGCGGAGACTTCGCGCGCTCTGCGTCTATGTGCGGTTCGCCCGGTACCTGTCGTCGACACGTACATGCACCACCGTCTTTCCACCAGGATAAATCGTCCTCGGTACATTTGCATTCTGCCCTCTTGGCTCCGCTGCCCCGGGACTCCACGGACTCCTTCGGCCCTCCCCGCACTCTTCGCTCCCGTCTTCTCTCGTGAATAAACCCGGCGCTGTGTTGTCTCAGGGGCAGAAAACACAGACGTTCGCCGGAGACGGTGTAGCCAGTGGTTCAGAGACTGCCGCGGCCGTGTCCTCTGGGTCAGACGGGAATTGTTTGCACGCGGTGCACGGTCGTTTGTACGAAGAGGCGAAAACGGTCCGCATGTACACCGCGTTTTGGCTTATACAGTCTCTCTGCATTGTCTCCGTTTAGCGGGCGGGGTCGCGACACATTGTTCTCCAAGTCGATGTAGTCCGGAATTCGTCCGTGGGTTTTCATTACCACGGACGTTTAAGGAAACAGCGAATCATTAAGAAACGGACGAATTATGGAATTGTATACTGTTAGAAACCCAGGGTGTTAAACCTAATTGGTGTGAACTTTTGTTCAGTATTGACCCACGTGATGTTAAAAGTAGCACTTTCAAAATTGTTGTCCTTGTCCATCAAACTTTCGACATATTTATGTTTGGGACAAGATGATGAAATCCCATGAAATGTTATCAATCAGTGACGAATTATTGAATGAACAAAATCCACGGATGTCGTTGAATTTCGATCAACTGTCTTCAAGTAAATTTTGTTTGCAATGTTAAGTTTATGATGCAAATTAACACCAGTCATTAAACACTAGTCGTTGACGTGGTGTGGACTCTGTCAACGAAGGGTAATTTTTAACGCCAGATTTGTTACAATGTAGAATTGATAATGAGGAAAATGCTGACACAATCAGATGGGAACGTACGGGTTTGGCTAAGTTATTTTATTCTATGATTGAATAATTGGCAAAAAAATTAATAAGAAACAGGATACCACAGTGACAATTTTCTTAATGTCAAATTATCGGCAACCGCGTGTACGCGGTTCTCTCGGCGACAGACATTTCGCGGGAAGGAGATCATTTGACTGGGAACCGCACTGTGCGCGGTCACAGTATCGAGCACCAGAGCCGGAGTTTCAGCGCCGTCGTTGCGATGCAAGAGCTGTGCATTGAAATGAGGATTGCAGGTGTGTGTGATACGTCGCTCGTGTCGTCTATTATGGGAGTGAGATAGAAGAGAAAGCCAGCAGCAGCAGCACCCTATTCCCCGTTTCAATGCGCCGGCGGCTGGAGCAGCTCCCAAACGTTCTAGATCGTGCGCCTCGTAACTGGCCAGATGGGAAAATTTACCTCGTAAATCGAGTTTGGCCCGGTATTCATCATAGTACCGACAGAGGGAAAGAGAGGACCGGGAGAGTGAGACAGAGCGGGACAGAGAAAGAGACCTACCGAGGTGGTGTACATGCACCCACATGCATGTAGCAACCGAGTGGAGAACATTGGCGGGTCGCTGATGCTCGGGGCGCAACTCCGGACCACAAATTATAATCGAGGTCACCGAGGGATTTATGCGTCTCTCGACGGTGCCGTAGCAGCCCCGTTATCTGCCAATTACAGTCAAGAAACTGCGGTCCTTCTCCCTCCGCATGTCCGGTCCACAGGCCCCCGAAGCGAAAGGCGACGAACGTCAGCGAGATTTTTGCGCTTCGGCGGAGACAACAAAGCGCCGCAGCGACGACGGTGCAAAAATCGCATCTCGCATGCGCCGCACGATTCTCGACGCGAAAATTAGCGTTGAGTTTTTTTTTTTTTTCCTCGTCGGTTCGTTCCACTCGAATCGATCCTTCCGCAGGACGTACTTGAATATTCATCCTCGGACGCGTCGCGCGCGCGAATGCCATTATTTTCCGACGTTGAACCGCGTTGAATGCGGCGCGCAACGCGGCGGCGGACGGACGGACGGACGGCAGACCGCGACGGCAACGAAAACCGAAAACCCCTTTGGGGATTAATAGCAGACCGTGCGGTGCGCCGCGCGATTCGTACCGCGGGTAGTACACTGTACACACGTGTGTGAGCACGCTCGTCGCGTACCTCGATAACAATTGATTTCTGACGATCATTAAATTATCCCATCGACATCGCGACAGCGTCGGCTTGGCCAAAAAGTATAGGATTAAATTATCATACGGCGAAATACCGAGTTCTGGTTCGCGTGAAAATTGATGCAGCCACAAAGAGGACCAACGGCCGCGAGAACGGTGCACTAATGGCCACCGGAACGACGGAGTACCGACCAATGGTAATTGGCTATTGGAACCAAGGAAGGATTCGATTACCAACAAAACGACTGCCTCGAAATGGGCCAAGTTCAATTGAGCGTAGGTGCAATTCTAATTCCTCCGTTTCCGAAAAGCATTTCATGACTCCTGAGCGCAACATCGTCCCGCTTAATCGGCCCACCCGATGCCGGGTTATCAACGAATTCCCGAAAGCTCCCATTATTAGTTGGGCTTGAAATAAAATATTTCGTTAAACAGGATTTCGACGTTCGTTCGTTGAGCTCTCGAACAGTGGAAAAGTTTTCGCTCGCGGCCGTTGCCAATGGATAATTCATGACCCAAATGCATTCGTCCGGACGTGGCGATGAGAAGGCTCGTTTTCAATGAATCTGATAAACTACGTGAATATTTTATTACCGCTGCATAGAGCCGCTGAATAATGCGGTACGATTTTCGCAAACATTTCCCGCGGAATCGCCGCGCGCCGGTAATTATTGTCGTTTATTGCGTTGCAATATGTTAACATTAGCGCGGACCGCGTTCGATAAAATTAATCACGCTAAACAATAATATATTACGAGCGCGATGAAACTTTTATGACCCTGAAGATTTCTGCATCAGCAAATGTTTAGCTTGTGCCAGTAGCTGTTACATTACTCTGGTCAATACATTTTTCTCTAAGGCAGATTTTGTCTCCAATGGCGATAAGTTTTTATTTTTCGGGCCTGTGCAGACGCAAAAAACCGGATAAAATCGAGAAATTATTTTCCAACGACCAACGACCAATCCGGAAGTGAAAACAACGCAGCTAAGGTCGGACGAGCGAGAGAACTTTCAAGAGAAGATTTTATAAAAATTGCACTTAAATTTTTCAGTCATATTCGCATCCATTTCCCGGAGCACCTCCGTCTCTCAAGCTGGAATAAAACGGAGAGTCAGTTACATCATTAATTATACGTCCAGCTTGCACAATATTTTTATGCTCTGGCACGAAGCGCCGCGACGTCTTCGTGCGCACGCCGAGAAAAAGCTATCTGTGAGTGGATTGTGAGCTGTAACGAGCACTCGGGTTTTGATGCGAGGCGGAGATCACCGTGGGACGACCATAAAACGCCCAGCCTGTCGTTACTGCTGCTGGTACTGCCGCCGCTGGTGCTGCTGCTGCTGCTGCCTTGTCTGGTGGCTCTGCCAACGTCAGCAAAAATGTATTGGTGCTATAAAGGGGCATTGCCGGATGGGGAAAGTGGAGCGCGCGACGCTTCTATGTTTTGATTGAAAACCCGTACATCGGCATAATTCAATGGATTTACCGTGGCAGTCTTTACGAGTGCGATACGGATTTCAAACACATCACTCGATCGCGGCGAGACTTTGACGTCCTGACGCTGTCGCTAATTAATTTTTGCGACACTCGTGTCATCGGCTCGTTAAAAAACTAGAGTATATTGATAAAATATAGCTCTGAAAATGAAAGAGCTTTTTATTTTTCAATATTTTTTTTCCTAAATCGATAACTTACTCTTTTCCTTCGAATAATTTGTTCAGTATGAAACCTTCGGGTTTCATTGCAATCAAGATATCAAAGTAATTGGGGATGTGCGACGAAAAGTTGTTACTGTCAATTATCGCTTTTTAAGCGAAAAACTAAGAACGACAACGGCGTTTTATTCTGACTAAAAATGTACGCTTATATCTGATCCCATCAATTCCCAGATCCCATCAAATTGTCGACAAATCCAATGGAAATCGGGTTCAAGTTGACGCGTTGCGCGTTCCATTGTCAACGACAAACTCGCGGGTGCCAAAAACAAATAGTATCCCGACAAACACGTGTTTCACCCGCCGGCAATTCATGGTAGTCGGATCTCCGCGCTGACGACGAAGCTCATGTGGTAACTGCGCCGACCCGGAACTCGGCAATCAGTCGCATATCAACTTCACTGATGTTACACGGACGTGTCGGGCCGTCAGGACACGTCGGAGGAAGGGCCGAACGGATGGCAAGAGAAACGCACACACATATGTCAATAGTCAGCTCTCAATTGTTCCAATCTCCACGGTGGCTTATTAACTTTATATCAGGTACATTTCGCGTAACAATGACTAACCGCGAGTCAGTACGTTTGCGACACGAGAGCGCGATGTTACCAAAACTATGCGTATATTAATTCGGGATCCCGCTGGGTAGTCATTAATTTTCCAATGAGTAGTCCTAAACTCTATTGATCATCCGCACTGGCTGCAACAGCTATTGCAGAATACATATACATACATATCGCAATCGAATACGGTCCTATCGATAAGTCTCGTGACATTTCACCGATAATTCCCGGAACACCAACAGCACCGTTCCAATTTCCATGTTATCCCCTTAATGCCAGACTCTCGATAAGCGTCAGGACGTTCGCTTTTTCCCCTCGCTCAGACATGGATTGATATTTAATTACGAATTTACGTCGCAAAGTTATAAAATTTAAACTCTTCGCGCTCTAACATTTTTCTCGATTGGCACTTTGAAAACAGAGTGAAATTGCATTTTTTTTTTTTTCCAGAGACGACAACGTCGGATTGTCCGACTTGTGTTTCGCGGCGTGGATGAAAAAAACTGTTTAGATCACTTTGTAATTCCCCTTGACAGGAGACACTGCGTACGCGCTCGATTTACCGTATTGTAAACCGGAGAGCCGACGGTTAAACGGTATCGCTATCGTGAATCTCGTTTCTCGTTGTATCAGAGAGGAAAATTATCGGGTCTGGAGCATTCAATTGCCGCACCGGGGAGCACTGCATCGTCGACTATATACATATATATACGTATACTGTGGGTGATACGTATATATAATGTCGCGTAATGGGGGATGAAATCTTGTGGCTACGAAAGCGACGGCGACGAGTCTTTCTCGTTTGGGTCCACGGAGAATAGAATTTCTACCCTCCCGTCTGGTGATTTTGCTACCAGAGGGGTAAATCGATAGAGTGCGAGGGAGAGGGCGCGGAAAAAGTAAAAAGAGAAACACGGAGAAAGATGGAGAGACAGTTGCCGAGACTGGAATGCTCACATACCTCTCCTTTTCTATTCTCTCCTCTTTCTCTCCCTCTCTTTCTCTCTCCCACCTTTTTCTCCGTCGTTCCGTCTTCCTCTTTTTCTCGTTGAAGGGACGTGGAAGATACTCACCTATCCTAATGAGATCAGGAAGAGCAGTGGCGTGGATGGCGAAGAGCGCCAGCAGAAGCCACCTCACGGCCATTTCCGGTTCCGGTCCGCCGTTGCAACTGCACCGCCGCCGCTCCACCCCGCCGCTGCTGCTGCCGCTGCTGCTGCTGCTGCACCGTGACGTTCGCCCAGCTCTCTCGCTCCGGCACCGAATCCCCGAGCTCCGTTACCACCCTCGAAAGAGGCTCACGCCGCTGGAAAACAAGGTAGGATGGCAGTTCATTAAAATGCACACCGAGTTCTCTCCCCCCTCCCTCTCTGCCTCTCTCTCTTCCTCTCACTCTCTTGGTCTCTCTCCACCCTCCGACACTCGTGGCGCGCACATCGCTATCTGGCTTTCTCACCTCCTGGGCACATAACGAACTCGGCCCTGTGTACACGTGCGCCGCAGTGTGCATCAAGATTCGCGCGATTTATACGTTCCAAATTGTCCCCTCTTCAATATATTTTGCGAGGCCCTCGTTTGCCTCGTTCGTATCCGTCTGAGCGAAATTTAGGACACGCTGTTTCGCGATATAACGCGTCGACGTGAAACCGGTGAAACGCGTCATTAGGCGACGCGTCAATTACTCCTTTTCAGTCTTGTGCTTTAATTTTTTTTTTTAATTTTTATTAATTTTCTTATCAACGTTCCGGATCTTGTAAAAGAATTTTTTGGACCAAGTTAATTGGAAGCAACGAGATTGCTCAAACAAATGATCAAGCTGAAAAAATGTTTGCGAAAGTAATTTCGTTCGCTGTTGTCTCAGCTCGTCGTTAAGTGGGATCGACGTAATACCCCCCGAAGATTAGAATCCTTTACGATCGTCTCTTTCGGATATTCGCTGCACCGTAAAATAAAAATGACGAAAATACGATATTCCCCGAAGAAGGACATAAATTACTTTGGCTCGGTGCGCGTTATATACGTGTACGAGTATCCGGGGCTTTAATTAATCTCAGGATGAGCTTGCTGAACCGAGGTATCGATACCGAGCGATGTAAAGTATATAGCCCAGCAATATTGATCACCGTCTCGATAATTCATCGAAAGATTTCTTTTTTCTCTCCTTCGTCGCGACGCACGCGCGGCACGTTTTCTCGATTCTCGCGTTTTTTTTTGTTTTTTTTTTTTTTTTTTTTTCATTTCTTTGCATTTCCGCGCTGGAAAAGATTTATAATTGGGCGCGAGGTCCGGATGAGGACGCGGCAAGGGGTTGGTGATCCGATCGACACGTTCATTTCCGCGCGGATCAAGCGCGAACGCGGGGCGAAGGACAAGTCGGCGTCCGGCCGGGGTCCCCGCGGCAAAAAGGAGAAACGCATCGACGACTCGCTGTATATCGATTGCCGCAAACGTATTTCACCGGTGCGACCTGTACACGCGGTTATCAATCAGTCGCAGTTCACACGCTTCGCGAGCCGACGGGGATTGCGCACGGGGCGAACGTGTGGCGGAGAGAACCGATTGGAGAGAATGGAGAGAAATGGAAATAGCGGAGGGGTAGAAAAAAAGAAGTGAAAAGGGGGAACAAAAATGAGTGTGGCGATACAGAGCGGAGATGCAGCAAAGTCGGGAAAAGGAAACCAAAAAAACCGTCCATTCGAGCAGCGTCCCTCGTAGCCGCGGCGGATATGCCGACTGAATTTTAACGAATACTTCTTTGGCTTTGTGCTCGGGGCTAAACTCAGGGCTGGGTTCGAAGAGGGCGCTGCAATCCCGTCTCGATCCGAATCCCACGAGAACGCGCGCGCTTGAAATTTATCAACGGTACCGACGACGCAGCACACTGTTAAGAATCCGGTGTTAAAAATTGACCCTTCGCGGTGTTGATAAAGTTCACACCATGTCAACGACTGGTGTTCAATAACTGGTGACAATTTGCATCATAACCTCAAAACCCGCGGATACGATCTCCGCCTCCGCGCAACCTCACTATCTTCCCGGACTGTCGGTCTCCTTGACGTCGACTATTTTTTTAAGCAGAGCGTCGAGGACGAGCGAACTGCTCAGGCTCAGATATCGTCAGAGTGGGTCTTTACCGAGCGAACATCGCGGAGATTGCAGGGTGCATCGCGCGACCCGTCGACTAAATTAGGTACCAAGCAGACATTTTTTATGACTGCTTCGTTTGCTTATCGGAGGGTCGAGATTTCGTAATTTAATGGGATTCGCAACTTCCTGTCGGGCGATTTCAATCGTATTATCGAATTGTTACTGATTCGTGAGACATTAATACGATGTTTTGCACTAATTGGTATGACATTGATTTGGTATCGATTATTGAATCGGCAATTATATCTCACGATATAAATCACATGAAAATAAAATAAAGACAAAATACGCTATTTTTCTGTATTTTATTTCTCAACATGCGGCAACAATTTTGACCATTATTCGATTTAACGTCGCTTTACCGTTAACAGTGCTCTGATACCTCCGACTATGTCTCGCGAGTCGATCGACGCACATTAAAAAGAAGTCCGTGGGTGTTTTGCGTTTCGCCCACGTCTGGCAACAATGCGCGAGCGAGACTACCGCACGCGAGAGCGGCGTCCGGGGGTGGTGCCGCGGGGATTGGATGCGAGGACAAAGAAAATGTTTCGTCGATTGCCGGAGAGAGAGTGAGAGAGAGAGGATCCGCCCGGAGCTTCTGGCAATGGACTACGCGAGGCGAAGCAATTTCCGTCGGACGACATTTAACTATTTAAACGGATAAAAATAGAAGCCGGGGTGTAATACGCGCGCGTCCTATTCTCGGCGAGTGAAATTCACGAAAAACCACGATCTCTCTTCCGTACCCCGACCGTATATCTTCCTTCGCCGCGCGCTTATTTCTTTCATTTTATTATACAGTCGGCGAGGAGGTGAGTTAAAAAATATCGCTTTCCGCGCGAGCAGAGCTCGCAGAAATTCCAATACCATTTGTTGGCTGCTGCCGCGCGTGCACAAGGAGACACCTTTTTACACGGGTATTCCAGTTTCCGCCGGGGCGAGAAACTCCGACCGGTTTTTTTTTGCGCGCATTTTTTTTTCGTGTTTTTTTTTCAGCTGAAAACGTACCGCGCTCGCGAGATATTACACGCGGCGCTACATATGCCGCGCGGCATACGGCGGGGTAAATGCTCGCGCAATATACTTTAAAAATGAATATAGCGCGAGGACGCGAAGATGATAATATCGAATGTCGCGCGCGAACGAAGAGTCGTGGAATTGTGAATCGAAGCTGTCTCGCTGGATATCTTCCCTCTTCGGTTTTGATAACCAAAGTGCATTGGAACAACACTCGATTCGCGTAGATAAAACTCTGTTTGATTTTAAGATTGATAAGGTTGATAAGGGTGACAAGTGTTGTATTTAGGGTAGTCTGGTCGGTATACAATCTGGGGAAATATGAGGTACAAAAAGAATTTCAGATGCTTTCGTTCGAAATTCTCTCCGAATCTCACTGAATCTAACATTTCCTCGGACCGTCCGCTCGGATTACTTGGAAAAAAAATTATTTGCTGTTCTCATCGTATTATCATGACCATCTGAAATCACAGGATATGCGTCACAGTACTATTCGCCGATATCGGTATCGACAATCATATTCCGATACGTCGTTGAAAAAAAAATGCAATTTTTTTCCTCACAGTGCCGGCATATAATTCTTGCGCGAGGGAAAAATAGAAAGCGACGCGGAAAAATAGTGGTTGTGTGGATCTGCGAGGAGCAATGTACGATAAACGGATCCGCGTGGTAATCATTGCGGGAAGGAAATTGCAATATTAATGTTGCAACTTTAAATAGATTTTATTGCTGTTTTAAGCGAAAGTGCATTAGAAGAGTCTTCTTCTTTTCAGATGAAACTGTGTTTGTTTCCCAGCTTAGTATCACATTTAAAGAACATTTGTTTGCGCTCTCACTGCATTACTATGACCACGCTGACGCCACAGGACGTACATCACGCTGCTATACTCGCACCTACATCGATATCGACTGTAATATTTCGATACATCGTTGAAAGAAGAATGCAAATTTTCCTCTCAGCCCGTACATAATTCCCGCTCGGAGGAAAAACCGAAGCGACGTCGAAAAAAAAAACGTGGCTGCGCGTATTTGCGAGGGGCAATGTACAATAAACGGATACGCGGAGAGGTAACATTGCGGGACGGAAATTGCAATTTGGATTTCACCTCCATCTCTCCCCCCGCGAAAGCGCAGCGATCACTGCTCACCGTGTGTCCGTGTACATTGCACATTGCTGATGTAGGGTAAACGTTTTGTTAGGGAAAATTGAAGGCGCATCGTGAAATTGTTACATAAAGTATCGCGCGCCGCGAGTCGTATTACAGCGGGGGGGGGGGGGGGGGGGAGCAACGTGCTATACGAGATGGTTCGCATATTAGAATAGATCCCGAGCGAGATCGTTTCCATCGACGAAAGCCAATTTTCTCGTTTACGCGTACAGCCTGGGTAATCCTAGCGGCACACGCGAGCCGAGCAGAGCCACTCGACTCGCGCGCTCACGGATATCAAACGGACGCGACGCGAATGCACAGTCGCGCGGCTTCATTCGCCGCGTCGTGTCGTCCTCGCGGAGCTTTTGAAACCGTAGAAAGGACCGACGCGTGAGCCACCGATGATGGTCTCCATCTCCGTCCCCCGTGCAGCCCCTGGCCCCCCAGCTCTCCGTTTCCGCCTCGCGATACTCGGGGCTGCGGCCCGATAAAATTCACGTTTATCGGGTCATCTCGCCGAGAAAGGACGCGCAACGGTGGATAAACAAGTTACGCCGACAATTTCGCTTCTACTGTTGATCGTCGTACTCCCCAACCCCCGCTTTACCGCCCCCCCCCCCCTCCCCTTCTCGCAGGGGGCTTCCCCAAGCGATTTCCCCGAGAAAACAATATCACCGCAGTCTTCGACCCACGCGCGGCGTAAACTTCGCTTGACACTTGGAAAACACCCGCGCAGATTCGCGCAAATATTATCTCGCGCTTTATAGGAGAAGAAATAAAATTATAGCCAAGATGTACAGCTTTGCGTGTAGATGTACTTTTTTTATCAGCCTCCTACGATGTTTTTTGCCAGGCTTCAACGAGGGAAAAACTGTGCACGGCAAAAAAAGTTTGGTTGTGCCAACTAATCGTTCACGTTGCTGTATCTCAGTTTTACGTGAATAGCTGCGGTATCTATTGTAATAGTTGCCACAACCAATCGAATGGTTGAGGCTACTATTCGCATCCTTGGAGAGTTTCCTCTCTCGCCTGCATAACCCCACTTTTTCTTTAACTTCGCAGTGGTGTGCCTTTCGAGGTGCGAATCAGGTTTGTACGTAATCTAAAAATCGTGCGATTAAAACTGTAGTAATGCCATTTACGCTAATGTGTAATATTCATTGTACAAGTAGAGCAATTTATGTTGAAAATAAATTACGCGATTTGAACAGTCAAGGAATCGGATGCTTAAGCTGCTTACTCGAATAGTTGTGTCAACCATTCGGTTGGTTGCCGCAACCAACATGCCGCTTACCAACGGAACTTGGTTCGTGCAACCAATTTCTTTTGGTTGACACAAATAAGGCGAGATGTAGAAAAATCAGAATAATCGGTTGGATGTGTCAACTCATTCATTGGTTGTGGCAGCTCATTATTTTTTTACGTGATTGCTGTGTATCGCGACGAAATAATCGCGAAAGAAATTACCGCATGCTCTGCATTTTTTATTGTTGGTTTGTCAATTATTTTCTGCAGGTTCTCGAAGCCCCGAACGCATCAACTCCGAGGGAATTTGTTGAAAAAATTCGATAACAAAGAAAAGCTGCTGAAAAGTCTGCGGGACATCAAGTGCAGTCGTCGCCGTCGTCGTCGTTGGCGTTGAAGCCTCGAACGAAACCTCGAAAGCGGCTGTAAGTGAGCGCGCGCGCTACGTGTCAACCACGGAGGCGTCGACTATATCGCTGTCAAGCCGCACGTTGTGTCTCGCGCGTCTTCGCGCGCGCGGCTATTGCCGCTGTCTTCGCATCTCTCGAGATAAGACGACGAAGACGGGGACGCGGACGAGCAATTTCAAGAAGACGCTGCTGCTGCTGCTGCTTCTGCTTCTGCCACCGCCGTAGTCGTCGTCGTCGGAGCTCGAGAAGAGGCGAAGAGTTGCGGCGCGCCTGCATACCCAACCGGAGAGACGGATATTGACTTCCGCGTGTACCTCCAACTTTCCGCATTAAGTCGTCGCTCGTACGACCCGCGCCGGGGCTCACCGAACAATGCGAACGTACACGAAGAATTTTTATTTGACGGTGTTATACCGCGGTGCGCTCGCGCGTATATAGGGCTAACCCCCCCCCCCCCCCCCCTCCCCCTTCACCATCGCGTTCACGTGGATCGCCCGTCGTCGCTCGCCGTGCTATCCGCCGCAGGCATCCGACCGCGCGACCGACAACGTCTTCGCGATACGTCTTCGTGTCATAAAATGCGGAGAATTGAAATAGGGACACATGGTTCGCGCCGTAAATTCATCTCTCTGCAGCCCATCGAGCGACGCGAAGTTTGAAGTGGATTGTACTTTTGCTTCCCCACATAGAACAAGCTTTTTGTTATCATAAAACAACTATTTTTTTCGGTATTTTCATGTAGTTCGTGGTGATTGAAGCGTGGAAATGAATTTTCCCAAGTCTGTACTTTTACTGACACTTTTAAATTATATTTGTCATTCAGTGCGTAAAGTACTACTTCGCGTACTCGTTACATACCGTTTTTTTACGAAACTCATGTGCGAAACGTGAGATTCTCTCCAATTAACCTCTGAAGGACACGAACAATTTTGTCTTGTTTTTTAGCTGTCGGATATTTCGGATCCTTGCGAATGAGTTTGACGGATTGCAACCTTGTTGTTTTTTGCCTACGATGAATTAACCGTGGATTATCGTCCGAATTTCACATTTTCTGGTGAACTTTCAACACGTGTGATAACTGGTGACTTTGCGAAACTGGCAAGACCCCTCGAAGCCCGACTTCTCGCTCTCCATATACTTTGCACGCGGCACCGGATAAAATGATTTTTCGTGGCTCCGTCGTTAGACGAACGGCCACAGATTGCGTGGGTGTCGCGTAGGGGGAACCCACGGATCACCGGTCGGTTTAGCAAATCAATTTTCTCGCGCTTGCGTCATCAGCCACCGCGAATTATCTCCCTTTGTCCCGTGCAAAGTGAGCAATGGGGCCCCGTTGCTGCGCAGTGGACAACAATTATGCGCAATTCGCATGTCTTGAGGCCACTTCCGGCCAATTGCCCAATAAGGCGACAAATAATCTCGACGAGTTCCCGAGAAGCCGAATCATTAGAGCAATCGCGTAGCAAAAAAATATGACTACATCATATTATCCGATTGCAAAACCAAACATTTGTTCGATCACCACTGACGTACTTCTCTACCATAAAATGCTATCAATTAGTGACAACTTATTAAACGAACAAAATATCTCCTCGCCGCAGTACAAAAATGTCGACTTTCCATGCTATCGTCCTCGTTTCACGTTCATTTTCGTATTCACGTCGAAATTGCATCTGCCGCGATGCAAAATCGTCGCCGACCGAAGTGCGAATATTTCCGGTCTTATTGGAGCGATATAAAACGCCGTAAAGGAGGGGTTTATACGCTGGATAGATGGGATTGAAAGTGTGTATCAAATGTCGGTCACCCCCTTTATCTCCTTCAGCGCGCGTCGGATCCGAACCATCCCTATATACATATATACAACTGCATATTGTATACCTGTACATATATATGACACGGATACGTTGAGCAGCTCACGTTGAACGACGCTCGCGCAGATCACAGCAGCAGGTACTCCAGGACGCTCAAGTACGAGGTCGAGAACAAGGTTGACGTACTTCGAGGAGCTTTTATTTTCCGGGCTACGTGATGTGTACGCCCCACGAGTTCACCCAAGGCGTATCACAATCGGCGCCGGAAGTTGTGTCAGTGTCCCTGATAACACCGGATGGAAGGTCATATAACGTAGTTGCCATATGGGACTCTAAAAGTACCCTTTTCAATTATCAGTCTAACTTTTACAGGCGTAATGCTAAGATTAGCATTCAATAACGATTGCTTCTTTGGACATCATAAGCGCGAAAATGGAAACCCAAAAGTAAAGGACTTTAGTGCACTAAATGGTCACAAATGAACCCTTTGGTATTGTCAGGAGTGAACATAAGGCCAAATGCAGTGTTGTTGCCGTCATACATCTCCGGGAGTCCGGCGCTGCCACACGACTCGGCGCAGGTGTCGCGCGTGCGTTTCCCGCGCTCGATCCTCGATCGCGGAAGAACGAAATGGAGTGCGTATTACCGTGAGGTAAGCGCGAACGAAACGTACGCGCGGATCGCGTGAGCTTCGGGTGTGACAGGGTGACGCTCGGGCATCGGTGTGTGTGCACCTGGGTATCATAAAACGCGTTATATGACCGAGATACCGCGTATGTACGGCGAATGGCAGCACCGTCCTTTCTCTCGCGCTTTTCCTCTTGCGACCCGACGCCTGTGTGCAAAATACTTTTCATCGAAAATATGAAAAAGTATGCGGAAACGAAATTCCGATCCCCGGCTGGGATACGAAGTAATTGAAAAAAAAAAAAGATATCAAAGAGTGAATCGGCAGAAAGGTCGAAACAAAGAACAGAAATATTCGAAAAGGGTAGATACGCGAACGTCGCATTTATGCACCGAAAAAAATCGCTTCGTTGATTCAATAAAATTTCATTTAAATCGCAACCTATGAAACATTCCATTGAATTCAATAAAATAATATTCTTGAAGTAATACTATATTTTCATTGATTGATCTGAAAGTTAATGAAATGTAGTGTCAATGAATCAATGAAACGTTTTTTTATTGATTTCAGTGACACTTCAATGAAAAAAGTCCAATGAGGCTCTTTTCTTTAAATCATTGAAATGACTTTTTTCGGTGTAGATATGCGAAAGTCGCGTCTATGGACAATGTCACTGTTTCAGTTTTAACTGCGAGCTGACTTGGTTTGTACTCACACGCGTGAACCTGCAACGGCGACAGCGCGCCAATTTTGTTATTAGCGCACTTTGGTACACACGACGCTCGAACGTATTTTCGCTGTGTATATAGAATACATCCGGTTATTAATCTAGCGACGGTTCACCCGCTCTCGGGTTCGTCCAACAATGGCGCCAATAATCCAGCGATAATACTTGATGGCTTGTCAAACGTGTGCATCCCACTGAATTCATCGTTTCGCTTCGCGCCGCAACTGCCGAGAGCCGCGTGTACACTATTCCTAAATCTAGTAGTACTAATCGGCAGGTGGGTGCGCGAGGTGATGCTTGATCATGGCCGCATGTGCATCGTCACATAGTGCAAATAACAATCAATACGCAAATTGTCGGAGGGGTCGGCGCGTATAGACATACACACACGCGCACACAAGGCGAGAATCGGGGGCGCGCGGGGGGGGGGGGGGGGGGGGGGGGGGCAGCGCATTGAACGCCAAACACGCGATATAAATTACAAGTTACGTGTAATATAAATGCAGTGGCAGTGAAATAGTGAATTTTCGGCGCGCGTATTTCCTGGTGGATTTGGCACGACGCGAATATATATGAGTTGTATACATTTTTGGTCTCCGGCGCCGGGCGCCGCGTACGCAGCCGAGAACCGTTTTTTTTTTCGTCGTCATTTCTCGTTTTGTACAAAAATGCGTGGCATTGGCAAATTCACGGGGAAATTACTGCGGTCTTTGTGAACGAGCATTAACCGTCGGTGCGAGTTTATGGTCACGGTGGAAATTTGCGGTAGTTCATAATCTCGCGAAATTACGTGCGGGCCCCGAGGTTATTTCATTACGCCTCTTTGACATTTCCGTGTCGACCTGCGATAGGGATTACGTAGAAAAAAAAGAAGAAACGCACAAAGCAAATCGCACAAGGCATCGACTGACTAATAATATTTGGGTAATATTTGAGTTGTAATATATGGCTGTTTATTTCGAGTATGATTCAATTGCTTCCCGAAAATGTCATACAGCGTTACATAAACAATGCTTGTACCCGGAAATAGTGTACAACTTGCTTGCTCATTCGTTTGTATTAAATGCTGTGAAATGCACTGTGCACTGCGTTTTCGATGTCGCTGTTTCAGCTCTGAGATGGTAATTTTTTTTTTTTTTTTCTTTTTTTCACGTCGCTTATTTCTCGTTTCGTCATTGCCAGTGGGAAGAAGAAAATGTCTGTTTGCGAGAATTGAGCCAGCAGAGATTTTTCGTCACTGACGGTGTATACACAGCGAATCGAGGCGCAGGGGAAAAAATACGTATGCATGTTTGCTCACCGAAAGGTTTTAGCTTGATATAAAAGTCTACGATGCGTTCGCATTTTAATAAAATACAAACCGTATTGTATACACTCTTTGGTATCCCCGAGCAAACAAAACATAGAAGCGTCACAGTGCGTTTTTGCAAATAATGGATGAAATGAAAAACAACGGGTGAACCGACTCGGTGTGCGATCTGTTTTTTTTTCCCCTCTGGCTGTCAACGGATTCGCATAGCCAAAAAAATACAGCGACTCGCCGAAAATCGGAAATGCTGATTTACAAGAAATACCGAGCTCGTGATTCTGAATTTATGGAATCGTCGCGATTCGTGCAGAGATGTTGAGTCGCTGCTACAGAGGCCGAATATTCACGCGCGCCTGGGCGGAATTACCGCGTGCACTATGTGACACGCTGTTGTTTTAATTTCGATCTCACCGTTCTAAGAATACAAAACATCCGCTCGCTGCATCCGCGTTCTCGATTTACGTCATCGATTTACTCACTACGAGTCCGAATTTCCAAAACGCGAATTTGAATTTTCAATTCTTTACGAACGAGTTCCAATCTCGGATACAAAAAACAGATTTCCATCGGGCCAATAAAATATAATAAGTCTCGGGCGCAACCTCTGACGTTGTAATTGCAAAGAAAAAGTGTAATATCCTCTTCGCTCTCTCCGTTTCACTGAAACTGTTGGCAATGCGTCCGTTGATCTCTCGGTCGCGAAGGGATCTTCGCCAACAGCCTTTGCGTGTCTCCTGTGTCGTTTCGCTCGCAACCGTCCGAGCGAGAGACACTTTCCGTTGGGGATCGCTGAGATGAAAGTAACAGCGTGGGAGAGACCAGAGTCGGAAATGAAGATCATACGGCTAAACTGGAGTCAAAGGTACGAAATTTCTGGCAACATTAGTGAATTACGCCGAGACGCATACACGAGGCGCAAAGGGTACGAAGTACAGTGGTTATATACATATATGTATATGCGGTACAGTTCGCAACACTTTGGTACTAATAGGCAACTTGCGCTCTGTCTCGCGGTGCGATAAACTGCGAACAAAAGTTTGATGTCTGTGCGAAGGGAAAATTAAATTCCTCCTTTGTGTCGTGACGTCCTTTGTTATTATATCTCTTTATTCGACATTCTGCCGCGACACCTGCTTCTTTCACTGCAGTTAATTAACTATCGTTCGGGGGTACTTCGGCCTGAGTTCTCAATTTGACGCGCACGCAAAGGGGAACGCTATCGCAGTGACAGAGATTCGCAAAGTGTGGGGGAACAGGTAGAAACGACGCATACAGCACATTTGTCAATGAAAAAGGTTTTTTTTTTTCATTTTAAATTATGTACAATTTTATTTGATTGGTATAATTTTTTGGTATAATTTTATTTGTTGAGCACAATACTTTTAGTACAGTTTTCTCGATGCCTATGTACATTTCATAACACATCTACATTTTTCTAAATATCCCTAGAACTATTCCAATAGTATTGCTCAACGCCAAAGCGACTCGCAAAAGTGCACCAGGCACTTGTCCGCGTCTCGGCTAACTTGATATCTACCTTATCCTAGAGCTGCTCTTACACATCAGTGGATGTGATTATATACATTTTTTTTTATTAAAGTTTTATTTTCACGCAATCCGTCGACCAATACAAATTTTTTTTAATTCGTAATAACAGATAACTTTGGTTTGAAGGTGCAAATCATCGAAGTCAACTTGTGTTCATCGAGTCGATAAATTATAATTTCATGTTACGTCACGTCACGTCACAAATATCAAGGATCCTCTGAGCCCTGTCAAACATATTTTCCTCTTTAATCCCCCGAGTGATAAGCCACCGACTGGTATTACCTTCACTATGCACTTTGCCGCTGAGACGAGGCGGAAGACCATTAAATTACACGACGTTCGTTCCTTGTCCTCCTCGAATCTCGTCGCGTCTTAATGCAACCATTTATACGTGCCCGGCTCCTTGGAGGAAAAACCGAATGGAAATTGGATCAGGTGCCGTATAGAGTCTCCGCCCTCCACCACCCCCTCAAACCAGTGCGCAGCAGCGCCGGTGCGAGCCACTCGACAGTCAGGATTTACCGTTAATTCAGATCCGCGAAGATTTCGCGCGACGTGTAGGGCGGACTGGGAGCAGAGCAGGAGAGCAGCGGCGCCCGCGCACACGAAGCTCGAGTGTTACTCGAGCAATCGGGTCGTCGTGGATTACGACCTCGGCGTTGTGCCCAACCGGAAAGCGAACGCGAGCACCGGTGGGGGCTGGTGGTGGTGGTGGTGGTGGTGGTGGGGGGGGGGGGGGGGGGGGGGGGTTGGAGTGCACGAGGAGCGTGAGGAAATTTATCCGAAGATCGCGCGCTCCAATATCCGATCGAACGTCCGGCCAATTTACGATAAATCGATTTCGATCCTGGGCGACTTTAATCTCGACCGATATGCGCGTCGACTCTGTACTTTGGCGCACTTCGGCCTTTTGTGTGTCTGTGTGAGTCTTTCTATCTGCGCGCGCTACTTACACTGTTAAAAATCTATGGTGTCAAACGCTGCTGGTGTGGACTTTTTCCTAGAGTTATTTATTACAGTGTTAATAGTAAGACTTTTTACGGTGTAAAATTAACATCAGCCGTTTCGTTGAATTTTTCCTGTGTTACCGACGAGACATTGTAACACTTTTCGCTTTAAAGGCATGAATGCACGTATCATATGTGATTTTTCATTATCTCGTGAATCAATTAGTCGCTTTTCTCAGTTTTTATCGAAATATTGAAGAAAAAAATCAATTTTTCCATTACAGATTCCTCTACTGGGTAATTGACCTGTAATTTTTTTTTTTTTTTTTTCAAAAATCAAAATTCTGAGTAATTCCTTAACGAGATTCACATTACTGGTGTCTGTATTTCAATGTTCGCTTCGATCTGTTGACAATTCGCGAAAAACAACACTTCTGACCTTTTGAGGTGAAAGTCGGTATTTCAGACTCCCTTAACAACGCTCATTAACACCGAGATTGGTGTGGACCTACATAGACACCGTCTTGGTGTTGTTTTTAACACCGGATTTTTAACAGTGCACACGCGCGAAGGGCGCGATAACGAGGCCTACGTGACGGTGCGGAAAATGAAAATCACGCGCGACTGGAAAATCATCGTCGATTGAAAATTTTCAGTGGATTTTCGAGCTTTGCAATTGTTGACCACCGATGTTTCCCGAAATCTCCATTATTCTCCGGACTTTCGCGCGCGAACACATCGCATGCGTTATAGCTCTCGTTGTCCTTTTTGTCGTCGCGAACAACCGTTCGATCGGCCGGTCGAAATGCAAATCGCGCATTAAGCTCGCCTCGATAATAGGACGTAAATTACCGATTCTCGGAACACACCGCGTTGCCCCGCTTCAACCGTCGAATGAGGGTCGTTCGCACATTAGCGCGAATGCCGTGTGTGTTTTTCTCGTGTAAAAAGTTAATGCGCCGGCCAAACGGTCGAAATTCGAATGGTGCCCTTTGACCGGAAAAAAACGCGGGCGCGCGTCGAATGTACTACACCGGGCATTGGGCCACTCGCGGCAATGGAAATCAGCGCTGAATTTGACGCTCTCGGGCGGCCAAGCCCCAATGGATCGGCCGACGGGGTAATTGAATCGTTTTTAATAAAGTTCGCGTTTTCGCGAAAGCTGCTGGTACACGTCGGACAACAACGCGCGCGAGCAACACGATCAACACGGGGGCAACACGACCAACACGAGCAGCGCAATGCAACACGAGGGGCGCAGCGAGAGCGCACACACAATACCACCCGCCGATATCCAATTCAACGGTATGCACAATTCGTACCGCTGCGGCGGCGGCGGCGGGATTCTCGCATCGGCTTGGAGGAAATGAAACGATATCCGAAAGGTTATACAAGCTCCCGGTGGAAAGGGCGTGAGCGTCGAGGGAACAACTGTGGGTCACGTGTAGCAGGCGCCCCGAGAACATGACCAATAGTCATTTGGTTTCCGAAATATTGGGAATAAATTGTGTTTCTTTTGCGTTGCTCTTTACATCGTCTGCGCATTGATTCTACAATGAAAATCAATTGGACCCCATATTATAGTGCCATGCACTGAGAAAAATCCATGGGATAAGCGTGCCGAATATAATGAGTTCTACTATAGTATGAAATAGTCACAGGTATCATTTACTGCCGGTTACATTAATGAATTGGTTGGGTCAACGAGATTTTAGATGATTGGAACCAAATGCACTGTGTTCCAATGTTGGGATATACAGCTCCACACTAATCAAATGAGTGCTGATTTTTTTAAATAATTTAGACATAGTTTTAAGCATCTATTGATTATTTTTTATAGTGATTTGTATTGTCAGGTATGTTCTTGACCTGAGAAAATTCTTATTGCAACCGATTTGCAAAAATATTAACCGATTTACGCAAACTTTCGAAAAGGTACTTTTTGTTCCGTTTTTTTTTAAAGAATAAATCGTGTTTTTTATCGATTTGGATGTTTCACGGCTCATTGTCTTCCTTAGGAGATGCTTTACGAATTTATCTCATAAATAATTTGTAACAATTTCTGTAGAAAAATTACTGCTGTTAGTTTACAAAATATTTATGTAGATGGGTAAACAAAAGGTTGTCATTTTTTAACGGAGAATGTTATAAATTATTTGCGAGGCAAATTCATTAATCATCTTTCAAGGAAGACAATGAGACGTAAAACATCAAAATCGAACAAAAAACACGGTTTATTCTTTGAAAAAACTGAATGAAAATTACCTTTTCAAAAGTTGGCGTAAATCGGTTCATATTTATCAAAATCCGTTACAATTAAATTTGTCCCAGGTTAAGAACATACCTGGCAATACACATCACCATTCAAAATAATCAACAGATACTTAAAACTATGCAAACATTACTTTTTAAAGTCAGCACTCATTTGACTGGTGTGAAGCTGTATAACATCCTTAATCAGCAGTTTCAGTAGTCTGACCCTACGAATCGTCGGACGCGGTTAGAACCAAACTCCTGGTCGCCTTTCCAGTTCGACCTGTTGTGTTGGTCTTCGATGAACCGAAAAATAGCATAGACCGCTATCATCGCGAAGAGAATATGCGAAAATTGCGGTTCTTCCCCCGGAAGAACGCCAGCACGAGCGGCCGTAATTCGCGAGGCCGCAGAAGATCGCGCGGCACGACGATAGAGTCAACTTGCAAATCGTCTCGAAGGGAAGATCGCGCCGCGACAGCGGAGAGACGCGGGCGCACCAGGTGAAATATTTTCATAAGTATGTCGAGCGCGGCGGTGCGGGAGCCGCGCGATAGCCGAGCTCGGTGTTCTCTCGCCGTGCACACAGAGGTATTTCAATTTTCAGCGGATGGAGAATCGACGGTGTACATACACCGCGCGCTGTCTTGGCTGGTATACACGGCGACTCGTGTGTGCCGTGAGTTTCTGGTAGCAGAAGTTTATGAAGAGGAAGAGAATGTTTACCGAAGTCGCCGCCGAATCTCATCGTCTTTCTATCCCGCCACGAGATTTTTCCTGTCCCTGCGGATTTTCGTCAGCGACACTATACCCGTGCACCCAGCAGCATCGGCATCACAGTAGAGTGCAAATCGATTTCAGTGATTGGGAAATGCCCAGGGGGCATCGTCGCAGTTTCGGTCAACTCGCTACGACGTACGTGGGACCTTCACGGGACGACCTCCACCAACGACTTCGTCGTAGTCGTCGTCGTAGTCGTAGTCGCCGTCGTCGTTGTCGTCGTCGTTGTCGTCGTCGTTGCTGCCGTCGTCGTCGTCGTCGTCGTCGCCGCCGTCGTCGCCGTCGTCGTTGCTACCGTCGTCGTCCCAGTTGCCGCAGCCGCAAGAAGCCCCACGTTCGATCTTCAGTGATTTCGCTGAACCGGAAGTCACTGTGTTTGTCTCGTGCAATCGCCGGGCTAGTATCTACCGATGTTGCGGTATATAGGTATAGATATATACGAACCGCTATTTGGCTTCCCGAAATTCGACTTTTAGGGAAGCTCCAGTAGCTCCGGTCGTGTGTGTTACCTATACCGCGCGGTTATGTGCCAACACGTGGCGGTATACGTGGCCCATTCACCGTGTCGCGCCGAGTACGTGACGTAACGAAGGGACGCAAACAAGGGCTTCCAAAGTAAATCCGCGCCGTTTTATTACTCGTGTAATACGTCGGGCGAGACCCACTCGGAAATTCTCGGCTTTATTGCCCCGCGCTCGTCCGAATCGTTCGTTTCTCTCGCGCGCCAGCAGTTCCTCCGACGCTGCTGTCTCGTTAACGGCCCCGCAAACCGATGACACGCGGCTCTTCGCCCCCATTCGCTCTGATTGTCACGTAATTGAGAGCGCTGGAGTCAAATGCATTTTTGATTTCGCCTTCAGCGCCGGTGACTTGTTTGCTCAGTGACGGCGGAATGAGAGACACTTTGCAGTGTTGGTAGCTGTGGAATTAGTTTTCTCCTGTAGGGTGAATTCACCAGTAATTGGACAGTCACCAGTGAATGAACAACAGTTTTTTGAGATTTCATGAGCAATCAAGGCGACTTAGCTGAACGTTATATACCTAATTTGTTTGCTTTTTAGCTATCTACTGCAATTATTTTTTCGCAGAACCTTATTTTTTTTGTGTTTTTAGATTTTTTTAGTTTTAGTATTTATTTTTATATATTTTGCAATGAAAATACGAGCTTTTTTTAGCAGTTTCACATATTTTGACATTCCAGTCAACGTTTAAAAGTTTCGCAAACAATTCGAAAGTATTCATTTTTACAAAAACTCATGATAAACAAATCTCTCTGCTTAACCGTTCATTCACTGGTGACTTTACCCTACTTACTTCCGGCTACGATTTACGGTTGCAGTTATCGTAAAATAATAATCGCACAGCAGTGACGTAGAATAGTTGCAATAACGCGAAATTAGTTGGCGCGAGTGTAAAAAATATTCACACGCAAACCTACGGGTGCCACTTTGCAGTTATCATCGGGACAACCGCGATTCCTGCGATTGTAAAAACAGACTCGAGACCCTCGTGCGTATAGCCGCGAATTTTATTGCACTTATTACCGTCTCACAGTCGCGTTACATAAAACTTCAGTATGATGGAAAAACCTTAAACACACACACATACATATCTATGTATATACACGTATCTTAGGGGGGCATAAAAATCGCGAAGCGGGAGGGTTAAACGACAGTAAAGTATAAAACTCCTAAGCGCAATATATCCCGGCTGTTAAGACTCCTAAACTGGGAAATAACGGAGACGCGGCGACGTGTGGTGCGGCGGGGGGGGGGAGGGGGGGGGGGGACGGTGAAGAAGGCGGAGGTCCGAGGAGGCCGATAAACTCGTTCGGAATCGTCTTTTCATAGCCACGCGGGATTGGCGACCGAAGTGCAAGGTGGAAGAGACTGCGCGCGCCCCGCGTGGAAAATTCACCCTTCGAAATCTCGCGACGCGCGCTTGCGCCCGACACCTACCGTGTGTACGGTACAGTAGGGTATCGGTCCGTTCGCGAATAGCCCAGATCTGCTTCCGGAGTTTCATCGGCAGCGCCCTTCCCCTCCTGGCCTGCAATAACTCCCGCCGCGGCGAGAGTAAAAGTACGGTCTCGCGAACGAACCGAGAGTGAGGCGACACGCGGGAAAAGACGGAAGTGGGACGTACACCGCGACGGGCGAGAGAGGGGAAGGCTGAGAGAGACAGAAAGAGACAGACAGACACGACGTTCGGTCTCCATCTATCGTTCTTTTACTCGCAAAAGCTCTTTCCCTCTCTGTTTGTCCCTCTGTCCCTCTTCTTCTACCCCACAGTAGCTGTGCGATATTTGTTTATTTTTTCATATTTTTTTACGTTTTTTATTTCCAGCCCCAGGAACGTGGCAACCGTTGAAACGAAAGAGGTTCCCCGACGGGACGTCTGTGTGTGTGTGCGCGCGTGTATGTGGGAGCCTACTTCATTTCCCCGGACGTAAGACGTCCGTGGGAGCCACGAGGAAGACCCGCCAAGGGTTATACGTCGTATCCGAGTCACCCAGGGCAAAAGGAAAGCGCGCGGCGGCGACTCTCCGGGATCTCTCGAAATCATGGACCGGCTGGTGTATAAATATTTGATCAGACCTCCTTCCCTCCCCCCGTTCCGACCCCCCCGAATGGAGATGCCCTCTGGCTCGCTCGCGTCGTATTACGCAGGGCTACAGAGCCCTAACCTCTATTTTTCTCTTTGCCTTTTTTTCCTTTTTTTTTTGCTTTTTCTGTTCGGCCGCCAGGCTTCAATTCCTGGCTTGCTCCTTGTTTCCCACGTTTTTTCCCTGTTCCTCTGCCCGCATGAGTGGCTATTTCTGTGCTGACTTATTTTTTTTCTGTTTCTCCTTTGCTTTACTCGGTTGGAAGTTGGCGAATTGGCGATCCTCCATCCTCGGTGTAATCTGGTACACTGGGTCTGCACACCCGTTTGATGGGGTACTACTGACCGAATGGCGAGTTCCCATAGGTGGAAAACAAGGCCGAGGGTCGGGGCTACAAAACAGACGAGAGGGAGTGAGAGAAAGGGGAAAAAAGAAGCTTTGCCCCGTGTGGACGTTGACCGCCAACGCTCGAGATAGATTGCGTCCTGGGACGTTGAACACGAAGGAGACGAAGCTCTCCGGCGAAGGCAGAGAGACCACCGGCCGCTACTGCATTCGTTAACTTTGCCGTCTCTCGTCTTAACCTGGAAGACGCCTTCGCGGTCAACCACCAGGGAAATATGTTATAGATTCACCGTGGAGAAAACCCGCGCTGCATCCGCGCAGTGTATCATGATTCACGAGCTCCCGGAGACTGATGAAAAATTCCATGAATCTTCGAGCGCGCGCGAAAAGTAATGTGCCAAGTCTTTTGCAGTCTTCGTTGTTTCGTCCTGTCAAATTTTCGGTCGACGATGAAATTTAGCGCTACGGCGATTTTCCAAATTTACGCTGATGCGACGGGCAAGGAACGTCGGGCTGCAGGATTAACTATGCACAAGTTCGTGGAGGTCCGTGAGTTTCAGGTGCGAATTTTCTTTTGTTTGATGAACCGCGATAAAGACCATCGATAATATTTTATCAATGGGAATTGGAGCATCAAACACCATCGGCCCCGATGCAGGTATGTCAGGTGTACTCATAGATAAACAGTATAATCAACCGCGCATGTCGAGTGGTATTTATAATTCCATTCCATTGATACACGGACGTTTCGCGCAATGGATATTTCGACGATCCATACAGTCACTGCTCGACGGTTATTTCGGCATTAGCATAATGTGACGCATAATAATAACGTTCTCCAATTTGATGGCTATTTCGGCTATGTTGGCAAAAGGTCGAAATGTCATTGTCCTTTGGACTGTTCACCAAATATTGATCCAAAAGTATCGACCGAGGCTTTTGAATGCTATGCAAAAATAGCTGGGGTCACATTCGAGAGTAACGCGCGAGAGTCACATTATTTTAACGAAACTAAATGGATACACAAAAGCGAAATGAAATGAGAATCGAAAACACTGTAGCCAGCACTTTATCCTAATGTACAGGACCCGAATGTGTGTGTTTCACCGGTTGAACTCTAATTGGATTACTATTGGCTCGTACGTATATTCCACCACATAATCAAACGGTCCCAAAAGTACCATCCGAAATCAGTGGTAGGATACCGAAAAATTATCAATAACCAGTAAAGTGACAATTTGAAGCTAATTGACATTTTTAACAATACGCAATATCGTTCCCTGTTGGTATTCATTCACTGTTAACAATTTCTGTTTGGAAATTCATAGATCCTATATTAAACTTGATACATGCACAGTACATACATTTTAATTTACCCGTATGTCAGAATATAACAGTACAAATATATTACCAATATGTACTTGGTGTTTGGATATTAGTATGCGCGAAGATATGAAGTTTACAATACGGTACGTACATGAACTTTAAAAAGCAAGTAATAAAAAGTCAATAAAACAACAATTTTTCGAATATGAGTTTGTCGGAAGTACGATCTCTTCGATGAACTTTTTCGATGAATTGTTTTCGATCAAATTTCCGCAGACCTAATATTGATAAAGGAATATTGAATTTAACATCAAATTATTAATTTTCAATCGAAACGTATATATGCATTCTGATGTAATATACCTTGTTTATATATTTCACATTACGTCGCCTATCAAACATGTTGTAAATTTCATAACATTTTCAACAGTGATTGCTATCGAAATATATGCACGCGTATTTACCGCATGGTCGGAACAAACGGAACGACGTATTTTATTGGCAATAAGTAAGTGGCAGTTTTTCGGGTAAATCTCGACAGTCGTTTGAGAATTTCCCCATCTGCACCGCAGCAATAATTCGCAAGTGAGAAAGTTATGCTTTATGCTCGTTTCCTCTCTCCGTGCGCTGGTAAACAGAGTTTTAATTTACGACGACCATCGGAATGTTCGCTGTACGTGCGCCGCGTATAACGCAGTTACTGAACGAAGCCCCCGCGCGCTGAATGGGCTATTATTGTACACGCGTGCGAGCTGCATAACATACATCCACGTGAGCCCAATTATCGCGTCGCGGAATTTAATTAATTTCATCCTATCGTTAGAGAGCGCGTGCGGCGGCGACTGCAGACGTGCGCCGCATTAGTTTCTCGTTATATCACTCGGCGATACGCGTAAACTCTGCGCGCGAACGATTCCCGTTGCCGTCAACGACGAAAATTCTGTTTTATGGCCGAATAGCTGATTAAGTGTTCGGTACACAATACGCACCATCGATATTACTTTATTATGCAATGTTGCGAATCGTATACGATGATTGTGAATCGTGGACGAGCCGAATCCATAAATCATCGTCGTCATCATCATCGTTATCTTCGCAATTGTCATCGCAAATATTATGCCAACCGGTGCGGAATTTTAGTTAAGCCGCTCGTTTTAAATCGTCCGAATCTTGGCTTCTAGGCGCCGAAGTATCCGGTGAACAATCTCCCGGCCGACATGTTTGCCTAACGAGGGAAGGTATCCATACTGCAATTAAAAGTTCCGACGGTTGGTGCGCGCCGCGTTTTAAGTAGCAGGAGGCGGAGGCGGAAGGGGGGGGGGGGAGATATCAGAGATAATTTCACGGGGGATGGCGCGAGGGCCAAGAGGCGAGAGTCCGAGGAGGCGAACCAGCCACACCCGCGGCTCCACCCACGCGGTGCAAAGACCCCGGCAATTAAAACTCACGAAGCGTTGCGAAAGTAGCGCGCGCGGCAAGCGTTTTATCGGTTTCTATTACCTGCCACGAGTGCCTTAACAGGCTGCCTTAACAACGCGACGCGCTTCGTGTCTCCTCGTAATGCGCCAGCGGCGTTTTCTTTTTTGCAGCTCTCGAAAAACGTGTCAAGAACAGGGACGAAAAAAATCGGCGAATCGGGCGATATAAAAAATCAGGCTGCGATCAAATTCATCTGAACGAAGCGCGCGCCAGCACGCGCGCCAGCGCGTGTGATTAGCCTAGCCCGGTAAAAACTGCGATATATCCGGTAAAAACTGCCAGAAAATTCTAGTACCTTGTGATTACCACGTTACTCTAGTGAATTTTATCGTAAAACTCGATAAGTTTGACTAGGCCTATTGGTAATTTATGCGGTGATATTTTTTCTATTATTGAAATAACAACATGATTAATTATCATGAATGGGTATAAGAACTATTATAATAAGAATTGTCGAAGTAGACAAGTCCCATCATCCTGACAAGTCCTAGCAAAATTACTATAATGGTCGAGTAAAAATTTCTATGGCGTCTGTGAATTTTTCGCATATCGTCGGTGGTAGCGCTGACGTACCATTCGCGTTCAAAATTGTTACCATATGACTTGGTAATTTTTCCTTGATCCTTCTCTCCGTGCAGGCCAACCCGAAGAATTCCGCGTAATTCAGTATACACGGGGATAACACCCGCTAACGACGTCCCAAGTGAAGCGCGATCGGCAGCAGTAAAGTGCGCCGCGAGAAAACTCCCGAGATCGTATAGACATCGATCGTTTTTTCCATTCGCACCGTGTTTCATTTCTCCTCTGTATATCTCGTCCCTCGCGGCTCGCGCGCGGCTTTCATCCTCCGGTGCGATAAGTGCGCCGAAGAACCCGAAACTTTTGTCGATTTAATTAAAGGCTCGTTCGATGAGAGAGAGAGAGAGAGAGAGAGACCAACTCTCGTCGAACGAGCCACCGCTTTCTTTTTCGTTCCTTTTTTTTCTTTCTTTTACGCGTCTTTCGAGGGTCTTCCACTTATTCTCTCGTAAAACGTGAAATCAGATATTGTAAGCGAAAAAGCGTTCTCCCTCTCGAGCCGTCCCGTCCCGCGCGACCCTCGGCACGTGCGCGCGGTTCTCCGCTTACGCTGCTGCTGCTCGACGAGCGCGGTAACTCGCGTAAAAGCAATTAATGTTCACACTCGGGGCAGCACCCTGTATCACGGAGTCGTGCGCCTCTCACTCTCGACTGGCACTCGACCGCTTCGCGAAACAACTTTTTTTTTTCCCCTTGCCACACGCAAACCCAATGGTCGAACGACGACGCTGCCGGGCGAAGAGCCGAGGGAGAGAATGAAGAGAAAAAAAAAAACATCGCACCTTCACGGATAAATCAACGACGTTAGAGATACTCGCGTAAAATATTGTTGGTCCGCGTGCGGCACGCCAAACGTTCCCCGACGGTGTATATAAGTGGCGTATTCGGACGTTTATGGGCATGTGCGGAATATAAGATTCGTTTAATTTATGGCAAAGGGAAAAGGAGCCCCGAGAGAGAGAGGCGAGGTAACTGCGAAGCTGAGGGCTCTGGGCGCTTCGTTCGGCAAGAACGAACTCCGTAATCACTTACTCTACCTCGCCCGGTCGTCTCTCTTTCTCACTCTTCTCTCTTCGTCTCCTTCCCCCTTGGAACGAAATTTGCGAAAGGGCCCGCAGCACGCAGATCAAAGAGATTCCTCGTGTCTTAACGAGCTACCGATTATTACGTCCTGCGTTGCACGTAAAAGGCCGCACCACGTCGAGTACTTCAAGAATCTCCGGGTTAACGTTATTATTATTATTTATTATTTTTATTATATCGGAAGCAGCGCGTCGATGGGGGTGACTGTAATTGAGTTTCACCGGATAAATGTATTAACCCCTCGAGGGGTCAAAGTAAAAAAGCGCTGAATTAAAAACGGTCATTTTTGCACGTTCCGAAGTTGGCTGAGCGTTGCAGCGATTCTGCGGGACCAGATCCGAACAAGGCTCGATCACTAATGAAATCCTGAAAGACAGAAGGTTCCGGTCGGTGCATTTTAAATCCTTGAATTTATAAAATCTAGGAATTCTCATGAACCCTCAGAAATGTGTGTCAATTTTTATTTCTGCAGGTGAACTTCATCATCACAAATTAACTTTTTTCGTCAAATACGAAAAAGGGCGGCGGTCATACTCGAGGGAGAAAAAATGTATTGGTTTTACAACAAAAATAAGACATTAATGTTATTTTTCATCAAAACGAACAGGTCAATCTGTTTCTTGTGATATTTGTTTTAGTTCAATACCGAAGAAAGATACAAGAACAATAAATTATAAGTTAGCCTAGTCATGATGACGTTTGTATCCCTCTACAACTGTGGAACACCTAGCGGTAAACTATACAAAGTAACTTGACGAAAATATCTAGTGCGAACCTGTCAACTTCCCTCGTCAGAGTTGTAGCAGCGAAATGAAAAAATCTCATGTCAAAAAATGACCCATTCCGAAAAACACAAATCTGGCATTATATGACCCGAACAAAGCCACCAACGATAAGAGCAGCAGTTTGACAATGTCGCAGCTGATCGACGATAAACGAGAAACTATAATGTGATTAATTGCTGTACTCCTTATCTAATACTCGCACACTCCGTGTCTGCCGGGCGTACTACGCGGTGTGCACCTTCCGCTCTGTCTGCGGATACTTGAATTTCCCGCCCCGAGTTCCCGTGGCACCGCGTATAACACGCTGGCTGCCCGGAACTCCTTTATCAGCTCTCACATTCGTTACGACGGTGGTAGAGAGCCACCCCCCGCGAGTTCTCGGCGTACACGTGCACTGGGAAGTGCGCCACCGTTTCCGAAACCGTATTCCATCTCATGCGGCAGCGCGCGCAGCTTCATCTCGCACTTACTCTCCGCTGTCCTTCTCCCGACCTCCCCGGGCCCGCAGCAGACGATATCGTCCGGAGACCGAGCAACGCGCGGACTCGGCGCTACGTCAGAATTCAACGAAAATTTATCGGCCGACCTTCCGCTTCCCCGAGCATTCCATTCTCGCCCGAGCTTTCCCTGCCTCGCGCCGAGGGGCCATTCTATTCCCCGCGTAAGAAAAAGTGAAGAACGACTCGACGCTAGGACGAAGGAACACGACGATATAACCGACAGTTGCCGAGCAAGCAGCAGTGCAATCCGAACGAGTCCGGGCGCCAATGCGGTGCGTCAGGCCCACAGAGTGTGTCGATGATTGCCGGCAATGAGGAAATGGCCTTCGTCGCGGCGAAGCGGCGGTTCGTCGATGAGAAATCCAGCCGTCTGGAATAAAAACAGATACAGAGCTTCGGGGAGCGGTTCGAGACTCGCGAATGCACGAGACGTGACGACGAGTCAACGTCAATGGTCGTTTGTCGTATCGATCGACGTGCAATCAATTACAGGTTCGATGGCTTCGCGTCGAGTGTCGAAGAGTCGGTGGAGATGACGTCCAGACAGATACATCTTGATACATTTGGGAACGGAGAAGTGAAAAAAACGAAAACAGGGTCGAATCGATGACCCACTCGACTTTCAGCGAGAGAAGTAACGGTCGTGTATTATCGAGGAAAATAGACAGACCGGGACCGAGGGAAACCGGTGATTCGCCCGTGATTGGGTAAGCGCGAGGGGCTGCGGAGGAGGAGAAGGAGCATTTGCGGAGTCGGGCGGGGACCTGGTAACGAGTGCCCAGCGGGCTTCGCTCAAACCCTTCGGCAAGGCAAACGGAATAACCGAAAGGAAAGAAAAGTCGAGCGAAGAGAGCGAGGCGCAAAAAAAGGCTGTCCCGGGGGGGAAGAAAAAAAAACACAACCCCCGTCGGACGGCAAAAAAGAGACGGTCGAAGAGGGCCGCCGAGAGCCGCGGCGACGGCAGCGGCGAGAGGAGACAACGAGAAACAGGTAGGAAAATTCGCAGCCGGGAACAAACTGCGAAATTGCCGGCGAACGTCGGTCCGCGACGAGGGATCGATGATGGAATCGCGGGAAGGCGAAAATCTATATGTCGGTCGTCGACGTGGACCGCAGCAGCAGGACCTGTTTCCTTTCTTCGCAGTATCCGCTTTGGAGGGAAATGGGAGTGGCGGAAAAAAGTGTCGACGTGAAAATAAGGGACGGAAGAGCGAGACGGTCACGCGATTTGCCGACGGGGGTGGCGGTCAAAATAGTGAATGACCATAATAGCGAATGGCTAAAATAGCGAATTAAAAAATAATGATCGTCTGAATCGAGAATAGCCGTCATTATGAATTTTGCTATTTTAGCCATTCGCTATTTTCATCATTCGCTATATTAACCGCATTTTAATTAAATGGGGGGTCAAAATAGCGAATGATCAAAAACACGAATGGCTTAAATAGCGAATTCCGTAATGATGACCATTCTAGATCGAGACGTTCATTATTTTTCAATTCGCTATTTTAGCCATTTGCTATTTTGGTCATTCACTATTTTTACCTCCACCCGCAGACGGCACAGAAGCTATAACGGCTGCTGCCCTACCGGATCCCGACCACAACATGGGTAATCCAGGACAGATCAGTCGGATCCCTCTCCAAATGTCTGCATGGGGTCGATGACAATGACGTTGGAAGACGCGTTCGTTCTTCCCGTCGCGTTCTTCTTTTTTCAGCGAGAGCTCCGACCCGCTTGCGGCTCGACGAAAATGTCCTTATTCTGCGGAGTCTCGGGCCGTGTATACGTTTCCGTCTCCTCGTCGCGAGACGAGAAGACAACGAAAAACAAATCAGCGAGAGGAACGAGGCGGAGACGAGGCAAAAAGGAAAACAGTGAAAGAGCCGACTGGTGCGGGTAGACTTATGAACTGGGAGACGAAGAGCCGGAAGTCCTCGAAAGGTTCTTTAGTCTTATACAAGTTTCTCCCTCGAGACCCCCCCCCCCCCTGTCCCCACCGCCGTCTTCCCTCCCGCCGCAGACACTGGAGGATAGCGCGGTGCACTCGGGTGGACAAGATCCTCCTGACGAAACTTACTTTTAATGACGGTTCCGTGTAAGCTGCTAAAATATGCAATTTACAAACAATGCCATTGGTGATTATATCCGCCGGAGTCTATTGTCCCTTAATTAAATCTTGGTGACAAGTGTGCAAAGCCGGAGGAACGCAGCTATTATACTATATAGAATATAATAGCTGGTTCTGGCTAGACACCGTCGAGGTATCCTCGTTGGCAATTACCAGGCTCATTCACGGCTTGAAGAACAAGATCGAGGCTTCCGGGACTTCGGTGCTCCAATCGTTTCACAAACATAAACACAAACACGCACACATACACATGCACTGAGAAAACGGGGCTCGGGTGACAAACAATAAATACTAAACTCATTTGAAATATGCTATAAGCTTGGAAACAAGTATTAAAATAAACACAATTTTTCCTACGCTTCTGCGAATAAGTACTAAAAATATAACAGATTTTACTATGCGACATTGTGTAATTGCGAAAAAATCCAAACCGGTTCCCAATCCCAATAGTCGAGGGGGAAATCCGAGGAACCAGCGATCAGCATTGTGCGAGTCGTCTCGCGCGCGTTTCGTTGTTTGCATTCCTCGCCGACGCTTATACACGCACGTAACCGCAACGTATCCAGGGCTGTGTGAATAACTCCATAGAGCCAGCCCCTGACAACACTAAAGAGTACATTTGTGACCATTTGGCGCACTAAAGTCCCTTACTTGGGTTTCCATTGTCACGCTTATGATGTCCAAAAAAGTAATCGATGTTAAATGCTAATCTTAGCATAACGCCTGTAAAAGATATACTGATCATTGAAAAGGGTACTTTTCGAGTCCCATATGGTTACTACGTATAACCTTCCATCCGGTATTATCAGGGAGCGGAGTCACTTAATCGATTAACCCGTCGTCCGGACCTTGCTCCGCAATGTTGCACACACTAACGAATCCCTTCAAATAACAAGTTCAATCGCACACAACGGACGCGACCGCGAGGGGAAGAGAGAGAAAGATAGAGATAGAGAGAGAGAGCGAGAGAAAAAACGCCTGATGAGGCTTCGGGGCTGGCACAATACCCGAATCTGCGCTTTCTCGTCGCTCGTGTCGCGAACCTCGCTGTTTGATCCGACAACGCTGTTTGTTTGACGCTTGACCTCTGGTTCAAATGGACCCTCAGGTCGCGCATTCATTCCGACGCAATACCGCGGCGAACGTCGCTTCGGGATTACACGGCGGTGCTTCACGAGTGTGCGCACGTTGTTTAACCTTTTTCCTGACTAACATTTCGGCAATCAGAACGAGTTAGGATACGCGTTCCTAGCTCGGGACACATTTTACTGGAGTAGAATCTGTCGTCGATTTTCTAACGTACGACATATTTCCTTGAAAGGACAATAATGGTCTTTGTATCAATTATTATGTCAGTGAAGATTTCAGAACTCACTATGTTTGGAATTCGACTTTACAAATTGTTCGTTGTTATATTTTAGATCTTTTCCCGTGTGGACATTTTCGTGTGGGAATAACTGTCTTGGATCCAGTAACTGGCCAGTTCTTCTAATCCAAGTTTATTACAGTGAAACTAGCGACAATGTAGCCAGCATTTACCAGTCAACTCTCGATTTTGGCTAGTTTTTCTCGAAATCTATCTAAATCCAGTGCTTGTGTCTACCGCTTGACCAAATTTCCAAGTGTAAAATTTTTGTGTAGCCACTTGACAGAAGCTATCCAGGTAGCCCTGATGCGGATGACGCCGTCGGCTAACTATATAGTTCTGAAATTAAATGTCCAGCGATTAGCTAACTGTGCTGATAACACTTTCTAAATAATTTTGAGTGGTATTAGGGTAGAACTGGACAAGTAATCTCAAAACCAACCACGTAGTCCATTTACTGTACAGAAAAGTCGACTTGCCACTTTGGGTTTTATTTAGTTTACAACGGAGTCCGATTAAAGATGAGACCCTTTTGGGAATTAATGGACTCTAATTTCATTAAATAAAAAATGTTCGCTGTAGCAATTAACTCAGAAAAGGATTGAAGGAGGGAAGAAGCGATAGAACTTAGTCGACTTGCCACCGCTTTGGGTTTTATATAGTTTACAACGAACTCAGATCAAAGGTGAGTTCCCTTTTGGGAAATTATGGACACTAATTTCATTAAATAAAAAATGTTAGCTGCAGGAATTAGCTCGGAAAAGGATCGAAGGAAGGTAGACGAGATTGAACTTTACCCGGTAATGGTTAAATTATTTGTGAGCTCATGATAAAAGTGAATCTCATCGAAGACCGCGATAAACAGTCCTGAATCGTTAATTTTGATTCGTTCGAAATAATGTCGCGAACAAGCAGTTCCGTCCTCGGCGTTGATTCCTCCGTCGCCTCGATAATAACGTCGCGATCGCCGAAAAGTCGATCCGCAACTAGTGCGCGCGAAAAAGTTGAAAATAGAGGCAAATAAAATGGAGAAGCACCGCCGAACAGATGGCAAAAGCTCGAAGCGCGAAGCTCGAAGCCAGCCGTTCCCTCCCCGCGAGCCACGGTCATAAACTTCTCTCGCCATCTGAGGGTAACGACGGCGCAGCACCGAGCGGCGAATGGTTTCCGGCCCGCGCGCCCTCCCTGGATTTTCGATAGAAAAGGTCGCGCCCGCTTTTGTGGAGAAACCAGAGAGAACGAAGCTTTGTGGAGGAGGATAAAAAAACATCGAGAAGAAAAAGGAGAATAAGACGGGGGAGGAGAAGGAGAAAGAAGAAGAAGAATAAGAAGAGGAAGAAGAAGTGGCAGACGAAGAAGAAGAGGAAGCGGGAGAGAAAAAGAAATCCGGAAGCAGAAAAAAAATCTCATCTCGCGAAAAGGGGTTCGGGCGTTGAAACTGCTGCGCCACCCCCGGCACCGCTATTACCGCGAGCAAACAGCATCCGGAGGTGAAGAAACGAGTTAAATCCAAAAGTTGGAAAGCGGACAGGACACACGAGGCGCGTCGACCGCCGCGCGCAACCAATACTAAAGTTACGGCTGTCCCTCCGACCGCGTGGATACGGGCTAACGGCCCGGTGGGCGCCACATCAGCCGGTCGGAACGTCAAGATAGGCTAAAAAATGTAAACGCCGGAGGAAAAAAAAGAAGTCCCGACGGCGAAGTGTTGGGTCGTGGGAGGAAAAATATTCATGGCGACTATTTTACAAATTGGATGACACGCGATACGATATGCTAGCCCCCTCCCCCTCTCCCCCCCTCCCCCCCACCGCTCCCACTTCAACGAGAGGCAACGGAGCTGTGCGCGAGCTAATACGTGCCGCACTCTGCCAAAACCCGCCGCTGTCTGGACTGAATCGAAACTACTTCTTTTTTTTTTTTGTATCGAAAACCGTTTTTTTTCTATTTTTTTTCCTTCTTTTTCGACGCGGTTTATCTGTGGCCACACGTGCGCTTTGGCTGACATGTTCGACGCGGTTTTGTATCCGCACACCTATCTCTCTCATTCTCTCTCCCTCTCTCTCTGTCGTTTTCATTCCGTGCTCTCTTGTCTGTTTCCCCCTTCGCGTTCCCGCCGTTTTATACTCTGTTCTACTTTTCACCTGTGAACAAAATTATCACGACTTTTTATTGGTTCACCATCGATCCGGCTGTTCCGCGATGATCTCATATCTCGACATATTAAAACATGTTGCTTCTCTCTTTACATCTTTTTTTTTCTCAATAACCTTAAAACTATACTTTTACGATTCTTTTAACTGAAACTCAAAAAAAAAATGCAATTACAATTACAAATCGCCTCGCACGGCTCTAAGGCAGACGAGATTGTTTTCCCCGTAGGCCTCGGCTCCGCTCTTTATCGCCGGCAATCTTATCGCTCGACGCGATAAAATCGAACTGACGAAACAAATGCGCGCCAAGGAGGGACAAACAGAACGTGACTTACATGCGGAAGCCCTTCGTGATCTTATACAACCAACCGTGCCACTTTATGCGCGATAAAAAAACAAGGGTAAAAGCGGGAGAGACGAAGAGGAAGCGAGAGAAAAACAACTTTCCCTCGTAAATGACCTTTGAATCGTCGAGGGGCTTCGGAACCTGCATTGGCCTGCAGGTTTCGCAAATCGATCTCCCGCGACTTATCGTGAATAATTCATTGACGCGCGAGCTGTGCCTAACAAATCTCGAGAGCTGCCGGGAAGCTACAGAGTCGCGCGCGCCACGAGGGTAAAAAGTCATTGGCGATGAATGAAGTCGAAATTCGCCAATAAGTTCGCCCTTTACGAGACCCCACGGGGGATGCTAATTTTTTTCTGTGCTTCGCGAATACCCCAGACCAGATTTTTTTCTGTGCTTCGCGAATACCCCCCCCTCCCAGACTTCCAGACTTTGCGTATGCAGATCAAAGAGACACTTGTCTCAGCCACTTTGTCAGTCCCCGTGCATGTATTATGGAGTCCCAATGTACGATCCGATCCCGATCGGGAATTCATCTAGATTCCCCAAATCCGGACTCCCTGTAAGAATCCAGAGTGATCCTGATGCGGGTTCCCCAAAACGGGATTCTGATTTGGAAACAGAAACGATGTTGAGGACGCTGTAGGAATTCCCAAAAACGGGAGTTCTCGCAGGAATCCAGATCTGGAAATAAAATGCACGACCGGACCCAGTCGGGTATCCCGATGTGAATCCATTTTCCACACTGAGAAAAAAAATTGCTCAATCCAACGAAATGTGCGGTTGCGGGCGGCGAAATAAATATTGTAACGAATGTAGCTGACTACTACTTATGAGACACACGATATGACAATAGACAAACGAATAGATGACCGACTTCACATCACGAGTGACAGTCGACAGTCTTGGCTAGAGATTGACAGCGCGCGGACGTGTCAAGGATCGCGATCGGGAAATAGAAAGCATTTGTAATTAATAATATCCGCCCCAACAACAAAGTTCCCGTGTAATCATTTCGGCCATCCGTAACATTGGTGTCAGAAGTGTTTGACGAATCCACGTAGAATATTTTTCGCGAGTGATAGTGAAATAAAGAAGCAACATTAAATTGAGACCTCGATGGCTCACACAACGGCGAAGCGACATCAAAATTGAGACCTCGATGGCTCCCAGACGGCGGTGGATCTTTTTCCTTCAAAATTGAAGTCTCGATGACTTCACAATAAGACTTTGAAATTGCGATCTCGATGACGCTCCGTGATGATAAAATAAGAAGTCAACTCTGGATGGATAGAAGGTCGGATTGAGCTGCAAAGGACTCTAACAGGCAAATCGAAATTACGTATTGTTTTTCATTCGAGATATTTGTGAAAGTATTGAGTAATTTGTGAGTGATTCTTCTCTCTCGGGTAGATGATATCGTAGAGTCGAGTTGTAGTTCGGGTAGAATATAATTTTTTTGGAACCTTGGACGACTTTTTGGTGAAAAGCGTCCTGGAGGGTTGCCGGAGAATTGTGTTGATGTGGTAACTGCTGGGTAACGAAGGGCCAGAGTTACGGATCGGGGGACTGTTGGCCTATGAGAGGTTTCGAACAGTGACCGATTATTTAGTGTCGTTTTTTTGAGGAATCAATCGGGTGAATTGATTTTAAGGTCGAAAATGTCGACGAGAGAATAAAAAAGGGAGAGAATAATCATTGAGGTTGTATTGTCCCAAGTTTGGCTAGTGATTGCGGAAATCTACGCGATTAATTTGTATTTCACAGGTATCGTTGAAGATACTGTGAAGTGGTCAGATCCTTCCTGCTCAAATCCTTCCAACTGCCAGAAAGAAATGGTGAAAGAAAGAAATGAAAACAGAGAAGAATAATGAATACCACGAAAGAACAATGAATTGAATAAAATATTTAATGATTGATAAGAAATGGACTTAGTATAAGATAATATGGAAGTATTTAGCTCGGACTTGACAGAATAAGACTGGTATAGGAAGAAATGAAACTATATAGAATTGTAAACACTGTTCTTCCCAAGGTTTTTGGCCATGGTTTTCCTTGAGGACTGGGACGAATGTCAGAACAGTGTAGGCTATTGAATATTGAACTGATATTAGGATGATGGACCGTGGCACATCTTAGGGTGGTTTAGGAGTTGCCGGGGCGGCAACTCAAAGGGAGGGGAGTAGTGTAACGAATGTAGCTGACTACTACTTATGAGACACACGATATGACAATAGACAAACGAATAGATGACCGACTTCACATCACGAGTGACAGTCGACAGTCTTGGCTAGAGATTGACAGCGCGCGGACGTGTCAAGGATCGCGATCGGGAAATAGAAAGCATTTGTAATTAATAATATCCGCCCCAACAACAAAGTTCCCGTGTAGTCATTTCGGCCATCCGTAACAATATTTTGCAAATTAGCTAGACAAAGTATTTAATTGATCGAAGCAACTGGTGATTGAATTTAAAAAATCTCGATTAGCATTGCCGAACATTTTGTCCAATCTGCAACATATTTATTTCGCCGCCCGCAACCGCACGTTTTGTTGGATTGAGCAATTTTTTTTCTCAGTGCAAGCATTACATCTCATTTTGGAAAACCGACTGTACATCGGATTGGATCCCGGCCTCGGCGAAGGGAATCCAGGCGGGATCCTGCCGGATCCGAGTGGAAATTTCTGCGCGGGCCCCCGTCCAGTCTCCAGTCTAAGTCTCACGGCTGCAACATAGAACGAAAATCCCGACTGATTCTCCACGGTGGCTGTTGCGGATATCGCCAAAGCGCAAATAATTGTAGCATTTCGGATTTCTCGGAACTAGCACTCACCGCCAAAGGTTTATTGCCGGCCGCCGTGGTGCGCGTACAGCGAGACGCGAGAGAGTATTCGCGCAGCGCGGGCGTGGGTTCATGCATATAAATGGGACCCAATCCCCGGGAGAACGATACCCCGCTGTTGCGTCGCGTCGCATCGCGTCGATACAATTCGATTTATGTAGTGGACCTGGCTCGCGTGATTCGTCAGGAAACCCCGGAGTCCCGATGTGCACACGACAGGGTATCGAACCCTGGGCTTGAGGGCCGCGGTCCGCAACGAAAAACGCACAGAGCGTAACTATAAATGACAAGTCCCATCGTGGTACCGCGGCAACGGAAAAATAAACATTTAAAGTTGGTACTACTCGATTTGTATTGACCGACAGATATGATTTTTTCGTGACCTAAGCAGACCCGAGCAACCTTGATTACTGGTTGTTTTGCGGTCGCTTTGAAACAACCATCATTACATGGTAGATTTTTAGTTTCATTACCGTAATACAACCAAAACGTAATCGAGAGCAACAGTTCCCATGGAAATAAAAGTAACTAAGATGAAACCGTAACCTCAAAGTTACGGTTCGAGCCGGTGCTAAAGGCTGGAAGGGGTGGGGGGTGAGAAGCAAATAACACGGGAGATGAGACGTGAGTCTTGGCATCGGATGTGAATGGAACTTTATCGATCAAAATACTTGTCGATCGGTGTATTGTCGAGCATTTTACTCCACTGGTTGAAAGTGCTCGGGCTTGTGAGTCTCGACAGGCTGAATGGAACTTATCAAACGACATATTTGTCGATCGATGTATTGTCGAGCATTTTACTTCACCGGTTGGAAGTACTCGAGCTGGAGTCTCGACAGACTGAATGGCGAGGAATGTGCGCGGTGTATATTACGGGGCAGCGTGGACGGCGTTAATGATCAGTCATCATTCCTGCGTGCTTCGCGCTTTTCTCGCGGTTATCCGATGTCCCGAGTCGCGGTGGCTGTTTCTCTTTCTTTCGCCTTTTTTCCTCGTCGATGACGCGCTGTACACATAACTGAGTGTACATATATGTGGGTGCGGGGTATAGAAAAACAAGAGGAGAGAACGGTGCCGGGGTTATAACGCCCAGCGGGTGAAATAAGAGAGATGAAATATGACCGTCGAGAGTTAGGTAAGCCGTCGACCGGCAGTTTTTCAGATAGCGGGTCTGGCACGAGAGGGTGAAAGCGGGTTCTCGTTCTCACACTACCAGACCCCCCCTACTTCGACCCCTTCTCGCGGAGATTCAGCGCGCAGTACTGGCAGCAACACCAACGGCAGCAGCAGCACCTCTAGCAGCAGCAGCAGCAGCAATCTTCAAGAGCGTTTCCGTGACACTTTTCAGAATTATTTCTCCCACGACAATAACGCGAGTTGTAAACGCGCCTTGCTTGTTGTGCTTCCGATAAAGCTCTCTCACTCCTCTCGCTCTCATAAAACTTGTATATACCCGTATATCTTTATAGCCACGTACGCCGTAGTTGCGCCGATATAGAAATGAAATATCGCGCAAATTATGTCAAACGACGTTCTGAGCATAAGAGAGCCGTGCGCGGTGTAAGTTGAAAAAAAAATACAATATCGCGTAGAATTTAGTGAGTTGATGCTGATGATATACATATAAGCGTCGCAGTGATATAATGTTCGGGTCGGGTACTGTTACGTCAAACACTGTCGAGGAAAACGGGTTCCAGGTTCATGGAAGGTTGTAAGGAGGTCAAGGCAAAAACAAATTTCCAAATGTCATTTATCATCATTCAAAGAGAAACAAGAATATCCTGCAATGATATGTTGGTCGGATATACACAAATTACTCGAATACGCCTGTTGTTGTATGACACGACAATCGACGCATTTGCGTTAAACGCCGTCGATCAAAACAAGCGTACGACGAGGTGGTGCACACGAAGGACAATTCAGAAACGGGTTTCCCAACGACACTCAAGTTGCGGCGCAATGATCTATGCACAAAATAAACTATGCGATTGAGAAGTGGGAGTTGCACCGCTCTATGTATCACACGTTTGCCTGATGTATACACGTTTCGCCGAAGCGGCAGGCGCAGAGCTCTCGGGTCTCACCGCATTTGGCATAATGCTGCAGCGATCCCTCAGGAGCCGCGGCGGGAGCGTTCCTAGTTGAATTCTTGTTGTAGATATTCCAGTTGAAGCCAGCCAGCGCCGGCAAACTTGGCTAAACTTCGCAAAGGACTAGCAGCGCGCTCCTCTTGTCCGTCCGATGCGGTGTGTGCGGTATGTGCGATGCGATCTTGTGAGAGAAGCAGCAGCAGCAGCAGCAGCAGCAGCAGCAGCAGCGCCACAACACGACCCCTGGTCGTTCGCGCGTCTCCGAGTCCTCGAGGAAGCCCTGGCGCTACACCTACGCTTAATTCGTCGACAAGTGTAAGACAAGGAGTAAACTCCAATTAATTTCTGGTGTGAACGTTCTACTGCCAACGATTTGCCTGATGCTAAGCTCCTTTCCCAAACTAGCGCGTACCACGGACCTAACGGAGGAGTTCAAAACGGCCACCAGGTCGGGGGCCAAGACTGCTTACTCGAGTTCACCCCGAGTTTGGACTTGGCGAGTCGACGTGAGTTACACCATCTTGTTACAGCTGAAAGACTCGTCGTATTGATTGTCAGCGAAATGACTTTGATGCTGATGACGTCAAACTGGGATTCTGGGATTCTGAAAGGAGACCTTTGCTACGTTGACAGCGAGTAGTACTGCTTCCTGACGCACTAATGACGAAACTTTCGCATTGCCTAAAAAATTAACGCTACCGAGAAGTCCTGAGATCTCATTGCAAATGCCGGTCACGTTTTCATTTTTGGTCACCACGACGCCCAACCATCGAGATTATTTAGCTAGAAACGAAATCCCGTTGCTGTTACGGGCAAGGATCGAGTGTTCTGTTCTATACAGTGCAACCGAACGCGATATGGTCCCCCAAACTCTGCTCGAAACCATAAGATAGATACGTGCGAACCCTTACAAATTTGGTTAGTCCCGGATATCGAGACTCGAGTTACCCCACGACGAGGCGGACCGAACTTCCCGCCGGCGCAAGTCGAGACAAAGCCACCGTCGAACGAGAATCTTGCTGAAGTTACTTGCCAGACCCTGTGTGTATATATATATATTCATATGAAATTGGGAAGTCGGGAAGCGTTAGATTTGAATAATGTAACAGGAGAGGAGAAACGACGGTGCCGCACTAAGGCACCACCTTCTCAATGAATGTGAAACTTATCATTACGGAACACGCGTCGTTAGGCAACACTTCTCTTCTCTACATTTGGCTCTTCTCCGCTTCGCTTTATCGTGTCTTTTTTGAGAAAATTGCAGGATACACAAAAGTTTTAGGTCAGCCCGTCAAGACGTACACCTTGTGCCAACCGGCGAAACGCACGATGCAAGCGGTAAACTTTCGACGAGAGCGTTATCGAAGGCAAATCGATAACCGAAATTTTCATTGTTCGTCGAAATAATAGGTAAAGTTGGGGGGCGGTCGTCGAGACAGTGAGATTCGTACGTTATCGCGAACCCAAGACCACGCGATTCTGCAGTCGTTGTATATCTGTAGCGCCGACGCCGCCGCCGTACTGACTGTACCATATATTCGCTGTAGTTTACTGCGGTATGGAACACGTCTTGGCAGCGAACTCGTGAACTGCGGTAGTCGACCAACGAGGGAAACGAAGACGTAGCTTGTATACTTTGTCTAGCGGAAAAGTTCAACCGCGTTTGGCTACGTGAGCCGCGAGACGAGAGGCGGCCAGACGACATGAGAAGACGCCAGAGACGATAAAGATACCCCCGATGTCGCGCATGAACGTTGCTTTTCCGATTACTCGTCGTATTCGCAAAGAACCGAGACACCGCAGTGTCTTCCCGCTGCTATGTATGCCGAGCCTCTTTCTTCCAACATCCCCCCGGTCTTTCGTTTGCCATCCGCAGCGACAGGATCGCGATGAAAGTCAATCATCCCCCGGGGTGATCACACAGACGATGACGAGGCTGCAGCAGTTTGTACGGCATATTATTAGAAAGGGACGAACAGGGAGGAAGATACAGATATACCGGCGCAATGTCCCGCAAAAACCCGACAACCCTGATTCAATGGCGGACCGTTGAAGCCCTCTTATTGAATTGGCTTACATGGTCTCAATTATTGAGATTTCCAGGAGCGGATCAAACTCCCCCCCCCCCCCCCTCCCCCCCCTACATAGGGTCGACTGTAAGAAGGGTCGTAAAAAGCGGTGCAGAGTCACGCATAAAAAAAGGGGTGAAAAGCGTTTCAGCGTGGCTCATCCATCAATCCCTTCAGCCTGCATGCGGGAATCACTCCGTCTATCGCGCGGGGCGCGTCGTTTGCAAGAAGCAGCGAGCGTGTCCTTGTCCTGGAAATATGGAGACTGACGCGGCGCGGCGGGGAAATGAAAGATGCAAGAGACGTCTGTATTATCGATGCGCCCAGCGCATCAACTACTCGCGGAGCTTTATTTGTCGAACAGAAGGCGACTGCAGAGAAACGGAACAAAACAACCGGCAAGAAGACGAGGCAAGAAGAAGAAGAAGAAGCAGCAGCGCGTCGGGCGAAGGCGCTTTGCTTCTGGTTCATTAATCAACTTTACTCTCTGGATGCAAAGACCGGGCCTTCGTCTCCGAGTGATGCAATATGCAAGAGATAAAAAGCAAGTTTAGGAATCGAATATCGACTTCGGCAGAGAGCGAGTGGAAAGCGTGGATTCCGACTGGTCGCTCGGTTTCTCGCAACTCTTCGACGACTTACTTAGACCCCAACTTCGGAAAACCCTAGAACAGGTTCGCCGTACACTCACCTCTTCCATATAGATAACAAAAAGACACGAACGTCGAAAAACGTACGTATGATCTTCATGCGAGAGGTCAGTCAACCGCGAATCGAAGCAAACCCAGGCGCAACAAGTGACAACGAGTTCGCACCTCGTCGCGCAGTTTTCCACGGCGCGCGGGGAGCGAGCAGAGCCGAAGAAGCGTAAACCAGGCGTCGCCTGGGAGTGTAATAACAAGCGAAGCCGCAGATCAATCGCCATTGAGGGAATGTCGAAGTTTGAACGATCCACATCCGTAATTCGGGTGTCCGATCGGTGCGATGAACGCGGGTGCAGCCGATAGGAGGGGGTGGGGGGGGGGCGGGTATCGCCAACCGAACCGCACGAGACCTATGTATTGGTGGCGTGTCCCTCGATGCTTCGGCATTAGCCTCGTCCCGATATCGCCCTCCTCTGCGGAAAGCACAAACAATTCCCGGAGTAACGGTACGACGGGGGTTGAGCACCGTTCAGCCGGTCGTCCGGCTATACGAGCCAGCGGCTCGCGCCCGCCCCGCTTGGCGCGGCCGACCCCTTGAGCATTGTACTCCCGTCACAATCGAATTATATACACAGCACATATCTGTGTCTATAGGTCAGATCGACCACGACGTGTGAACTCGCTCGAGCGCGACGCTCTCTCTCCTGCTGTTCCATTCCGCCGGCGCACGGATGCTCCCCGATAGTTTGTTGCTCCAGCCGTTCCCGGTTAGTCGCACTGTGGCTTTAACGATCCGGGCTCGTCTCGTTAAATTTGCCTGCGAAACCCCGACGCATGCGCACGAAACCAGACACGCAGCATTATCCTCGTCACACGCGCCCATATTCGCGCTCGCATTAATTCTGGAACATATCCCGTCAAGACGAATAACAAGCTCGGCCGGCATACCCTGTGATTCCACTGAGCGCAGAACCTGGAGCGATGTGAAGTCGCGGGCAAGCGAAGAAGTCAAAAGTACAAAGTCTGCGCGCGAGATACTCGCTTGCTACGCGAAAACACGCGTGCGAATTCGCGGTTGTCTGCGCTTGGAAGACGGATGCGTCCCGGCGGGCAATCGCGGGATTACGAAGTTTGTCTTCGCGTACACGGTGAACGAGCGAGATCGGAGGCGCGGCCGAAAGTTGGCGCGAAGACAACGCGAGGGAGATGTCGGGATTCGAAAACCTTGGCGTAAAGTTTGGAATCTTGTTTTCGATTTTTTTGTTTTGTTTTGTCGTTTTAATTCTGCCGAACAGAAGCCAATGAACAGAAGGGCGACTTTTTTTTTACTAATCGATGTTAACGACACAACGGACCAATCTGTATAGACCGGTCCCTGACAACACCAAGGGGTCCATTTGTAACCACTTAGTGCACTAAAGTTCCCTACTAGGGTTTCCATTTTCACGCTTACGATGTCCAAAAAAGCAATCGTTATTGAATGCCAATCTTAGCATAACGCCTGTAAAAGTTAGACTGATCATTGAAAAGGGTACTTGTAGAGCCGCATATAGTAACTACGTAAGATCTTCCGTCCGGTGTTATATATCAGAGAACCGTCGATGATCCAACCTGGGTCATTTCCACTCCACTGATGCATTTGCACACGACACTGTTGCCACGTTCTAAAAAGGACGAGATCCTAAGGCGGCACTACAGCCCTGGATTCATCGGTGATCCTGAGGTGTACAAGTCTAAGTACAGAGCGCAACTTTGGAATCTTGTTCTCGTGTCTTCATTCTGACGGACTAGCAAGCAATGTCAACGACACAATGCCAATAGTCCATGATCCAACGTACCCGTATCATTCTCACGCTGAATTTGCAAACGACACCGTTGGCTGCGTTTCCGCGAATGGAGATATATTTGCAGGCGTCACACAGTTTATCGTCCTCCATTTGCGCGTGGAGTGGCGACCAAGATCTCGAGGCTGCGGCAATACAGCCCGGGTTTCATCGGTGATCCTCGGGTGTACAAGTCCACCGCTCAACACCGTCGCTGTAAACGCCGCAGGATACTCCTCTATTAGGTGAAGACAATCTCACGGGATTAACGGACTAGTTACGTGCGGCCAGTACCTATCTCGCACGACGTCGTCCTTCCTGTCCGCTTCGGCTCTCATTTGCCCACCCCCTCAACCCCGTCCAGGCATATCCCTGGGTCTCCCTTTTCTCGGCGGCGCGTTGCACGGTGTCTGAAGACACCTCGAGCACAACGACGCGAGCGTCGGGTGTAACTCCCCGGACCGATGGCCACAAGCCCGGCCGTAACATCGTCATCGTCGGCTCTTGCAACGCACTTATACCTCCTCAGACCAACACGGTGCCATCACGCTAGACTACTCTCCTCGGCTTGCGAACGGAGAAGCAAAGCTTGCCCTGTGTCTGGCCTGTTTGCAACACTCGAGTAGCCGCAAAAGCTTATACCGCTTGTGCACAAGCAATAGCACCAACACTTAGGCACATATACCACTCACTGTACATACACAGACGCATACAAGTACACACGGACGTGCACAACACACACCCAGACGCATACAAACACACACGGACGCACGCAATACACACCCAGACGCACGAAGACACACCCAGATGCGCACAGACACTCGCAGACAGCCCCTGAGTATCTTAGCCCGACGTGGCTGCTGTAGTTAGTGCGTAATGTGCGGATACCACCTCGTTCCCATGGGCATGTTACATTCCGCGGTTGAGGTCCAATGGAAATTGCGCCCGGCATGCAACGGGCAGCGCCGCAGCCAGTCGGTGTCGGTGAATACGCGCCGTGTGTGCTCACCCTGGGCGAGGGAGGGGAGAGGAAGGGGTCAAGGGAACGGCGAGCCCGAGAGCCTGGCTCAACCACCTTCTACTTAGCGAATCCCGTCCGGCGTAATCTCGAATTGAACAAGCCCCACGGCGGACAATGTGTACACTACTCGTGGGAGCGGAAACGACCGGAGTCTCCTCGAGGCGCTGATTTTCTTTGATGTAACGGTGGAAAATTTTGCCCGCCGGGCCTTGACTGGAATCGACAGGACTGGCTGGGCTCCGCGCTGGGACGAAAACGTCAGGTGGTTTCCCCGCAACTACTTGAATAATCAGAGTCTTATCGGGGTGAGTTGTCTTTCTCTCTCTCTCTCTCTCTCTCTCTCTTTGGAACGTCGCAAATTTAGCGGTGAAGACCTGAAGATGTCGGATATCAGCAGGATTGAAGTTGAAGGGAAGCATGGATGCAGACCCATAATCGGTTCTCGGGGGTTTTGATTATACCGGATTGAACATTTTGCTCCTTTGTCTACACTGTAAGAAATCCAGGGTGTCAAACCTAATTGGTGTAGACTTTTGATCAGTGTTGACCTGCTTTGTATTAAGAGTAGCACTTCCAGGGTGACAAATGCACATAATCAGGTGTGTTAAAATTGTCATCCTCGTTCATGAAACTTTCGACATATTTATGTTTGAGACAAGACGATGAAAATCTTTGAAATGCTATCAATCGGTGACGACTTATTGAACGAACAAAATCCGATCATTGAATTTTATTCAACTATATTCAAGTAAAATGAGTTTAAAATGTTGAGGTTATGATGCAAATTGACACCAGGTGTTGAACAGTAGTCATTGACACGATGGGGACTCTGTTATCACTGCGAAGGGTAATTTTCTAACACCGGATTTTTAACAGTGTACGCATCTCCCTCCCAAGTGGTCGATTAGCCTCTCGCGGGGGTGAATGAGGGAAATAAAGAAAGAGTGAAAGGCTGGATGATAGCGAGCAAGCCGGAAAAAGCTGGAGAAGTCAAAGCAGTTGCCCAAGAGAGAGATCTCATCCTGTACGACGTGGATGGTTCGCAGTTAGCAACAACTGTAACCCTCCTCTCCCTCCACCCTCCACCCGTGTAGGGCGGGCCGCCCTACACGATTCTCGCGGTATATATCCACCGCAGCGCGCGCTTCACCGAGGGTGCTCGAGCAATCTGCGAAACACAGATAGACAGCCGCGGCGAACGCTCTCACACACGCGAGAAGGGGTTGGTACAGGGTTGGTGGTGCAGAAGTGGCGCCACGCGTTCCGCGCTCGTATCGCGTCTTGAGATATTGCAATCGAGCGGGGAAACGTACGTGTAAGTATATACGATGCGCGTTACGGTAAGTACGTTGTACATAACGTACACGTTCGCGCACGAGGGGAAGCCGCGAGGACAATGAATCACCGCGTCGAGAATCACGCCAAACAAATCTCCGGGTTTTGCGCGCATCGCAACGACGGAGCGCGACTGCCAAAACGGCTTCCGAGGTTTGGACAAATTCCGAGCGAGAATCGAAACGCTTCAAGACCCAAAAATTAGCGTTTTATTGTGATAAGGAATAATAATGTAACGGAATCGGTGTATTTGTAATGTTCTTTTTCATTGGTTTGGACCTGACTGTGGATTTGGAATTGATCTGTTGGCGTCGGATGAGACAATTGGGAGCATCGCTTGATGACGATTGTAGCTTTACAAAAAATCGAGATCGAGACTTGAAACAGAATTATCGCCAATAATATTCCGCCCTGTTTGTTATTTTTTTATAATTGCGGTATTGTTTTGATGTGTGCGGACATAATAATAATAATAAACTAAATCTATTATTTGTTGTTAACTCTTTTTTTCCTCGATAATCGATCAAACGTTCGAATCGCTTGCAGATATTTTTTCACAGGTCTCACTCGAGATAAGCTCTGTATTTGCCGTACGCCAAGTGTGGAGTCGCGTTTAGTTCAGTGTGTTTATTCGACTCTCCAGCGAGACGGGTGTCTCAAGTCTGGAATTTCAACCGCGACGACGTTTTCCGCGACATCGCGTTAGCGAGATGGGATGTTGACTCTGACTTCGCGAAGTTGGCGGAATGTTTGATCAACCAGTCACGTGTGTATCGCTCCCGAAAACGTTGAAAGATATCACTTTTGGGATTAATTTGCATAGTCTATTTCCCACGGTGGAATTCCGCCCGCGAATGCCAACAACATTTTTAAACATTTTGCCCAACTTTTACTTTTTATTTCTTTTTTAAAATCTCATCGGTACACTTTTTCATTCATTTATCCATTAGTCGCGAAAAGACAGATCCCCCAACAACGTTTTCCCTCAGGCGTTTAAACGCGAAAAACTCGTTATCAGAAGTATCCGGCCGTCGTCCAGTCGAAAATGAAACGGCTAATCCTCGGACCAATTTTATAGCCCGTTGGTGTACACAATCCCTTCGTATTCCGCCGCGTGCGATCCATGTTTCATGCCGAGCCGCCGGCGTCGCGGCGACCGCAACCATTACATTTTGCCGGATGACGGAACTTGCGCCACCCGACAACGTCACCCCGTGTACACTGTGTCGGGGGATGGCAGAGAGGACACCTAGATCGAGGCGATGCACCGAAAACTAGTGAAAAGCCCCCCCCCCCACCCCCCGAACATCATATCGATTAAAACCTCCTGCTCCCCCCTCCGCCTCCCATCCCCTCAATCCCTTTTTCCTTCGTTAGTTTGGGCTCATCCATCCAGCCGGTCGCGACATTTTACCACTCGCAGCTCTCACGTCCCGCGGCGAGCCCGGAAAATAATTCATTTGCGCTTCGTCGAGAGTACCTGGGCTGACTCGTTCGCAGGGTTGGGGGCTGGTTTGGCCGGGCCGGGTTCTGGCCTGGCCAGACTGAAGAACTCATCACTTTGTTCGGGTGTCGCACTTGTTCGCTCGAAATAATATTAAAATTCACTGTCTAAACGCAAAAAAACCCTCTCTCCGGTTTATTGGCGGAAAAATAAACGCGTCCGTGTGGCCAAGTGAATGGTGCACGTGGCGCGAGAAGCGTGGAAGGCTTTTCGAGAGACGCGGAACAAAGCTCCGGGATCTCCGGACAAAGGTGAATTATGCATATCATTCAAAGGGCGCGCGCGGGGCCTTCCACATACGGCCTGTCTTGGACCTTTCATCATCGACCCCGCGCGCAGCGCGAATTCTCACGAACCTTTTATCCGCTGTCGTGCACTTCACCCCTCCCCTCCCCCCTCTCCCCACCCCCATCCTCGCCGCGGTCCTGCGGGATGAATTTCGCGCGGCAAAAAGGGAGAACAACGCTCGGCGCTGGCTCTCCGCTTTCAACCCTTTTTTAATTCTATTTCCGGCTGCTCCTTTCATTTTTCATTCCGTTTCGGGATGTACGACCGACGACCGCATGTGGGCGTCGCGCGAGAAAGAAATGGTCAGGAAAGTTTGTCATAGTTCGGGGTATTTCCCGGGGATTTTTTCGCCGGAGTCGTTCAAAAAGGGATCCCCGCGCCGGTTTTGGTTTTTTTTTTTTTTTTTCTTTTTTTTTTCGTCGTCCTTTTTCTCGTCTCTGCGGTCGAGATTGTATCTTCTTGCTTCTTTTTTCGACTAAAGCTCTTCGGGAGCTGCGCTCTGTACATTGAGAAGCTTGCGACTAGCGTCGTGGTGTTCCTGTGCTGCTGGGATGGTGCGCGCGCGCGCCCGGCATCACCGCAACCGGACAAAGGATTCGTTAGGGAGACGGGCTGAGTAGCCAGGCGGCTAGAAGTTTTCTCGCAGTGCTTTATCGGAGCTTTGTACAGAGTATGTAGGAATGAGAGGGGCGCCACGCCCGCTCCGCAGTCGGATTAACACCCCCACACCCCCCACTCCGGCGTTTCGTGTCCTTCCTGGCAACCCTGGCGCACGGATTCGCTTCGTATTTTTTTTTTTTTTGGCATTCTATTTTTTCTGTTTTTCTATTTTTTTTTTTTCATCGCGACACGATCCGAGTCCCCCAAGAGCTCGGGCCATTTATTTTACCCCGTGATACCGCGCGGGCGACGCGGAAAATACGAAATGGATTGGCCGCGGCTTTTCGTCGCGACAAATAATGGCGAGATCTCGCTGAGGAGGGTTCCAGCAACACGCCTCCGTGCCCGTTGAAGAAACCTTCAGGCCGTCATTATTCATCGTAAACTTTTGCCTTCTCTTTCTCGAGCCTCTCGGCAACGTCGCGTTTATCGACGGTCGATCAGCGAGGTGGAACATTTTTCTCTGTTCAAAGTGGGACTGCCAAACCATCTTGAGTCAAGGTGGTTTGGCAATTAGCGATTTTCGGAATGTACAACAATTTAACGGAGAAAATAGGGCATTACGCTACAAGGGAGGGAAGTGCGACTTTTCACCGAGCGGGAAGTTTGATGCCCGAGTGAAGCGAGGGCAGAAATTCACACGAGGTGAAAAGTTGCATCCCTCCCATGTAGCGTACTATACTTTTCTCCCGGTTTCACTGCAAAATAACTCCATTTCGCGTGTGCAACGGGGACGGAAAATTAGGTTATTTTTAACAAATGACGATACGCATGCGTAATGCGATTTTCATTTCTCCCGCCGGGCAGGAATGAGCCGATTTCCTCCCTAGGGAGGAAATGAAATCGTATTTCGCATGCGTAAGTCATTTGTCAAAAATGAGCTATTTTCCGCCGGCGTTGCGGACACGAAATGGGCTTATTTCAGTGGAGTCGGGAGAAAAATTAATATCGTCTCGCAATATCGGCAATCGATACCACATATGGTCCACATATCCCATTTTTCGCCAAATTACAGCACAAAATATTTCGCCCCGACCGACCAGATTTTCGCGTGTCGACAAACGAAAACGAATTCCGACGCGAAAGGGTCAAACAGATAGGATTATTTACATCTACCGTCCACTCTAAACTCGTTCGTCTCTGATAGCGATAGGATCTGGTCATATCTGCAAGCGTACTCGTTCATATATCATCCAATAAACCTGATTGAACGCCGTTCCCGCTGTGTTATTGATTTTCCAGCGCCGAATTCCAGGAAAAAGAATTATTCAAGGGTGGCGGAGAAATAGGCAGAGTGGGAAGGGGGAGACGTAGGGGTTACACGCGTGATCGGTTAGCGCAATAAAAAGTTGCTCGCAAACAGTTCGTCAATGAAACGCGGCCGTTTCGTCGTTGTGTGCAAAATAAACGCGCTTCTCCGCCCGCGCAGCGTCGGAGAGAAGATTAAAAAGAGCGAGAGAGAGAGAGAGAGAGGGAGACAGGTGATGGAAAACGTAAAAACGCGAGTGCAGGATGAGGCGAGACGAAACGCAGTGAAAGGCATGCAGCGCGGATCGGGCGAGGCTCGCGAAAGAGGATATAGCCAATTCCGTGGAAAATCAACTGGACCAAAGTAGGGATCGCTCGGGCGCCGGAAGAGTCGAGGCGAGCCAAACTCCTTTAGCAACCGGCGCTTTTGAAGAGCCCACTAATGAAACCCCGCGCGATAGATCTATGAATCTATAGCGTGTAGGTGCCATTGTTCTCGGAGGATGTTCCAAAGTCTTGGCCGTGCGGAAAAACTGTGCGAGGAGGAGGGGGATGAAACGAGGCAGCTTGAAATTGATGTTCGGCCACTCTGGCCGCGCGAACCGCCCCAGACGCGAACTCGGTGCGCCGCGATCTTTGGAGTTTGCTACTCGGAATTCAGTGGAGAAGAATTATAAGAAAAAGCTCCGATAAGTGAAAGAGAAGAAAAAATTGCCGGTTGAAGCGAAAAAAGGACGAGAAGATGCAATTTCTCTGTCCGTTCGACTAACAATTTGAATTTCGACGAATTCGACTAAACGCATTTCTTTTGTAAGAAAAAGCTCCGATAAGTGAAAGAGAACAAAAAAATGTCCGGTTGAAGCGAAAAAAGGACGAGAAGATGCAATTTCTCTGTCCGTTCGACTAACAATTTGAATTTCGACAAATTCGACGAAACCCATTTCTTTTATAAGAAAAAGGTCCGATAAGTGGAAGAGAACAAAAAAATTGCCGGTTGAAGCGAAAAAAGGACGAGAAGATGCAATTTCTCTGTCCGTTCGACTAACAATTTGAATTTCGACGAATTCGACTAAACAAATTCTCGCAGCGCGATAGCCCGACCACTATTTGACTCTGTCTCTGTCTCTCTTGAGCCCATTCGAACCGAGCTCACTCGACCCCTCGTGTACCTGTATAATATATTCAAAGCTTCATCGTGTATCGCTCCGGGATTTTCACCCTCGGCTCTTCGCTACTTCTCGAGAACTCCTCGTAGACTCCTCGTTTCGATTGATGGAAACTCAAACGGTGATTCCCTCGGGGTGCTTCGCCACTTCGGGGCCCTCGCGTATCACTGTAACAAGAATCTAATCGCTGCAGGATGTTGCTCGTGGCTCTCCGGACCAATTCGTATTGACCTTGTCTGCGCCGCTTTTTCTCGGCAATTGTCATAACAGCGGGCGGGAGTTTTACAAATTGCTCTTTTTGTTTGCCAGTTTGATGGAAATTTATTCAGCAGAAAGTCAGCAGAATTTTTTTCGATTTTTTTTAAGGTTGAGATGCTTCAAGTAATAAAAATATATTTATGAATATTATACTGTCACAAAAGACTGTAAGTTTGAATCCATAAACTCGTCAAGTAAATTTAATGCGCAATTGTGATATAAAATTGAGGTACCTTTGCATTGGAATTAAAGTAAATAAAAAAATTAAAGAACTTTTACAGTAAAATTGACGCTAATTAGAAACATTAGTGCACCAGAAATAAATTTGACCTTGTACTTGTATAGTAAATTTTTACTCTACCAGTTTATGAATAAAAATTTCCAGTACATGTACATACATTAAATTTCAAGTAATTTTTCTTTCTCAGTGTAGCACTTGTCAAAGCTCGGCGAGCGTTTTTCAAATACGCCTTCAAAGCTCCGTATTATGTCGTCGAGAGTGGCCGGGTAAATTTGTGTTTTTGATCTTCCTATCGTCGCGTGCGGCACAACGTATGAAAATGGATCTTCGGAATAGGACGCGCTTTCGATCAATCTCGTATCGGCCGCGAGCGGCTGGCGTGCATCTTTTCCCTCGAAGGTCCCACGGACAAAGTATACACGCGCCGCGCGCACACGGTCCATACGTCTCACTCCGGTGTGTTCGGGTAGGTCGCGCGCGCCGCGCAGTCGGGAAGATTTATTTCAGGCTGCCGGGTGGATCTCGACCTTCGACCCCCGCCCCTCCGGAAGACTTCGCGAACGGTTGGGTTGTATCGCCCGCGGCCTCTCTATACAGCGCGTTTGCGAACAAGCTCGCTCCGCTTCAATGTACTACCACGATAGGTACATCGGATAGAGCTCAGCCGCGATGTGGATCGCATTTTTCGTTTTTTTCCCCTTTTTCTCCACCTTTTTCCTCTCTTCCTCCCATCTTTTTTCTATTTGCCAACCGGGGGAGTGTTGCTCTCTTCCCACACGGTTGCTCGCGAATCCGCAGGATATGCTGGAAAATTCGCGGATCCGAAGAGAATAAAAGGTCGTCACCGCGAGGCACACCGTAAACTCCGAAAATTTCGCAGGGAAACAGAATAAAAGAGAGCGAGAGAGGAAGAGTGAAAGAGAAATAAAAAAAAAAAAAAAAAAAAAAAAAAACAAAGAGTTTGATATATATTCCATGGGCGTATTGTCAAGGACCCTTCGGTCTCTCGGGTCTCTCCGTATTTCTCCTCTCAACTTGCTTTCTCTTTCTCTCTTTCGCGAAAGTCGACGGGTTAGAGTAATCAAACTTCTATCATCAGCGCGACCCGCTGTACTAAACCCTCCCCCCCCCCCCCGCCGCCGCCCGCTCGTCCATCGTTCCCCCGTTCTGATTTTCCCCTCGTATAATTCACAAGGGCAAACGTAATTAAAATACAACTTTCGTCGAGCTCTCGTGTCTCCGGTCGCAAAGAAGATTATTCTCTCCGCGAGCGCACGGAGAGCGCCAGGAGGAGCGAAGACACAGACAGCGGAGGCTGGCCGGGCGAACTCAGGACGGTTCGACAAGTGACGCGCCCGGCACGAAACTTTCGCCGGGCGTTCGGTTTTCTCCGTGCTCGGAATTTGTTATGCGTTTGTCCGGGCGCCCGAGCCACTCGCGCGGGTCCGTAGCCGCGCGCTTTAATCCGTTTCTAATAAGGATTCGATGAGGGTCCAAAACGCGTTGAACGGACTTGGTTTGGAGGGTGCGAAGAGGCGAGCCGCCCGTCGCGCTGTCGTTAACCACTGCTCGTGCAGAAATTTTCACTAGGATCCAGCTGGATCCCGCCTGGATTCCCTGCGCTGAGGTCGGGGTCCAGTCCGATGTCCAGTCGGTTTCCCAAAATCAAATGTAATAATAAATGATTTCTGCAAGAAATCCCGTTTTTGAGAATCCCTACAGCGTCCCTAACATCGTTTCCATTTCTAAATCCGCGTCCACGTGGATTCGACTGGAATCCCGTTTTGGGGAGCCCACATCAGGATCACTCTGGATTTTTCTCTGGAGGAGTCCGGATTTGAGAAATCCCGATCGGAATCGGATCGCACGAAAAAAAATGTGTTGCTACAACCAAGAAATGAGTTGACACAACCAACCGATTATTCTGATTCTTCTACATCTCGCCTTATTTGTGTCAACCAAAAGGAATTGGTTGCACGAACCAAATTCCGTTGGTAAGCGGCATGTTAGTTGCGGCAACCAACTGAATGGTTGACACAACTATTCGAGTAAGCAGCTCAAGTATCCGATTCCTTGACTGGTCAAAGGACGCGTCATTTATTTTCAACATAAATTGCTCTATTTGTACAATGAATATTATACATTACCGTAAATGGCATTACTACAGTTTTAATCGTACGATTTTTAGGTTACGTACAAACCTGATTCGCACCTCGAAAGGCACACCACTGCGATGTTATAGAAAAAGTGAGGTTATGCCGGCAAGAGAGGAAACTCTCCAAGCATGCGAATAGTCGCTTCAACCATTCGATTGGTCGTGGCAACTAATGCAGTAGATGCCGCAGCTATTCACGTAAAACTGAGATACAGCAACGTTAACGATTAGTTGGCACAACAAAACTTTTTTTTCCGTGCGTACATTGAGACTCCACAATAGATTTTCTGCACGGGTTTCAGCGAGAATATAAAGTTCTCGACAATGTTATATCCGTCGCCGTCGGCATCGGCAACGCGCGCGCGTCGCGCAGTAACGCGCCAACACAGGAAATATCGTGCGAGTGACCTTTCCCGATAATTACTAATTGAGTGTGTGCATTACCGATACGCGGTGCCCGCGTCGACGATACATATAGTTTTATTAGCTAATATCGCCGCAAACCGCGAGCGCAGCTCTCTACGTGTTTCGCATCTCGCACACGAGCGCAAATACGCGAGACGCACACGCTCGCCCGGCTCGCGCGCCTGAATATTTGATCGATCGATATCCCACGGGATAATTTCCGTTGATACCCCAATGTAGCTGCTGCATATACATAGACCGAGCGCGTGGGTCACGCTGGTGTATTGTCCTTGCGTCGCGAAACTATTCGAACAATTCCCGGAAACGTAAATATGAGCCGCGACGCCTCAATCAATATCGCATGATCAACGCGACCGATCGCTGGAGAACCGCGAAATTAATATCGCCCCCATCCCTTCGTTCCACGCATGACACGACCGAATAGTCGCGGTAACGAGAAATTAGTATTCGCGACCATAGAAAAAAAGGCAAACCAAAAAAATGATCTTGGTTAAGGTGGGTCGATCACCAGAGGCTTTCCAAGGTAGAAATCTATATTTTTTATATGCTATAAAACTGCATCAAGTCGACTAACCTGTAAAATTTAAAGGAGGCCGACCGTATAGTTTTTAAGATATAAAATCGTAAAGTTGAGACTTTTTATGTGAATTACTATAGTCGCGTCGAGAAATTAGCCTAGGATCTCAGAAATGCACATATTTAGTAGTTTACCCGAGATCCAAGATAGACGTTTGAAAAACAGAAATGTATATATTTTGAACGTTTCCGAATACGACAAAATTAAGAAAACATGACTTTGCAGATTAAGGGCCGAAACATCAATTTCAAGTTGTTATTACGCTCGCAATAGCAGACGGGTTATGTTATATCTTAGCGTCGGCTGCTCGAAGCTAGTCAAAACAACTTCTCAATACAATTTTTTATAATTTTGGAACGCTCAATATTTGTTTAAATTTTCATATTAAGGTCTGTAAAATATGCATCTTTTAAATGATTAACTCTTTGTCATTTATTGTGTTGTCAAATTATAGTTGCACAATTGATTACTACGGTTGTGATCGACCCACCTTAAAATGATTTATCGAGCTCGCACAGTTACACCAAACCAGGACGATTTATCCGCCCGATCCTCGTCATCCAAGTGCTGCTGAGAAGCTGCTATACCCTTTCGCCCCTCTCGGCATTCCGCGGGCCCGGGGATTCCCGGATCAACAATATAAGGACTCCATTGAGCCGGCGTGTAAGTCGAGAGCCTCAGCGCGGCAAGTGCCCCATCTGAGAGTCGCCCTACAAACCCCATACACCGAACCATACATAGATATACATATACACAGATATACCAATTTGCATACATATAGCTCGAAACTCAACGGGGGGTGGTGTGCGAGGAGGGTGGAGATCGGAGAGGGGTTTGGAGTTGGGGCAGGTAGCGGCGTTGCCGCACAGTTTGCGTACTGCGGAATCGACGAAAATTATTCAGGACGATGTATCCGCGATAAGGTCGGTGCGGTGCGCGCGATCTCGGGCAATGCCAGAATCGCACGATCCCGATGTGTCCTCTCTCTCTCCCCCCCCCCCTCCTCGCTCTTGGTGTATATACACTCGGCCGTGCGCAGCCTATAATCCGAAACGTGGGACACACAATGCTCGCGCGCATCGTCACCGATGCGCGCGCGCGAGCGCGTTGTGTGTCGGGGCGCTTGCCGTAGCGCTGCCGTCGGTTAGTAGCAGCGCAGCGCGAGAGTAGAGGCTCAGTGGCCGAGAGTACTCTCGGGGGCGAGAGAGTCCGCGGGGCCAGAGGTACGTGGAATCCTAAACTATCTTCCCTCGCGTACCATTAGCATGTATCGTATTCCCGTAGCCGCTTGCACTCTGGCTCGACTACTCTCTGGCTCTGGCTCGACTACTCGCTCGCTCGCTCGCTCCTCTCCAGGCTCCGGGGTTTGTGTATGGGCCATTCCATCCCGTTTCGATCTGGGTTGGCCCTCGAACTCCCCGATTTCGCTCGTAATTTTTTTGTAGGGTCGGTTATACCCTGAAATGCCCAAGACTAATTTTTTTTTGTATGCAATTTTTTTAATGATTTTTTTAAGTGACATATAGAATGCCATAACTTAAACATTTGGAAAATAAATTCTGAAAAATACTTTGTTGAATGTCAATATTTTCTAGCTTATAGCCAAAGTGGGCAAGATCTTTCTTCTTATAGTTATTAAACATTTTTGATAAAAAAATTGTGAACAAATTATTATTTAATCAAAAAAGCTTACAATCTTACAAAAGGATAATCTTGCTTACTTTAGCTATAAGCTAGAAAATGTTGATATTTGACAAAATATGTTTCAGATTTTTTGTCAAATATCAAATATGATAAGAAAATATATTTAAAAAAATTGCATAGAAAAAATAAGAAAATAAAATCTTGTGCGCTTGAGGTTCTAACCGATCCTACAAAAAATTAAGAGTCAAATCGGGGAGATCGAGGGACAACCCAGGTCGAAACGGGATGGAATGCCCCATATGTACATGGTATATGCGCGGCAGCAATGTACACGGAAAGCACGACGAAAACGGGGCCCTCGCGTTAACTCTCTGCATCTAGGCGCGCGCGGAAGCACAGGCCGTTGGCTTTCCAGGCATTTGTGACGAGCTACGTGTATATGCAACGCGCTATACGGGCTGCACTACCGGGCACCACGACGACCGCGGGCGGACGCGTAGACGCGTAGCACAACCAGCCCCAGAACGAGCTGCGCGACGGTATTGGTAATAGCGCAGTGTACTATATCAGCTACGTATATACGCGCGCGTTAGTTACCGCGTGTACGTCGCCCGTGCGACAGACACACTCGTGTCTGTCGCCCGTGTGCACTGCGCATAAATATACATGCATATAGTGTAATCACGTGCGGCTCATACGACCGGCGAGTTTGCATACGCGGACGTGACGCGTCGCGTTGCCGCGCGGCGGTCGCCACGTTTTTGGCACCTTTCGGCTTTTACGCTTCTTTCTTTCTGGTCATCAATTGTGCGGCCACAGAGATCTTGCTGGGGATTCGTTGGAAGCAGGTTTTATCGTTTGTTTTAATTTGTTTTTTTTTTTCGTAACACTTGATAAGGTGATGTAATCAGCTATGGTTGTGCTTGTTAATAAAACAAATACACAAAGCAAATTTTAGTAAAAAATTATTAATAAACGTGAATGATTTTTTTTTCGACAGGCTTGAATTAAGAAAATATATTTCGGTGTAGCCCTCTTTAAAAAAGTTCATGAATCATGAGTAATGGAAAGCATTGTTAGAAAACTATTCGAGCTGTGATTGGCTGGGTCTCTCAGACCGAATCCAGGTTCATTTGTTCTTGATAACTTTGACAGTTCTGTCAAATATCGTATTTTTTTTAATCCACTAAAAAAAGGTTGATGGCAGTGTTTTCAGGGGTATAGTATGTGGGCGATTCTCGGCCCGGCGGCCAGATCTACGATTTCTGACAAACTGTTCGGGCAAAAATGTTTTTTTTCAAAATCAACTAAAAAAGGGTTGTAACCGGTGTTTTCAGGGGTAGAATATGCGACTTGAGAACGATGGTATAGGTTAAAAGTCGATATTTTGAAAAATAAATTTCGTGACCCCGATTTTGGCGGTTTTCGGCCCGGCGGCCAGATCTACTATTTCTAACAAACTGTTCGGCCGAAAAATGTTGTTTTTCAAAATCAACTAAAAAAGGGTCGTAACCAGTGTTTTCAGGGGTAGAATATGCGACTTGAGAACGATGGTATAGGTTAAAAGTCGATATTTTGAAAAAATAAATTTCGTGACCCCGATTTGGGCGGTTTTCGGCCCGGTGGCCAGATCTAGGATTTCTAACAAGCGAAATGACAATTTTTTTTTTTAAGTCAACTAAACAAGGGTTTTTTAGTTGCGATTTACCCTTGTAAAGCTTTATAAGAGCGCAGCAGCGCAAAGGCATGTCGGGCACGCGCGCCAGCGCGTGTGCTTAGCCTAGGAGGTTAGTAAATTAGAGCCAATTTATATATTTCGACTGAATATATGAATATCGACTAAATGTTTGTCATTTTTAATGAATGGTGCACAGATACTGTGGAGTTTCAATAAAATCGAGGAGATGTGTGGAGAATATCTCGAGCTCCAAATGAAAGCTGCTGTCAAATCTGTGCACGGTGCATGCGTCGCGCATAAATGGCGATGACATCAGTCAGTTTGTGGACTGACGGACCAGCTATCCTGCAGCAAAATTAGTGCTCCGACCTGGCCCCATCTAGTTTGCCCTAATTTAATTAGGGCCCCAGTATGGAAACCTAAGCTACGTATAACTAGGCTGGTCACGCTTGAAAATTCGGGGTATTTATAGGTTCCCCTGTCAGGGCCTCTAAAGGCTGCCATGTTAAGGCCCTACTAACATAAGGATTACTCGATTCTTCGATTACAGTTAAATTATATTATTTTACCAAACAAATTATTGGTGTTCAATATCAATTAATGGTTTACAACAAACGGAGTTGCACTTACATCGAGGAGCTATGCGGAGAATATCTCGCACCGGAGCTCCAGATGGAAGCTGTAGTCAAACCTGTGCTCGATGCATACATCGCTGTAACTATAGACCGTCTGTGTACCGACGGACCAGCAACACCGGCATAACCGCGTTCTCCAGCTCGATTCCTCGCCGGCATGTAGCCTTGGTAAATGCGCGTTTCGCGCGCCGCTACCTCGTACGTGTAAACGCGCGCGCGCCCGTTGTGTCTGTCGCCCGCTGTATGCGAGAACACCCGCAATCCGCTTCGACACAGTAGCTATGGGCTTGGCCCTGCACCTCCGAGAGCTGGTGCGCTATCTGCGCGTTCACGTACCCTGAATTGCTGTCAATGTTGCCGTCTATGATCCCCGTGGGAAGGTTTAACTGGATTCACCCGATACTCCGGGGCTCCGTGCGCACCTCGCGGGATTGCAGAAAAAATCGACGGTGTAACAGCGGGAACGCCGAATATCCATCCGGGACATTCAGCATGAGGCTTTGTATATCCGATTGCAATTGTATTTTACAAAAATTCAAATTATTCAGAGATCCCAGGAACGGCGGTGGCCTTCGGTTCTATGACCAGCTGCCAATGGACTGATGCAAGCTGGAGGAGCGAATTATATTAGACGCGAAATTGAACGTAAGTTTGGACGCATGCAAAGATTACGCGCGTGTCGGTTACATTTCAAAGTCGCATTTGCCTCACGGAGAATACTTCCCCGCAGATCGTGAAAAACTGCAAAACGGAATCGTCGACGACGAAACATACAAAATACAATGTAATTTTATCCGCGTATGCCCCGAGGAATTACCCCACGGATTTGGATTTCTCGCGAAGACGGAGCCGCCCGTGCCGGGGCTTGCCGCAGACATTTTTGATCCCAAAGGGACGCTCTCCCGGTTTCTTTCGCCTCGGTGTATTCCACGCGGCGAGCTGGGAGAGCCTTGACAATTTCACGGAGCCGGAAACAGTCGCGAGATACACCTTTCGTTGGGGGACGCCGCGCGGTGGCTGCGCCGGTGGTGGTCGGGTCTGCTGATGGCTCGAGACCAACAGGAGCGAAAGAGCCGGAGGAGTGGAGGGGCCGGGGGTTGGAGGAAACAGAGCAAAGGAACAAGAAGCCGAGGGGGGAGGGGGGGGGGGAGGGAGAGAAGCTCGTACAGCGCGGGGCAACCGATCGTGCACGACTTCACATAAATTCCAGGCTGCGTCGTTACACGCGCGCGGAAAGCGAACGAACCGAACGCGATATATTCCTCTCGGTTCCTCGCGCGCCTTCCATTTTTTTGCATAGATACCTGCGCTACACACAGTTTTATAACGTTTTCATGGCCTCCGCATCACGACAGGTGATTACGAGTTATGACACTGACTTGCCCGCACGCCGAGATGGCTTAATGCGTTCGCCAACTGCGTAACACCTCGCCCCGACCCGGATCTTTTATATATTTCGGTCTCTTGGGCATTCTCGTTGAATTTAATACGGCGACGGTGAATCTTTTTCACGGGTTGTTGACGTTTATGCCTCGCGACTGCCAGGTATTCGAGATGCTTGACGTTTATTTGCCGTGTTAGGTGGATGAAGAGACGTTAGTGATAAATCTTAATTAACAATGAAAAATGCATTTGGTATTAAATTTCCGTGGGACGTAACAGGTAATTAGCTCTTCGTGTTTAAGGGGTTATGCTACTGCAGAGGTCTAAAAAATAGGCTGTTTTCGGAAATTTCTTTCACGTAAACTACAATTTAAATCGAAATATTACAAACGGATGTTTATCATACATGTCAGTGACTGTATACGATAATCTTGTTGAAGCGATTCGTAACAAAATGGCGGTTGTGCAGCGTTTCTGCCATGACGTCTCCATTTTTCCAAGCTCCACGGCCGGACCGATTCCTCGAACAATTATTTTCCGATCCACTTGAAATTTTGCACATATCTTTAAAAATACATTGTCTTCGACACTACGCAGGATGTTTTCGATATTTGGCTTTTTAACAAAATGGCACACTTTTAAAGTGAAAAGTGCAAAATTTGCCTAAAAAATTGCCACAAAATTGTTAATAACAAATGAACTAAGGCAAAAAACACGAGTCCGTTTGGATAAAATTTCAATGCAACAGGATTCCAAATTCAGATTCAAATCTGCCTCACGAATCATCGTGGTAGATGCAGTCGTTCCCGTTGTACAGATCGCAATGTCGCTGCTACTCTTATTCATTTTCCTGATACAAGGTTTGCACTGTTTGTCAGGTAACGTCAAAATTGCAGACACGATCGGCGTATATTCACTACATACCAGAATAGCGAATAAATGACGACCACGGATCAGAGGCTAATGCACGGCCACGGTTAAACCTGCCCTGCGGAGCTGTCAGCGAGGACAACTTTACCCAATGTCCAAATACATATCTCCGTCATAAACACGGGCAGTTTCGAGCTTCGAACTTCATAACCCATTTGCTCGTCAGTACAGTCCTCGTCCGGTTACAAAAGCAAGCAAATTGACTGGTACACATTTGCTACAACCGCGACACATGTCGAGTAATGTCTCAGAGTCAACATCCAAGCCATCCCCCTGTTTGTCACGACAACGTCCCAGCAAATGCAACCACGATCAAACCCCATAGCCACCTGGCGAGCCTATGTTCTTGCAACCAAGCCAAACAACGTTCGACATTTCGCGCAAAGTGCGCGTACGAAATTTCGCCGATACGCGGGTAATCTTTGCACGCCGCGAATACCGAGAACAGTGTGTTGGGGATGATGGACTGCCGTACGGAGGGGTGTGACATAACTCGCCCAGAAGCTCGTGCACCTGTCCAAAGACCGGCCGTGCGCGTATACGTATATCTATATGTGGTATATCTATACATATCTATGCCGAAGGGGGGTCGGAATGGACCTGGTGCAAAACGCTTGTGCCGATGGCAGGCCAATTTCATGGAGGCGCTAGTCGTGAATCAAAGCCCCGCTGGGGACGCGAGCGTGCGTACACTATGAGCGGCCGGGACGTACGCAGGCAGCGTACGGCGACGCCGCCATGGGCCTTTCCGCGCCGTGTGCGTGTGCATATATCGGCGCCGCGCTGCTGCTGCTGCTGCTGCTGGTGTTACTGGACGTTCATGGCGCGGAGATGAGAGAGGACAGAGAACATTGGATTGGCGCGCGAGAGAGCGCGCCCGCGTCGCCGCTGCACGGCCTACTAACCAGCTATACATTCAACGAGGCGATTGTATATGACCCGAAGGCTGGCAATCCGCTGAATAATTACCCAATTCAATACGTAATCACGCTACTTCCCGTTAGCTCGGGTGACCGGCTATAGCCGACCGACCGACCGACCGACCGGCCGAGCGAGCGACGCTCCGTCGGCACCGCCGTGGCCGCCCTCATCTCTGCCGGGGCACATATATACACGCGTCTCTCGTTCAATGGTCCCCGGTGGACTTTGCTATTAGACAGCTTACACACTGCGCTCGCGCGCACGCGCGGTGGCTGGATATGCCCTTCGGGTCTTAATTCCGCTTAAGCTTTGCCCATAAACAGGTTCTACCTGTGTCCGTGACGACGCGTGTATCTCGACGATATTGCTTGCTCTGACGGCAATATTCACATTCAGGATACGTCGTACGGACACATCCGAGGCAGTTATGCGCAGTCTCGAGTGGATTTAGGTTTGATGTAATTTTTTTTATTTTTTTTATGTGATTGAAAAGCCTTGGTGGACGTCGGGGAAGAATTCAGAGTCTATGATGCTGCGATGGCTTATGTGTTTTTTTGTGATTCTTTAGCTTCAGCATTTGGAAGTGAACGTTTTTTGTTGTTTGAACATTGTTTTTTTATTACCCTACGTTATATTTTATTCAAAGAAATGAAAGTACAGCTATGATCGCGAATAAAATGAACCGCGACAAACGTGTTGAAAAAATGGTGTTTGGGACAATGGATGCGGGGTGCTACATTTCATTGTCGTGCAATACAGGCGGTGTGCTTCCTGGTTCAAGTGAAGGCGATATTTCGTTGGAAACCCCTTTTTTTGCTATCTGCTTTCTATTTCACCTGTCCTCGTGGAGGTCGCGCGATAGGCTTCCGGTTCCACCCGTGAAATTGGCGAGTTGCCGACCAATGGGAAACTCATTAATTTCTCGCTCGAGTACTGAGATTTCCGGAGTCGATCGTGGGCTGAAGCGAATGGGATATCGGGGACACGAGGGAAGCAAAGAGAGAGGAAGGGAGAAAGGAAGAGGAGAGAGAGAGAGAGAGAGAGAGAGAGAGAGAGAGAGAGAGAGAGAGAGAGAGAGAGAGAGAGAGGGAAAGAGCGAGCGTGTCGAGGCCAGACAGTCGCTTCTAGTGGCCTACAGTCCGGGCGGGCGAGGTTGTCCCAGCACAGGCTCAGCAAACTTAATTGGTGGATTTAGTCCACATAGCTTGATGACGATCGACCCCCAGAGGAGAAATTACGAAACTGGTGAATCACGAGGGCTCGATCTAGTTTCCATACTACGGGCCTCATCAATATCCACTGGGTACGCGGGCGTGATCGAATCCTCTCGGTGATCTCCGCAATTTTGGGGTATAATCTCTTTTCCATGAGATTGCCGAAGGGCTAAAGCTCCTTCGTCGTTCGTCCGTTCGTCCCGTCCTATCGTCTTGCGAGTTGCCCGACAGTTTGCCAATAATATTTCATTTTCCAGGGTCAAGAGACTAGCGACAAGCGACGTTGTCCGTAAAATCCAGGCTTCCATTTCGTAAACGAAAAAAATACAGCACGCGACTGTGATCAAATCTTCAATGTTCTCCGCGTCATGGGTACAATCCCTTTTCCATAAGTTTACGGCAGACCTCGATATTCATGCATTCGCCCTATATCCCGTGATCTCAAAAGTAGAACGACCGTATTCAATATTCAATTTCCCAGGTTCAAGTGGAAAACAAAGTTGTCCGCAAATTCAGACTCGACGTCCGTCGCCCGTGCCCCAACGTCGTATACGGGTTCACGATGTCCTCTCGACAATATGTCGCCGGCAATTTGGACACGTCCGTAATAGCAAAGATCGTTTACAACTGTTGGAAAACGTTTCGGCTATAAACGCGTATAACGATCCAACACAAAAATGAGAAGGAAGCAGGGAGAGAGTGAGAGAGAGATAGCAAGGCACTGCGGAGAAGTGTGAATGGAAGAACGAGAGAGCTGGGGAGAGAGTGGTAACGGGCATAGCGGCTATTCCGAGTTAGCGACCGGACGTGCCACGCCGCCCCGTGCACTCGCAAAGTGCTCGTCGACGGAAGCTCGACTGCAGAAACAGCAGTCACGACGACGACGTCGACGACGACGACGACGACGACGACGACGACCACGACGAGGTAACCCATGAAAGACCTTTATTCTTCCGTGCAGTCTTCACCCTCCAACCGCACGGTAATTACCGTGTGGCGCATAGAGACATTACCAGACAATGATCCACGCTTAAGTAACTCGGTTAGAAAGGGTTGACGAAAAAAAAGACCCAGCCACTTCACATTTTCTGCGTTCTCACACACGCTACAACGGGCTTGTAAATACAACTCTGAACCAGTTTTTCCAAATGACAGAATCTCAACCAGCCTCTCATCTTGACCTCACCGTTTTCGTGTGTCAACCACTAATAGATACCGGGTATTTGCATATACCCGTTGATTTTCTATTCGAATCACGAATGCAGATGTATGTCCCTATTAAGAACTAATGCTATGGAAGCTATTTACTAACGACACAGGAATTAAAAAATCAGCGCTGATTTGACTAATGTGAAGCGCATGAGCTACCTAAACCCTGCTCGGAAGACGGACTGACGCCGCGTAGAAATGCCTTTAGCGGCTCATCGACCCCAGGACCAATACTTACCCCAGACCCGGTGCGTCGAAAGGTCGGTTAACGACGCGAGCTCTTTAGCCCGCGAGACGGGGGAAGATAAACGTCGAACGACTCGTTGCGAACTGCTCTCGATGGTCCTGTCGGTCTCGCGGATCATCCTGTATCCGCTCGTAGCCGACACACACACACACACATACACAGACACACACCCGGAGCATCCACGCCGTTGGCATCGTACCCCGGAGGGACATCAACTCTCGGAGCCCCCTGTTAGCGCCGCTCCGCGCGCCAGACTCTCGAGGCGGCGCACAGATTGCCACACCGGAAAATCATTGGCGTTAACTGTCCGCCGATCGTATTCTTCTCGATATAACCTCGTAAACTATTACGCCCCTGCCTGTTGCCCCCTCTCCCCGCACGGGCAAAAGGTCTCGCTTTGGCCTCTTCGTTCTCCAGACCCTGTGAAATCCGCCTCGTCGACTCGCCGAGATAAAACAAAAGTACCAACCGATACCGAACGAGCTTCCGAGACATATTCGACGAACAAATGAAACTCCCATTTCGCGTTTCGCACAGCAGCCCCGCGATTATTCCGCAAGCGAATATCGCACCCATCCTCGATGTTCGCGATGTGCGTGTTGCCTTTCTGCGGACGACAATATAATCCGCGGGGTACGGGAACAAAGCGAACTCGCGTCTCGCCGACTCGGCGGAAACTTGGCCGGATTTCTCGCAAGACACGGGGTTATTTCCCCGCGAGAGGTAACGGCGCACTAGGGTTTCTCATGAGTCGTTGCAAGTGGGGCTATTCGGGCGTCAAACGACGGGCCATCATTTCGTCATCAACGCTCGCTCGCACAACCGGTGCGGGATGCTACGTGCTTTTGCCTCGAGCTGCCGGCGCTGATGCCGGTGGCTGTTGCCCTCGCGACTATCGTGCTTCACTTGGCGTGTAGGACAAGAGAAAGAGCGAGAGAGAGAGAGAGAGAGAGAGAGAAAAGGCAGATCGCGGCGTCGTCACGTCGGTCGCGTCGACCCGTTTCGAAGTTATCGTTATAACACCGAACGCGCCTGCTGGCGCTCGCGACGCTTCTTGGGCGCGATATAACGACGCCCCGGAGTCTCCCCGAGATTATGTCTATGCACGCGTGTCGACAGCGCATGCGCCATACCTCGCTCTTCGTTTACAACGCACGGAAAATGCGCACGGGGTATTCATCGGTATGACCGTAAAATGAAAAACGCAAAATGAAAGACTTTTTGCGAGAGGAGAAACGAAAAAAAAAAGAAAAAAAAAACACATGAGGTTGGTTATACACGACTACCCGGTCTGATGGCGATGCTGAGAGGTTAGATCAAACTAATCTCGGGTGTGCTTCAACTCCTGCCAGGCAACTCATTTCCGAAGAGAGAGAGAGAGATGAAAAGAGAACCCCATGAATGCGAGCAGTAAACGCGGGAAAAACAGGATAGTCATTATTTCAGTTTATGAAGATCCCGCGCAGTTTCATGAGGGGCGAGGGAGGGGGCAAACACGCCGGGAGTTGATGCACTCGAGAGTGCACGCTGCAACTCGTTCGCTTTTTACGCGACTTTTGCGAGGTAACTGATGAAGCGTGGGGACATTAGGTGTATCACCGGCAATTCGCGGAACCCTCGCGCGTTATCGACTCGACGCGGAATAAAAATGCCGGACGGTGTAATTGCAACAGTCTCGAATGTCTTCCCGGGCAATATGCGAAAACTAATGATACTGAAACTTGCATTGTTGGAATGCAAAGAAAAACAATAAAATAAAATAATTTGAATGCACCTGGATACTCAGACTAGATATTAAAAGTTACAACAACAGCATGAAAAAAAAAATTAGGCACCCTTAACGAGCGAGCTTGTTATTTTTCTAAAAAATCAAGTTTTGATATTGCTGGGAATTTTTTTGCGGATTACCGTTTCTTGTGATAATACTAAACGTAGAAAAAAAAACCAGAACTCTGCAGTGATCCAGAAGTCTTTCGTTCATTTCAGCAGCAGATTACTCGAATAATCAGCCAAAATCTTGTATTGTCAAGCATAACCTCGAAAGTCCTTTCTACAGTGAGGCCTCGCCTACCTTGTACGACGCAAAGTGACGTGAGCTGCGCGACGAACCAATCACCGACGAGCACCGATCGAGCGTTCCCTCCACCTTCGTCTCGCTCCGACCAATCGAAACGCCGCGTGCCCCTCCACTCGCGTGTGCTCACCGCCAGGTGGGGCTAAACTAGCCGAGGTTCCACTGTAGCCCGTTAAACACAATCGCGCGCAAAATCTACAGCAATCAACCGTAACTCAATTGTGACGATAAACGATAATCCCGAGGATAAACAGATAAACTGACGTCACCGTGTGCTTTGCAGTGAGCGAGATACGAAGTTATGAAGCCCAAATTTCTCCCCCTCTCTCTCTCTCTCTCTCTCTCTCTTTACACACCAAGTTGGTCAACAAATCGCATGACCGAAGCACGTAGCTGCGCCCACGCGATTGGCTGACCGGTGAACGTTCTCTTTCGGGTATACGCCGAGCCTCACTGTACTACAAGGTGCAATTTTAGTTCAACTCGCTATATCGCAGTCTCGATTCGGTATATGTATAGTATTATATAGAGATATAGATACACTATGTATAGTGGCCGAGCGTATCCTTCGTGCTCTCGCTCTATCATTCGGGCTTACGTGTAGAGCTTACTTCTTAGCTGTCCTGGCGCGTCTCCCATTCCTCCCTCCTCGCTATACTTGGGCCGACCCTCCTCCTCCTTCTGCCCCTGCTCCTCTCCCTCTCTCGCCCACCCCCGACCCCATTCTCTTTACATCGCTCCCAGTGCCCAGTGTACCAAGTCTGCGAACCCAGCACTTACCCGAACGACATGCAATCGCGAGTGTACGTGCATACACCGGGAATGTTCCCACAGACGACCGGCAGTAGCCGAGCTACGACGACACCTCGCATACGAGCAATCTCTCATGGACGTAAAGTCTGATCTTAAGTTTTCGCTATATCGGGCTTCCGCGCGCGTCCCGAGTTCTCTACGCGCCCGAGTTCACCGTGTATTTGCATTTATGGAAGAAGTGTGTTCGAGAGTCTCCGCGAAAGGTCGATTTAGGAGCCCGAGAGGGTTAATAAAGTGCGCACCGTGGCAGAGATCGTGGTCGACCTAGCATAAAGATTCGAGTCGCATATGGAAATAGAAATGCCAGCTGATAGTAATAACATTTAATAAAAGTAATTAACAGCGACGACTATGACTTTTTTTTAGAGCGAATTAAAAATATTCCAGGCTTTAAAAAATTAGGATTCTTTAAATTTATTTTCGAATCTAGTTTACCTCCTTAAAATATGATTCTATTCCAGGTGTGTTCCAAATGTTCACCGAGGCAAACGCGACCGTCGGAACGTTATCCCAGTGTGAGATTTGCGTTTGCGTCCGACGCGGCGTGCTCTCAGTGACTCGGCTCTAAGAAACGCGGTGTCTTGAAATCCAAGTGCGAGACGGCGAGAGAAAAATAGAGAAAGAGAGAGGGAGGGACGCAAGGCAGAAATAAAGGAACCGTAAAATTCAAGAAGTGGAGAAGTGTACTGTACTTTATCCGAGAGCCTCTAGAAATGAATAGCATTAAAGTTTCAACGAGATATTAATTAAGGTCACGAAGGGCGAGTCGGGCGTTGAATAAGTCGAGAGATATAGTTGTGTACTGTATATATTATATATATAAATATGTATACATATGCATTTTATATATATATGTATATATTATATGGATACAGAGTATGTATGCGAGGTCGTGGGAGCGGCGCCGAGTACATACCACACCGGCAAATAGTACAAAGGAGCCAGGCGACGAAACAGCGAGGCCGGTCCTAGGGAGCGCGATGAAATCATTTCAAACTCATTCGGTTGGCTGCAGTCTCGCTCGCTGTGTGTAGTACGCGCTCTGCGTGCGGCTCTCTCGCTTCACGCGGAGATGCAGAGGCGCGACGACGTCGCTACAGCGGCGCAGACAACAAAATGAAAATTCATGAGCATACCGTAAGAATAAGTATTCCCATTTTATTCGCGTTACGCAAGCGAAAGAAGCTGGACGAGAATAGGACGAAGAAGCGGAAGTGGAGGAATAAGAAGAATTCTCGGCCTCTGACCCCCGTGCAACTCGCGCTAATATACCGACACGGCGATTCTCATGAAAAACGCGCGAAACTGCGGGAAAATAAACCTAATGCGAGAAAAGTTGGATTTTTTTAATGAACATCGGGTACTTCGATGGGCGTTTTTTTCGCTCTAGAACATTTATCATTTATCACAGCTTTCCGTAATCACGGCGACTAATGGATTTCCGCGAAGAATTCTCCGTGGTCTCTGACCGCCGCGCGACTTGCGCCAATGACAACGTTCGGAACTACGGAAAAATAAACCTAATGCGAAAAAAGTTGGATTTTTTAAAATGGACATCGAGTACTTCGACGAGCATGTTTTTTTTTGCTCTAGAATATTTTCATTTATCACAGTTTTCCGTAATCACGGCGACTAATGGATTTCCGCGCGCCGGCACTGATTTATTCCTAGTGCTCGGCTCTCGTTAAGTGAAAAATAATAGAAATTTTACTACACAAAGGAAGAAGCGGCGGGACAGCCGCGAAGCTCTGAGTGGCCGGGGGTGTCCGGATACGTGAAAATGAGGGAAATAAAGTAGAGAGAAGTGAGTGTTAAAAAAAATGGGGGAGGGGAAAGAATTAAAAGAGCCAGAGACTCGCGGAGACTGCGCGTGGCACAGAACAGGCGGGTTGGGGGGGAGGGGTGAGGACGACCGAGTTACGACGAGGAATGGGCTCGACCCCGCGCTCGTCTCCCCGCTCCTACGCTCATTGGTGCGCCGAGATCAAGACACCCGGCAAGTTTTTATTGCAGTCAGTCGACTGAAATGAAATAATGAGAAGGTGGAAATTAAAAAAAGCGCGTAGTAAATGAGAATAATGTGATCCGCGGGGGCAGTGGGGGGGGGAGGGGGGGGGGGTTCGCCGCGCGCTCAACACCAACGGCGGAGCTGCCCTTAACGGTCCGACGGAGAACTCTGCGCGGAAAACGCGATCATATTATTTTAGTGTGACGCCAGATGCGAGAGAACCCGCGGACTTTACGACCCTCGAATGCTTCTCCGAGCGAGAGCCTCTTGCTCGCCATTCCCCGGCGTCGGAAAGCGAAAGAAAAAAAATAGACTCGCGTCTTTGAAATCGTGAAAAAGACACACTGCACCGGGTGAACAAAAGCGCAACTCCGCGGCCGACACCTCGCGCGGATTTCGCAAATTGCGACGCCGGAGAGAAAACGTCGTCAACTACAATTCCGTGAAAATGATACATGCCTTAAAAACAAAAAATTTGGGAATAATTACACCATATGTCTTTCAATGGAAAAAGTCGTTTTTATTACAATTGTAATTTTTGTAAATGTTTTTTTTTATGACCACTGTAATTATTTAAAACAAAAACATGAACGCAGGATCGCATTTAACGGTTCGTGCTGACGGGTTCAAATCGATTTCACTGTATTTCATTCTGCACCAAAGCGCAGAGCTCACTAGCTGTATCATATGTTACATCGTCTCGCCATCAAATATCATCAATTGCTTGATACGAATGCGTGCGCAATTATTTTTATCAAAAGCAGCGGAATAGCCGAAGCGTAAAATTTTCCGCTCGTGATATCTTTATTGGGATAATACGATTTCCATTGACACGGCTGTAAAAATGCGGTGAAACTTGAAAAATACGCTCACACACTGTGTGTGTGTGTGAGTGTGTTTTTACACACACAGACACGAAAATATTTTCCCTCCAAAAAAAAAACTCTGATCACGAATATTTTCTCTCCGGTATTAAAAATTACCAGCGATCGTATCACGCGAAAGCCTCTACATTATTCAAAGCGTCGGATTAGCATTTACTTTATTTTCCGATCGTACCCGGTGCCGCTTGAAATTTTATTAAAAATCAATCGTATCGCGGGGGTAAAAAAAATGCTGAAATTGGAATTTCGGAAAACAAAGAATATTTCCATGGCTGCCAGTGACAATCGGCGGTAAAATCTTCAAAAGGGTTATCGATGAAAGAGAAATAAAATTTTCATAAATTCCTCTCACCACCAGAGGAAAAACGCGGTGAGTAATTAGTGGACGTCTCTGTGGTTTGGATCAGACTGTTCCGCGAGTAGGTTACGGCTCGTGTACGAGAAGCCCTCGCGTTCCCTATCGAGCGCGCTCAGATTTGTGTCGTAAACGAGGAATTCCAATTAGAATTTCGCAGTTTTTCAAGAGAGTCGAACCCCCACGGCACCCGTAGTGCATAATCGTATTATATAGACAGGAGTGGAAATACGTTCTCTACGTCGTGCTATATCGACGATGCAACGACGAACGTGACGCGAGTGAGAGAGAGAGAGAGAGCGAGAAAGAGAGAGGGAGAGAGGGTTCGTCGTTTGTGCCGTAGGAGTAACGAACTGAGTTCGAAACGTACTCATTATCAGAAGTGTGCGCACGTACACAGTAATATATGGGCATGCGAAGCTTTGAGTACCTGGCCGACATCAGCACGAAACTTCAAGTGACACTGTAAAACCACGCGGTCGTTATTACAGGCAACCCTTTAAATTCGTTTCCCTAACTGTTAACGAATTTTGGGGCACGGCTTTGCGTCGCCGACACCCTCAAAATATCGTCAGCGAAAAAGCAGGAATATTATAACGAGTAAATCGTTGTAATATTTCAAAATTTGTTCCACTTTGTACGGTAACGAAAAAAAAATGAAAAAATTTTCATCCAACCTTTTAACTTTTCGAAACTTAAAAAACATCGACGTTGTTTGGGCAAAAAAAAACATCGACGAATCCCTTTTGTGTCCGCACAGCAAATTGTTTGCCAGAGAAAAAAAATCGTTTTTGACGAGGGAAAACATAGCGATAGCTCGGCGAGAAAAAGTCGGTTTTTGGGAACGAATAAAAGCGAAAAAATATTCGCGTTTTTGGGTAAATTTCACCGTGAACGTGTCACGCATACGGCGTATAATTGCCGCGAAGGCTCGGCGAGCGATTATACGCGTAGCCGACGAATTCCCGGGGGGAACTTGTCGAGACATAATAAACCACAGGGTAATTAACCAAACAGAATTCCGTTGCTCTATTTTTTTTTCCACCCGCCTGCGACATTTCGTTCGAAAAAAAACGAGGTACAACAATGAAAACTCGTTAGCACTCTATCAACGTCGGCGCTCGGGCACTTTGTCTCGTTCCGAAAATATTTAACGTATATATATATTCGTGAATTAACTGTTTTCCGACAAATTCTTTCGAGCCATTAAAATTTCATCGAGGACAACAAACAAGCTCGCGCGTTTTTCGCGTTGCTCCTTTTCGGGAGGGGGTGGCTTCCCTTAAATTGTGTTCTAGCAATTTTTCGTGCAAGAGGAGGCAAACAACGCGCGCGCGGAATACCAAAAGCGCCGGATGCGAGCTCGCTCTCTAACCTTGCGTAATTAATCGGAAAAGGAGGGAAGGAAAAAAACGATCGATAGAGCGTGCCGATCGGGAAAAGAACGAGGAACACAGCGACCGAGGAAAAAGCGGGAAGAGGCGCGAAGAGCGTTGGTGGGCAACTTTCTTGTTTTTTTTTGTTTTTTTTTTCTTTTTTGTTTTTTTTTTCTCTCAACGCGGATAACTAACGTGCTATGCCAAACGAAGAACCAATTCGGAACTTAATGCTCCCACCAAATGGGAGAGTCCAGGAGAGCACAGACTACGACCACCTCTTCCCCATCAGCGCCGGCGATATAGCGGGACCGGCGAATTCCCGAGTGGCTACTAATCCCTTTGGAGATTAGCGTGCGCCTTGCTGCCGCTCCTGCTGGTGCTGCTGCTGTTGCTGGTGCTGCTGCTGCTGCCGTTGCTGCTGCTTCGGTCGCTACTACCGGTGATTCTACCAAGGCTACTTACCCTCTATAGCCATGCTTTCTCAATCCAAGGTATATGTAGAGTCGAGCAGCTACTATCTCCTCTCGTCCCACGCTACGTTGTTACGTAACTCCGGGGGGGTTCTAGCGCAGTTACCGAACAGGTCGCACCCGATTCGCGCCCGGTGCCTGGTATAACTGTCGACGTGTTTTCAATATGCATGTTGAACGCGTTGCACTCGATGCCCCTCGAGGGATATTCTCTTTGACCGGCGACGCGCTCGCGCGGAATATTCCGCAAGACACATAATTCCTATCGAAGAGATCGAATTCTTGATATTGTCACTGAGAAAAAAAATTACTTGAAATTTAATGTACATTTCCTGAAAGTTTTTATTCATAAACTGGTATACTAAATTTACTATACAAGTGCGAGGTCAAATTTATTCTTGGTACAGTAATTTTTATAATTTGCTTTAACTTTCTGTAACAGTACTTTAATTTTGAAAATCTACTCTAATTTCATTGCAAAGATACTTTGATTTTATATCACAATTGTCCATTAAATTCAATTGACAAGGTTATGGATTAAAATTTCCAGTCTTTTCTGACAGTGGTTGTATCCGTCGTAAATTAACAATACGAATACGAAAGGGAAAACTTTATTTATTTGCGCGATTGTAGCTGTCATGTGCTTATCGAACGGTATCTCAAGCCAGGATGTTTTTTGACGACATTTCATTGCTACGACGATTGTCAGTTTGGTCAGAGCGGACGGCCGTTCAGTCAATCGCGTCAATGTCGCTATATTCGCTCCGTGCGGCAGTGTGCTATAGCGTGACTGACGTAACAGCAGCTTCCATGGCTACAAAGCATCGCATTTTCGGACGGACGGTAATCAGTACTTTAATTTGGGACGCTGTTATGGAACATGGATAAAAAGCGAAAAGGAAATACGAGTTGTTGCATGCGGATATGCAAAAATGTTCACCGCTCGTGTGTTACAGGCCCAAACCCTGTTTTTATTATCAGACTAGCAACAACGTGGTCGCTTCGCTCGCACTCCTTGCTCCTTGCTCCTTGCTTCTTGCTTCCACTGTTGTGTCCAATAAGTACAGCCATTCAAAATGGGCGCGATACATGACGTTTCAGCAGCCATGACATTCCGAAGTCGATTTTATGTATCGAATCCGCTGCCGACCAACCAGAACGCTTGGTTGGCACAGGAGTGCTCGTAATTGGCCCTTATAGCGTCTTCAGATTTCGATATTCGACTTTCGTTGTGTCATGTATATTTTAAGAGAGAATTCACGTCAATATTCAGCTGACCTTGAAATAAGTAAAATAATTAATTAAAACAGTGCATTAGAACTGTTCTGCAAAGAAAAGATTAATAAAGCCAGTGTACCAATGGCCAAATTTCGTCACGCTTGGCGCTACTTGGTTTGACGTATGCAGCGAATATTTATAACAACATTAATATAATGTAGTTTTATATATGTAACAGCAACGCTGTATTCTTTTTTTTTTCCTCTGATTATCGCAGATTTGTATTTATCATCGACCGGGTGTTCGTCGCCGAGCTCGAAACTCTGTCATCGACGGCCAATAAACGCGCGACTGTATCTCGTAAAACACGGCCATTACGGCACGGGAAACGGCGTGAGAATAGTTAACGCATTTGATATCGGAAGTTGCGCTACACGCGAAGCTCCCTTGTCGCACCCCTGCGTACAAACTTGACTCCTGGCAGTTCTTCCCCAGCACGCTCGGGAATCACGTAACTCGGCCTCTGGGAGATGACCCCTCGTTCGCCGATTCCGTGACTTATTTATGGGAGGTCAAGGGGAACGCCGACAGACAGACTCGCGAGTGGAACAATTTGGGCGTGCAAACGATGTTACCGGAAAACACGAAAAAAGCGATACCCAAAGAGCCCTGCCAGGATGCTTTCGAAAATTTCGTACACAAACATCGAGACGCACCTCGTAAAAATTAATGTACACGAAAAACGAACGACGACGTGAAATACACGGCAAACGAATGGACAAAAGTGGTATCAGCAAGACGCACATCCTGGAAACGAATCATTTCGCTTCTGCCTAACGACTTTCTGCCTCGCGAGCCCGTCGACGCTGTGACAATATAACCTCGTCCCGTCGCTAACGAACTCGGGCAATTGATTGGCCGGTGGCGAAACACTTTTGCCATACTTCAACCCCTCTCCCTTGACACTCGCCCCCCCCTCTCCACGCCCCTGATACCCCCCTCCCCCTTCGCCTCTACGTGGTTCTCCACCTCATTCACTCGTCTCTCAGTTTTTCTATTAAAGTATGATGTCAGATGTACTCCAGATTTTTTATGAGGCTTCTTACCGACTCTTTTCGCTAAAAGTTCAATTCCGAAAATTGTTAATTTTGTACACATTATATGCAATTCAGGGTGAAATAATCTCAATCACAGTTTCAATCCGGTAATTTTCACACTTTTCGATTAGGTGACAAAGAAAAAAACATCGCTTTTTGTAGAGTAAAATCCACAGAATCCAATGGAAGCATAAGATATATACTTTACCGGCGATTTTATCGTGAATTTATCAGTTTTTTCCTGAAAACGTAGTAGCCGAGCAGACACTTTTATTGCGGGAGTGGGGTTAGTTAGACTCGGCAATGATGCTGGTTAATGACTATTCTTGCAATGCGGTTTTTTTTAGCGATTGAAGAGAATGGTTGACAGTTGTGCATTTCGGAACTTTGTGGAATATTTACTTGAAAAAGAAATCGAAATTGAAAATTTGGGTGAGAGTTATGAGCTCGAATGACAGCAGATCGAAAATGAGTCAAATGAAAAATATAAACGGATTTTTTTTACGATATCAAGTAACATGTTTCTTTTTCCCTTGAGAACAACACGCCTAAATTAATAAAATAATTTCTCAAATAGCATTCATTTTTCTAGCACGTAGCGAGGCGACTACCGTAATAACAGAGAGAGAGAGAGAGAGAGAGAGAGAGAGAGAGAGAGAGAGAGAGAGAGAGAGAGAGAGAGAGAGAGAGAGAGAGAGAGAGAGAGGGAGGGAGGGAGAGGGAGAGCGAGATGAGCCGCACGCACCGCGGCGCGGCGTCAGTGGGCAATACGGAGGGTGGCTTTGCTATGTATAAACACAGCGTTATAATACAGCAGCGGTCTGTTCCTGTCCTCGTTCCGCCCGTGTCCCGCGGGAAGTTTAAGTATATAGCCCGCGCACGCAACTCGCAACGCGGGTGCCGGTTTCCTGAGCTTTCCGACACTCGGGAGAATATCCGCACGGAGCGATATGCGGGCGTTATGTGCGAGTGGAGCCACCAGGCAGTTCCGGCAGTGGTTCCCGAGCGCGGGATGGATTAAGCACCACGGCGGAATACTAATTTTCTTGACACACACCGACCGTAATTCTAAACGCGCGCTCACACTTCCCTCACTCCCCCCACCCCACCTACCGACCCCCTCAGCAACGCCCTGGACGAGCATCGGTCGCTATACGAATTTCTTACTCGCTCTCGCTGGTCCCGCGACCCCCGCCACCGCGATGATAATATATTATCCACCGCTGGCCGCTGCGAGTTTTCGCCGCTTTGCGCGAGTAGCCGCGGAACTACCGCCGCACCGCCACCGCCATCGCCGCACACCTCGTGAATTCATGAGCTTCGAGAGCAATTCCAACAGTTCGAAATTACACCCGCACTGGGCGACTCGCGCGGCGCACAGGTAGCCAGGGTTTTTCCCTTTTACGCCAGTGGTGAACCGGGGACAAAAATAATTGGACGATAGCCTGGACTCGACGACGACGACGCTGAGACTGGTGGATGAAGTTGGCTGTGACGATGATTATCGGTGCAACGGTTTGGGGGTAAGAAAGGCGAATGAGACGCGTTTGTTGAATATTCAGGACGATTGATGGATATTTGCTTTATGAAAAACAGCCGTAACTTCGTCTTCCCGTGGATTTAAACTCGTTATTAATTCTTTTTATTCCGTGACCGATACCGATGGTTGTGTGGCCGGTGTGCGGCTCCGGCTCTCCCCGAGTTTAAGGTGGGTCGATCACCACCGTAGTAATTAAATGTGCAACACAATTTGACAACACAATAAACGACAAAATGTTAATCATTAAGAAGATACATATTTTACAGACCGTAATATGAAGATTTAAACAAATATTGAGCTTCTTAAAATTATAAAAAATTGTATTGAGAAGTTGATTTGACTAGCTTCGAGCAGCCGACGCTAAAATATAGCATAACCCGTCTGCTATTGCGAGCGTAATGACTTCGAACTGATATTTCGGCCCTTAATCTGCGATAAAGTCATGTTTTCTTAATTTCGTCGTATTCGGAAACGTTCAAAATATATAAATTTCTGTTTTTCGAACGTCTGTCTTGGATCTTGGGATACTAAATATGTGCATTTCTGAGATCCTAGGCTACTTTCTCGACGCGACTATGGTAATTCACATAAAAAGTCTCAACTTTACGATTTTATATCTTAAAAACTATACGGTTGGCCTCCTTCAAATTTTACAGGTTAGTCAACTTGTTGCAGTTTTATAACATATAAAAAATACAGATTTCTACCTGGAAAAGCCTCTGGTGATCAACCCACCTTAACGTCGTTGAATTTCATTCGACTGAATTCGAGTTAAATTTGCTTGAAATGTTGGAGTTATGATGCAAATTGACACCAGTTATTTAACACTTTTCGAGACCAAAAGCAGCTTGAATAGCAATTGATTTCCCAAGCCATTCGTTAGCAACCACTTATCCAAAATTTGATCAACGGTCGCCGAACTATCCGGGAGTTTAGTTGTCAGATTGGTTTAGCCGGAGAAATGTAGCACCCGAAGACTCTCGGCCGTTTAGACGCGGTCACTTGGTTGCTTGCATGCTCCGTACATACGGGCAATGCTTTACCTCTCTCCCTCCCTCTCTCAGTGTGCACTCTGCCTTGGCTGGAATGCACTTTATAGCAAGCGAGTGGGATACGACCGTAAATAATTGACAGAGCCATTAGTTCGAGCTGGTGTATGTATCCTCGCCGTCCGCGTGTGCGAGTCTTCCCGGGCGGTAAGAGTTATACGGTGCCTATGGACGGAGATTGTCCTGTTAGGGGAATCGATAAGCGTTCACCGATGTCCAACACGTTAGATCGACGTGATGTGCGCTCGCAACGGCATCGCGATTGTATCGGTAAAATCACTTTTCTCGTATAATCGAAACATGTCAGATGCTCCGTCTTTTTGTCCATATTTTAGAACCATCCTAAATCTGATACTAGTCCGATCAGTCAACATCTAACAATGCCTGGCGTATCTACACTGCATCTGGTGCGAATGTCGACAGAACCCTATGAGTTTCATATCAGGCAGGCTAGATCAATGCCTGGAAGAATCCTGATGCAGCGTCGAACATTGGCCATTGGCTATTTTCGCTCGAGCACATTTGGGCCGTAACCGTGACGATCAGTATCGTCATCAAGGGGACGCGTCTTTCTGCGGATCAACGAGGCGACGACAGATCTTCTTTGTCAGCCGCGGCAAGATTCGACTTTTGCCATCAATCAAATTACCGCCAAAGAGTCCGCGGACTTCGTGAGCCTCTTTCGGCGGCATCGACAGGCCCAGAGACTTCATCAACCAGAGACTTCATCAACTAATTACACCACATTGCAAACCCGTCGGATTGAAGATTATATCACCGATCCCTCCCCTATCTTTGCTCATCTCCATTAGCAAATTGCAAGCGCTATCCACTTACAACATCTCTCGTCTCGGTGTTATCACACAGCCCTCGCAGGCTCGACGAGACTTGACGAGTCTTCACGTTCACCCACACACAGCCTATCCGCAGACGAGACGTGGATCGTGTCGCAAAAACTGCGGATGTCTGGCGCACGAAAACTTTTCCCCTTCCCCGTCGGTTTGTCCAGTACAAATAACGTCGAAGCCGCACGCCTGCGACTCCGCCGCCTCTCCTCAGGGTTTTAATCATAAGTTTGTTATTCCCTGAGTAGCGTGAGATCGGCTGCTCGTTTGTACGTTAGCCCGACGATTCCCAGTCTTTTCTGGACTTTCCGACGATTCCCAGTGCTTCCTGAACTTCCGCCCAAGAGTCTGGCTGCTGCTGCTGCTGTTGCTACCGCAAAAACTATCATCCGCGGATGGCACCGAGGACGTTCATCGCGCGAGAACCGTGTCCATAAAACGCAGTCTCCTCGGAGCGAGGGGCCGAACTCTCGACTCTTCCGTCCTGCGCGCCGATCCAACGCCGCCAATTAATTAAAAGCTAATCGTTGGCTCGATGAAATGAGAAGGTGACTCTCGCCTCGTTGAAAATATTGAATTATCCTTCCACGCGGGGTTTCCCGTTCCCTCGGTCTCTCCTCTCCCCCCCCCCCCCCCCCCCCCCTCCATCAAAACCCCATCCTACAACCCTGTCTCTCCGGTTCGTGTACGTATATATGCGAGGAACTTTGCTTCGCCAAGAACGAGGGATAGAGCGAGAGAGAGATAGACGATTTTCCATGGATCTTCCTTGGCGAAAGGGGTACGACCGGCGTTTTCTCAGTGTCGGTGTACTTAGCGAGCGCCAGGACGAGCGGCGCACACTCGCGCGCGCGCGCCTTGTTCGTCGGAAAAGTTAATATAACGAAGTGAAACGCTGGCGTTGCCACCGCCGCTGCCTCCTCCGAGGCCGGCGCATCCAACGTTCTACTTATATATCTGCAACGAGCGCTCGAAGAGTGAGAGAGGGAGAGGAAGAAGTGGCGGGGCTCGCGAGAGTAGCACAAGTCGAGCCCAAGCCGAGCACCAGAAGCGAGTTGCAACTGCTACCGGCAGAACTGCGAAGAGGGCGCGCGCGGGAAGAGATGGGAAAAGGTGGCTGACTGGTTGGCTGGATGCGAGCCCTGCTACCCGGAATCTCTTTCTCTCCCTTTCCCTCCCTCGAGCTCGCTCGCCCGTGCGTTCTCTCGTCGACGGCACCGCCGTAACCTCCCGGCTAACTGTTTTCCGTAATTAAGCCGGTGCGCTAACGAACGTTGTGTGCGACCAGCACGTCGAACGTGCAGCGTGCGCATAACGTAACGCAAAATGTACCAATGGTGGGACAGAATCCAGTTGCCGGACACTTAGAAGATATTAAGAGTTTAATGGACAAAATATGAAATGTCACTCTTACAATTGCATCTGTTGTATATTATTGACGGACATGAAAATGTTTCAAATTTTTCATCGTAAATTGAATATTCACGTCAAAAGTATTTTTGCGTCAACGTCAACGTGTGCCCAGCGACTGGGGCGAGACTGTCATCTTGACACGGACGTTGGGTTATGTAGCAGCTACTTCGATAACGATAGTGTACACTGAGAAAACGGGGCTCGGGTGACAAATAATAAATACTAAACTCATTTGACATATGCCAAAAGCTTGGAAACAAGTATTAAAATAAAAACAATTTTTCCTACGCGTCTGCCAATAAGTACTAAAAATATGACAGATTTTACTAGGCGACATTGTAATAATTGCGAACCAAAACCAAACAAGTTCTAAATCACTATGCTGGCCAGCACTGAGCACACAAATTCTGGCACAAATCGCTACACCCTAGAACCCCCGTTTTCTCCGCGTAAGCATATCGCAAGGATTCCGCGATGCCTTATAAACCATCACCATACATATAACATGTTTCAGCAATTGTTCCCGGACAGATGCCTTTAAATGAACCGATTTCTAGCCGATACGTACATTTGATGTCCGGGCATCGAATCATGCATAAAAATAGATGTCCCGACACTGGCACATGTGCATTCTTCAGCATTTTTATTAATGAACAATTTTTAAATCATCCGAAACATACTTATTCAATGATTTTCGGGAACTAGAAACTCCAACCTTGAAATTTGCTACCTCCATTTTCTAAAATAATCAATATATGCATACGAAAATTGGCATACAAAACAGACAACGTATTAAAAGTCCCGCCATTGGTATGTATACCTTACACGCACACAACGAAATGGTGGGGCAGAGCATCTCTCTGTCTCTCTTTGTGCATACCATGCTCGGCTCGTTCGGACCAACCTGACGGAATTGGGAATGCTTCTTGACACTTCTTTACTGAATATTTATGCGTCAAAGGGCGCAACGGCGAGCAAACGACACTGTCGGGGCGAGTAAATACGCGCTTCACGGCCTCTGGGACGCGGGGAGAGGGAGGGTCAATGGCAACAAGCTAATCGACGGTCCAGGCGACACGCAACGGCAAAACGATCGCGACGTGACGATTTTTTCGTTTGCTCGTCCCTCGTTTTTTTCGAGACACGTTTTATTTGTGCGTTATCGTTTAGCGGGTAATCATTGGAAAAATGGGACTTGCATTTGGTGTATGATTCACAGAGTAGCAAATGGAATGAAATAAAGAGTAATTCAGAGGTAAAAATCGTTATTTCTACTGCATCGACTTTATGTCCGAAAAAAAAAAAAAAAAAAAAAAAAAAGGTGGAAATGAACTCAATTGTATTTATCGCGACTCGATTGAACGTGCGACGCGCTTCGAGTCTTTCACCGGGGCGATTATTTGTCTTCCGATACGATTTTCTTTTTTCCACGCTTTCCCGGGGAAATGGGCAAACAAAAAAGGGGTCTGTATGAGCTTGATCGCGCGGCGGGTTGTAAGATAAAAACTGCAGGTGGCGCACGGAAAACGAGAGGAGCGAGGAACGAGACAGAGAGAGAGAGAGAGAGAGAGAGAAAAGAGCGAATAAGAGGAAGAGAGAAGAGCGCGCTGGGGAAAGTCGGCGACGGCGTCCGCAGGGTGTGTTACAAAGCAACCGCGAGGCAGCGAATCCACTGGCGGAACGGCGCGCAACCCCGGGAGGATACTGCATGTCCGGAAGCAAACCTCACACAACCGGAACCCGCCGACCTATCCCTCCTCCACCCCTTCGCTCGTCCTTGGCCCTCTCCACCCGAGAGTGGCGTATACCTCGCTTTTTATTTATTCATTTTTATTTACCCAACAGATACGATCCGTAGTGGTTTTACGAGTGGAACGGCGAGAGCCAGCGCGCGCAATTCTTTCTGCCCACTGCTGCTGCTACTGCTGCTGCTGCTGCTACTGCTGCTGTATACAGGGGAAAAGGGTGGAAATAGTGGAAACTCGGATCGGCCTCGTGCCATCCGCTGCGCTGGCGCTACGACCCCCACTCACTCGCCATATGAGATTTTTATTGTTTGTTTTCTCTGCGGTGACCCCGCAAGCCCGGCGAGCCCCGCTCTGTGGCGATTGCACACCTCGTCTCTCTATCTCCGCAAACGCATAAGGTTTATTCGTCGATACAACCGCGCACCGCTCGCGCGCGGTGCGTGTATCCGTATAACGTCGTTTCCCAATAACTTTTACGATACCCCGCTTTTTATTGCTTATATTTTTAGTTACAAATAGGTCGCCGCTATCCGTCAATTCTCCATCGGCGTCGCCGATCCGATGGCACCGATGTTTTTTGTATACATCTCTTCTTTGTTATCGCGAGATTGATAAGACCTTTTTGTAGCACGGACGAACGAAGGTTTACAACCTGGATCCAGGCTTCCGCGAAAATTATTTTTGTTATTTTTGGTTAAAAATTGACATCGTGTACATTGAGAAAAAAATAGCTAAATCCAATAAAAGGCGCGGTCGCGGGTGGCGAAAAAAATATTTTGCAGATTAGCAATTTTTTTTTCATTGTAGCAAAGGCCAAAAGATACCGATTGAAACGAGCATCAGGTTTGCTGACCGAGGGAAGCGAAAGTGCAGTCACAGTCGTCGCAAATGTCAATTTTGACTAGTGCTCCACGGTAAACAATCTTTTGTATACTTTTTATAACCAGTGCACGGAATGTGGCGCTTTGCATGTTAGTTAGTTTTACAGGACGGTCAATGAAAAGAGAGGTAACAATTTTTCTCCCCTGGAACGGAGGTAAACTCCCCAAGAGCGAAATAAAAAAAATTGTGAACTGCGCACGCGCGACCCTATCTTTTCAAAACTGTTATCCAATGGGACACTTGCGTCTCGCACAAATGACATGAAAGCATCGCTTTTCATGCTCGATACAAACATGTTTTTTTGTTAATTTTAATTTCAAAGTTGATGACTGTCTTTTCAAAATAAATGAAGAGAAATTTCACCGTCTGGACGGCGCAAAACGTTTTTTTGGCCAAACATAAAAAAGTAACATGACATGACATCGTGTCATGAGGCATGCAAATGTTTCTCGAAAACTCGACGTCGAGACGGTATCGCGTCTCTCGACCCGAGAGACTGACAATTTGTCCGAATAAATACGTGCAACTTTGATTCGCGGGGATGGAAAAAGTTTCCACCCGGCAAACGAATATCTTTGACCCCGTTCGCGGTCCGTAGACTTTCTGGACGGCGCTCGTCAGGTATGTCTATAGAGGCCTTTGCACGGTTTGAGACCCGAGCGTCGATCTGCGCCTCAACGGCGATGGGCGACCAACTGTTTGAGTTTCAATTTGTGCTTAATAAATGCGTTTGATTAATATTCATTGATATGCAAAACGCGCCGGGGAAAACGGCAGCTCCTACGAAACCGCTTCCGTGTACCACGCACACAGAGATGGAACACGTGTGCGCCGAGTCTTCGTACGTATTTCGCAGCGAGCCTGCGGATTAGCGCAATTGCTCGTCGCGCGGTATAAAATATATATATTCATATATAAATATATATGTGCATTTGTGTTATTAATGCATGCATTAAAGGAGAGTGGCGTGCGGCTCGAAAGCGAGAATTCAAAGCCAACGTAAATTCAAATGTCACAAAAGTGCGGAGACAAAGGCACAAAAACCAGTGAGAATCGTAATTGCATTTAAAACAAAAAAGTGGTGCCAAATTTAATTGTTAATTTTTGTCTCTTATTTTTTTCTTGCTCACGCGTGGATTTCGCACAAATCCGACTTGACACGGAGATTCATGACGACTGTATGAAAAAATGCACCATCCGAAAAACAACAACAAAAAAATACGTTTCCGCGAAATCCATTCAAAATTTATTTCAATACATTTTTCAGAGCCCGGCAGAAACTGCCTTTTTGTCGGTAAAAAAAAATCGTGCGGGATATCCCACGCGGTTAAATGCCCGGTGTTTTGGTCGTGTAAAAACAGCGCTGGGCGAGAATATTAAAAAATTGCAGGTGAAACGTTATTGGAAAATGCGACATATTTTTCGTACAAATGTGTTTAAAAAAATTGAGACCTTTGCGAAAAAAAAAGCGTTATGGACTATCGACCGTCAATTTTCATCGGCTGACAATAAAAAGTGTTTCGCATGACGTACAAAAAGTGGCGATAACCCGACGATGACGGTGCCAGCGAGCGACAATTCCACGTGAACAAAAATATAAATCGTCCCAGCGTTTTTAATCCCAACGGATAGCGGTTCTTAATGACAAAACTGTCTCGAAGGAAATTGCGCGGACGGTCGAGTGACGGCGATGGAGTGTATAAAACAGTTATACGCCGGAGTCTAAAGCACTGTTGCCGGGTCTGCATTGAAGAGGCCACGTATACAGCCCGAGAGAGTTTCCACGAGCTCGTAGATAAACATCTCGGAGCACACTCAGCTCGCCGCAGTGTTTGCGGGGTTGTAGATCGAAAAACCATCGTAGCCGGTTGAGGGGTTGAAAGCAGGTCGGACGGATTGAATGAAGCACAAGAGAGAGAGAGAAAGAGAGAAAAGGGGAAGGGTGGAAAGAAAAACGAAAAATTTAATTATTCTCGACTCGACTTATTCGTGGGCGGTTGAAGACCAACTATCTGTCTCTGTCGGCTGTATATGTGTGTGCGTGTGTTCATTTGTCATCCTTTTAACGCGTCCGATGGATAAGGCCATGGTAATTTCGCGTTGAGTATGTCCGTTGAATAATTCCGTGCTTACGAGTACGTGAGCGGAAAGCCAGAGACGATATCGCCGCCGTGTTGGAGCGGTATACTCGCCCTCTGTGCAGCCTCTTCGTCCTCGCGACCCTCTCCGCCGCCACCCGGAAATGCCACGAGAGCGAGAGAGAGGGACTGAGGTCGTGAGAGGATCTCGGACAACCACCCCCTACGCGCTCTCGCCATACTGTGTACCACTGTACGTACACGCAATTATTCTAAACGTGCGCAACCTATCCACTAACTTCACTGAATTGCAAACATAATGTACTGCACCGCTGGAAGTTACGGAAATTGGGTGCGAGCTTAAATAAAATCTCGCATTTGGTCAAGAGATTAGCTCGAGCCTCGGTCCTCGGGTAACTTCGTTGCGGTTTGTTACGGTCACGCGGGGTCGTCAATGAGAAATGGTTATAAGACTAATTTTTCATATTGAACCTTCTGTTTCGTACAAATTGGTCTCTTAATTCTGATACACAATTATACAAATGTAGCGACTTATATAGAACTTCGTGTGTATTTTAGCATATTGGAAAATCAATTAACTTTTGGTCTATGAACATTTGACCGCGAGTGAAAAATTCAAGCGATTCGGTGAAAGGCAGAAGGAGACATTTCGTTAAATTAACGTTTCTCGTCATTTAAAAATCCGCGTGTTTCATCTCCGGCAAAGAGAGACGAGTGCAGAAACGCGATAGAATGTAACTGCGAAAGAAGAAAAAAATCTGGATTCCCCACTGGTGCATTTAATTGAGAATAGCTTGTGTGGATTTCACAACCGGATATCGGGAAAAGTCCAGACGAAGATAATAAGTGTTATACTCTTACGATTTCGAATTCGGGCTTGAAAATACGTTGTCAATTTTGATGAATTGTGCAATTTTGCATTAACTTCTCGAATCCACATCTCGAAATTTACCGTCTCAGGTATCTCTATTTTTTTCCAAGCTGAATGTTACATTCAGACTCCGAGACTCGAAGTAAGTAGTACGCGTCAACGTTAGCACCGACGAGCACGTGTGCTCGTGAAGAAAGGTGAAACACAATCGCCTTTCACTCCGTCATTGTTACCGAACCGAACCTGATCGTGAATCGCGTCGCAAAAAACCGTCCACTGCCAAAAACTGTCAAATACCAAAACACCGCGCGTTTTAACAGAAAAAAAAATCAAACCAACAAAAATCCTTCGTTACTCACCGTCAAAACCCCCGCGAAAAGTCCAACCTGCGTTTCGACACTGTCCTCTCGCCGCGGGAAACTCCGAAGAACTGCTAAACTTTCACAGTGTAAAACGACTTACGACGAAAATCGGGCGAAATCGGCAAAACGCCCTCACGGCACAACCGACGCACAATCAACAATTGTCATCATTCCCCAAACGACGAATACCACTTGGCGAACTCTTAGTCAGCTCACGGTCTGAAAACCGTTCTGAATCCCTTAAATCTTCATGTCCCACCGTTCTCACGTTTCGCTTCAGTCGCGAGGATCACCTTCGTCAAGCCGCGATCATATATCGCAACGCAATCATTTATCGTCGCGTCTCATCATCAATGCAACAAAACTTCGATCTCATTGAAATCGGTTTATATCCAGTCCACGGGGTCCAAAGAAAAAAATACGCCTTCCCGTCACTCGTGAAAATTCTCGTGCGCGAATGGTCCTCGTCCTGCGGTCACTATATACTCGAATGGCAGTGTGCGGCGAATTTCTATACGGGAACGCTCGACGAAAACGTCCGACGCCTCTCGGAGGAGGAGCACGCGGTGACTGGTGCGAACGCGGCGTTAGGAAACGTTCGTTCCGTCCTGCGAGAGGAACGACGACTGGACCAGCGTAGAAGAGGAGCGCGCGCGCCGGCAGCAGCAGCAGCAGCAGCAGCGGCTCCGTGGCAAGCTTCGCTCCGACGCAGAAACGCCAGTCGCGGATAGAGAGAGGGAGAGGGAGAGGAAGAGAGAGACGCGACGAGAACGAGACGAGGAGACGGGACCAGAGCGCGCGCGTTCTCTCTTCGTAGCAGCAGCGGCAGCAGAAGAGCGCAGTAGTAGCAGGAGCATCGCGTCCACCTCCGCCAGTCCGTTCGGCGACCCACCCCGATCCTGACATTGCTGCTGCTGCTGCTGCTGCTGCTGGCGCTGGAGTTGCCAGTGCGGCGCTCTCTCACCCTCACACCGGCACCTCCGCCATTCTCGCCGGTCGCTGCCGCCAACCCCCTACCACCGACTACTATCGATCCCGGCACCCACCACCACCACCACCACCACCACCGCCGCCGCTGCCGCTGCCGCCGAGAGACCGAGTTGGAAGGCAAGCACCCAGCAGCAGCAGCAGCAGCAGCAGCAGCAGCAGCAGCAGCAGCAGCAGCCGACAGGAGGAGGCGATGCCAGTGGGCCGCTCCGGAGGACAAGCAGGAGGGCCAAGTCGAGGCGAGAGCGCGCCGTTTCATTTGCCTCAACGGCCAAGACGATTTTGACTGCGGACTCGAGAGCGGGATTGAGTAGGAGAAGAGAGAGAGAGAGAGAGAAAGCAGTGTTTATTCCCTAGTAGGGCTCAGAGCCCTCTAATGCCACCGTGCAGAAAGTAGCAATACATGCATATAGAAAAAATCAGCGTATAAACTTACAGCTAAAGAATTTGAAATAAAGAAATAAAAAATACAAAACTACAAATAAATAATAATAGTAAGAAAAATTAATAAAGGCAAATAAAAACACGATCGGTTGAAGAATCAACTTAACGAGTAAAAATTATATAACCGCGCGTAAAGCGTCACGAAAACGAAAAGAATTAACGGATAGGAAAACAAAATAGAATTAGTGAATATTTAATAACGCCCCGCTAAACTCACCCCGCATATCGCTCAAAAATTCCGCAAAGTCCGCAAGAGAAAGAGAAAGAGCACGGAGAGAAGGATCTGATAAAATTTACCAAACGCGGTAGTAAAAATTACCAATGCGCCTGGTATTTGGGCGCCATAGCCGTCACCTAACGATCAGTACGAGAACTATGAGGTTTTCTACTATATATATGAACATTTTAACCATATTTCGTGGTAAAAATTCTCAAAGTTCTCGTACTTCTTGATAGGCGGCGTTGTGGCTTCCCTGCACCAGGAAACAATGGTACTTTTTACTAGATATATGGTAAAATTTATCAGATCCTTCTCCCCGTAAGGGAGAGACAGAGAGAGTGAGAAAAAGCGTGCATCAAGCTGCGTACGCAGTGACGACGGGGCGCGTAGGATCTCGAAATAGGATCGTTCGGATGCCAAAGAGCGAAGGCAATGAAGAAACGTCCACGTCAGAGGCGCGATGAGAGACACGCGGAGGAGCAGCAGGTTAGGCGACAGCGACGAGGAGGAATAAGAAAGTGCCGAGAGGGCCGCAACGCGCTAGTTTCGTTGGAATGCCAGAGGGGGTGGGCGGACGAGGAAAATAATAAAGGAAAGGAAGGAAAGTGCGCGATGGTCGGGGACAATGTCTCTCCGTAATTGAGGCATTCAGCGCGAGCCGAGTCTCGACTCTGAGACGTTTTTGGGGGGAAATTAAAAAAAGATTTATCGTGCCTCATTGTGTTGCCTACGAGGGGCGCTTGAGGCGCGCACTTACTGCCGGCCACCGGGGCTGGTGAATACTTGTCGGAACGATGAGCGTTGAAGGTTTTTAAGGTAACCGATTTTAAGGCGAAATCGTAATCACCGGTTGGGAGGGATTATTTTTTTCTGAGGGCGATGTGAGAATAACGGATGTTATTGGATGGGAATAGCCAATCGTGTGAAACTATAGCGATAGTACAGATCGGATGTCAACGAGACGAAGCAGCGTAGCTACGAATTTTCTTGGTGGTAAGAATGAAGTCAATGCGAGAATGAGTTTTCGAGGGGCGAGGAGGAGCTGGTTACAGGCGACGGCAGGCGAAGCGAAGAACGAGAAAGTGGACGAGATAGCGGGTCGCGACGTGCTGGTTTCGCGGGAATGTCAGGACAGCCCCCGGAGAGACGGAGAGAAAATAATAAAGGGGGAAAGTGCACGATGGGCCGAGGACAATGTCCCCGTAATTGAGGCATTCAGCGCGACTGAGAGTCGCGACTAAGACGTTTCGTTGAGAATTAGAAAAAGAAAAAAACGCGGTTTGTCACGTTTCATTGTGTCCTGTCACTTGAGGATCCGTTACGTGACGTCCTGTACAGTTGGACTGTGTAAAAAAAATGTGAAGATGTGAAGCACAAAATCAAACTGAGGGCTCAGTTCTTCGTCATCGAATTTAATCTTGAGATCGGTTTTGAGATAAAACTCATGACCACTTATTCGAGAAAGAAAAAAAAAACGCGGTTCGTCACGTTTCATTGTGTCCTGTCACTAGAGTATTCGTCATGTGACGTCCTGTACAGTTGGACTATGTAAAAAAAAATGTTTAGCACAAAACCAGACTGAGGGCTCAATTTTTGGTCATGGAATTCGATCTCGAGATCGGTCTTAAAATTAAACTCATGACCACTTATTCGACCGTAAAATCCGCTTTGTCTAGTAGAAGCCAAGAAGCCTGTTGCCTCGTTAGCATTCGCAGACTGCAGAAGGAGAAGAAGAAGAAGAAGAAGAATAAGAAGGAAAAAACGATATTGTCAGCATAAACAGAAAATCAAAGAACTCATTGAAAATGTGTGATATGCCCCCCTAAGTCGACTTTAAAACAGAAAAGAGAGCGAATCGATTTATAAGCGGGCGGAGGGTAGTGTCAAGGGGCGGGAGTTGATGGAACCTGCAATAGAGAATAGTTCAAACACAAACGTACCTCAGCAACTGAGGAACGAAGCGTTGATTCGCAGAAGCGAAGAGGACGATCGAAATAGGCGTCGACGTGGGAGTCGGAGGGAGACAATGAGGCTCTCCCCGCGGGACGGCGCGCCTGATCTCCTATGTCGGAGTGAATGACAGGGTGGTGAGGGTGCGAGCCCGGGAGTAGGACGAACGAAAAGAACAAAAAAAAAACCGAGAGAAAAAATAAGTGCGAAGAGGAGACGGGGAGAAGAAAAGGCGGGATTGGAATGAGGCGGAGGGTGAAGTCGAACGCGCGGCGGCGCTTGCCACGAGAAAAGTCGGCGAGGAAGGGAGAAGGTGAGTGTGTAACGAGGGTTCGATAGGCGGACTGGGACCGATCGGCCACAAAAAAGGGCCTACTGGAACGAGTTTTATCACGGTCTTATCGACGTCGACGAGACGGGAGGTCGAGTGAGGAAAGAGAGAACCGAGAAAGAGAGAAAGAGAGCGAGAAAGAGAGAATGAAAGGAGATGGGGGGGGGGAAGACGAGAAAGAGTCATATTCTCACTGCGAGTGGTATGATCATATACGTGGGAATCATGCATTTCAGATTTTTTCCCTTTTTTTAACGTTTTTCTTTTCTTTTTTTTTTTTTTTTATTTCATCTATTCCTCCCGGCCGCCTCGGCGATTCAGTGCAGTTTCCAGAAGGAAAACTTCGATCTCTGATAACATTGGTATTAGATACCGGAAAGGGAGTCCCAGGCGGATACCGCGCGCGACGCCTCAACGCGATCAGCGTCATATTGAAGGACGCCGAGATGGGGTCGTTACACGCCGATGGTTTAATAAGTCCGCGCTGACTGCTTGTGGGTGGGAGGGGCGGACTCGGGGAAATTGGAAATCCTCGTGTATTACACGAGGCACAAGGTATTTTGTTTCCCCCCGATTCCGGCCGCACGGGCACAAAGGTTCACGTCGTTAGCGCGTTCGAGCGCGTTCGGGTTGTTGATCACATGGACAATTCACCATGGGGACGTCAATTTTCCCCGCTCAGTATTGTTTTTTCGGATAAACGCGTTCGCGGGGAGCTCATCGCGCACGTAACTCAATGGGCTCCGCTTCATCGTAACAGTCAATTTGTTCGGAATAAAAAGAGTCGTGACTCTGCCCTCGATTGTGCGTAAATGTACTTGGTTTTATCGCTGGGAGAACGTCCGTTACGCCGTGCAATACTTGTTTTTTTTTCTCGTGTTTTCCATTTATTTGCGAAAATACTCGCTCTCGGCTCGAGCAAAAGATTCTCCTGTGTCTCGCGTCGTCGGGTGTTAAATTGGACGTACGATTGGATGCCTGAAGTACGCGAGGATTTGAACTAGGAAACGTCGAGACGCGGATGTGGATTCCGTTGCGCAATGGGGTACGGGAAGACGGTGGAACAAGGGTTCAACCAAAGTTCAGCTTGATTCATCATGGCGGTTGAATTCATTGAAACAAATCGTCGCGACTCGTTGAAATGTGAGTTGAAATATTGGCATTTAAATCCCTCATAACACCGGATAGAAGGTCATTTGTAGTTACCATATGGGACTCTAAAAGTACCCTTTTTAATGATCAGTCAGGTGTCAGTCTACCTGTTACAGGCGCAATGCTAAGATTAGCATTCAATAACGATGCTTTTTTGGACATCATAAGCGTGAAAATGGAAACCTAAGTGGGGGCCTTTAGTGCACTAAATGATCACAAATAGACCCTTTGGTGTTGTCAGGGAATGTCAAGAAAATGACATCCAATATGCAAAAACTCGCTACAGAGAAAACATTTGTTCTGAGGCTCAAGCACGAGAAACATTTGTATGTCCTCGGTGTTACCCATTCCTGAATTCCTGTCAGTTTTATGGGTTTCCCTATCGGAGAAACCCATAAATGGGTTGAGGCATTTATGGGTTTCCCTATCGGAGAAACCCATAAATGCCTCAAACATTGTAGCGTGACCAGCCTTGTCGAACCTAGCTTAAGTTTACATATTGGTACCCTAAGAGAAGTGGGGAAAACTAGAAAGACTAGGCCAAGACGGAGCCCTAACTAATTTTCTGCATGGAATGGCACAGACACAGTCGGTGGGAGTGTCGAGAGCAGGATCAGGAATTGAATTGAGTAGCACGGAGATGCGGATGTGGATTACTATGCGCGATAAGGTACGAGAAGACGCAGAAACAAAGGCTAATTTAAACTTCGACTTTATTTGTCAAGATGATTGGCATAATCGAAAAAAATCGTTGCGACCTTCCCTGTTAGAAAAGTTGCAGCGTTTAATTCGGCCCAAGCCTCGCACTGATCAAGAATGGACTGGTACAACACGGCGCAGGCCAGGGCCTGACTAGCGCGAAAAATTACAGATCAATTACTCGGTAGAGGAATATGTAATGAAAAAATCGATTTTTTTTTCTTCAATTTTTCGATAAACACTGAGAAAAGCGACGAATTCATTCACGAGATAATAAAAAATCACACATGATGTGTGCATTCATGTATTTAAAGCGAAACGTGTTACAATGTTCGTCGGTAACACAGGAAAAAATTAACGAAGCGGCTGGTATTAATTTTACAACATAAAAGCTGGTACTATTAACACTGTAATAAGTAACACTAGGAAAAGTCCACACCAGCAGCGTATGACACCATAGATTTTTAACAGTGTAACGCCGTAAATTTTCCCACCAGGGTTGCTGAAATGTGATAAGCACATCAAGCACATTGGCGTTGAACTGTCCCAAGGAAACGACGTAAAATATGCAAAAACTGATTCGACTTTCCCTGCAGAGAAAATATTCGTTCTCAGGCTCAAAGCACGGAAAACGCCTCGGTGTCCCGCGTGTGTTATCAGACGTTTGATTAAATTGTCTCTGCGGTAACACGGAAACGACGAAGCCAGTCGGAGTGTCAAAAGTAGGGCCAGAAATTGAATTGGGTAGCGCGGAGACGCGGAACTGGTGGATTACCAACGAGCACAGTGCGAGACAAGGAACCCGTCGACCCAGGGAGACGAACAGACCGAAGCGCAGATACAGACGTTATATTCATACACATAGACACAGCGGAGAGTTCTTGCACTTATAGCTCCTCGTCGAAAGTTCACCCCGAAGATCCCGAAATCGATTGGACCAGAGCGGCGCGGCGCCTCCGGTAAAGCTCCGTGCACGTGTATGCAGAATCTCGCTGGAATTGGGAAGAGATCCCCGCGGGACGCGCGCGCGAAAGCTCGGTGGATATTTCGGAGTTCGCCTCGCAGCGAAACTCCTCGTCGCCGTCCTCGTCGTCCTCGGCGTCGTCGTCGTCGTCGTCGTCTCGGTACATACGCAAGATCTCTGCGCGTGGCAGCTGATATTCCTTATCCCAACTAAAGTTACTTGGACTCGCGTTGAGAGACGTCGCTTTGCGCTTCGATCAAATATCGTCCACACGCAGTTGGGCAAAATAATTTCGACTTCGTCGAAGTTCACATAATCGTTTCCGCGAAATTTTCGTTTTTCCTGTCCTTCTTCCCATTCTCGCGACCCCTCCGCGCACTTCGGGCACACTGTTAAAAATTCACACCGAGTCAACGATTACACGGAGAGAAGGATCTAGTAAAAACTGCGATACATCCGGTAAACACTGCCAGAAAACCCTAGTACCGGGTGACTACTACCCTACTCTAGCGAATTTTATCGTAGAACTCGATAAGTTTTACTCGGCCTAATTCAACATCGTCGGATTTTGTTCGTTCAATAAGTCGTCACTGATTGATAGCCCTTTATGGATTTTCATCATCTTGTCTCAAACACAAATATGTCGAATGTTTCATGAACAAGGACAACAATTTTGACACACCATATTCCCTATCGCGACTAAAGTTATTGGGACTCGCGTTGAGAGACGTTGCTTTGCCTTTGAGCTTCGATCAAATATCGTCCACACGCAGTTCGATAAAATAATTTCGACTTCGTCCAAAGTTCACATAATCGTATATCCGCGAAATTTTGTTTTTTTTTCCTTCTTCCCATTCTCGCGATCCCTTTCGCGCACGCTTCGAGCATTAAACGCGTCCGACCGTCGGTGGCTCTTCGCAAATTCGTTTTATACGACCCGGAGATGAACTCATCGATAAAACTGCGCCGGGCCAGCCGCGGCACACAAACACATACATACACACGTACACACACGCGGAGGGTACACGGAGAAAATTGATCGACGAATACGAGAACGACGGAAGAGACGAAGACGCGAGGTATTTGTTGGAGCAGACGAACGCGCGAACGTCGGCGTGGGAAGCCGACCAGTTGCTCTCTCGCGAGTCCTCGGCCCAGCATCGCCAAGTTTTCCTTCGCTCTGCTCTGCTCTACTCTCTCTACTCTTCCACCTTCAGCCCCCGCCGAATAAAACGTTGCAGACCGTGACGCTAGCCGCTCCTCCTGCTGCTGCTGAAGCTTCTGCTGCTGCTGCTGCTGCAGCTGCTGCTGCTGCTGCTGCTCCTGCTGCTGCTGCTGCTGCTGCTGCTGCTGCTGCTGCTGCTGCTGCTGCTGCTGCTGCTGCTGCACCAGTCGAAACTGCGGTTCATTCGTCCATCGTCCATCGTCCATCGGGCGTAACGCACACGTAAAGCTCTCTTTATCTTTGCCTCGGGGATACACACAAGAACGACTCCAGAGGTCGACGAATGAGACCGACCGCCGCGCGGCTTCCCTGTATACCACGGGCTTACGAAGATGAGATTTTGTATCGTTGGAAAATGGAACGTTATTTCAAGGAAACCGACTGGGTCTTGTCGATTCTCGACACACGCGAAGCATAAAACGGGTCGGAAGCTGAAAAGTCGACGAGGCAGATACGCCGCGGTGGTCATCGTGTTTGGTAGTATTTATGAGGCTCGGACTCTGTGTCTATCGAGTTTATCGAGGGTATACGGTGAATTTTCGGTATGAGAATGTAACTGCGACGTGAAAGTTTGTTGACATCCGCGGTTGACTCGCGAATCGGATTGATTTTCGATTTCGCGACGAATGTTGTGACTCTCCGAGTCACATTGCATTTAACCGCGTGTAAATAAATTATTTTTCGCTTTCATTTTGATCGAACTAATTCATTCACGAGATAATAAAAAATCACACATGATACGTGCATTCATGCCTTTAAAGCGAAAAATGTTATAGTGTGTCTGTGTTATAGCAAAAAGTGTGTCTGTGTTATTAGAAAAATTAGTAGTTGCGATTATCAATCATTGGTTCGATCTACCAAAATATTGGCTACAGTTACTAAAAGTTACTAAAATATGGTAGCTCTGACCAACGATTGGTAATCACACCTATTAATTTTTGTCAGTGTAACACAGGAAAAATTTAACGAAACGGCTGATGGTAATTTTACACCGTAAAAAGTGTTACTATTAACACTGTAATAAGTAACACTAGGAAAAAGTCCACACCAGCAGCGTTTGACACCGTAGATTTGTAACAGTGTTTACATTTAGTCGTACAAACGTTGACTACTCTTTATATCGAACTGCGTGATTGACGCTTTTCGGGATCATATTTTCGAATTTTGCACGTACTTCGCTCGAGGCGAAAAGTAAAGCCGTGGATGTCGTATTAGGGTGGATTTTCTTTCCTTCGTTGCCATCGATCACGCGTTGCTATCACGGCCCAGAGAAGCCCACTAATTCCGGGTCACACGCTCGCCCCTTGTTCGAATTTTCGGGGATAAAACTCCGCGGGTATCCGGTATATCCTGGCCCGGCAACGACGAGGCAGCACCGTTGTATAGGAAGGCTAAAGGCGCATGGAGGTTGAGGGGGGACGAAGACTCGAGTATAAAAAAAGATTTCTTTCTCTTTCGCCTCTCGCGCCGAACAAGTGGAAGCGCGAAGAAGTTCGCGAAAGCGAAGAGGATGAAAGACGGTCATACTCGCTGATATTACTCGACGTCGGCGCGCGGGGAACGGTGTTCACGCGACTATTTCGCCGAACGTTGCTGGTGGCGAGAACGCGAGAAAAAAAAACGTCTTCATAAATCATTCGCGACGAGAGGAGATACGGCCGATGCGAAACCGACATAATAAACTCATTCGCTCGCCCGAGGGTCCCCATCCTCCTCGCTTTCTGCGCGGCTTAATGCGAAAATGCTCTACGTGCTCGAATTGCACTGGATCCGGGAGAGACACTTTGCTCTTCACAATTACTCGCGCGAAAAAAAAAAAAAAAAAAAAAAAAACATGATCTATGCTTATCGACGCCACGGAGATGAAAATGTTGAGAGAAGATATAAACGTTGAAAAAATGAATCTCACGCCTGGCTGGTAAAAATATTCACTGTATTTTGTGCGCAATTAAAATAACATTCACGAATTGCCACAACGAAAATCAAGAAACGATTATACAAGCATCGTACTAACGAGTACGTTTGTCAATTTAATGACTTCATTATAGTCATCGATTTTTCGAGCAGCGTTACATTCCTAAATTAGCGGAAATATTTATAAAAAATGAATTCATTCGATTGTCTCGAACGAGCGAAAAAGTCTCGTTCAAATAACAGCGAAAATAATTGAATATGAAGCGATTACTCACAATTTGAGTGTCATTGACTAAAATCTCGCGCTAATTTTACAGACGGACGAATCCGTTTTCGCCGGACGACGCGCGAATCGAGCGAATCCGATGAAAATAACTCAAACCGAGGCGAGGAGCTGCGAATGTAACTCGGGGCCCAAGACAAATATATTCGGGTGGATAATTGAGCCCGGGGAGGGCGATCGATCGACGAAGCCACCGACGGAGAGCTAATGGCTTTTGCCTAGTGTCTCGTGTAATGCGGACATCGACGCTCGACACGAAAATGTAATCACGCGAAATTAATTAAGCGCGACATCGACGTTGCGCGCGTACCGTGCGATTCCGCACTCTTCAGATATTTACTGAAATAATATAGTTATTGCATAAATACCCTCCGGGCGCTGCGTGTGACTCGAGATATTCGCAAAGAAATGTACAAAATGTATAAATAATATTAAGACTCCGGGAGAGTTAGTTACATTCTGCCGGGCGTATTATACACGGCAATGAAATATCTCTTAATTAATCCGCGTTGCAAGCAACGAAAGACGCGGTGCGAGGCCAGGCATGGGGGGGGGGGGTGGGGGGGCAGGCGGCGAGGGCGGAAGAAGTAGACTGAGAAAGGGATGGCGCGGAGGCAGCGTCGAGAATTAACAAAGCGTAAACGCGAGAAAAAGAGCCAGGCGAGTAAACTGAAGAGCACAAGAGAGCGAAGAAAAATAAAAAAATAAAAAAAAATAAAAAATGAAAAAAAACGAAGAAGGCCGGGGAATAAGAGAGCGACAGAGTCGGAACGAACTTGTTTCACGCAGACGTTCCCGCGCGCGTGCAACTCCGCCTCGTCTCGTCGCGAAGAAGAATTCTCCTCGTCTTTTAATAATGCTCGTTTCACTGAATCATCAATGAGCCAAATATAATGAGAAACGCGAGCAGCTCATTAAGAACTCGCGATAATCAATCGGCTTTGAAAAGTTTTCTTTCAATTTTTTTTTTTCGGATCACGAAAAAAAAAACGCGGCTATTTTTGCACAATGGACACATTGTCGCGTTCGAGTTTCGATATGCCGGTTAAATCCGGTGAAATAAAATTGACGAACAATGCTGTGAAACTGAAAATGAGAATTAAAAAAAATATACGTAAACCGGCAACGCGTTGGTATTTTTATTGCGAATTTGACGACAATGGAATTTTGCGAAACAAAAGTATCGCTTGACAATTGAAAATCATCGAAACGATAATATTATTCCGAGCACACGTGAAAAAGATGTCGCGTCCTTTTGTCTCTCGGAGCATTGGGGCACATTATTATCGATCTCGCTCGAATTGTTTTACGATGTCGTCGACGTTTACTCTTATCCTCTTCCTGTCAGCGCGAATGCTCCGCGGAGGAACATAATTACGGCGATATTACGGTGGTACCGGGGAGACGAGTGTTCGTGAGCCTGAACGTTCCGCCGGGGCTTTCGGACACGGCTCGGAGGGTGGTCCACCGCTTCACGCAGTTTCCTCGAACTAAGCCGCCCCTTCTCATGACGGCCTCTCGTGACCACTTTCCTCCCGTCGTCCGACAGATCCTTCCGAGACACGCTTCTTCGACTGCCTACGTACGTCGACGTGGAGATCGCCTCGACGTCCATCCGGTCGTCCGACCGCGTCAGCCTGTCAACAACCGGACAGGCCGTTCCATTCGGTGCGTTATGGGAAGGCTCAAAAATTCATTTGGAGCAAAAGTCCTACGCGGATGAAAGCGGATTCGGGACACACGGCCCTTAAGGCAACGCTTACACTCGTGCCATATTTGTGCTTCTGTTTTTATCTGGAATACTAGACTAGAATACAGCGAGAGAAGAGGTTTCATCGATTCAATGAAATTTCATTGAAATTCCAACCTATGAAACATTTTTTAAAATCAATAAAATAATATTTTTAAGATAATATTATCTTTTCTTTGATCCAAAGAGACCGGTTCCTTGAAACAATTAAACAGTTTCATTGAATCAATTAACAGAATCCAATACACCTATTTCGTCAAATCAATGAAACTTTTTCTCTCGGTGTATGTATTATACATATATTGTACTGACGCAGTGGTTTAGTATAAGCAATAAGCATTAATATTACTATTGAAAGTATTTAATATTAGATTCATGAATACTACTATTTATAAATATTATATTATGTTTTAGTTGTCCAGTCACTGCTCCGTTCTGAAAAATATGTACCAAAGCGGGATTTCCGTGTACAACTTCGAAACAAAAAGTATTTCTGCACGTAAAGATGCTACACCGTTGTTTCATTATGTTTAGATCGAGGGATTGTTCTGGATGATCCGCTGCGAATATTAAAACGCCCCGGGGTTTACTGCACGTTATACATACGTATAATAAAATACGAGAACGAATAAAACACGCTTTTTCGATTCAAATCGGTGGAGCCCGTGCATCCCACCTCGTTTAATTAGCAAACAATTGGAATGTGCGAATCAATAGTGGATTGCAGAAGCGAAAATAGAACGAAATATTTCTGCAATGACCCTGGTTATTAAAAGATAGACCCATCACATTGACCAGTATTAGATGATTTCTCAAATTGAATGCATTTTGAATATTATTGAATAATTAAACATAACCAATTCACGCTCGCGAAATCATATTTCATATCGTTGTTATTGCATGGATATCGCGATATCCTTATTATTTTCAGCGAAATTAATTGAAACGTTGGACTCTGCTTTGTCTGGTATCAGGAAAAAATGGCCGTGTCCTCCACACACAAACATGTGATTTAAACGCGGCCACTTCTTCCCCAGCCATCATTATTTGCACTGAACATTTTCTCCCGGCCATTTTTTTCCCAGATTCAATTTATCTGGCTAACGCCAGACAGTAACAGTTGGAAGCACAACCCGAAGTTGTTGCAGTAAAACAGCGATACGTTCCTTTTTCGTTTCTCCAGAAGTTCGAAAAATTGTTAGCGACGCGTCTCAGTGAAAAATATTAAGCGCTGAAAGGAAACATAACACCGAAGAGATAGTTGCGCCATACGCTTCGGGTTACATATGGTTGCATTAATACCGAGCGCCAGGAGTGGCAGAGCAGACCAGCTCGCCGGTCATCGCCGGCGACCAGCGAGCGAAGGGGGCGGGAGAGGACTGCATATCGCGACGTTTCCCACCTAATGAAAACGGACCGATAGAGTATGCGTGTATGGCGTTCCGTACCCTCCGGGACACACGCCAGATACGATAGGCTTTCACGTATATCACGCGAGAAACGTATTTCCGCGCGCGGGAACCTAATGCCACTGACCTCCGGCCGCGCGATCGCCGCGCCTCTGCTGCGTTTTTTAATTAATCGAGGATCATACTCGGCATCGCTTACAATTTACTTCAACATCGAGCCGCGCGCGCCACTTTTCATTATTCACCACCTTCCGTTTATTTCGAAAACTGTTTTTTTTTGTCCACGTGGCGCGAATTGAAATACAGCGTCGCGCGTATTGCGGTGAAAATTGGCGATGCATAAAAAAAAGGCTCAATGTCGTGGAGCTGAGTAATTGTAGAGCGATTCAAAATATGATTAAAAAATATTGAGACGAAAGTAACAGTTATTAGTTTATAGAATCGCGAATCCCTCTTTTAAAAAGTTCATGAGTAACGGAAAGCATTGTTAGCAAACTATTCGAGCTGTGATTGGCTGGGACTCTCAGACCGAGTCCAGGTTCATTTGTCCTTAATAACTTTGACAGTTCGGCCAATTTTTTTTTTTTTTTCAAAATCAACTAAAAAAGGATTGTAACCGGTGTTTTCAGGGGTAGAATATGCGACTTGAGAACGATGGTGTAGGTTAAAAGTCGATATTTTGAAAAAATAAATTTCGTGACCCCGATTTGGGCGGTTTTCGGCCTGGCGGCCAGATCTACGATTTCTGACAAACTGTTCGGCCAAAATTTTTTTTTTGTTCAAAATCAACTAAAAAAGGGTTGTAACCAGTGTTTTCAGGGGTAGGATATGCGACTTGAGAACGATGGTATAGGCTAAAAGTCGATATTTTGAAAAAATAAATTTCGTGACCCTGATTTGGGGGGGGGGGGGGGGGGGTTGGCTCGACGGCCATTTCTACGATTTCTGACAAACAAAACGACATTTTTTTTTCCTTTTTTTTATCAAAATCAACGAACAAAGGGTTTTTTAGTTGTGATTGACTCTTTTAAAACTTTATAAGAGCGCAGCAGCGCAAAGGGATTCGAGCACGCGCACCAGCGCGTATGATGAGCCTAGTATATTAAAAAGTCAAAATAAAGAATGAGGAAGCAAAGTGCAAGGTTCCATTTCGGATGCTCTTTTTTTTATCTTCTTCATCACTCTCGGACATCAAGAGCTGAGATTTCGATACGATACGATTACCCAGTAGTTCAAGTGCACTTCGCTTGTACACGCTCGAGCGATTCGATACCCTCTCTATATCGCACGCACACATAGACACACCCAGCACTGCGTACACAGAGGAAGTACGGCTCGCTGGTAAGTCCCAGCCCAACGACGAGAAAGAGAGACGAAAGTTTCGTCGGAAAGTCACTGGGAAAGAAATTAAGAGGCTGAACATCTACTGGGGGTCCCTAAAATCAACCCCAAGCGGAGATCGAAGTGGCTTATCTCACTCGACGAAGAGGGAGACCGCGGTGTCCACTTTCCAGTGTGTCGAGCGAAAAAGTCTTCGCGTATATCCGAACTCTAAGCTCGAATGTCTCTCCTCCTTTCTTCGATAACAATCGCGATGAAATGTAGAGAGCGAACCGCAAAAACACGGTCGGCAGTGGAGTCGCGAAGCAAAGTGGTACAGAATGAAGTGGATGAAGATAAAGAGACGGTCGGACCGGAGAAACTGGGGGAAGAAAGCGGGATCGCATTTAGTAGTGAAACCAAATGCATGGTCATACATTGTACTGGACGTATCTTTTTACACTTCACAATGTAGAACAAAATCGGGCGCTCGATTTCGGCGCTTTTGAACCGGTTGCCGGATCTACTCTGTCAGCATTTTTTTAATTAATATGACCTTAAAAATGTCTACATTAATAACTACTAAATGTTCGACGCGCTTTACACTGTTAAAAGTCTACGGTGTCAAACGCTGCTCGTGTGGACTTTTTCCTAGTGTTACTTATCACAGTGTTAATAGTAACACTTTTTACGGTATAAAATTAACTCCCGCCGTTTCGTTAACTTTTTCCTGTATTACCGACGGAACATTGTAACACTTTTCGCTTTAAAGTCATGAATGCAGGTATCATATGTGATTTTTTATTATCTCGTGAATAAATTAGTCGCTTTTCTCTGTTTTTATCGAAAAATTGAAGAAAAAAATCGATTTTTTCATTACAGATTTCTCTACCAGGTAATTGATCTGTAATTTTCTTTTTTCGAAAATCAAGATTCTGACTAATTCATTAACGAGATTCACATTACTGGTGTCTGTATTTCAATTTTCGCTTCGACCCGTTGATAATTCGCGAAAAACAACACTTCTGATCTTTTGAGGTGAATATAGATTATAGATATAGATATATAGACCACGTCTTGGTGTTGTTTTTAACACCGGATTTTTAACAGTGTAACTCTCTCAATTTTCATCGTACGACGATTCACGAGGATGGATTTTGCGTAAACTTGCAAATGCATGAACACCATTGTTCATTCATTGGCAAAATTCAAAATCCAATTCAAAATTCGTCTCAAAAATATCCAGAGGTAACTTTTCTCAAAATATTTTCATCGGTCTTAGTTTAATCGCCACAAGCCGAAGAATCATTATGATTGTGAGAGACGATCAATTGAACTCAAAAATGGCACTAATAAAATAGAAAATCCGTGTTAGTCACCGCGACGAAGACGAACGAAGGAGGGAAACATAGTGACGTTCGCGAATTTTCTGGGCTTTTTCTACCTGATCTTCGTGAGGTTGTTCCACGCGCGCGGCCAGCGCGGTGACTCGGCGTATCTTAACAGTCGCCGAGTGAGAGACAAAATACGGGGTGCCAGTGCAGCGAGAAAGCGAGAGAAGCCGGTCGTGAGGCACAGTCAAAAGTAAATGGATGTCCGTCGTTCGACAAACTCTTTCCAGCCCGTTTGCTTGAACGTGTCGAGATTCGCAACGTCTCGAATATCGAAAATCCCATTAGCGCGTCGGTCGCGGAGCCACGCGCGCGCGCGCGCCGTGCGATTGGCAACGAGGTGGGAGGGGGTGGTGGGAGTGGGGAGGGGCGAAGGGTAGGGAGGGTTGAAACGGGCCGAGAACGTCGTGACGCGCGATTCAGATGTAACGAGGCGGAATAGACTCGGTACCCGATGCAAAAAAAGCTGACGGAGTAGAATAAAACCAACTGGAAGGCGCGAGAAATCGACGGGTTCGTCAATCGCACACGACGCGCTCGCGCGCGACGCTGAAATGATCGCCAACGCGAATATGGATCATCGCGCCTTGGCCGATCGCTTACACGCGCGTTCACCTCGTTCCGCGTCGGAAAAAGTCACGTCGTCGAAATAGAATTACAATTTTGTTATTTTTTCTTATTTATGTTTTACAGCGATACGAACGAAAATTGAACGCTCGCGAAGAGATTTTTTTTCACCTCTTCCCGACACTGACGAATAATTTTGTGAAATAGTTTTCTCGAGAAAACAATTTTCCGCGAGGCTTCTGTTTTCAGTATATCCGTTGACTCAACTTTCCGCGCATGCGCAAAAGTCCCCAAAGTTCAGAGACACAAATAACAAAAACGTTTTTCGTGCGATACAAATAATACATTTTTTTCGCGGTTCCTAAAAATAAATTTAAGAATTAATTGAAACAGTGCGTTAGAAGTGTTCGGTAAAGGGAAGATAAAATCTGATCATTTTCGAATTTGCACATGAGTTTCTTATAACTGACAAGAGTAAAAAAGAACTTTTTTTTTGGGATGTCAAAATGGCGGCAAAATGGCGGCGTTATTAAGGGTCTTCGGACACCTGTCTTCCGCAACATCGAAAAGTGCTGCAGTTGTCACTCTTTTTTTTGTCGATCTGAAAACGATTTAATAAGTGTCATTCGTTGACTGATATATTAAGAGGAAGGATGTACCTGAAAAATGATGAAAAACTGAAAATTTGAGAGCCTTGTTACTCCAAAGGTCGAATTTTCGACCATTTTTTCGACATCTGTGACCGCAAAAAAATTATTGATTTCCACGCTACCTTTCAAAATGTAGGTATATCCTTCCGATAATATTACTGAGAGTAACCTCCCAAAATTTCATCCAAATCGGTCAATAACTTTTTGAGCTACAGCACGAGCAGTTTTTGAAAGAGTAGTTTCGAAATAATCGCGTTTAAAGTTTCTCCGCAAACATGAAATATTTCGAGTTTTCCTTTGGTCAGTATATTTTTTGGGTATCACACTTTCGAAATGTGTAAAAAAAATCGATTTTATTTAATTCTAAAGGTATTTCTCCCCTTAACTCAGATAAAATAATTCAATATCGGAATTCTCACATTTTTATTACAATAATTCTGAAAGCATGGAAACCTATGTAGTTCAGTAAACTAAGTCCGTCTCGAAACGCCAATTTTCGCCACGCGTGGCGCCACTTGGCTCGACGCACCGAGCGAATAATTACAGTAATTCACCTCTTCGTCAGCCCCGAGTGCCTCGTGTACGCGTCTTTGTTGTACAACGCGCGCCGACGCTCAGCGTCACTCGCAGCCACTGGCGCGTTATCGCCTGCTAGCGATTCGCGCGTCCCGACAAACGTTGCGCGCGCTCGACTCTTTCGCTCAGCGCGTGCATCGCACATTCTCGGGCAACGAGAGGGGCAACGAGGCGCGAGAGGAGCCGAGCGTTTACCATCGGCGTCCTCCGCAAACACCGTCCGTATAATTAGCAATCCGTCGTTCATTTATTATCGATCGATAAATATTCAAGCTATCGGCCCGGGGCGAGGATTCTCGATCACCGCGACTCCGTCGCCGCCGCCGCCGAGAGAGCGAGCGAGAGAGAGAGAGAGCAATCGACGAACGAGCGAGAGAAAGACGGGAGAACTCGAGTCTCCCTCTCCCGGAGTCACCATGAATCCCACCGCTGTTAGCTCGTTCCCGAGGAAATAAAGTGCTTGGCAATTTCCACTCTAGCCACGGATAACCCGAGGGGCACGTACCATCGCTGAATTACACGTTACAACCAGCAGAGCCCGAGCAACGCGGTGACAGCGGCGTATAACGCGCGGCGCTAACGCCACACGGAATATCCGCGCGCGCTCGCTCTCCACTCGACTACATGCACCCGCGGTCCGCGCACCACTCCTAAACCCACCCGACTTCTCTCTGCGTCGGCGGTACAGTAGAGGCTCGATTATCCGCACTCCCATCATCCGCGACGAGCCGCCGCTCGGTTTATCCGAACGCAAGCGGCGAGTAGCTTTATCCGAACGATCCATTAACCTCCCGGCACCGTAGAGCGCAATTTTCCTGCGTGTTTTTTTTTCTTTCTTTCCTTTTGTTTTTTTTATTCGGTGTCGTCGACGGCGCGTTGGTTATCAGCGACATGCTTCACGCCGAAAGATGGGGGGGGGGGGGGGGATAAAATAATAATATAGAAAAGAATGTGTGTATAGTACAAAATTGCACGGTTTGAGCAGCAACCTTGCGTGTTTTGGAAATCTGAGGTGCAATGTGGTCGAACGATATACGAAGTCAGATGCGGCATTTTGTTAACTAGGACAACAACATTTCTCAGACCAGGAGCTAAGACATTGAAGAACTGAATCGGTGAAAACATTTTCCACGGTTGCTTGGACCACGAGTCGACACTTCGAATCAGAGTCGAGTGAATTCGAGCAATCGGGGTTCCACTGTAGGGCGTTGCTATATTTATAGACAGGTCCCACGTACTATCGCGCTATAGCTGACACGGCAACGACATCGCCATTATTTATTACGATATATACGTGTATATAAAAAATCGATCGTTGACCGAGAGCTTTTCCCATTCGTGACTCTCCCTCTCTAGCACTCTCGCTCTGTCTCTCTCTTTCTCTCTCTCCCTCTCTCTCTCTCTCTCTCTCTCTCGTGGATGGAAAAACCGAAGCCAGCACTCAAGGCGCGCTCGGCAACGTGTTTTTCGTGTTCACCGCACTAACCCGCTCTTGCTCGAGCTCTCGACGCTGCTGCCGCCACCGCCGCCTCGACTGCAACTTCCCCGGCAAAAAGCGCCCGTTGCCACGAGAGTTCACGGTTCTCCAAGTGCAATAGAATTTATTTTCGCCCCACCCGCCCGCCCGCGCGCGTATTCATGCTCGATCCCCGTGAGGTGTATACGCGGTATACGCGAGAATCGTAATTCGTAAATTCAAATGCTAAAATTCCTTTGCTGGGCGAACAGCAAGGTAACGGATGTTTGGAACTTTTGGAAATGGCGTGTTTGTATGTGTGCATTTTTTTCGTTCTCAGAAAAAAAAAACATTGCGTTATTAGAAATGCCGCACGCGGGAAAAAAAGTATTCGAAATGCAGGTACACCCTGTATTAAAAAGTGCGTGAGCAACCATTGTTGTCGATATAACTCGGCCTCTAATTGGTCGAGGGCGGTGACGACCGACAAATAACAGAAGCGCGAGCGAAGCGAGCGCGTTGTTGCTAGTACTGTTAAAAAGCCGGTGTTAAAAATTGACCCTTCGCAGTGTTGATAGAGTCTACACCGTGTCAACGAGTATTCGACTGACTGACTGACTGAGTGACTGGTGTCAATTTGCATCATAACCTCAAAACTTGAAACACATTTTACTTGGATACAATTAAATGAAATTCAACGACATCGTCGGATTTTGTTCGTTCGATAATTCATCACTGATTGATATCATTTTATGGATTTTCATCACCTTGTGCCAAACATAAATATGTCGAAAGTTTCATGGACGACAATTTTGATACACCTGATTATGTGAATTTGTCACTCTGGAAAGTGCTATTTTTAACACCAAGTGGGTTTAACATCCTGGATTTCTATAACAATGCGCGGACGAGAAAGCGGGGGAAAAGCGTCCAACGTGGAAAAGGCTCGTTATACTCACGTACAATCGATGACAATTTAAACCAATTTACATCTCGCGGCGATCCCCACTAATTTCGAAACCCAAAAATGCATCCTGTGATTTTGATAACGTTATCACTCGCGGACTCGATTATCAACGGTGCAGGAAACAAAAATACGCAATGCGGCAATGTATTAACCCCGTATACATATAAACACGGATATTCGCACGTGGAAGTATCTCGTACACTGGAGAGTTCCGGGGGAGTCGGAGGTTTCAACGCCGTCGTCGTCGACGTCGGCGACGTCGACGACGACGACGAGAGGCGCGCTATACCTACTTCCCTGCCTGTCTCTCTTTCTCTCTCTCTCGATCTCTGTTCACTTCTCTCGGCGCAGCCTTTTCGATTCTCGTGCGAGCCGTACGTTAGCCGGAGAACGGATGTTACGTTGGACCAGGGGGAGTGGCGGTGAGGGGCACGGGGGTGGGGGGGGCGGAAAGGAGACGAGGGATGTGTGCCTCTGGGATTAAATCTATTTTTAAACGGGGAACGAGAATGACCGAGGGAGATGCGGCGAAGAGAAAGAGAGCGAGCGAGACAGAAAGAGGAAGACACGGGGGTCTGTGTGAGGCCGGAGTCAGGAGGAGGCGAGAGACGCGAGCGAGATAGGGACAAAGATTGAAAGAGGTTAAACTCTGGGATGGGGATGCAGGGAAAATGGGGTGTGGGAAGATCGAGAGGGTGAGCGATCCAACGCGCCGCGAAGGGAGAGAGCTCGCGGGGGAGAGGGATGATACAGGGTGGGGGAGGGGGGGGGGGCGAGCCCCGAGACTGCGAAATAACCTTCCCGTAAAATTAAGATAATGCCGAGAAATTGCCCAGTGGCGACTTGAGCCGAGTTTTCAAGTTTTCGTTAACTCCAACCCCCCACCCCCTACCCCTCACCCCCGACGCCAACGCCGAAGTCCGTAGCCTGTAGTGCACTCGCTTCTGGGGCCCCCGCTCGCTATGCGCTCCTCGTAACTCCGAGCGGAAACCTGCACCTGCAATATTAGTCATTTTACTCGGCTTTCCATGCTCGTGCGGTACAGTTTCATTAAAACACTCCCGGGAGACGCCGGCACGGAAGATCCGGAGACCAAACACACAACGGGAACGTTTAGTTACTTTTTTTTCTCGGCTCGTACATTTGCATTTTTTTTTGTTCTTCTGGAAACTCAAGTCAACTCACCACATGATAGGGGATGGTGTAACGAAAGGATTGGTATTTCGTGGGTCGGGTTGAAGATAACATTTCTCAAGCCACAGAGACATCGAATGATTCGGAATCCAAACACAAAACGGGATAGGCGCTGTTTTTTTGCTTAGCTTAAATTTAATTATTTCACAGTTAAAAATCTACGGTGTCAAACGCTGCTGGTGTGGACTTTTTCCTGGTGTTACTTGTTACAGTGTTAATAGTAACACTTTCCACGGTGTAAAATTAACACCAGCCGTTTCGTTAAATTTTTCCTGTGTTATCGACGAAACATTGTAACACTTTTCGCTTTAAAGGGATGTACGTATCATGTGTGATTTTTTATTATCTTGTGAATAAATTAGTCGCTTTTCTCAGTTTTTATCGAAAAATTGATGAAAAAAATCGATTTTTTAATTACAGATTCCTCTACCGGGTAATTGAGCTATATTTTTTTTCCGAAAATAAAAATTCTGACTAATTCATTAACGAGATTCACATTACTGGCGTCTGTAGTTCAATTTTCGCTTAGATCCGTTGAGAATTCGCGAAAAACGGCATTTCTGACCTTTTGAGGTGAAAGTCGGTATTTCAGATTCACTTAACACCGCTCATTAACACCGTGATTGGTGCGGACTTATATAGACACCGTCTTGGTGTTGATTTTAACACCGGATTTTTAACAGTGTTTGTGATATCACAAAAATACGTTTAAGACACACAGATAAAATCTGCTGTGAACATTGTTTTTGCGTCCGCTCAAATTTGCGTTGATTTTAAGCTTCACCATCGAGACACGTGCTTAAAGCGTCTTATTTCGCTAATTGGATTCCGCACGTCAAGTGAATTACAAAATTATATATAACGGGAAGCGCGGGTTTCTCCAGTGTAGAAGATTCTCCGAGCTCGTCCGACGCGGGAGACCAGCCGAAGTAGCTTCTCGTCGTTGCGTCGCCCTTCGGTCGCTGCGCTCTGCACAGTCGGGGGGAGAGTACAACGGGACGCAAAACTTTCCCCGTCTCCGCGTCGCTTCCCGCGCGCACGGCGCTTCGAAGCCACGACAGAACCCGTTTATATCGACACTGAGCTTCGTCGTCGGCGCAACTAAAATCTTTGAGCAACTTTCGACTGTGTTGCGCGTCCCGCGTTGCTCAGTGCAAACTGCTCGTCGAGGTTTCACGAGGGGGGGGGGGGGGGGGCGGTGGCGTTACTTCCAGCGCCCAGAGGTTCACGGACCAACAGCCACGCGGAAGACTCTGGTCTCGTGTAAACCGGGAATACGCGGGCTCTCTCTCTCGGTGCGCAACGTCGACTGCCGGAAATTATCTCGACCCTTTGCCATCCTGTTCCGACCAACTCCTTCCGGTTCTCCCGACTCGCACTTTCCGCGTTCACCTCGAGCGCGCGCGCGCGCCCTTTGCGCTCTTGTTGCTTCCCAAATTTGCTTCCTTATTGAACATTCGCCGCGAAGACTCCGAAGAAAGCGAAACTCCGCAACGCGAATTCAGTGAACGATTTGCACTTGACACTGGCGCGTTTGAGACTCTTTGAATCGACAGACGTGGAGCATTTGTTTGATGTCTCCGTGTCTTGGAACATTTTGTCTTGAACCCGAACCACGAAATATCAACTTTTTCACCCCTTATCAAGTGGCGATTCAGTTGAGCTTCCGCGAGTGCAGTAAAAAAATGCTATTGTATGTAATTAAGTGTATGCGCATGTAGAGGCCGTAGAAACAGCCTCTAAATGCGTTTCGCGGTGGTAGAAATAAGAGGTTCGTTTGGATTTCGAGAATCCTGATTTCTAAGTTTTCCGTAAAAAAGTGTCAACCGTAAGACGTGGTTGAGAAAATGTTCGAATTAATCGTGTATTAATACAGTTTAATAAATATTATAATTAAATAAAAGTATTAAAAATAAATATAATGATAAGATGAGACTTTAATGAATAGTAACAAATTAATAAATAAATATATAGTAATTATTAGCAATCGCATCAAACACGAAATATAAAATAAACGAATGCATTTCTGCAGCATTTTAAATAATAGTCCGTTTCGATGGAACAAGTGAGTCGATAAAATGTTGCGACATTTCGATAGACGGAAAAACCGAGGAAGCATCAAAAGCTTTTGCGCGGAGCCGCGAGGTGCGGAGAGGCGTCACGATTTTCCACAAGAAGCTTCGAGAGAGGCCGCGGCTGCGGAGAGGCGGAGAGCCAACTTGCCGCACGAATTTAGGCTGAGTTCAAGCCAAATTTAGATCAGTAGAGGAACGTCGCGGCACGGGACGGGACCGAGCGACGCTCCTCGCACGAGTCTCGCGTTTCCGTGTATTCACCTCGTGCGCCGTACCAGCCGATAAACTCGGCGGAGACCAAGTTCGTGCGCGCACGGAAACTCGACGAGGCCCCCGCGGAGTTGAGAGCAGCCCGCAAGTTATACCCCACAGATCTTGCGCGCGCGGAGACACAAAATTACATGAGGTGCGAGTGAATATTAGCTGCTCTGTGTGTGTCCACCCTCAAGTTAAATCGCATTTTCTCGGAGAAACCGGGGAAACTGCAGCCGGGGACTAACCCGCTTAATTGCCGTGTTCACGACGAAATACTCGTTCTCGGTAAGTCGGGTGCGTCGCTGGCAAAAATTGTTCTTCGATATTTATTCGATGTATCGGGACTAATCGAAATTAAAAAATAATAAATTTCGTTTGAGGGAGATAAAATATTAAAAAAAACGTTCACTCACATAACGACAAATCGATGAAGCGATGTATTTCAGTGCAATTGTATTTCGAAAGATACTTTTGATGCAATTATTTTTCTACTAACCGCAGCGGGGTAACTAACCCGCTTAATTGTAATCGAAATTAAAATATTACAAGTTTCAAAAAAGTAAAAAAAAAAGAAAAAAAAAAAACGTTTACTCACATAACGAGGAATCGATGAAACGATGTATTTCAGTTGAATTGTATTCCGAAAGATACTTTTGATGCAATTGTTTTTCGAATAATTACTCGCGTTCCGGCAGAATCAATCTCGTCGATAAATTACCGTGTACAAAAAAAAAAGAGAAATAAAAAAACAGAAACAATAACAAAAACAAATCTTTCGCGACAGTGGGAAATGAAGCGAATAGCGTCGCGCGAAGAACAGTGGAAACGCGCTGTGTTGCAGGAGGATGAAGAAAATTTGTATGCGTAAAAGTGAATAGCCCCCGGGCTATCGTTTGACGACAAGAGTTAGATTGCCGCTGGTCTCTGTCGGCAAACATTGCACACGATCAAAGGGGTCGTCGTGTGTATAGTCGCCGGTTCGGTGTAGATAGGTATATTTGCTCGTCGATATTGGATCGAGTATACTCTTCGTGTGTGCCCGGTTGTTAGCCTAGCTGAAGCGACTCTTGAATCATCAGACGCATCGCGGGGGCAACCGGTCGTGGTGTCGCCCCCACCCGAATACTTCGGACAACCTTTCAATATTGAAGTTAACATTGCGGAACACACAGCGCGGTCAATAAGGTGCTCGAGCACAAACGCGTCTCGATAAATATTCACGAGATACGCGCGGAGACACTGATATTTTCACGCGAATTGCAGTGATCGAAATTGAACTAAAGTCGCGGTTGCCGAAAGAACTTTAACGCTTTTGAAAATTAATTAATTGATTCGTGAATAGAAATGCAAATTCATAAAAATCTATTTTATTTGAAAAAATAAACCAAGCAAAAATAAATAAAAAATATTTTTTTCAATTTAAAGATTTTTTGTTAATTTAAAAGATTTTTTTTATTTAAAGGAATTTTCGCGTCGAATGATCTTTCTGTTCGTCAGTTGTTTAGCCCAAATTGCAACCTCATTTTACGACGTTTCAATCTCATTGCTATAAACAGGCCCGTAGTAAAATATGAAGCGACTTCAGGCGGCTCATAAAAACTGGCAGTAAATTGGTAGTTGGCCCGTATTTCTAGTCAAACATTTTCCGGAAAACCCGCATATCGGCGAGCTCGTGTTTGTTTCGCCGAAAAGGCTTCGAAACGCGAAGCTCATTTTGCGCCCGGAGTGCCAGCCGATATTTTCGTTTCGCCGTTGAACACCAGACGGGTCGAAGAGTCCCGAACGCAAAAATGATTCGAATCACCGCGCGGCAGTCGCGTCGATACGACCGGCTGTCGCTTTTATATGCGTCAAAACGTCGGTGCATCTCGACGTGACGATCCGATTTTTCGTAGTGGCTGAAGATAAACGACACAGGAACGCGAAAATAAATGGAAAACACATTCTCAATGGGACTATTCGACTGAGCGTGTTGTATAAAAAAAAGCTCACGTGAGATCCACCCCTGCACGTCGAGAGCATTAAATTGGCGACCGTGGTTTTATTGTCACCCATTAAAAGAAGAAAAAAAAAGACGTGAAAAAAATAAATCGCGCCGATAAATTTACCGACCAATTAGACGCACAAGTGCATTTTTTATAGCTCGTGAATGTTTGATCGCGTTCCGATGATATTTCCCTCACCTCCGCGAATTTCGCCCCGGACACGTCAAAGTGGACACATTAAAAGCGCATAAAAAATACGTTCAAAATTATCAACGACCATTTTTTTTAACTACACTCTCGGTTCGCAGCGATGAGTGTCATGCACTCCTGGTGATACCAATGTCCCTCTTTTAAAAAGTTCATGGAAAAGCATTGTTAGCAGTTTATTCGTGCTGTGATTGGCCGAAACTCTCAGAACGAGATCAAGTTCATTTGTCCTTCATAACTGTGACAGTTCTGTCAAACATCGTATTTTTTTTTTATCCACTAAAAAAAGATTGATAGTAGTGTTTTCAGGGGTAGAATACGCGACTTGAGAACGATGGTATAGGTTAAACGATATTTTGAATTTCGTTGAATTTCGTGACCCCGATTTGGGCGGTTTTTGACCCGACCGATTTGGCGATTTTGGTTTTGGCGGCCAGATCTAGGATTTGTGACAACCAAAACGTCATTTTTTTTTTGTTTTTTTCCAAATACACTAACAAGGGTTTTTTAGTTGCGATCGTAACCTAGTGACGATATAATCGACATACAACGAAGTGAAAAAATTCAAGAAAATTATGATAATTTTTCTTTTACCTATGTCAGTTTTTCCTCATTTTCAATTCTGCGCGAGGCGGTATCGCCGCCCCACCTGAAACATTTTCATCCCCCCCTCACTTGAAATCCAATGTCCTATGTGCGACGAGTATCACGAAAAAATATCTTTGATCAGGAAACATATGTGCTTCATCCTCGCCACCGGTGTGATTAAAAAATGTTCGCGTCAACGTCCAGCGATGTCGTCGCCCTCCAAAGTCGAGACGTCGCGTTACCCTGGAGAGTTTCATAGACGCGGAGCACGACGGCGACGAGAACCGCGGAATAGGCGCGAGGTTTCGGCCCTCGTGCGAATATAAAGCAATTAAAACGTAGTTGGATGGCGACTGCCTGGTTTTCGAATCGAATAATTACGTGATCTAGTCGAGTGGACGGGAATGGCGGGGGGGGGGGGGGGGGGGGGAGGAACGTTATTCGTCGCTATCCCGTGGCCTTAATGAAGGTTGACACAGATTCTCAACGAGTGCGGATTGTCAACGGGGCCGATGCCGCGTCGTCGTCGTCGTTGCCGTCGTCGTCGTCGGCGTCGCCGTCACCGTCACCGTCACCATCGTTGCTCGGTCGACACGAGCTTTCGTTTCCACCAGAGCTTTTGCCCGAGTGCTCGTCCCCTATGTGTCATACAGACATGTACATACGTGTATGTCTGGCGATATACATACACGTGGATGTAACACTATATGTGAGTGTTCACCCCACGTCTCGCCCTCGCGCTATCCTATAAAACTCGTGTCGTGCCGTCGTCGTCGCGTCTATCAGGCTTCGCACTACTCATCTTGACCCTCTTTTCACGAAGGGGATGTGGAATCGTCAACTCGCGAGAATATCCAGACTGGTCGGCTACCTCCCTCTCGCACCACCGCTCTCTCCCCTCTCCCCTCTCTCGAGAGAACTAGACAAAAGCACCAAAGCTCACGCTTATGGCTTTAACATCCGCAACGACCATCACGATTATCACTCACCCTCGTACCTATAGGGATGCACATTGGATCAGTCGTAGAGTTCTCGTGCCTAGAGATGCACATACTTTGCACGTAGATCTGCCGGAGTAGAAAATCCGGAAAAGCCGGAGTAGAGTCGAGTTCTGTTCAGGGCCACAGCAGTCCTGCCACACCGTTAGAAATCCAGGGTGTTGAACCTAATTGGTGTGGATTTTTTATCAGTGTTAACCCACTTGGTTGCAATTATTACCACTTGGTTGAATTAGTTGCTTTTCTCAGTTTTTATCGAAAAAGTAAAGAAAAAAATCGATTGTTTCATTACAGATACCTCTATCGGGTAATTGATCGATAATTTTTTTTTTTTTTTTTTTTTTTTTTTTTTCGAAAATAAAAATTCTGACTAATTCATTAACGAGATTCACATTACTGGTGTCTGTATTTCAATTTTCGCTTCGGTCCGTTGATAATTCGCGAAAAACGGCACTTCTGACCTTTTGATGTGAAAGCCGGTATTTCAGACTCCCTTAACACCGCTCATTAACACCGTGATTGGCGTGGACCTATGTAAACACCGTGGTATTATTTTTAACACCGGATTTTTAACAGTGAAGGTGTGTCAAAATTGTTGATCTCGTTCATGAATCTTTCGACATATTTACGTTTGAGAAAAGATGATGAAAATCCATAAAATGTTATCAATCAGTGACGACTTATTGGACGAACAAAATCCGACGATGTCGTTGAATTTCAATCAACTGTATTCAAGTCAAATTTGTTTGATAATCAGAGATTATGGTGCGAATTGACAACAGTTATTGAACACTAGCCTTTGATACGGTGCCGGAATTTAGTAGGGTTGGCCGCTTATTGCGCAGTGCGCAAGGCCGGCGAACATTTGCTACCAGCAGACCGATGAAATTTTTCCAAAACAGGATCTCGATTATATATTCCACGCGTCGAATGCAAAGCCCACTCGAGTTCTTCGTTACCGACGAGCGCGATCTAAATTTCACTGCGTTCCTCCGACGCTCCGCGCCGACGCATCTGGAAATTCGTTCTCCACCGACGGCGAAATATCCGGCGTATTCTCACCCGCAGCGCGCGGAGTTTACGCTGTGCCGCGAATGGAACTTCGCCATTGACGCGACGCTCGTTCGTCGAATTCCTTGGTATTCACGTCGGGAGTTATCTCGCCGCTCTCGCGCCATTCAAGCCGCTGCTCTGATCCCCTTTCTCCCCTCTCTCTATCTTTCTCTCTCGCATTAGCCCCCCCCCCCCCCCGCTTTGCATCGTTAAACCGCGAGACTGCCTCGGCGCGTTCGATCTCCGTAATGTAGTACACACGAAGCGCGACCTACACGTCGAAATCGCCTTTGGTTGCAATGCCGGCTCCGAGGGTGGAGGGGGGGTTGGTTGATCGTCAACAAAGAGCATTCAACGCGGCTCCCGGCACAGCCCAGGTCTCTAAATCCCCCTCCCCCCGCCGTGACTCGGGGGTGAGTGGGTGGGTCGAGGGAGGGGAGCCTGTTCGTTTACAGGGGATGGATTCTTCGGTCGTTCCCGGACCAATTAACGCTTCCTACAAATGCTCCCTTTGTAGCGGCCCCGCGAGAGAAATCGGAGTCAGACGGAAGGGTTGCAATGGTTGTGAACAGCCGATGGGAAGGAAGAGGCGGAAGAAAAGGAAGAAAAGACGGAGGAGTTCGACTAGCAGGAGAAGGAAGAGGAAGGGGAGGGAGGAGGAGGAGGAGGAGGAAGAAAAGGACGAAGAGGGAGAAGAAGGATGAGGAAAAGTAGGGACGGGGAGAAAGACAGAAGTCGAAGGCGCCGGATTCAACTCGTCTCCTTCGCCGACCGCTTCGTCTGGGCTTCTCCTGCCCGGGCGCGATCCAACGATTGTTCATCATGTACCTACAGCTATTTGAACAGAGCGAGCAAGAGGCGAGAAGCTATAGGGCAGCACCAGCAGCAAGCTGCTGCTGCTGCGGACCGTCGTGACTGCTGCTCCAGGATGTGCCGGGAGGGGGAGGGGGTTAGCCGAAAAAGACGGAAGACCGACGAACGAGCGAGGAAGCTACGAGTCGCTCGCAAGGAGAATCGTGCGGCACAAAGGCAACAAGTGAACCGAGTTTCCGCTATTCGGGACACGGACGGCGCCGCGCACTCGAGGAACCGCGGTGCGGTTCCCGCTCTTCATCCCTTTGGGCTCTCGAGACGAAAGCCACTCGGCTGTCTCGGTGTTCGCTCGCCGGACTCGCCGTCGGTTGAGTTTGTCAAATGTACCGACGACGCTCATTGAGAGAGACGCGCGCGCGGTGATCAAAGTGATAGGCAAAAGCGCGGCGAGAAAATACCCCCGAATACACGACGCTCAGCGCCGGGTATCCTTTTGCCAGCCGGGCGCTGTGCCGCAGGTTCGCTCGCGGCTGTTGCTGCTGCTGCTGCTGCTTCGTTGGAAACCGCAGCCCATTACCTGATGGGAGAGTGGACCAACGAGCTGGATTTTCCGATGGAAAATCCCGGGAAAATACCGCGCGCGATTGGTCGATGCCAATTTTTCACTTGCTACTTCGACGCGGATTTCGGCGTGTTACATTGAGTTTCCCGGAAAAAAAAACACACACACACAATTTTTCATTACAGCGCGAGCGCGATTTCATTTTTCAATATTTGTCGAAATCCATACGCGTTGCTGGGAGTAACGCAATTTTTCCTAACGGGATTTCGTCTCGAGGCGCGGGCAATTTTGCAACCTGGGATGATCCCAGGTGCGCGGTTGTGGCGAATTGAAAATGATTGGTGCCGGATCTCGCCGCCCGTGTTGGTTTGCACGCGCGGGTTGGGAAAAATTATTTTGAGCGTTGAGTCGGACGGACGTGTAGCCAACGCGGAAACGCGTGAAGCGGATTGAAGGGAAACATCGAGTTCGCGGTTGTCTGGAAATCATTCGTTGGAGGGATCTAATAAGGATTTCGCCTTGGGGAACATCGCGGGGAATTTTCGATTTCCGGATAAGCCCGGCTTGATCGAACTGCTTCGGAAAATTTCACACGTCGCGCGAGCACACGCGTCTCGTCGCTCGGGCAAAATTCGATCTTGTGGTTAACAAGTCGACTTCCCCTTTAAGCAAATTAAATGCGTTGAAAGTGATGGCGCTCGGGCGCATGCGCGCTCGACGCGATGCAGCTGCACTAAAATAGCTGCACTGCGGGGGCTGGCGGCGACTTTTACGGAGTAGGAACGAAGAGGATTGGGTTCATCTGTACGTACATTCCTTCGAATCAAGCTGTGGACTCGTGCGACAATTCACTGTACCCGCATGTGTGAGCACGTGTTATATTGTTCCTAATATCACTTTAAAAAATGTTTTTAAGTACGATTAGCTGCGGCAGCAGAAAAACGAGCAACAAATACGTTTTTGCGGGGTTGATGTGAGTATTTTTCTCCGTGTACCATACAGGTGTATAGCAGAATCCATATTGGTTACTTTGATATTTAATATACCTCATCGAAAATTAAATTGCGTATTCTCAATTTCATGAGCGGTATCTGCAAAAAAACCTTCGTACAGATGCATATTAAATTCATCACACAGCAGAAGTCAGTCGCGCGGAGAACTTCGAGACCCTCGTGCTCTAAGACCCAACTCGAACTTCAGATGTGCACCGTGTCCATTGTTGTCCACGCAAGTCATGTGTCATACACGTCGTTCGACGTTGCATGAATTCGCGTTAAACTCTGATGTTCACAGGGGACGAGAAGATGGAGATTCGCGGTGTGACATTTTGAGCGTCGGAAATTCACGAATACGCGTTCCCCCCCCCCCCCCCCCCCCCCCCCCGCTTTAAACCCGCGGTCTCCTCTCGAGCCTTCGCTAACGTCGAGCATTTATCCGTGACGTGTATTTCGTGAAATATTGTCAAGTGCCTGAAACCTTGTTTTATGGGTCCCGCCGAATATGAGACTATGCGGATGGAGTACGTGCGGGGGGTGGCCACGGGAGGAGGGGAGGAGGGGGGCGGGAGGGGTTGAGTTGGCGTGTTACGGGGTCCGACGCGCGTGGCCTGTCCGCCGCAGTATAGCTTCATATAGAACGCCCTATGCGTTCGGTGTTTGCAAATCCTTATTCAAACATAGATGCCGCGCTCGCGCCGTGTGTATGGACGCGTTTTGCGCCGCAATACACTACACATGACGCGTTACAAGCGGCCCAGTTTTATTGCTTCGCAACATGCGGATATAAAGAGCATTTACGAGGTTCCGCGTGACGTTGCGCGGCCAAAGCCTGGCGCACGGACTCTCGACCCTCGAGAGAGTCGGATAGAGGGGTGGAGGGTTCGGGACCGTGAGAGGAGGGATGGCAGAAGGGAGCGGACGGAGGAGGGAGCAGCCCTTTACTATCACAAGTATTTTGGGTAAAGCACTTCATCGCGGTATCAGGTACTCGCTCGGCGGGCGAGCTATGAAGTGGACAAACGCACCGTGAGCAGCTTAATCCTGCCACTGAAATTTATTACTCCCTCTCTCTCTCGCTCAGTCTCTCAGTCTCTCCCACTCTCGCCGGGCGCTTTAACCTCGCCGCTCGACTGTCAAACGACTGCGTTCACCTTCTCTAATTAATTTTCGAGTGCTCGCCGTGCGTGTGTGCTCGTCCGTGTGCGTATCCGTCAGTGGATACTTTGCCGATCGCACACCCCGGCGCCCACGTATATGTCTAATGAGGTGGGGCACGAATTTTGCCGGCCCGTTTGTGCCGCGGGACCCTGAAACGCCACAACGTAACTGCGCAGGCACCGCGATGCTTTGTGTCGTGCTACGCGCGCGATTCCGGGGATTTCGGACCTTTGGAGTGCCGGCGTTTTGGGCCCGTTTCTGTGGGAATTAAATGGTCGGATGGTTTGGCTAATTCTAGCGGATTCTCAGATGAGATTTCAGTGATACAAAGTAGTTTGGTCGGTCGGTCCAACGAAACGGTGGATTTTGAGTTTATTTGGGACCGGCAATAAAAAAATGATTCTTTATAGAGGAAGCTTTGTATTCATGCATTTTTGTATTTTTTATTTTTATATCAGCATACTCAGAATCAGCTAAAACGTCCAGAAATGAATTTTTATTATAGTCTAAAAAAATGTCCGCATGTAGACACGAACGGCATGGTCGCCAAATTTGGCGAGAATCGGTAACGTGGCTCGAATTTTACACTTTTTCCATTTTTTTTTAAATGTTGGGTCTCCGATCTAACTTCCGCAAAAAAGTTGCAAAGTAGAACCTTCCACATTGCTAACTCATTAATTTCTATTTCTCACAAACCTTCCTAGTTCTATGAGGGAGCCAAAATTAATAAATATGCTTTGTCATAAAGGTGGCTTTGTGAAAAATGGAAATTAATGACGAAGCAATGTGCAAGGTTCTATACTTTGCAACTTTTTTTTATATTATCTACGGACGCCATTCAAGAATTTACTACGCAACAGTCACTTGCAGCTCGTAACGCGATTCTTTTAAAAATGTAAATATCAAAGGTACCCAGAAATTTCTGTCCCTCGACATAGTTTTTTTCTTCTATCTAGAATATTGGTTCGGACTCACCTGCTACATCGTTCTCGATGCGATTCCCCCCGAGAACTCGACCACCCTCGGCACTGCGGGCTCTCGCCCTCAACGCGATTCTCGTGATATTCGCAAAACGCACCTGACACCTGTCCAAACAGTGTGCGACACGAAAAAAAACGCATCGCGCGACGCGCACAAAAAAAAGCATACGCACTGTGGATGATCCGTTCTAGGGGTCATGTGACCCATCGGAAAACCCAACGCTCGTCAGCGCGACTGTCAAGCTCGCGGCGAATCGTCGAAAAGCACGAACGACGGTCGCAGTTCATGGTAACAGTCATCATCGGGTGACATCGATGGAAAAACAGCCCCCGAAACAAGATTCTCCACTGTCGCGTCAAAGTTGCGAAACCACGGTCGAAACTACGAGAACACACTTCGGATTATGCGTCAACTCGATCCTCGCGCACTTGTCGCGACCGCGACTCACCCTCCCCGATTAATTCACCCTCCGAATAATCCTCGACGACCTCGTACGCGACATTCGCGTGCGGCGCCGCAGCAGTCGAAAAGCCTTGAGCTGACAATTCGAGTTCATCGTCTACGGGGTCATCGACCCTCACCGACAAAAGCTACCCTCGAGTCGAGATTTCCACTGTCACCGCAAGCTCACGCACATCGAACGACGACCCCGAAATTCGCAAAACCACCGTCGATAAAATGGCTCGATCCGACAATTCGGGTTAATCGTCCCAGATCGACCCTCCGAAAAAAACTACCCTCCGGAGACGAAATTCCGACTGTCAGGGCAAGCTCATCCGGCACATCGTGCGACGACCCCTTACACACGACATTAAAAAGGCCACAGTCGAAATCCTCGAACCGATAGAGTCCATCCTCAGAAACATATCGACCAACCCCCAAAAAACGACCCCCGAGACAAGGTTCCCACCGTCGCCGCAAACTCGATCGTCCACCCGAGTCGCGACAGCGCGCACGTGGGTCAATCGACGTATGGTATCTCGTCCGCGGGGCGCACTCAGCGCAATAACCGGCGGCTCATCGTCACCCCGCGATCAACTCGAGCCCCTCGATCCACCCGCGCACGAGTACACCGTAAACTATACTCGCGAGGCCCCCGCGGCGTCGCCGGCTGCTGCTGCTGCTGCTGCTGCTGCTGCAGCACCGGGAACACGGTAATTGCACTCGGCAATTGAATTACCAGATGCCGAACGCGGAACATTAACCGAGATCCAGGTCGACGCTGTGCACACATACACACAGGCACAGGCACACAAACACACGAACAACGGGAACGAACCGTACGATAATGACCGCGACGCGGGGATAAAAGTGCACACAGCGCGCTTACCGCATCGTTCGCGGCGGTCTGCGATGCACGCGGCCCTTCGGTGCGGCCCACAACTCCTCCGTGTCGATCCGTACTCGCTCGCTCGTTCCATGTGCCGCAGGGGGAGGAGGGGAGCCCCACTCGACGGGCACGTGTACCAGACACACACACACAGACACAGACACACCAACGAGGCACATCACGATCGCCGTGTTTGCGTCGCGGTGTGCAGCGCGATGTATGGCTGCTTGACTGTATTTACGCCGAGGTAAAGAGGGTTAAACGTACAAAGTGAGTGGGCGGAAGAGAGAGAGAGATATGTATAGAAATGCTCCGCGATGGTCAGAAACGTTGGTCGAGGCTGAGCTGCCACCTACACCGAGGGGAGGAAGGGGGGAGGGGGGGAGGCTCCCACCCAACCCCTGCCCTTTCTCTATATCCACCCTCACGCTCCCCGCACTCCCCGGGGGAGGAACTGAGGGAGGTGTACAGCGCGAGGTTGGAGCGAGAATCGCGAGGGATTTGCGTCTACCCCTGAGGCTCCCGGGCTTTTCCACTTACCCCCGTCATTTATGCGAAACTGCTGCTTCTCCGCGCGGCGACCCCGACACACGGCGAGGAGAGGACTCGGTGTGCTTTCCCGCCGTCGCTGCGCCGAACGCGCGCGCGGGGCTTCGACTCTAATTGCCAGAGAATCTCCGCGGGGTTGATCGTCGACCGAACGACCAACCTCTCGACCGCCACTCCGCGACGTATACAGGTACAACATGTACCTGTACCCTATACATAGACATGTGCATATACGTGCATATACAGGGTGTCTCAACATTTTTGAAGTTCCGGCCGCCTAACCCTGTTCGCTTAACACTATGTATGAACGCGGTTAAGCAATCGGAACTTCATAACTTTTGGCCTTGTTAATCTTGTTGGCTTGACCCTGTATATGAACAATATTAAGCGAACGGGGCTAAGCAACCGGAACTTCATAACTTACGGGACACCCAGTATATGCATATACACATACATATAGTGCATATGTCGGGGTGTCTCATTCTCTCTCTCGGTGCTCTTTCACTTTCCGTGCCTTTCACGGTTTTACTGCCGGCTGAGAGACACAGACGAGGGGTCACCGTGCGGGGCGCGCGGCACCGACGGTGACAGCCACTCTGCGCGGTACCAAAGTATATCGGCGGGGCGTAGAGCTCGCCGAGAGTGTTCGGGGCGCGCATATACGGCGAACGGCGCACCGCACCACGCGCGGCGTATACGGCGCCGGGGAAAACGAAGTTAAACGAGAAACCGCTTCTACTCTAATTGGCAAGGAATTCTCTGGTAGCATCGTTCGAGCTTTTCACCTCCCCCCGAACCACCACAGCGCCCGAACAACCCTCGTCCATGCAACGACCCCCGGTGTATAACGCCGGGCGTGAGAGTGCCAGAATGACGGCGGGCGCGGAGCGCGCGACCAATTGAAGAAAGCCAGACCAGCCAACAATACGATTCTCCGGGCCCTGAGTTGTCCGTACGGCTTAGCGAAATATCGTCGCCTCGGGTTGCATTACGGCCCATTCAGCCGTCTCGCCCGCGACGAGTTATGTCGATGACTTGACGCATCTCGATATGTATTCGGGTCCGACACGCGCGAGTGGCGAGGAGGGAAGGGGATTTGGTTGACGATGCCAAGTGGCGCTCGCCTCGCAAATGCCGAACGTCCGTTTTTCGCGGGGAATTTTTATGGGATATTTCAATCCCTCGATACTAGCGAGACGACGCGTCGGCGATACTTGGCGGAGGTCTCAAGGAGGCGCGTTGCAACGATTTTCAATCGCAGCGGTTCGTCGAGTTGTCGAACCTTTCATTGGGCTTTGGGCTTGTTGGGCGTCATGAGAATGTACACTGTTAAAAATATTTCGCATAAACTTCCAATTAAATTTAACACGTAAATGGAATGCAAAATTACAGTATTTTCTACCGAATACTATAAAAATTTGGAAATTTAATATAAACGATAAGAAACTGAATATAAAAATTTGAAATTTTACCACACGCGTGTATTAAATTTGATATATCAGCTGATGAATCTAATTTTCCATAACGTAAATTCTGAAATATTTTTAACAGTGTAAGCATTGACGTTTGGGAGAGGGGGAGATCGAGCGGAATTACGGAGTGAAACTGTTGTCGAGGAGTCTTCGACGATAAAAGTTTTAATCGGCGAAGTTTCAAGTGGATAGACGGGAAAAATGAAGATTAAGAGAAAAAATGCGAAACATTAAGTTAAAATAATTGAAAACATTACGTTTCAAGTCGTGTCATTATTAATAATATACATTTTTTTTTCTTCACGAATAGGTTACGAGTCATTTATTCATTTTTTGTTCACAGACAAAAACCGAGCTATGGATTCACGCGCGTTCTGGCCGGTTCTGCTCCTTCTGACGCTGCTCACCGGAAACCGAGCTCTTCCACGAGACATTAAAATCGGTGAGACAGAATTCTCGAAATGTTTTTTTTATTTTGTCTCGAAACTCGTGGACTTGACAACGGTGCGCCCATCGCGTCTGGCAGTGGGACAACACAAACGGGTGCGCACATAGAACATACACGTCCTCCTGTGGTGTCACTCGTCGCGCTTTAAATTCATCGCCCGCGGGCCGCAGGGGCATCAAGAGGCGCGTGCGCCGACGAATTTACGCGAAACTTCGTTTCGTTTAAAAGTTACACAGCAGATTTCTCGTTTTTTTTTTTCAACTCCACACACGAGCGAAACCAATACTTGTTTTTTTTCCCTCGCGCAAACGAGTTTGCCTCGCAGTTCCGCGCGTTGCGACGAGAAAAAATCAATGCTCACACACGTTTGTGTCCCACTTGGACCCCACGCAACTTGTTAAAATGAAGTTTTGGCTCCGGACTCCCGAAAATCCGTGCGTAACGTTCCGTTGGATATTGTTTCGAATAAAAATCTTATTCCGCGTCACGTACACCCAGATAACATTTTGAAATAACAATTATGCTCTCTTAAAAAAGACAAGGCACGTCGAAAATCGAAATATCGAAAATTGAAGCCAGTTTCCAAGCGCTCCGATTGGTCATCGATGGTTGTGCAAAGCCAACTTCGGACTGTGACCGTCTGAAAATCCGTGTATGACGTTACGTTGGATTTTGTTGCTAGTTTTAACGAAAAGTGGGTTAAGGAGGATGGATACCGTCTGTATTATAATTATATTAATTAGAATTTACACCCTGGATTTCTAACAGTGCACGATACACAAAAATGCAGTTTCTCGAAAACCTGACACGAGTATCAACCCGAAGCTGCGCCAAGGTCATAAAACCCGGAGCAACAACTGCATAACATGCATATTTATGTATTTGCGGAATAAACTCTGAGTTTCCTTCGAGTTTTTGCACTTTTGCAACGCTACAGGGAACAATCAATGTAGCTCGCGTGTGGAGTTGGTGCAACCTGCGTCAGGTCACGAACGCGCGGACGTCGCCGTCTCTTTCTGCCTCGACCACCGTCGCGTTACGCCGCAGCAGCAGCAGCGGCGCGCACTCGCCGTGACTTTCCACGTAGCGTTCTCAGCTCGATCGTAAAATTCCGGAGATATCGTCGATCCCGCGAGGCGGCGACCGCCCCGGTACTTCTCGCGTTTCGCTCGCGCGTCCGCGATACAAAGAAACACCGGGACAGACGTGAACTGGATATTTTAAGGATCGAGGAGTTCCCATTTCCGGACGCGAAACGGACGCGGACGCGAGATCGAAACAAACGGCGGGGACCAGCGGCTCGATACGGCTTTTCCTTTGGACCTTTTCTCTCGCGCTATCTCGCCCACATCGATCGCGCGTGCATTTCGCTTGGCTTCCTACGCCTCATTCTATACGTCGACATGTCCATTCAACTTCGTCAGATGCATTCGAGACGCAATTTGTCGTAAACGTCGAGACATTCTGTGCGCGAAGAGAACGATTCGAAAATGGTGTCAAATATTTACAAGTAAATAGACCCTGGCAACACCGGATGGAAGGTCATGCTTACACGGAAAAAAAAGTTTGGTTGTGCCAACTAATCGTTCACGTTGCTGTATCTCAATTTTACGTGAATAGCTGCAGTATCTATTGTATTAGCTGCCATGACCAATCGAATGGTTGAGGCTACACTATTCGCATCCTTGGAGAGTTTCCGTTTCGTATTCGTGTTGTTTATCTACAACGGATACAACAGTATCATCGTAATTGTCGCGACAACCACAAATCATGCTAAGAATCCGAAACTATTTGGGAATACTGAAAATTAGAAGACAACAAAAATAGTACAAATGATTCACCGACAATCGAACTCTGGCGTTTCAGTATAATCAGTTTCGATTCAGTCGATTCAGCGCATTATCCCCCACCCCATCGCTCCCCCAATCCGTCTCCTCCGCCGGAAGCCACACAGGGACGTTCCAGATTTTTCCATCGACTCGCGGATCTGTGTCAGGGTCGATAAACCAGGATACACGGGTGAAACCCGTATAATTGTTTCGTAAATAACCCCGAGACGAGTCTTTCATACAGCGCGCGTGTGCGGCAAGACGCAGGATCAATTTTCCCGCGGGAACGTCTCGCGGCGCGCTTCACGGGACATTTTTCTCGACCGTAATATTTCGTCGGTGTAATCTCGCGGTTCGGACCCCGCGAGTTCGTTGCCCGCGAAGAATTCTCCGAGGGGTGGAAACGAAAAAAAAAAAATAAAAGGACAAAAAGCTGAGGCAAACGAGACAAAAATATTTTTCGTAAGTTATCCACGGTACGTGAATGGTGTATGAGAGTCTGGAATCCCTGACGCAGCGCCGGGGGCCGGGAGAGGAGGACGAAGGTCTTAGGTATGTCACATGTGATAGGTAAATTCTCCGAGGCGAGGTTCAAAGTTCAAGGGGAGAGGGGGGGATGTGGCCTTGCGGGCTCGTGCGCCCTACTCCATGCAGAAATTTCCACTCGAATCCAGCCGGATCCCGCCCGGATTCCCTGCGCTGAGGTCGGGTCCAGTCCAGTGTCCAGTCGGTTTCCCAAAAGGAAATGCAATGCTTGCAAAATGGATTCCTATCAGGATACCCGACTGAGTCCGCGGACATGGATTTTATTTCCAAATCTGTATCCATTTGGATTCCTGCGAGAACTCCCGTTTTTGGGTATCCCTATACCGAGACCTTAATTAACTTCATTAATTTATTGATTCCGTTGCCAAATTGGCATCCACCTGGATCTCTGCAAGGAATCCCGTTTTTGGGAATTCCTACAGTGACTCTAACGTCGTTTTCGTTTCCAAATCTGCGTTCACGTGGATTCCTGACTGAAATCCCGTTTTGGGGAACCTACATCAGGATCACTCTGGATTCTTTCAGGGAGTCCGAATTTGAGGAATCCAGATGAAATCCCGATCGGAATCGAATTGTACATTGGGACTCTACAATAGATTTTCTGCACGAGACGCGAGCAGAAGACGACGCTAGTTGGCTGCACCCGTGCCCCCTGCGGGCTCGGCGCTCGAGGTACAGAGACCCGGCTCGAACCTCCGGCGAAAATATATAGCTCATTCACCTGGGCTGTATATTAAATTATACGCGCATAAGTGGAATGAGTCGCGGTGAATACGTGATATTCGTTCTTGACCCATGAATTTTAATGGCGCGGATTGGCCGATGGGGCGAGCTCGTCGGTTCCGTGCAGGGATTCGTCGTTCCATTCTTTTTCCAGCGCATATTTTCCCCCGCGGTCTTTCTCGTTCTGGCTGACGCCGTGAATGGTGGTAGTGGTGGTGGTGGTGGTGGCGGTTCCGCTGCTTCTGGCGGGGCTCTCGCCCGTTTATTGATATAAAACGCCCGGCCTGGCGGGGCCATCCATCCTCCCTCGCACGGAAAAGAATCCCGAAGGATCTTCATCGGTTACAACGGGCCGAGAGAGAGCCGAGACCGACCCGGAGAGCTGAATTCGAGCCCTCGAAACGTGACGCGGACCCAGTTGAAAGAGATATTGCCGCGCCGGTCAATAGAACACACTTCCCCGGTCGCATCCCTCGTATCTAGTCGTTATATACCCCCCCCCCTCCCCCTCCTCCTCCCCCCGCCCTCCTCACAGATCTCCTGCTCGGTTTTATTTTTATTTATCGTTGTGGTTCTTTTTATTTTTTGCGAGTGAACAAAACGTATCGGGAAAATCAATGAAACGGGATGTGTCGTGGATCGGGCAAAAGCTGCACGGGGAAACGATATTTTTCCCGGGAATAACTCGTGGTGTTCGCGTGACACACGGGGGAAAGAAACCTCGCTCTCGGGACGCCCGAATGTCGAGGTTGCGTAATATGGGACGACGACGATTAATCGATTAAGATGGGTCGATTACCAGAGGCTTTCCAAGGTAGAAATCTGTATTTTTGATATGTTAAAAAACTACATCAAGTTGGCTAACCTGTAAATTTTGAAGGAGGCCAACCGTATAGTTTTTAAGATATAAAATCGTAAAGTTGAGTCTTTTTTGTGAATTACCATAGTTGCGTCGAGAAATTAGCCTAGGATCTCAGAAATGCACATATTTAGTAGCCCGAGATCCAAGACAAACGTTCAAAAAACAGAAATTCATATATTTTGAACGTTTCTGAATACGACGAAATTAAGAAAACTCGGTTGAAGTTACCAAAAAATTGGCGGCCTACCATTAAACGTCTGGTCAATCTGACCACGAAATGGTGCACCTTGGCAATCTAGCCGATTAATCTGCTGCCGTGTTGTATCAGGGTTGCTTTGTTTTTTCCATTGATCCTCCCATCTCCACGCGGGCCAAAGCCAAACCACGGCCAGTTATTAATACCGGAAATGAAATTCCCGGCTGTAATGAAAAAAATATTCTGCAATTACGTCGTGTCGTCCTGGATGCTCGTTTCCGGGGTGAGGGGCGAGGGTGGAAATATAATTACTCGCGGATGAAGAGGAGCGAGGCGAACGATTCGGGAGAGGAAACAATTACCAACGTTGGAGCTGCGGTACGCGTGGAGAACACACGCGGTACCTCATGGTCGCTTGCGGCTCTTGTTACGATAATTCCGGACAATCATTGGCTCAATCACTGGCATATTCAAAACGTCGACCCATCGGGAGGCCGGGGGACAGAGAGTGAGAGAGAAATGTACGCGGTTCGTCGTCGCGTGTATCTCTTCACGATTTCGCATATGCCACGGGCCGGCCCTTCGCCTGGTGGTGGGTCTTGCGGTAGCTCTGGTGGTTCTGGTGCTGGTCCTGGTACTGGTAGTGCTGCTACTGGTGGTTCTGGTACTGCTGCTACGTCTGCTGCTGCTGCCGCTGCTGCTGCTACTTCTATTACTGCTGCTGCCTCTTCTGCTGCTGCTGCTGCCTCTTCTGCTGCTACTGCTGCTGCCACTGCTGTGGGGACCGCCAGCGCCGCTGCACTCAACTCTATCCGTCGAACTTTGTTTCACGAACCTATTAAAATTCCACTCGGCTCTGGCTTAATGACACTGCGACCAAACTCTCGGCTCGAGCTCACGCTCTCTCCTATCCGCGACAGATAATAGTTTTAAGTTTAATTAAACCACGAGGCTCCTGCTTCGTCCCAATTCGATAATCAGATACCAAGTGCTCCGGCGATGGGACGATCATAGATACGACCAGTTCACGGTACAACGCCAATGAGCGCAAAGAGACCACCTTAAGCGGCGTATGTAATTCGCGAATCGTTTTTGCTTGTTCATAGAGGAAGCTGTGTTTTTCACGAAAATTGTTTTCATAATTCGCGTGTGCGAAATCGCACTTCGCACACTGGTAGCATAAAGCTACTATTTTTAAATATCGGTTTATTTTTCCCGTCGCCGAAGCTGTCGGAGAATTTCGGCGCATTTACTACATCTATAAGCATCATGTTTTTTGCAATGTAATTATAACAAGGTTGGATTATATGAGACATTATGTTTTTACAATAAAAATATATGGTTCTTGTTTCAAATATAATAAATGTACCCGCTACTTTTAAGGACATTTTTTGTGTTAAATTCTTTTTTATGCAAAGCAAACTCGGTATGTAAGAGAATAAAAAAACGACGCTAAGGCTAGAAAAAAAAAGAGATGAAAACGAAAACAAAAGTAGTACATGCATAGAGAACGAAATTTCGTTTACCCCGAAGGAGCTTTTATCATTAAGAAAGAAAATACTCCACGGAAACGCGGTAAGCTTTTTTTCCTCGACGACTAAACGAGAGTCGGTAAAGAAAACCTCCGCACTCGAGGTTTTTATTCGTCCATTCGCGAAGTTTCTTCGAGTGCGCCGCGCCGCTTCTTTTCCTCCCCCGGCCACGAGGATTCACAGTCTCTAAAACTCGTACGAAAATCCGTTTGTCGCTGCGCAGCGTCCACCGCCAGACTAACGGATTCCAATTAGCCTCTCACGACAATCGCCAATTTTCTTGCCCAACAACGAGCGCTGGGAACTTTTTGCCATCGAGCGAACTGCGTTTCGGGAGGAAATGCAGTGTGACGTTTACAGCGACGCTGAACGCGTCGGTTACTCGGGCGAACGACCGATTCGCCGTTTTATTGAAAGTCTCGGAGGTCGCTGTGTTTACCCGGGAAAATTATAATTGAGCCATTTTTCTCGGCCGTATCTGCACGCGCGACTACGGAATCCGATCCAACAGCTTGGTGGCCTCCGGAAAACGTCGCCAATGCTGCTATGGGCGTAGCCCGCGGGACCCCCGTGTAATTCCACACCCCGCGGCGGGCATCTTTCTCGGCTATTAAGAGTGTTATGCAAATTCGAGGTGCGCGAGAGCGGCGCAACGCCGGTACACAGCCGGGAATAAAAGAGCTCTAATAGGGAGGCGATAGCCAATCTCGCTGTTACACGAGCCTCTCGCAACCGTTCGCGATAAAGATGGAACCCCCTCGGCTCGGGATAAACGTGTTCGCCCGTACCCAACGCATTTACGAGCCTCAATAACACTTCAAGCTTGCGCAGTCAAATTTATTATCCAATTTAGTGGCCGTTTCTTTGTTGTCTTTTTTTTTTTTGTTGCAGTCGCTAAAACCCGAAGCCCTGACAAATTTCGACGTCGCGTCAACGGATTTACTGTTGACGTGCATAATGACAGCTACACCAATGTCACCTCGACCTATTTAATGTCATTGAATATACAGTAGAATAATCGCTACAATTATAAATTTCACTGCATTTAATAGTCGCAAAATAATATATTATCGGCTGTTGAACCAATGACAATGAATATTTATCGAAATTCTGGGCTTGTTTTTTCGAAACGACGGGGGCACCTGTTTCGGGCGTCTCGCGGATTCGCCCGAAACATCCGCGAAAAATCGTATTAAACTTTCGACGACAGGGGGAGATTTAAAAGTAAGATCGCCAGTCGGCCGCGCGCGCGAAGATGGGACATATTCGTATGGTAATTGGGTGATCGTGTGTACACACGTACACACACCGTAAACCAGGTACGGGGGAAAACGCGGGGCCGTAAAAATCCAGACGAAAAGTTTGATCGTCTTGAAATTACTTGGGGTGTCGTACGTATAGACTCAGCCGGGTTTCCCTAGTCACTGGCACGAAATTCTATCCTAGTGCATGCACATACTCGTTCATATATAGGGTGTCCTGAAAATTATGAAGCTCCGGCTGCTTAAGGTAGACCTTGCGCCTGGTGTTGAGTTCGCATAAGTTTTTTTTTAAATGAGAGGAAATTGCAAACACCTCTCAATGATAGAAAAATCTGAAAAAAAATCATGCATACTAAAGGCGTTAAAAAGATTAATTCTGCATAATAAAAATTCCAAAATGTTATTAACAAATTGATGAAAAATAAAATTGTTCAACAAACCTTTCGACAATCTAATTTTTTTGTTTCGATGAAAATGGTTCGTTCATTTTTCTGAATATGTATGAATTTTTTCAAATTTTTTAATTCACTTTGAATTTCGTGATTTTCCCCATGTAAAAAAACGCAAAATTCAAAGTGAATTCAAAACAAGGACTACCTAAACCCTGTTCGCTTAACCCTATATATGAACAGGGTTAAGCAGTCAGAACTTTATAACTTTTGGGACACCCTTTACATACATATGTCTATATGACCATACATACATACATAAAATGCATACGTACAAAGGCAGAACAGTGAGGAAGAGGAAAAGAGAGCGCGAGAGAAAGTGGAATCGGTATGGCGACGAGTTATCGACGCGTCCGAGGTTCGAAGTCGTCGGGCGTCGTTCGACGGGAAAACTACGTCGACGCGCGCGGAATTTATTTTTCTCCAAGTGAGACCGAAGATCTCACCGCGGTCGAATGGTTCGCGCAGGGTGGGCCGCGCGAATATTTCGCTTCTCGTCGCGCGTTGTCCGTAGTCCTCTTATCCTCGGCGGCGGCGACGACGACGACGACGACGACGACGACAACGCGCCGGATCATCCGCTGACTTCCACTCCTAGCGGACGCGCGCGCGCGCGAGGCCGACTCGAGAAAGAGAGAAAGAGTCGAATGCGCGCGTCCGGCAACATTGAAAGTTTTCTTACCGTGAAATTGAAGTTTCACGGTTGGCGAGTGCGTATATCGGCGAAATCCTCGGAAGCGCGCGCCCGAGCGTCGGTCGAGGTATAATCTTTTCCTTCTCCGCGCTGTTTCTCTGTGTTTGTTTTTTTCGGAACGCGAAAGTCACCGTGCAATCCCCCGTCGTATATTCGTTTCGCGATATCGACGCTTCGTCAAAATAATCATGACTGATTGGAAAACAAATTTGAAATAATTGCACTGTATATCATAGGGGCAAAGTTGTCATAGCAACCGCCTCAATAGCAACGTTTTTTTTTTATCAAAATTTGTCGTGCACCATCCACGGCCCATGGTTCACGATCCACATAATTAAGGTGGGTCGATCACCAGAGTCTTTCCAAGGGATAAATCTATATTTTTGATTTGTTATAAAACTGCATCAAGTTGACTAACCTATACAAGGCATTGCAGGATTAATTTGAAGGAGGCCAACCGTATAGTTTTTAAGATATAAAATCGTAAAGTTGAGACTTTTTATGTGAATTATCATAGTTGCGTCGAGAAATTAGCCTAGGATTTCAGAAATGCACATATTTAGTAGCCCGAGATCCAAGATAGACGTCCGAAAAACAGAAATTTATATATTTTGAACGTTTCTGAATACGACAAAATTAAGAAAACATGACTTTATCGCAGATTAAGGGCTGATATATCAATTTGTAGTTGTCATTACGCTCGCAATAGCAAACGGACTATCCTATATCTTAGCGTCGGCTGCTCGAAGCTAGTCAAATCAACTTCTCAATACAACTTTTTATAATTTTATCACGGTCAATATTTGTTCAAATCTTAATATTAAGGTCTGTAAAATATGTATCTTTTTAATGATTAACTTTTTGTCGTTTTTTGCGTTGTCAAATTATAGTTGCACATTTGATTACTACGGTGGTGATCGACCCACCCTAATGTGTCAAACAAAATATTGCAAAGCAACTCGAGTAAAACCGCGTGATGCGATAAAAACGTAACTGCTGATTAAATCACGACCCGAGAGTCCTTTCCCCGGTGCAAACAAAAATAAGCCTCTCAACCATCATCAAAACAGATTATTATGTCCTTGTATCGGCCACCGTCTCCCTTCGACGACTCGACAAGCCCACGTACCCATCGACCACTTTTCGCACAAAAGATTATTGGATCTTGAAAAAGAAGAGGCATTATTTTCTTACCTTCTCGTAGCGACCAGCGCGATCCCAGTTCTTTCGAACCCCTCCACTCTTCCTCTTTTTCTCTCTCACTTCCTTTTTCCGGTTCTTCGCATTTTCTCGCTGGTCGCGTCCGCCCGAGGCTCTTTGACTCCGGACCGCCTCCTGACAGTTTAATCGGGCTGATTGCGTTCACGGGAGGGGGAGGAAGTGAAAGATCGGAAGACGAAATGTTCTCGCGACACATTTTATTACCCCGCGTTCATCACGGTACCCGGTGCTGCGCGCGCTCGCTGCTCCCTGTTCGTGCGCTCGCGCGCGCGCGTCCCGTGTGGCTCACCGACGGGGCAGAAAGCTCGCCGGACATACGCGAGAGGGACACATCCGACGCCGGATATACAGGCGCGGGGGCCAGCTGCGCGGCCAGTCGATTTCCCGTGTGGCTCGTTATCGCTTGTACGAGGGTGTCGCGAAAAGAGTTACGCCTCGACGAGTCCGCGCGGCATTACAGGTATCGCTACGGCTCGCACCGACTCGCCCAGGACGCCGGGGACACGATCGACCGCGCGGCGCACGTAATTTCTCTGGTGCACCGTCGTCGTCGTCGTCGTCGTCGTCGTCGTCGTCGTCGTCGTCGACGTCGACGTCGTAGTCGGCGTAATATACACGGAAAAAAATAATGAGTTGCTACAACCAAGAAATGAGTTGACACAACCAACCGATTATTCTGATTCTTCTACATCTCGCCTTATTTGTGTCAACCAAAAGGAATTGGTTGCACGAACTAAGTTCCGATGGTAAGCGGCGTGTTAGTTGCGGTAACCAACCGAATGGTTGACACAACTATTCGAGTAAGCAGCTCAAGTATCCGATTCTTTGACTGTTTCAACCGCGTCATTTACTTTCGACATAAACTGCTCTACCTGTACAATGAATATTACACATTACCGTAAATGGCATTACTACAGTTTTAATCGTACGATTTTTAGGTTACGTACAAACCTGATTCGCACCTCGAACGGCACACCACTGCGAAGTTATAGAAAATGTGAGGTTAAACTACACGCGACCGCACGGCGCGTGTAGTTTCTCAGATGCACGGTTGCCGTAGTCGTTGTCGTCGTCGACGTCGTAGTCGACGCAATATACGCGATACACCGGGGGCGCCGAGGCGCTTTATGCTCGCGGGTCTAACGCGCGAGATTGCCAAAAAGGCGGTAACGTGTAATCATTAAAACGAGCGTAAAAGCCGAGCGGGGGTTGCAAAAAAACGCACGCCAGTGGTTCGTCGTTGAATTGAGTCACGAAACTCGCCGGGTTTACGACGAACGCAGCGTGTATATAGCGCGCGAGGTTTTATGAAAATGGACGCGCGCGAGAGTAAAAAAAATGAGTTGCTGCCCGGGGATAAAAGTTGTCGAGTGTCCGACGATGGCGCACAGGGCAAGCGGGGAACAGTGATTGGCAGGCTGGTTGCTTTCCGGTTGTATTACGATTTTGACAATTTTTGACAATACAGAGACGTCATCGCAGAAACGCTGCACAACAGCAATTTTTTTACGAATCGCTTCAAAAAAATTATCGTGTACAGTCACTGACATGTACGATAAACACCCGTTTTTTAAATCTCGATTTACATTGCAGCTTTTCTGAAAAAAAAAAAAAAATCCTAAAACAGCCTATTTTTTCGGCCTCTGTAGTGGCATAAGCCCTTAAAAAAATTGGTTTTAAAAAAAATTCGTAAAACCAATGACATTTTTCCCATAGTCCCTGAAACATTTTTATCGAGATCCAATTTATCGAGGGCTTGGTGTGTGCCCTTGACGCTTTTTCAGAGCTTCTCTCTTCTTCGTTGCAACGTTATATTTTTCGTCCAGCTCGATGACGACCTCGGGCCAACGACCGTGACGTCCGCGTTTCATCGGCGACGTCGGTGCGGCGAGTTGGCCGGCCCTTGTGTCTTCCGTCCTCGTCGCTCGTCGTTCTGCATGGTCCGTGTCCGGGGTTTACGCCGGTGTTTCGAGCCCGCGTACGGCGCAGAGAGCGGCAGCATCGAGTGGTGCCGCTCGGATGTCTCACAAACGGGACACGAGACCAACAAGCGCCGCAAGCACGGACCGACGGCTCTTTCATTTTTAACTCTCCTACACGTTATACGGTGTGGGTCAGGCTCGTTTGCTCAGTGGGACGAGGGAGAAGCAGGGGTGAGGGGGGGAGGGGGGAACGAGCGTGTCCACCCGGGCTTTATTGTATATACGTAGCTGTAACGATAAATTGCCACGGGTGACCCCGGGTGGAGACCGGCTCCAACGCCGTCTAGACGTGACGATAATGCCGAAACTTGGTCCCCGCGCGGACGACCAGTGGAACCTGCGCAAATTGCGAAGAGTGATTTCCATCGCGAACACGCTTCGTTGCCATCGAACCGTCACATTTCCGCTGGATCGTTTGACGTTTCTCTCTTTTGTCGCCAAGACTCGCCGCCTAATGTGTATTATTGTGTGGACATATTGTGTGGACACAGGCAACCGTACACCACCATCCGGGTCACGCGCCGAATGACCTGATGGCCTTCCTCGGTGACAGAGGAAGAAACCGACGGTGCGACCACCGGAAGTTCCGTAAAACAAGCGTTTATAACTCGCGAACGTCTTTTAGAAAGCAGAAGCCAGCAATTTCTAAGTTACTATATAAAAAAAGCGGTAGCACGCCAAAATATCTTCCGCCATAATATCCCGGGTTAAAATATTCCCAGAAATGATGCCAGGAAAAAAAATCCCATAGCAAAAATATCCCGTGTAACAATAACTATCAATGTCAATATATTTATTTCGATGATTATTTACCATTTCCAGCTCACTTTTTCTTTGGTTCTAAAATTTCCGCTTTGGTATGATAAAAATAAATCGTTACATGTGTTACAAAAAAAAACGAATGTCAATGGACACAGTCTGTATTTTTCCAAATGATTTTAATTCAAAACAAAGTCAAAATCTCGTCTGCACAGTAGACTTTACTTTATTTTCGTTTCAGTAGTGGAAGTATTTATATACTAAAATGTCCGCTTTAGTATGATAAAAATGAATGGTTACGAGTGTTGCAATTTAAAAAAAAACGAATGTGAATGCACTCAGCATGTTGGGTTGACATGGATTGAGTGTGTGTGTGTGTGTTGAATTGTTAGTGTTGAAATTACGCGTTGAATTAACTTTGCGATATTGAGGAATGGAGCCTGTTGGATTATTTTTGAGGGGATATTTTTAGGGCGGGATATTTCTTGGAAGGGTTATTTTTGGTGGGGATATTTTTCATGGGATATTGTCCGGGATATTATCACGGGTATATTGTTTTGTGTAGCCAAAAAAAGCCCTGATCAATATTTCACACGTTTCATATCTCTAGTAAAAAATCTTTAGCGTTACATTCGGCCAGACACTAATTAGAACCGGACAGGGATACCACGGTCCTGGCCAGGGGCTGACTAGCGCCGAGTGTAACGCTGCAAATTTTCTACCAGGGACTGTCGCGTGGCGAATGAAGATTTGTCGAAGCAGTATTAATTATCGAAATGAATATGACAACTGGTGTGGCGGGAACAGTCGTCGGCGTCGTCATCGGAGCCTCGTTAATCAATACAGCTCGATGCGGTTCTAATTACGTCGGCGCGCCTGTCGCGGCGTTCAACTGCAGTTACAGTAGAAACAATGGAAGGTACCCGGCGAGAGTCGATGCGCACACACGATCGGTCAGTTGGCACGTCTAGTCCACATGCAACAGGGACCGTATAATGCGTGTACAGTTTCAATACCCTGCCCGCCGTGCGGATGACTCCGCGCGCCGTTGAACCGTGATCCATGAGCCTCGCGGAACATCGCGAAACAATGACAGGTCGTGGGGGCCGCTTCACGATGGCTGCGGTCCCGGTCCCTGTGTGTTCTCGCGGTAACGGCGGGCGGGGGTGGGGGGAGGGGGCATTCCGGGGGGTGACAGCGGGCGCGCGTTAAACGACTATCCGCGCTCGTGACTAAATCGATGACCGCGTTGCCGAGCGTCGCGCGCGCGCGCCCACCGGAGACTCGTCATTTCGCTCGGGACATTTGCTATCTGGCGCAACTCGGGCTCGACCGATAAACAAAAGTAACCTCATAACTTGCCAACCGCACAACAAACGCTCCGCGAATATTTCGCGTTACAACGGGCGTCGAAATTTTTAATCGTAAAAAAATGTGCGAATCTCGCGAGAGGCTCCCGAGGGGTGGCCGGCGTCGGACGAGCGAAAATCGATGACCGCACGCAGCGACAGGATTAAACGTGTAGGAGCCGATTCCGTTGTTTTTGGTGCCCACCGGAAGTCGAACGAATTCTGAAACAGAAAATATAGAGAATAAAAATTTCTTAAAATTGAAGGAGGTTGGATACTCAACTAAAAATGATAAGCATAAGCTTTAATTTTTGGAGGATATTCTTCGACTAAAATTACATCTCCATGACAAATTTCATTTTAATCATCTGAATGGTTATCGAGAAATTAATTACTGAAGTTATGCTCTTATACTCGGGTAACATAGGGAAATCAGGCAAAAGTTAGGCTACAACCCTGGAAAGCATAGCAAAAATATTAAGAATCGAATAAAAATAGATGCAAATAATTCTTGACATCTTTAGGAAGAACTGAACAAAGTTTCAAATCAACCGTTTACATATTTATCGAGCAATTGTAGACAGAAAACACCTTGCTCTTGTTCCTGATTATAGATGTTATCGGTAAAGCGCGATTGCCAAATTTCAACATTGGTTACCCCGTATTTGGCTTTGAATTAATCGAAAATAACTGAAAACACTTAAAAATAGCTAATTTAACATACGCTGCTATTTGTTTGCTTAAACTCGACTTATTTACGAGCATTTAATTACTTGATTATTTAACTATTTGAGGTTGGCAGCTGCATTACTAGCTTCCGTGAATACGTTCCGTGAACGTTCCGCAAAGACGGTATCCATCCTCCTTAAAGAATGTAAAAAATTTGTTTCGAGGCAACGAAATAAGTGGATTGTTCAATAATATCCTTACCCGAAGCTCAATCTTCGTGAATTCCATCCCAAAATGCGTCGGAGGCGAAAAACTGAAAAAAAAGACAAAAAAAAAATCATTAAAGCAACATAAAGCGAGGAGAAAAAGCTCGTTGAAATGTGCCTCGCAAGAGTCGTGCGCTTAACGCCCTCTTATTAACATTAACCTGAACACGAGGTAAACCCTCGAGGGACGCGTGGGGGTAGTCGCGACGCGACGGCATACAATTTTCACAGTACTTACTTTTGTCTGACTTGGTAATGTCCGTGACCACTGCGCCGCGCCGCGCTACCCGGGGACGGGCCACACCGGTGTATATAGGTGTGGCCCCGCCGCGACGAGGCAGACCACGTACACGCTCAACTTTGTCCTGCCGGACTCGCATGGGGTAGCCAAATTGACACACACGCGACGGTTTCTGCGTACACAGAGAGACAGAGAGCCAGGTGTACGCGAGAAGGGGAAACTACCCTGGTATTCTTATCAATAGTCTAGTTTGCGGGACTACTCTCCCAGTGCAGATTGTAGAGGTTTGCGTACACGTGCTTCCCCCTCGCTCTCACCCCTCCCCTCCCCATTGACCCATCCCCGTGCTCTATTCTCTGGCGATCCACGTTCTTGCTAGTCGCCAGCTAACGCCGAGACCCGCGGTCTGACCATTGCCTGCCGTAACTACTGCGGCGACCCCCGTCGACCTGGCGTGCACTTTATTCTTTCGGGCGTTCCACGCAATTACGGGACTTCGGGCTTATCCCAATGGTCGTTTTAATTGTTATTATTATTAGTATTAGTATTATTATTATTGTCACGAGAAATTATAATTAATTCGCCTGCAGATAGCGTGTTTATCATTATGACCGCCTGTTTCGGCTGTTTTCGGCGAAATTTCGGTCTTCCGGTTGTTGTTTTTTTTTTCTTTTTTCGGGATTTACGAATTTTTTATTAAGGAGGATGGATACCGTCTTTGCGGTGCAGGGGGCGAGAGGGGAACGCCTATGCGTATTCATGGGATCTAGTAACGCGGCTGCCAACCTCAAATAGTTAAATAATCAAGTAATCAAATACTCGTAAATAAGTCGAGTTTAAGCAAACAAATAGCGGCGTATGTTAAATTAGCTATTTTCAAGTGTTTTCAATTATTTTCGATTATTTTAAAGCGAAATACGTGATAACCAATGTTGAAATTTGGCAATCGCGCTTTACCCATAACATCTATAATCAGGAATCAGATCAAGGTGTTTTCTGTCTACAATTACTCGATAAATATGTAAACGGTCGATTTGAAACTTTGTTCAGTTCTTCCTAAAGATGTCAAGAATTAATTGCATCTATTTTTATTCGATTCTTAATATTTTTGCTATGCTTTCAAGGGTTGTAGCCTAACTATTGCCTGATTTCGCTATGTTACCCGTGTATAAGAGCAGAACTTCAGTAATTAATTTCTCGATAATCATCCAGGGGATTGAAATGAAATTTGACATGGAGATGTAATTTTAGTCGACGAATATCCTCCAAAAATGTAAGCGTATGCTTATCATTTGCAGTTGAGTAGCCGACCTCCTTAACGGGACATCATTGCGAAATTAGCTCGTTCTCGGATATCACTCAGGAGATTTAATTTCCCGCAAGGATGGGTGGCTCGTGGGAGAGCGAAGTGCGCGGCACTTTCCTGCGCTCTCCATTATTTCGTTCCTGTTTGTCGCGCGGCAGTTCTCGACGCGACCAATACACGTCGCGTGCGCCGTCGGTACGTCGCCGCTGCTTGCAAGGAATACTATCGGGTACTACGTACATGGGACGGTAACTTTCAATATTGTCGGTGCGCGAGGCGCTAAAATGAAAGTTTTGCAGGCGATAGTACGGCCGGAGGCGGGGGGTAGACGGCGCGAAGTGGCTGGAAGATCGATGCACTGTTCTCGGGACAGTGGCGTGCGAGACCCAGGAGAACTTCTCCCGCGGGGCTGGACAGAGTGAGACAGAGAGAGCGAGGACGAAAGCTGCAGCGTCGTGGAGCGAAGCGTATAGTCGATGCCGTCGAATATCCGTCCAAGCAGAACGATCGAACGTGATCGCGACTACGTATCCCCACTGCGCGCACACACACGTAAATAAATCTGTTTGCACATACATTCGAAGCACTCAACAGGTTCGAGGCGAGTTTCGAAGAAGAAAAGAGAGAAGAAAAAAAAAATCTAACAGCACTCAAAAGCATTCGAGATGCGAGAAAAATAATTTTTTGTCGCGCCGAGGTGTGGAGAATTTATGCGACACAAAAGTTTCAAACGGTCTTCAAGGAGGGAACCTCGGGGAAAATGAACAACTTTTTCGATTAGCCCATAAGCACTTGAGATTCAAGGGATGTTTTTGTGTCCTCTCAACTTAATTAACGTGCTAATTTAATTCCAATTACCTCGGCTTAATTTCTCAGACGAAATCGTCGGCGCGTCGCGGCCGAAGTTTCCGAAATTCTCGTGCGCCGAGGGGTTTCACTTTGGGATCCGGATAAAATTGCCGCTAACGCTCGTAGACGTAGTCTGAGATTTTTCAGCTTCTTCAGGGTCCTCCTGCGTTAATTACAAAAATAAAAAAAAATATATATATATATTAATTAAAACGACTCTGAGATATTGTCACGAGGAGATTGAAAGTTCGTAATTCACCGGCAGCGAATTGTGCGATAAAGGAAATGTTCATAACGGATAAATGAGCGCAACGAAAACAACGGGACGTAAAAGTTACGGTTGAAAATTCGCGAGGCTGCGTATTTCGACCCGCTTTACGGTAATTACACCGCATTAAATCGAATTACATAATCCGCGGGAAGTCGCACGGGGAAAATCCATCCCCGCGGCGGATGCGAAAGCTTTTAAATACCGGTTTCACACTGGGTTTCGGGCTAAATAGAAATGCAGCTCGCGAAACTTTCGGATGAGTAGCGTTTACGAGAGCAAACTAGTGATTATTACCGCGCAGCGTCGGAGCCTCGTGCGAGCCGCAGCGGAACCCGGAGCATTCGGTGACACAGAAAGCGACGCTGTGTGCTTATGGAAAGCGCGAACCTCGGTGGAGAGTAGCCTCGGTGGAGAAGCTCCGCAGCTGCGGGGGTTTCTGCTGAAAACATGGAAACTAGCTGGGTTGGATAATGGGACGCTGGGAGCTAGCGACCGATTAACAATCCCCTGGCCCGCATGAGTCGGTCGCGCGCGCACGCGCGCTGTAAATAATCAAACCGTCAATGTGCAATTTCCGACCAGACGTCCAGATGATACTGTTCAACGTTTCAACGTAATTGCGAATGTGTCGGCGACGGAATTCCCGAATCGCCGAGCGAAGAAACGTGAGTCCCGGCAATTCCGGAGGCGAGAACCCGTCCAGAAATGTCCACTCGGATCCAGCTGGATCCCGTCTGGATTCCCTGCGAAGAGATCAGTCAACCATAAATTTCCGCAAACAATACGAAAGTATAGCTATTTATAAAAATTCGTGATAAACAAATCGTTCTGCTTAATTAATTTATCAGTCATTCACTTGACCCTACATGAAATAAAAAAAGATTATTAAACGATAAAAAATACGAAATTCCTTGATTGCCAACCATCCGTGTTGTTGGCCCATTGATTGACCCAGTTCCCGGTCTCCCAAAGCTCCCGCGAATCTCACCGATCATTTTACCCTCCGCGGGCCGAACGCTCATCCGTCTCTCGTAAGACCGCGTTTGTCCGCTTACCTCGGAGTCTACCACCGGAGACGGATACTCGTTTCCCCAAAGTGACGCGTTTCTGTCTCCTCGGGAAAAGCCGCTCGTTTTCGCGCTCGGCAGTCGCCTCCGCTCGGCAGTCGCTCATAAACGTTGCGAGGCCTCGCTCTATTTTTCATCAACGACGGTTGTAAACCTTAAACCGTCGATTTGCAGCGCGAACGAGGAGGCAGGTGGCGACTGGTATAAAACGAGGAGGCTGTGTATATGTACAACGATGCACGGCGAGAGAGAAGGAGAGAGAAAGAGAGCGAGAGCGAGAGCGAGATCGCGAGCGCGCCGTGCAGCTCGCGGTTGAGAGAGGAGCGAGCGAGGCGGGAGGAAAGCGCGCTTCGAAGGGTGCTTTTGAAGTTTAGCTCGATAGGTAGGAAACGAACGAGCCGACACCGAGGCCGCGCGCTAGCTGCCCTCGTCGTATATACGCTCGCCGTCGTATTTCACGAAAAAGTCCAACGTCGTAAAAGCCAGCCAAGTACCGCGAGGTCCTCTCGGCGCGCTCCCTCGCGCGCGCGCGCGCGCGCGGGCCCTTCGGCTTGCCAGCCAATGCCAAGCTTCGTTCGAGAACACAGTTCCTGTATGTGTCTGTGTGTGTATGTGGCACAGTGCAGCATATACAGGGTGTCCCAAAAGTTATGAAGTTCCAGCTGCTTAACCCTGTTCATATACATACAGCGTTAAGCGACCCTGTTCATATACAGCGTTGAGCGAACATAAAAAAATGCACAAAAGTTATTCGAAATATGAGTAAAATAATGTCAAAATTTGATTGAATTCTAATTAATTCTTGCCGCCCAAAGGAAATCCAAAAAAATGAGTGAAAATGAGTCTCCTAATGTGGGTTTCCACCTTAACCCTGTCGATATACTGGGTTAAGCGGACAGAGTTAACAAGCGCAAAATTTATGAATTTCTGGCTGCTTAACCCTATTCATGTTAAGTGATCAGGGTTAAGGGGAGAAATACCATTAAGAGCGTGAAAAATAGGTATCTTTCGGGAATTTTTTTGGAGGGGATAAAGTAATCCGATCGTTTTCAAATTTGCACATAAGTTTCTTATAACTGTCAAGTTAAAAAAAAAATTTTATTCAAATGACTAACAAAATGGCGGCGTTATTAAGGTCGAATTTTCGACCATTTTTTCGATATATGTGACCCCAAAAAAATTATTTGTTTACACGCTACCTTTCAAAATGTAGGTATATCCTTCCGATAATAATACTGAGAGTAACGTCTCAAAATTTTATCCAAATCGGTCAATAAATTTTTGAGCTACAACACGAGCAGTTTTTGAAAAAGTAGTTTCGAGATAATCGCGTTTAAAGTTTCAACGCGTCCCTGCGATTCAGTGTCTCCGCGCTCTAGACTATATGCGATAACTCCGCAAATACTCAATATTTCGAGTTTTCCTTTGGTCAATATATTCTATGGGTATCGCACTTTCGAAATATGTAAAAAAACGATGTTTTTTTTTTTTTAATTCTAAAGATATTTCTCCCCTTAAGCAGCCGGAACTTCAACACTTGTGGGACATCCTGTATAGGGCGCCGTTGGTGCGTCTGGTGCCGCTGCCACCGTCAGCAGCAGCACCGCTACCACCGCTACCATCGCTACCAACGCTACCATAGTCCGAGCGTGGAACTCAAGCAGGCGAACCGCACACACATTTCGGTCGACCGACGTGTGTGCAACTTACAGTTACGTTTTTCGTGCTCGACCGGCAGCGTAACCGGCACTCGCCATTACGCTGAAACGTTAAACTGCTCAACCGACGTCGCGTCACAAATTGCACATTGACGGGTTGATTATTTATAGCTCGCGCGCGGGCGGCTTCATGCGGGTCCGGCCGCGGATTGTTCGTCGGTCCTGGCTTCCACGCTTCAGCGCCAATATATCCGACCAAGTTGGTTTCCATGTTTTAACCGGCAGCCACGCCGCACTCTCGTTGCATCCGCAACAAGGGAAGTTATAATAATTTGTTGGATGGATTTTCGGCGACTGAGTTGGTTGGATCGATAAACGAGATCGTGTGAGGGATCCCTAGCAATCACGACGACTTTCAAAATGACTATCAAAATAACGCTCAACAGAAGTTGTTTTTTGCACAGAAGTAACTTTCGGAAATTGTAAAAATAACCTTCGAAATGACGAAAAAAATGAGATGGTTACTTTTTCGTTGCTAGAACCAATGTCTTACTGTCAAAACGATCTTACCGTCAAAAGTGTCATCGTGACGGTAAGTTATTGGTTCTGCTGACGAAAAAGCAAATGAAAGATTTTTGGGTTTGGTTATTTCGACGGTCATTTTGATCATTTCGGAAGTTCCTTCTGTGCAAAAAATAACTTTTATTGAGCGTTATTTTTATGGTCACGTTGGCGGTTTTTTTACGAAAAAAATGAAAGTTGTCGTGATTATTACAGATGACCGAGTAAGTTGTCGAGTCGATCAGCAGATCGATTGTCGCAAGTTGGCTTCGCACGGTGACCTTGTTTCTCCTTCGTGCAGATGCGAACTTCCGAGACTGATTTTCCGTGCTCGTTTGTCGTCGTCGTCGGGGCAACGAACCTTGGCTTTGCCAATCCGGAATTGGAAAAACAGAGTCTATAACTTTCCCGGCAACGTGCGACACGTTGTGCAGATCCTGCTGTTAATTAACATGGTCGTGATTATCCAACAACTGGAACTGCGCGCTTAACGCGTCAAATCCGAAATTTCGCTGCTTTAATTCACATGTCAACGTCATAGAGACTGTCCTGCGACGCTTCGGGCGATGGAGGCAGAGAGAGAGAGAGAGCGAGAGAGAGAGAGAGCGAACCGAGTTTCTCGCCGTGACAGGGGGAGGCTGCTAGTGATGTTGCCCCGGGAAAGCTCAACCTCTCGTCGGTCTCTCTGTGCCGGCAGACTTGGACCAAGTGCTATAATGAACGTTTCTAATGTAATCCTAATCAGGCACGGTTAGCGAATCGTACTCCGTTAAACCACGCCCTCTCTGGTCGCCCTGGTGTACCTCTCGCCACCCCCGCGACGCAGAGCCTTAAGCCCCCCGCCGCCGACTACAAATCGGTCGGATACCAGTCTCTCGCTCAACTTAGTTTCCGCACGCTCGATTCTGGCGTTACTCCACTCCCGTGTTCATCCCATCCAGCTTGTAAAGCCGGGAGAAACGGAACTGCAAACGTGGTTTACCCAGTGCACTGCATCGCGTGCAATTTCGTATATAACCACACGCACGCTTTGGCTAAACGCGGAAAATCCAACATTGCGGCTATTCGCGTGTTCACCGCGTACGTGTGTGTACAAACTTTTACAATAGTGGGTGATGTTATTACGTATAACGTTTGGGCACAGGACGTTTCACGATGAGTCTTCTTCTATACAAGTCGTCAATTCGATAAGTACACTGTTAGAATCCCAGGGTGTTAAACCTTGTTTGTGTAGACTTTTGATCAGTGTTGACCCACTGGGTGTTGAAAGTAGCACTTTCCAGATTGTCAAATCCACATAATCAGATGTGCCAAAATTGTTGTCCTCGTTCATGAAACTTTCGGCATGTTTGTGTTTGGGACAAGATGATGAAAATCCATAAAATGTTGTCAATCAGTGACGAACAATTGAACGAACAAAATCCGATGATTTCGCTGAATTTCATTCAACTATATTCAAGTAAAATATGTTTGTAAGTTTGAGGCAGAGTTGTGAAGCCCCAAATATTCATGAGAAATGGTTAACCGTACAATTTTTTTTGTAATGATGATTTCATAATAATAATATGTAGGAATAATGAAATAGAGTGTAAACATTTGAATAGCTGAAAAAATACTGATTTTCGTTTTAATATTGGAAGAAATAATAAAAAAATGGAATAAAAATTAATTGCATTAGAAAAGTCATGCATTCAGGATTTCTTCCATTTTTTTTCCACTATTTTTCTAATATTAAACCGTAAATTAGTATTTTTTCTGGTATTTGAATGTTTACATTCTATGTTATTATCATTACAAAAAAATTATACTGTAAAATATATCTCATAAATTTTTGGGGATTTACAACTCTGGTTTGAGGTTAGGACCTGACAACCGAATTGACGACAACTGATCAGGAAGTAGGAGGGAGAGGAGTGAGGTGCTGGTATCCCTTAGGAGTCGGTGTATCAATATAATACCAAATAGTGAATTTCGTTATACAATCCCGAATTGCCCTATGTCATTATGGAGAACATACACTGTTAAAAATCTGCGGTGTCAAACGCTGCTGGTGTGGACTTTTTCCTGGTGTTACTTATTACAGTGTTAATATTAACACTTTTTACGGTGTTAAATTAACACCAGTCGTTTCGTTAAATTTTTCCTGTGTTACCGACGAAACATTATAACACTTTTCGCTTTAAAGGCATGCATGCACGTATCATGTGTGATTTTTTATTATCTCGTGAATGAATTAGTCGCTGTTCTCAGTTTTTATCGAAAAATTGAAGAAAAAAATCGATTTTTTCATTACAGATTCCTTTACCGGGTAATTGATCTGTAATTTTTTTTTTTTCGAAAATCAAAATTCTGACTAATTTATTAACGAGACTCACATTACTGGCGTCTGTATTTCAATTTTCGCTTCGATCTGTTGATAATTCTCGAAAAACGGCACTTCTGACTTTTTGAGGTGAAAGTCGGTATTTCAGACTGCGTTAACACCGCTAATTAACACCGTGATTGGTGTGGACCTATATAGACACCGTCTTGGTGTTGTTTTTAACACCGGATTTTTAACAGTGTACTGAACAGGAGATTCAAAAACGAAAAAGTCTCTCAAACGTAGTGCAGAAGACCCCACAAATTTGACGTGGAATGACCTGTACGAGCCTTCAGACATCTGCCTATATCGTGGCGAGCGCAGACATTACTCACGAAAACGCGTGTGGCATGGGGTTCGGCCGTGTAAAGTTGGTAGCACGGCTGGAAATGCGAAAACGAGTAACCGAGGGAGAAACGGTATTACGCTGTACGCGTGGCTGCACCTGCTCGTCTCGCAACCTCCGGCCACTGTTTCGCGCCCGGCGTTGTTAATTCAACGAGGAAGTGGGTCGCCTTAGTCTTCTCTTCCTACTCCCGATTTACGTTCGTGCCCAAGGTATACGAGGTTTGCGCATTTGTACGTGTGCGCGAAACGCCAACGTGTACACCACGTATCCAGACCCCCGCGGGGTTTTCAACAATGTTTCCGGAGTATGAGCCGCGCGAATAATTTTGGACTCGCCAGGGTTTCCTTGCGTTCTCCCGTCCGCAACGAGACTCCACAACATTTTAGACTTTTCCGTAACGCGAGTCGCTCGGTTACCGCGGTATACGCATATTTAATGGACTTCAGACATTGTAACTCCGGGAGAGATCACCAATGTTTGCTGAAAATCCAAAATGATTAATTAGACCCTTCGAAGAAGAACAAAAGCTCAGTACGAACAGGATCTGAATTTCCCCAAGATTTTGCATATTAACGGTGGGTCGATCACCACCGTAGTAATCAAATGTGCAACTATTATTTGACACCACAATAAACGACAAAGAGTTAATCATTAAAAAGATACATATTTTACAGACCTTAATAGGAAGTTTGAAGAAAATATTGAGCGCCCTAAATTTAAAAAAAATTGTATTGAGAAGTTGATTTGACTAGCTTCGAGCAGCCGATGCTAAGATATAGCATAACCCGTCTGCTATTGCGAGCGCTATGACAACTTCAAACTGATATTTCGGCCCTTAATCTGCGATGAAGTCATGTCTTCTTAATTTTGTCGTAGTTCAGAAACGTTCAAAATATATAAATTTATGTTTTTCTAACGCCTATTTTGGATCTTGGGCTTCTTAATATGTGCGTTTCTGAGATCCTAGGCTAATTTCTCGACGCAACTATGATAATTCACATAAAAAGTCTCAACTTTACGATTTTATATCTTAAAAACTATACGGTTGGCCTCCTTCAAATTGTACAGGTTAATCAACTTGATGCATTTTTATAACATATCAAAAATATAGATTTCTACCTTGGAAACCCTCTGGTGATCGACCCATCTTAATGGATAACGGACGTGAAAGTCGATACGCGCCATAGCCAAATTTTTTTCATCCGGAAAAAAACGAGGGATAAAATTCGTTAAACCAATTTCATATGTATTTCGCCGTAGTTCAACGTTTAAAAGATTATTGTGCCAGACGTATCAGCCGGAATTACCGTAAGCACTCGGAGTGCAGGTCTAGCGCAGGTCAGGCTGGAGCAGCGGTAAAGTTATATGCGCGGTAAATTATTCAAAGTTCCCTAGAAGCTTTCATCCGCATCAACTGTCCAGGATTTGCCAGGTGGTACATGTATACATCGTCGTTGTATTACCATTTCCACCGAGTCCGTGTTATTGATATAAAACTTTGGCTATGTCACGTCATCGGTTACGTTTGCATTGCATAATATAGGCAGTTTGTGTATCTCCAAATCGTGAATAAAATTTTTCTTCTTTTGACGACTACAATGAAAAGTATAAATCGCAGAGATGAATACTTAATACTTTGCTAGTGCCTTCATGACGATGCAACTGATACAACTTTTTAACTTGTTTTTTTTTTTTTTTATTTTCATCCTCTGCTGTTTTCCGTGAAAAAAACATGACTTTATCGCAGATTAAGGGCCGAAATATCAGTTTGAAGTTGTCATTACGCTCGTAATACCAGACGGGTGATGTCATATCTTAGCGTCGGCTGCTCGAAGCTAGTCAAATCAACTTCTCAATACAATTTTTTATCATTTTAGGACGCTCAATATTTGTTTAAATCTTCATATTAAGGTCTGTAAAATATGTACCTTTTTAATGATTGAATCTCTGGCGTTTATTGTGTTGTCAAATTATAGTTACACATTTGATTACTACGGTGGTGATCGACCCACCTTAACACTGTCCAATGAACAAATTTGACGTCGAACTAATATCTTTTACAGTACACTTATTTGTTACAAGAACCCGTGATTCGTTCGATTGCAGGTTTAATCTATCACAACGGCGAGGAGGAGCATCGCGAGGCCTTTCTGAAAGCTCTCGAGGTTCTCGATCAGGAACAGATCGCTCCGACTTTCAGGCTGATACCGGTCCCAAAGTTGGTCGGCAGCAATACGGACAGCTACCTCACCGGTATCGCAGGTAAGTGGATACACGAGATTGATCGATTGATGAAAAACGAATTACACAGACTATACGCTACTCCGTATATACGTTCTGCACCGTACATGCGTGTATATACACGGGACGCGTTGTACTCTACCAACGGGCACGTATATCGCACCCGCGCAATTCTATCAAACTATATTTATCCGCCGCGGAAAGTAGAGCCGGATGAATGGGGTGCGAGATACTTGTTTTGTCGTTAAGTCCACTCGAATTACTACAGACTCCGTGCATTTGCATTTGGCTTCGTTCGCATCTCGCTTTGAACTTGCCAAGCCCCCGGTAGCCGACTGCGTGTTTGCAGGGTTCCGTGTGTACGTTCCTATAGCGCGTATACATGTATGTGGATATACCGACACACTGACTATTTACCATACTACGTATACCGCCGCGGAGATATGTACCGAGCTACTATGGCGAATCTCATCCTGTACCCGGGATTATACGTCGAGACGGATCTTAAGCTTCGTCGACACGCGACCGACTCGCAAACGACACTGCTTTCGCTCGCGTTCGCGCTTTCGCGTTTTCTCATGCGGGCAAATCTGCCCCCTCCGCCCCCCCCCCCCCCCCCCCCCCTCCTCCTCCCCTCACCGTTCCCAAAAACCTTTTCGCAAGTAGGTAACCGAACGTGACTCCCGAGCACTTTAAAAGCAACGTGAAAGCATTTGGGACTACGACGCGGCTCCGTGGCAGCTCTACGAGGCGCAATAACCAGCGACAACTTTGGATACAATTCAACCCGTTACTGTAACACCCTATGCACACCCGGGAATATCGCTGTTGAAGAAAACCCCGACAGGGGATAGCTTTCCATTTTCTTTGACTGGAATCGATAGGGCAGAATTTCCGGATGATTGAAGGTATTCTCTTTTTGAAATTCAAGGTATTATAAATGATTTGAACTCGAAAAATCATTTCTCTCAAAGCCGTCGTGTCTAAATTAATCACACTTATTTTCATTTATAAATAAAAATTAAATTAAAAAAAATATTTAAAAAACACGAATTCTATTAGATTTTTGCTGCACAGGTTCATTCCGTCGACTGAAAATTATTTTCACTGCGATATGCAGATTCTTGACAATATTATAATCACAGTTCCAGAATTTCATTTTCTTTCCATCCAGCTTTCCATTTTCTTTGACTGGAATCGATAGGGCAGAATTTCCGGCTGATTGAAGGTATTCTCTTTTTGAAATTCAAGATGTTATAAATGATTTGGACGCGAAGAATCATTTCTGTCGAAGCCGTTGTGTCTAAATTATTCACACTTATTTTCTTTTATTAAAAAAAAAAAAAAACCCGAATTCTATTAGATTTCTGCTGCACAGGTTCATTCCGTCGACTGAAAATTATTTTCACTGCGATATGCAGATTCTTGACAATATTATAATCACAGTTCCAGAATTCGGAATACAATTCAAAAAGCGCAAATTAGTTTGCAGCCAACGCCAGAAGAGAATATCCACAGAGCCAAGTCCGAAGAAAGAAACGGGACGAACAATTTTTTTTAATAAACGCGAGAATTTATTAGCTCGAGAATATTAGCGCACGGACCGACGTAGAATGGGCGCATCGAACGAAACGAGTACTCGAGAGCCGCGTAACGAACGAGATCAGGTTGCCAACGTCAGAGTTGCCAGTTCGTTAGTCGTGCTTGTTTTCACGTGGACACGAGCGAGCAGGAAAGAGAGTGATAGGCATGCGAGTGTACACGCAAATTGATGTGTGTGCTGACCCCCGAAATGAGAGCGAGTTGCGGAGAAAGAACGCAAAAAAAGAGGGAGAATAAATTGGAATTGCCAATCCGGAAACAAACTTTTTTGTGCATCAATGCAAGCTGCCATGGGAACGGCGAGAAAACTCCCGGAAATCGAGAACCCACCCACACGAACAAACGCGCGGCTCACCCGTTGGGAAATATACAGATCCGCGTTTACATTATCATTCACGCTTTTCCGATACTGTTTCTAAAGGGTTTTAAATAAGTTTTATAGTTTTTTTCCAATCATTTTTGTACATTGGACGATGAATGGTGGATATTCGTTTGTATCGATACATCGACAGAATAAATGTCATATTGGTAACCACAAAGGCACAACTATTTTTCAGTTACATTGACTATAGTACAGTTGTCATAGCGACAAAACACTTGTCGTAACCGTAAAAAAATCGCCGTGTCTAGAGTCACGCGAATCACGGAAACGTGACTTTTGTGCCACTATTGAAGTCACACTAAGTCCACGTCACTTTTAGTTTTTCGCTAAAACCACACAACATTCTTATAACGCTTTTTCCTTTAAAAACACTAAATATAGCACTAAAGCGTAAATTTTCCACTTTCGTAAGGAATTATTACGGTTTTTTTTTAAGATTCTCTTAACTTTCATCAGCGTGACGCACACAGCTATAAGTCCTGAGAATTTTGCGTAATTTTAGAGAAAAACTAGAAGTCACTCAGACTTTGTGTGACTTTAATAGTGACGCAAAAGTCACATTTTGCGTGACGCTAGAAAGGCATTGATAGAACAGGCATTGATACTTTGTAGTTCTGTAGTTTGCAGTTCTGCCGCGATTTCCCCGAGTGCATTTAACTCGCAAAACTGATCACCGCATCAGTCATCAATCAATAAATATAATTTCATTACGATTAATCAAATTGTTCCGACCGCTCTCAATTGACGTTCTGCAGCTTGCAATCTCGTGGCCGAGGGGGTGGCTGCGATATTCGGCCCCGGAAGTCCGCACACCCGGGGAATAGTGTCGAGCACAGCGGCCAAATTCGATATCCCTCACATCGAATATGTGTGGCGAAGCATCGAGGAATCCAACACCCCGCCGACCACCATCAACGTGTTTCCTGACAGCGGAAAAATTACACAGGTTTATTATATTTCCTTTAAAATCCTATTGAAGTTGCAAAGTATTCCTGGTATTCAAAAAAAAAAAAAAAAAAAAACTGCGCATAAAAACGTTAAACAAGAGACAGAGAGCAAGCTCCTCAATGAAAGCAGAAAAAGCATTTCTTCGTTCGGCTGTCTGCTTCGTACGGTAAAAAAGCACAATTATTCTGTACCACTGTAGTCTCGACTCCAACGTCTCCGCAATATTTCTTGTTGATAATTAGTAAGTCGAGAGTAATACAATGAACTTCTTGCGACGAAATATTTGACGAACAAAAAAAGCTTCTCCAGGTACAATCGATTGCTAATGATCTCCGGCTAGAAATAAAGACCCGACTTATTATCTTTTCCAAGAGAACCAACATTGGAATATTGGCCAGAGGTGAAATCGCATTACTTCTGTTTGCAGAACTGCAGATTTTTTTTTTTTTTTTAAATATTATGATAACGTAAATGGGATATCTATCGAATTATTTATAAGGTTCTTTATACGAGTTTTGTTGCCGAGCGGAAGCACAGCGAGTGTACGTTGTGGATATAGCGGAGGAAGCTCAAGCGCCCCGTGTACTGTGCCACGCTGTATATATGTGCTTTCTCTGTTTTTATACGTCAGCGCCGTATGCACGTACTGAACTGCGTTTCCAGCGCTGCGGACTGACAATACAGTATAATCCCATTTTACGTCTCGGGTCCCAGGCCATTCGGTATATAAAAGGCAACGGAGGAAGAAGGAGCGACAGAAGACAGAGAAATTCCGAGTACATACATATTTCACTGGGCTTTTTCAATCTCCTTCTTCGTCACTACCGCTTCCCGTCTCGTTGCGTTTGTGTCAGAAACCAAGAATTTACATGGCGGAGAAATAAGAGAGAACGAAAAAAAAAAAAAACATATATATATCGCGCGGCAATAACACTCTTGCCCACTTGCGTCATTTATCGCTGAGAAAGGATTTCAGTCTTGCCGGCGTAACAGTCGGACACGCTTCGTCCCTCGTCACAGCTCAAACCTTACTCTAACCATTTTATTTATTTTCTTTCATTTTCTTTCCATTCTTTTACGGACCTCGTTTCTACAAATATTTTACAATAGCTTCTGTTTAAATACGAATATAGTGTGCAATATTAAATTTAAAGTTTCATGACGAATTACGAACACGATTCTTGTATGTTGAAGTTGGATGCAAGAGGAATTTTCTTCAATTTTTTTATTTTTTGACTTACCAGGCTATTGCGGATACGCTTGGAGCTCTAAGCTGGCCGAAATTCACAGCGATTTACGAGACGAACGATGGTCTCGCGAGATTGCAAAAGGCTCTGGCCTTGCACGGACCCAGCAGCAGTCCGGTCACTGTGCGACAATTGAGAAGTTGGGAGTCGAGCACATCCAAGGGTCCGGATTATCGACCGCTGCTGAAGGAGATTGCCAACTCGACGGACTACAATATCATGCTCGACGTCGAGCCGAAAAATTGGATGGAGGTCCTGAGACAGGGACAAACGGTGAAGCTTCTCAACGATTACTACAAATACCTAATCACCAGTCTGGTAGGAGTCCGATCTTCTTCTGTAATTTCTGCAAAAAAGAAATTACATTTCTCAGATTTTATCTCAGTTTTTTTCCAACCACCTGATGTCCCATTTATTGTTACCATTTTCAGCACACATCGGACGCCGACATCTTGCGGGTGTTAAATGGCTCAGCAACGAACATGACCATATTTCAGATCTTAAAGGACGAGTCGTACAACCTAAATTCGGTAATACACAGACGTAATGTTCTCCGGGCGGAAGCTCAGTTTCCCGTGAAAAGATTGAGGGTGGCGAGCGCGTGTGCAACGCACCCATAAAACTTCTCAAGGCCTATAAACCCAACCCCTTCCCGCCTTTATCCTCATCATCATCTCTTATACGTTGGCTTATACCACGACACATACTCTAGCTTCAAGCGTTATTCGCACCACGCTCGGCCACCCAGCGGGCTCAGCAACTCACGTGAATTCCACCCGCATGCCCACTTATCCGAGCCTCATCCAAAGTAAACCCTGGCCAGATAAATCTCCCTCGATTTAACAGTCTTGCGGAAAAGACGCGTGCGATAAAGTTATTGACCAGTAAAGACCGCCATGAGCGCCGGTTATTGGCCTCATGTGTGCGTCGAGTGTTGTCCAATAAAAACTTGATTGGTTGCCCGTCTATATTGGTTTTTCAGAAGTCCGGTGACATTTCACACTGAAAAAAAAGTAAACCTATTAAAACCATTTTATTCGAGCCTTCCGATTGTATCTTATTTCTCACCATAATGCTTTTACTAGCCTTTTGTGTGTGTTTTTTTTTTCTTTTTTTATGTCTGCAAAGAGTTCAATTGCAAATTCATTATTAATAATCAATAATCACGATTATTGATTATTAATAATGAATGTAGTCAAAGGAACTTTAGATATTTCGATAGATTTCGATTTTGCTACATGAAAAAGGAAAAAATACAAATGCGGAAAAAAAATTGAAATTTTCGACTGATTTATCTCAAATCTTGTTCACATCGACCATCATTGAAAAAAACTTGAGTACGAATTCAACGCAGATATGACCAGTGGTTTATTTTATGACAGAACTAGAAATAAAAAAATAATAATTAATATAGGATCGCACAAACTATTCTTCACAAATAACAAAATATTTCGTTGCTTCCAGGTGGAAAGTGCTTGCCTATTCGACGCGGTTTTCCTCTATAACCAAGCGCTGGAGGCATTACACTTGAGGAACCAAAATAACGATGCGCCGATTACCATCGAGCCGACGCCGCTCTCTTGTGACGACACAGAAAAATATCCAGCGGGACTCAATATTACCAGCATAATGCATAGTGTCAGTACAATGCATCTTTCATAGCATAAGAACGCTCGAGTACAATCGAATCGCAGAGGCTAACAATATTTATTGAGAAATATTTACTCGGGTCCCTTCTCGTTCGACGCTCGTAGGACCCGGCCTTGCCGACTGCAGCGTATAAAGTCGTTTCTCACGGGGCACGCGATTCTCGATAGTTCCGTAGATCCAGAGATGACGCTGGGCTGCTCGTTCCTCACAATTTTAAACCTGTCAAGAGTTTTCGAAATATTTAAGTCATTAAAAACTGAAATAATTCTCGCTGATCATTATTTAGATGTATACTCAAAATCGGTATCTTTAAAATTGAAAACAATTCGGTTTAAAAATGCCATAAAGTATATAAAAATAAAGTAAGTAGCGGATAAGTGAATAAGAAATAAAGTAAAAAGTGAACAATTATTGAACAATCACTGAAATATCAATTTTCATTCAAATGATTTGTTTTTTAATGACTTGGTTGAATTATGAATCTGAATAAACGTCACTGTTTCTTCGATTCAGGTTGCCAAAGAAGGACGAGTAACCGGCACGATGATTTTCGACGAGACCGGAGGCAGAGGTTTCAATCTTACTCTGAAAGAGACGAGCAAAAATGAACTAAACGTAGTTGCTTGTTGGGACAACGGAGATCTGAGAATCGCGACGACTGAGGAGCAGAGATCTGCCGGAATCTACAAAAGTTTTACGGAAAAGACATTCGTCGTGACGACGAAAGTCGTAAGTCTTTTAATATAACAAAATACCGTTGAATAAAAAGTGAACTACCGTTTCTATAGTTGAAAATGAGACTAATTTTTATCGATTTTTTTAAATAAACAGGGCGAGCCATACGTGATGGAACTTCCGGAGGGCTCGACCGAAGGCATCGAAATAGACGGGAAGCGATACGACGGCTACTGCATCGAGCTTATCAGAGAAATCGCGGCGGAGTTGAAGATGAAATACGTCTTTGAAATCGTAGCAGACGGACAGTACGGAACTATGAATCCCGAGACGAAGCAGTGGAACGGATTGATCAGACGTCTCCTCGATCACGTGAGAAAAGACCGAACTCGACAATTTCCTCTTAAGGGGTTATGCCACGGTAGAATTTTCGAAAAATCGATTTTTTTTTAAAGGTCCCTTGAGACCTCAAAAATGATGTCCCAAAAGATTATGACCGGGGAAAATTTCTAAGTACTCGATTTTCGAATTTTAGTGCACGGCCGCCTAGTGCGCAGCATGCTAGGAAGACAAACTTTAAACGCGTTTATCTCAAAACTACTTTTTTCAAGCTGGCCGGACCGATTACTCGAACAATTATATTCAGATTCACTTGAAATTATGCACATATCTTTAAAAATACATTGTCTTCGACACTACGTAGGATGTATGATAAACACCCGTTTTTTAAACCTCGATTTACATTGCAGTTTTTCTGGGAAAAATTACCGAGAACAGCCTATATTTTCGGCCTCTACAGTGGCATAACCCCTTAAGAAGAGAAGAAAACAAATCTAAGAATTCAAACCATCTTGACGACGAATTATTTTGCAGGACGCCGATCTGGCTATTTGCGACTTGACTATCACCAAAGCGCGCGAGAGTGCCGTCGATTTCACGATGCCGTTCATGACTCTGGGAATCAGTATACTTTTCGCGAAAGCCGAGGAAAAACAGCCGGAACTCTTTTCGTTCTTGCTGCCATTCTCGACGGACGTCTGGATGTACATGGCCACCGCTTTCGTCGCCGTGTCTATCATGCTTTTTATGCTCGCGAGGCAAGCTCGAATTTTGACTGCACGGAAAAAAAATGCTAGATGCAACGAAACGCGCGATTGCGGGCGGCGAAAGGAATATTTTGTAGATTGGACAAAATAGTTGGTAATGCTAATCGAGATTTTAAAAAATGTAATCACCAGTTGCTTCGATCAATTAAATACTTTGTCCAATCTGCAAAATATTCTTTTCACTGCCCGTAACCGCGCGTTTTGTTGGACTTAGCCATTTTTTCTCAGTGTGACTTTTATAAAATGATCATAAAATAGTAGAAATGAATAATAATAATAACAATAATTTTGGGTTGCAGAATGGCACCGGGAGAGTGGGTGAGCGGTCATCCCTGCGCGACAGAGCCCGAGGAGCTCGAAAACAGTTGGAATCTCATGAACTCCTTCTGGCTGACCATCGGCTCTCTTATGCAGCAAGGTTCCGATATTCTTCCAAGGTAAAATCCAATATCTGCACTGTTACAAATCCACGGTGTCAAACGCTGCTGGTGTGGACTTTTTTCTTGGTTTACTTATTAGAGTGTTAATAGAAACACTTTTTACGGTGTAAAATTAATACCAGCCGTTTCGTTAAATTTTTCCTGTGTTACCGATGAAACATTGTAACACTTTTCGCTTCAAAGGTACGTATCATCTTCTTTATTATCTCATGAATGAATTAGTCGCTGTTCTCAGTTTTTTACGAAAAATTGAAGAAAAAAATCGATTTTTTCATTACAGATTCCTCAACCGGGTAATTGATCTGTATTATTATTATTATTATTATTATTATTATTATTATTTTTTTTTTTTTTTTTTTTTTTTTTTTTTTTTCGAAAATCAAAATTCTGACTATTATTTTTTTTTTTTTTTATTTATTTATTTCCGTTTCCGAGGTACACCCGTGAGGGTTTTACCTTGCTCCCCCCCTAGTTTTCCCCTCCTATCACTCCCTACCCGCACTTAGCTAAGCTAACCTAAAAATTCTGACTAATTTATTAACGAGATTCACATTACTGACGTCTGTATTTCAATTTTCGTTTCGATCCGTTGATAATTCGTGCAAAAACGGCACTTCTGATCTTTTGAGGTGAAAGTCGGTATTTCAGACTCTCTTAACACCGCTCATTATCACCGTGATTGGTGTGGACTTATATAGACACCGTCTTGGTGTTGTTTTTAAAACCGGATTTTTAACAGCGTGGCTAATATCATCTTGGTCACCATCAAATGACTGTCATTTTTTGGTCTTTCGTCCATTCCAACGTTCTCGCTTTCTGCCACGCGCGCTCCCCGCGTGGCAGAAAGCGAGAGTATTGTTTGACGGTGGTGGTGGTGAGTTCCAAGAATACCGCGGGGTACGACGACAGTAGCGAGACCACATGTGGACGAGAGAGGAGGAGTAGGAGGGAGAGCGAGGGCGACGGGAGGAAACCCTTTGCCGGGAGACCGCACCGGCTCCGTATTTTTTTACGACAATTAAGCTTAACGAGGTGCTGTTTACGCGTACGTATTTGAGGCGGCTTGCCACTTGTTAGCGCCGCGCGCTCACTGACGGCGCTAACTCTCGGCGAGTCCACCTCAACGAGGCGGCACCGGCAACGACAGCAGCAGCAGCAGAAGCGGCGGCAGCCGCAGCAGCGGCACCGAGAGCAGCTTCCCGCCAAGACGAAGAAGAGGCGGTTCGTCGTCGTTGTCGTCGTCGTCGTGCGTGTTTGCTCGGCGCATACCCCGGCCGATGCTGCTTCGCTGTTTACGTCTCGAGTACTCGTAAACTCGTAGGTACCGGCGAGGACCGCGTCGGTAAACGAGCATCGTTTGCATACGCGAGACCCAAGAGTCCTCGTCCCTTTCGCCCCTCGAGTGTATTACACACACACGCATACAGACTACATATACATTTGCAGTATATACATATATACATGCTAACTATCAACGTCTGCTCCGCTCACTCGGAAATATGCCACTTCAGCGCCTGACCATAGCGCCCAACTGGCGTTTGAGAATTGTGTTCCTCTTGTAGTACGTTTAGTTTCGTACGAAACTCCGGCCTTTGCCAACCAGTTGCGCTCGATATTTACTTAATTCCGGGACGGAGAGGAAATTGAAGTTTGATGATAACGAAGTAGGCTGGGGTGACTTTTCTGGGACACGTGTTGCGCACGTGTTGCAATTGATGAGTTTTGTTTGACTTTCGTTTGGACGATTTTGTTGATAGACTAAAATGTTAATTTTCAGTTTTGGTGTTGATTTTTGAAGCATCGATGAAAATTTGTACCTTTTTACAGAGCACCGTCGATTCGAATGGTGGCCGGTATGTGGTGGTTCTTCACCCTCATCATGGTCAGTTCGTACACCGCGAATCTCGCAGCTTTTCTCGCGTCCGTGAAGCAGGACGCGTCGATCGACAATATCGACGAACTCGCGGCACAAACAAAAATCAAATATGGGGCCGTGAAAGGAGGAGCCACCGCCGGATACTTCGCAGTACGTTGCCACTTCATAAGTCATATTAGAACCCGATTGGAAAAAAATATCACGTTAACATAAGATGTCAATTAACACAAATTAATTGATATCTAAGTTGACAATTGAAATTAATTCTGCTTTACGATTGACAGGGATCAAATGTGTCGAAATTTCAAAAAATGTGGAATACCATGAATGAGGCAAGACCATCGGTACTGACATCCTCGAACGACGAGGGCGTCAAACGTGTTCTCAAGAGTGGAAGAACCTACGCGTTTTTCATGGAGTCGACCACCATCGAGTACGTCAAGGAGACGAATTGCGACCTCATTCAAGTCGGCGGATTGTTGGACAACAAGGGTTACGGAATCGCCACACCACCCAGTGAGTTCGGAAAATGTACATTTACGGGGAGACTTACCTTTAGGAGCGCAAAAAATTGGTATTTTTCAGGAATTTTTTTGGAGGGGATAAAATAATCCGATCATTTTCAAATTTGCACATGAGTTTCTTATAACTGTCAAGCCCTCTCTTTAGACTATATGCGGTAACTCCGCAAATTTCCAATATTTCGAGTTTTCCTTTGGTCAGTATATTCTTTAGATATCACACTTTCAAAATATGTTTAAAAAAAATCGATTTTTTTTAAATTCTAAAGGTATTTCTCCCCTTAATTAAAATTGCCACCTAATAATTGGTAGAATGATGACTTCATTATTAACGATACCGCAGACTCGCCTTACCGAACACAAATCAGCGAGACAATTCTGAAGCTCCAAGAACGCGGGATTCTTCGCAACCTGAAGGACAAGTGGTGGACCAAAGTCTCGAAGAATTGCACGAGGGACACCGGGAACGCCGGGGAAGGTGAGCTCGGAATGGCCAACGTGGGCGGTGTCTTTCTCGTTCTACTGTTTGGTGTCGCTGGCTCAATCATCATGGGGATCGTCGAGTTTATATGGAACGTGAAGAAAGTCGCCGTGGAGGAGAAGGTAACGAAATTTCCGTGAAGCTATATTTACCGAAGACGATCGGTTCTCGGCTAAATTGAACATTCCAGCGCCACATTACTGACCGTAGTCGTGGAAGGGGTTTTTTAAAATTCCTTCCTAAACTTTAATTTCACTCGTTCGTGATAATTAATTCGACTTCCATTGGCAGATCACGCCGCGAGAAGCTCTAATAGCTGAGCTAACGTTCCTCGTGAAATTTTGGATCAAGACGAAACCCGTGAAGGTGTCCAAGAGCATCCAGAGCTCGAGCTCCGGCGAGGGTGGATTTGGCCGGGGTATTTCCGCCCCGAGATCGATCATCGGATCTTTCGCCAGACTCAACATACTCGACAAATTGGACAAAGACGATCCGCAGAACAAGAGCAACAACCGTAGACACTCGTGATCGCATTTGTATTTAATTTATTTTTCTGTACCAATTGTATACCGATTTATAAATAAAAATTAGCTAGTAGAGACAAAACGATTGGAGGTCTGCGAAAGCTAAATTCACTAAGTGCTTTGTATTTTTTTTTTTGTTTTTTTTTTTTACTTATTCAATGGAATTTTCTGTCGAGACGCGGCCCAGTCGCAGGCGATTAATTGCCCATAAATTATTCCTGTTAAATGGAGGCAGTAATTCAATAGAAATGAAGAATGAGAAATCGAAGCCGAACGAAAGGAGTGACGAGGAGCCACGCTGCAGGCGACCCGCGCGGGTCCCCGAGCCGACCCAGAAGATGCGGCTATAAAGCCATAACTTTTTGGTACCCAATTCGCCGTCTTGAAAAAAAAAATGGTGCCGTATTTCAGGTCGCCGGCATAGACAATGCGCGGTGTATTTTTCTCGGCGTTTATCCGCAATATACCTGTCAAGGTCTGTGTTCTCGGCCACCGTGAACGCCCGAAAGACATTTTAACGGCGCACCGAGAGTGCCCGGTCTACGACTTTCAAGTGTACCGACGCGTATTTCGATAATTCAAAAGCCACGGTGGGTTCCGAGCTTCGCCGTACACCGGACCCGCTCAAATCGTGTCACGATGTTTCGGTCCTTTTTTTAGACTAAAAAATATGTTCTAATTTAACCCTCAACCCGTGAAGGGTTTTTCGGCACACTCAATCCATGAAGGGGGGTCATTTTCGTCTACGCGCTACCACACCCACAATCCCTCTTTTAAAAAGTTCATGAGTAACGGAAAGCATTGTTAGAAAACTATTCGAGTTGTGATTGGCTGGGTCTCTCAGACCGAGTCCAGGTTCATTTGTCCTTGATAACTTTGACAGTTGTGGCAAATATCGTATTTTTTTTTAATCCACTAAAAAAAAGGTTGTAACCGGTGTTTTCAGGGGTAGAATATGCGACTTGAGAACGATGGTATAGGTTAAAAATCGATATTTTGAAAAAATAAAATTCGTGACCCCGATTTGGGCGGTTTTCGGCCCAGCGGCCAGATCTACGATTTCTGACAAGCAAAACCAGAAATTTCCTTTTTTTTTAAATCAACTAAACAACGTTTTTTTCGATATAACTCGGCCTCTGATTGGTCGAGGGCCGTGCCGACCGACAGTTTTTATTTAATAGCACGAGAATTGACAGTTTGTCGTAATCAGCGCTGCAGCGCTGTCCAACCTCCGGTCGCGCGCGTAAACGCGCGTATTTGCTTCCTAGTGACATTAAATATTCATAGCTGTCAGTCACCAGAATCAGTATTTTCTCTGAGTGAATATTGCCCAACATTTGATATCACAGATTTCGGTAGCTAAAGTGAATTTAAATCGCTTTGCGGAATTTCACTATAATCTCTATTATATCTCACGCACCGGCATAAAATCTGGTAACAAGAATCTGCTCTCTCGTCGTCGCTGTAGGTCTGTCTCTGCGGGTCACGCGATATTCAACAATATTTGGACTCCGTCATAATGGCGCTAACAAAGCTTACCCCACGGTTTAGAGGATCTGCGAGCCGGCACTGTTTTCTCTCGCTCCCGTCGCATGCATCGGTTCCGCTTTGAACGTGCCACTGTTACGCGAAGGCAGAGAGTGAGCGTAACGCCCGCAGGGTACGCCCGCGGTACCTTTGTGTCATTATTGTCCTAGCAGCGGGGGCACAGGCGAGATGGAAGCAACGAGACCGTCGCACCGTGAAAAAGACTCCAGAATATACCCCCCTTCGAGTGGAAATAATGTCATAGCTGAGCTGACTGTGCCGTCAAAGGAAAATCCAAAATGACGTTAGACCCACCGTGCGTCTCTCCTCGTGACGTCTCAAATTATTCGCGCCACTAAATCCAACCGTCGCGCGGAGGTCGCTGCGGATTTCGTTCCCGTGTCGCTGGATTTTTCCAAATCGTCCGCGGCGAATTAGCAGCACGTCGAACGAGCTCGAATTCAATGACAGGGTCGTCTACCTGAAACAAAGGCATAAATTTGTGTCGCTAGAAGGCCGAAACTCGCTATTACGTTTTTTTGCGTTTGAAGGTATAACTGTACTAATCCCCGGACGAGAAAAAACAGTTTCATTGCCGCTCAACCTCTCGCTGAGTGACAGCGAAGCTGTTTTTTCTAAATTAATTCGAAGTTGATGTCCAGAAAATAATACTGTGTAATGTCCGGTTATAGGAACATATTCGAAAACTGGGCTGCACCGATCACAGCCCAGTTTAAAAAAAACCTCAAGGCAATCGGTTTATTGGTTTTCGAGAAATTTTGGGTACTAGTTTATTTTACGACGCTCCGTACACGACTAAAGTACTCCGTAAATTTGCAACTTCTTTAAATGCCTAAAATTGAAAACATTCTTGAAAAAGTATGTTTTTAACTATAAAAAATTCCGATCTGATAGTTCCAATAGTTTCACTGAAAAAAATTCTCGGAAATTACTTTTTTTGTTCGTTTCCAGGTGTATATCCTTAAACCGTCTAATAAATGCGACAAACTGGGGCCGCTCTTAACCGTCCGGGCATTGGGACATTTACCTTATTTTTTACCTTCTGATATTCCAGCACATGTGACAGTCGGACTGCGCGGGTGGCGTCGAAACGAAGGCGGCGACGATTCATGCGTGCGGCTTCGGGTCTCTCGGGCCGAGGCAGACGGGACGCACGGGAAGATCACCCGGCGCGCGCGCGCGCGAGCTCCTTGGAGCCTCTCGGTCGCGCCAAAGCCCCGAGTGATTCATAGAACTTCCGAAAAAGGCTTCGGCAATCATTCAGGACGAGGCGGAGTGAGGTGTCGTCCTGTACAAACAGCGGACGCGTGGGAGGTCCGAGGTATACCGGAGGTTCACTCATCGTGCTATATTACTGATGCTAGTGCTGCTGCTATGCGACGACCACCACCGCCGCCGCCGCCGCCGCCGCTAACAAGGGCACAACGAGTCAGCTCAACCCCCCGTCGATCGTGCCGCGTTGCTGCCGGCGGACCAGGCACCGATGATGCCTCTATTTGACTCGATAAGTACTTTCCCCGGCTCTCTCACGAATTCTGCGCCTCTGCCTCACCTCCCACCATGTACGGACCTGCGAAGAAAAATACATTTTTTGTTCTACGAAAAATATACCGATAAAAAACGTTTCATTGATTCAAAGAAAAGTGCCCCATTTGATTTTTTCATTGATTCCAATGAAATATTCCCTCATTGCCAATGAGATGGCGATTCAATGACACTGCATTTCATTAACTTTCAGATCAATCAATAAAAATATAGTATTACTTCAAGTATATTATTTCATTGAATTCAATGAAATATTTCATAGGTAAAGATTTCAATGAAATTTCATTGAATCAATGAAACGATCTTTCTCGGTGTACGAAAAATATGCCATTCCAATGAACCTATAGAAAAAATGCGCGAATTTCGGTGAATTTACGTTCATTCCGTAACCACGAATTTACTCCAATTATCATTTCTCCGTCAATGCGTGCCTCGATGTAACGCGCAATAAAAACAAAACGAACAAACAAAAAGTCAAGAGATTTCACGAATGTGCCAATCAAAGCATCGCGGAGTGAAAATACGCGCAACTTTATATTCATAATGTAATTATTGGCAAGGATACCAAGACCTCGCCACAACGTTACATGCTAATTTTCGCGTGATACATTTTGTGTTTTTTCTTTTTTTTTTTTTTTTTCTTCTTTCGCGTTACTTTATATTGCGCTTCATGTGTCGTGCGCGCGCAAGGCGCGAGGAACGAACACGCTTGATATGCCTCGGAGCCATTAAGTTTTTATCCTTGCACCTTGCCCCGTTGAATGTCCCTCGCGCACGCTCTCATGCGCGCGGCAGAAGCCACAGGCCGCAGCCCTGTCGCGTACATTATTATTACCGTGGATAGGAAGGCGTTGAACCTGCGAAAGCTGCGCGTTCCTTCTTCAGTTCCTGCACGCGGCTTCGGCTGTGCGCGCTCGATGCTCGTGAGTACGGCGTCCCCCGTCCCAGACGATGAATCTCGTCGTCGTCGTCCTCGTCGTCCTCGTCGTCCTCGCAAACGCTGGCCGCGTTTTATAAACGCGCGCCGCGCGATCTTATCAGCCGCTTAGCGAGAAAACAACAGGTGTGCGAAATAGTGAACGATCGCGCGCGCGGTAGTCCGAAGACAGTTTTGCGCAGCTTTTAGTCAACCCCTCTCACATCTTCGTCACTCGATCTCGCGAGTCCTTCCGACCCTCTGCGGCATCCTCTGATCTACCACCTTCGGCCGGCAGAAACCGTAAACATTAGAGGCCTTTTTTCCCTCACTCGGCTGAACGCAAAAAATCAATCGCTGAAAACATAAAAAAATTACGGAAATTAATGACACCTTTTTTTTCAATAATTCCATAATCGATTTTCGCTGATGTAACGATGTCACTCGTTATACTAATATGTTATTTACTTATTGAAAACATTCAATAATGCGCGACAAAGGGAAAATAAATTATTGATCAAGCCGCGTCATATATCATTGACGACGAGAAATTATACCATTCCTCTTATTGAGGGGAATTAATCTAACATGGCTAATTAAATTTAACGATCTATCAACACGCAGACACGCACCGCGCGGGTCGACGTTACTCGACGTGGGTTTGAATATATTTGGAGGCAAGTTGTGGACGTTTTGTGGTAACTAGATAGTTTATATAGTCTCCCACTCGTGGAGTACACTATAAACTGATATTGCTTCGTAGAAAGATCAGTTTGGTCTTTGCTCTCGTCTAACTCGCACGAGTAGCGTGTACATCATATCTCATCGCGTCCGCGCACCATCAACCGAGCGAGAGCGAGAGCAAACGACGGTGGAAATATTATGGGTATGCTAATGAATCCGAATCGGCTCGTAAATAAATTAAACGCTTCACTCGCGCCGCACGCCGCATGGTATATCTATGTATATACATATATGTGTGTGCGTTGTGTAGAGCCGAGCAGCGCGCGGCTAGCCCTCTTATCTTCGCGCAGCTCCGTCTTGATCGCATGCGAATGTCTCGAGTGAATGCTTCGGCACAGCCGAGAATGATGAGGAACCAGTGAGACGATGAAGATGATGATGAAGAGCACGAAGAAGCGCTGGAAGTAAATGAATAACGAAGGTATAAGTACCGATACAACCAAGACAAAGATGTACGTATATATGATTAGTGTTTGTACCGCACCTTCCACGTCAACTTGAGGTGGGTCACCACCGTAGTAATCAAATGTGCAACTATAATTTGACAACACAATAAACGACAAAGAGTCAATCATTAAAAAGATACATGTTTTACGGACCTTAATATGAAGATTTAAACAAATATTGAGCGTCATAAACTTATAAAAAATTGTATTGTGAAGTTGATTTGACTAGCTTCGAGCAGCCGACGTTAAGATATAGCATAACCCGTCTGCTATTGCGAGCGTAATGACAACTTAAAATTGATATTTCGGCCGTTAATCTGCGACAACGTCATGTTTTCCTAATTTTGTCGTGTTCAGAAACGTTCAAAATATATAAATTTCTGTTTTTCGAACATCTATCTGGGATCTCGGGCTACTAAATATATGCATTGCTGAGATCCTAGGCTAATTTCTCGACGCAACTATAGTAATTCATATAAAAAGTCTCAAAAATGTTCTGATTTTTTCGATAATTACGGTGGCTTCAGTAAACGTTGTGATTTCATAACAAACTCAAAGGAACATTTTTTTTTTTTTGGATTGTGAGAGTCACAACCAGGTCGAGTTGATATGGAATGCCTCATACATACATACACACACAGCCAGCCGTTAAATTTGCGTGCGACGAACGAGCGCGGAGCATTATTTTATTATGCACTTCTTGTACACAAGCCACTTTAACGAGTAATCAAAGTTGCCACGGACTAACAATTAATGTCGCAATTCGTAAATTCGCGGCGAGATTCGCATTAAATTACAAGTGTCCGCGGTGCATAATGAGAAAGCGAGAGAGCGAGTGAAAGTAAAAGAAAGAAAGAGGGAGAGAGAGAAAGAAAGAAACAGGGCGGCGAAGGGGTCTACGGCGGATCTGTCGCTGTCGTCGGGGCTGTTGCGACTTGATGCAGTTGAGTCTTCTGCCGCGGTGGAGAGGACATTAGAGTTGGCTCTTATCTTTTATACGACCAAAAACGGCAATCCCGGTGTCATTTCCAGGGAGCATTAAAGGCCTCTCCTGCGTTCCCGTTTAAAATCGCACTCTGCGGCCGACGTGACGAGCACTAGCAGAGAGGACACAGAAGGGGTCCGTGTATATGTATATACCATATATTTATATGTATACACACACAAACATGCATATACATATATATGTATTCTCGCTGGTGTCGCTAGTCTTTCCTCCGCGTGGAACTGTAGCCGCTGATGCTGACGGCACGCCGAACATCAGATACGTTTGGAATTTCCCGAGGAATGCTTTTCGGCTAGTCCCGCCGATCGTTCAGCGTCATTGGCACGGTTACATGGGCCTGAATGACTCGCACTTGTTACAAAATTAAACCAATTTCGAGTTGCCTCGTGGTCACTTGTCCGTTATAAAAAAAGACAAAAAAAAAACAGATATTCATTTTTATGCGACATTTCGTCGATCGCTCGATTTTCACTGGCGCCGCGTTTTTTTTACGGTGAGACGTAAAAATAGCTTGATGCAAAAATAACACTCGTCAAAATAACATGCAAAAATAACCCGGCGACAAAATAACACACGACAAAATAACACTCGGAATATAATCATCCGTGGCAAAGTTCTATGAATATTTTCCGCTATAGATGAAAAACGTGTAGATGTTATCCGCTATAGATGAAACAAACATGGATATTTTCCGAAAAACAAGAAAACTGAATCTCGACTAATTTTTTAAATTATCAATTGTTATGTATTGTTAATGGTTTTCGGTCGATTTTCCGATACCATCTATTGTTTTGATTCGGAGTTCTTTTTTTACGGTTATTTTGTCGTGTGTTGTTTTAACGCTGGATCATTTTGTCTTGTGTTATTTTGTCGTCGGGTTATTTTGACGTATGTTATTTTTTCGATCCACCTAAAACTTCAATGTTTCCACAGCTATCGAGAGTTTTACAGCGGCCGATATTTCGCAGTTTAATTTAGCTCGATTAAGGCCAAACATTAAATTGCGCCGAGGCTCCGGTGTATTAACACTACGTTCTCCGTCGCGGCGCACACCCGGAAAGATCTTTCGAAAACTTGACAAAGATAAACAACGACGCCACGAGGATGAGGATGTATGTAGCTGCGGCTCCTCGCGTTTGTGGACTCTACGCTCAAGCGGCGCCGCGGCAGATAAACGGGGAGGCATTAAAATTGTAACAGTAGTCACCGACACTGGTTCGAGGCGGTACCTGTGCACCAGGCCTCGGCTGTGTAACACGCTACGCGCCGCTGTAGCACGTCGGGACGCCGGCCACCGCGTGCGCGGCCCGCGGTCCCAAAAGACTCGCCAAGAGCGTTGCGGTCGTCGGTAGACGCGGTCGGCGAGGGCGCGCGCGCTCAGTCGTTGGCCGGATCGAGGAGCGCGGCTCTCGGCGCTGCCACGGTCTTTTCCCTTTCATGTTTTAACGAACCGCCTTATCGGCTAATTATAAAGGCCGGGGCTGTTGTACAAATAGCCAGGGTTTAGTGGATGTCGGACCGATAAGCCTGCCGTGCCAGCGGCTACCGCGCTTCCACTCGACGCCGAGCACGTCGCGTCACGCACACACAAACATACACAGGTACACACACACACACACTATAGAGATACGAGGACCATTTTGTGACGGTCATTTGACCGTCACAAGACCATCAAGTGATCGTCGAATGAAGAGTACGAAAATGATCAATTTATTTATGACCGATTACTTAAGGTGGTCGCCTCGCTCGGGCATGTATTAGATAAATGTGAAAATTTTGGTTTTTCTATTAAAGTATGATGTCAGGTGTACACCAGATTTTTTTATGCGGCTTCTTACCGACTCTTTTCGCTAGAAGTTTAATTCCGAAAATTGCTAATTTTGTTCACTTTATATGCCATTCAGGGTGAAATCATCTCAAAAGCAGTTTCAATCACATAATTTTCACACTTTTCGATTAGGTGACGAGGAAAAAACATCGCTTTTTGTAGAGTAAAATCCACAGAATCCAATGGAAGCATAAGATATATACTTTACCAGCGATTTCATCGTGAATTTATTAGTTTTTTTTTCGTGAAAATGTAGTAGCCGAGCAGACATTTTTATTGCGGGAGTGGGGTTAGTTAGACTCGGCAATGATGCTGGTTAATGACTATTCTTGCAATGCGGTTTTTTTAGCGATTGAAGAAAGTGGTTGACAGTTCAGCATTTCGGAACTTTGAGGAATATTCAGTTGAAAAATAAATCGAAATTGAAAAGGTGGGTGAGACTTATGAGCATAAAAAAATCAGGAAATCATCAAAAAGTTGTCAAAATATTCAGTAAATGTTATAAATCAGCTGATCTACGTTAAAAGTCACGTCAATGTCATTTCTTGGTCCTTTGACCGATTCGAAAAGTGGCCGTCATTTCGCATCTCTACGACACACACAGCGCTGCGAAAAATAACCCAGCCGCCTGCCGCTTCTGTGTGAAATGAGCTCACGCGACTCGAGGGACGTCTCACTCGGTACACGAAGGACGGATACTCGGAAGGAGCGCGCGGTAGCGCCTCGCAAATACGATGCCCCTTCGGTGTGCCATTGCCACTCCTGAGTCTCTATTGCAAATTGTTATTGCTCGCACCATCTCCCCGAAGCTACGCACGTTTCCCGGTGGATTGGCAATTTCGACAAATGCGCCTCGCTCCGATGGGACCGGCGAACGATCCGGAGGACAGCAGTATGGTCGAACGAATTTCGGCATTACGACAGATCATGACATTCGACGGATAACTGTTACACGGTCGTACTGTCGGAAAGACGACTCCGCACCGAAAATTCTCCTCGGTTCGCCTCGATCGGTGTAAATCAAGTGACCAGAGAGTATCAACCGAAAGCTACACGACCGCCTTGGTCCTTTCACGAGAAACGCCCAGTATCGCGAATACAGCCACTGTCGTCGAGAATTATTGCGCAATCTTTGTCCCGGCTATTAAGGGGGAACACACATTAGGAGGTTCGATCAAATCGATTTATTTTTATTGCATAAATCGCATAACTATCCAAAAATACGCTGACAACATTTTAAAGCGATATTCGCATTCATTCAGATTTTATGACCGTAGAACCGAGCACTTATCGTCTACAGGCTCGAGGCTTTTGAAAAACGCGTTTTTCCAAAAATGACGGTTTTCACATTTGCGCGAAGTCTAACGCAAAAAATATAATAAACACTCTTTATTTAATCTCAAATTGTAGTTTTTCTAAAAAAAAATTAAAATCCCCATGACAGCCTTCTTTTTCGGAGTGGCATAACCCTTCAGAGGTTTCTCTACTTTGAAATAAAAAAAAATCGAATTTTTTTTCGTGCATTTTTCGAAACTTTATATATTTAAAAGTATTCTCTGAAAATTTTAGAAAGATCAGAGAATTCTAAAGGTATTTTCCATACGTTGAACGCTACCTGAGCGCGCTTGTTCGCCGTATATCGCTAAAACTTTAAACGCCTTTTTCTCGAAACAATGGTTTGGAACCGCTTGTTGCAAAATCTCAGGAACTACTGATCGAATCCTTATGAAATTTCAACCACATATTCTGTACACTTATCGCTATATCCCCTACCAGAATTATTGCAAAATTATAATTTTTAATTTTTTTTTGCAAAAAACATGAAAAAAACACGTTTTTTCAATTTTTTTCTTTTGTCCGCCGTATTGTTATTTTCGCATATAAATTAATAATTCTGTTAGGGGATATAGCTACTGATATACTAAACCTAAAACTATTTCATTTTTTTTATTCGGATCGGCCGTTGTTGAGATTTTTTCAACAGCGCACACCTACCTACTTTTTACGGACTCCTGTTTACCTGGCATTTTCACACTAAAAAGTAACTAAAATCAATTTTATTTTATTTTTTCTATTTACGAATGCATTTGTTAAGCCCAACATGTTTTATATTGCTAAACATAACAGTATTCTGAAAGAAAATTAATAAAAATAGCGTTTTTTCCATGCAACCAAAGTAGAGAGACCCCTTCATCGGGAGAGCAAAGGCAAAGGTTTTGATGTGTGAACGCTGCGCTGTACGCACCGACGTCATCGCCGTCGTCGTCGTCGTCGTCGTCGTCGTCGTCGTCGCGCAGACGCCGACGCCGCCACCGCGTGCTCCAAGCACCCTGCTGTGGCGGTCTGGATGCCTAACAAGCGACCGATAGGATCGTCGTGTCTTCCTTCCCTCTCGCTTCCTCTATTCCATCATCTCGCTCTCTCGTTCTCTCGCTCGCGCCGCTTATTCGCTTTGCATACCGCGTCGCCGACTGCGACGCCGATTCCGCTGACGATCCGCGCGCCCTCTTCGTCTCCCTTTCGCCTCCGTGTCTTCTCCTTTATTCCCGCGCGGCGTCGACTCACCTCGTCGCCTCCTACGCTCGGATTCTTGCCCACTCCTTGACGTACACACCAGCCAACTGTGAATGAGCATTGTGGCAAGCCGACGTTCCCGGCTGGGGAATGGCGAACCAGTTGAGGAAGTCGCGCGCGACTCGCGATAATTGCGCCAACCAAGGCGTAATTTCCACTTGAATTGCGTCCGCGTAATTAAGATTGGCTGCGATTGCGTCCGATGAGGCGCGACACGACTTTTCTTCGGGACGAGCAGTCGATAATCCGAATTTCTCTTGGGATTTGGGTGACCTTGGGTGTCATAACCAAGAAGAGAAGTAAGGTACAGGTACACTGTTAAAAATATACGGTGTCAAACACTTTTGGTGTGGACTTTTTCCTAGTGTTACTTATTACAGTGTTAATAGTAACACTTTTTACGGTGTGAAATTAACACCAGCCGTTTCGTTAAATTTTTCCTGTGTTACCGACGAAACATTGTAACACTTTTCGCTCTAAAGGCATGAATGCACGTATCATGTGTGATTTTTTATTATCTCGTGAATAAATTAGTCGCTTTTCTAAATTTTTATTGAAAAATTGAAGAAAAAAAAATAGATTTTTTATTACAGATTCCTCTACCGGGTAATTGATCTGTATTTTTTTTTTGTTTTCGAAAATCAAAATTCTGACTAATTCATTAACGAGACTCACATTACTGACGTCTGTATTTCAATTTTCGCTTCGAACCATTGATAATTCGCGAAAAACGGCACTTCTGACCTTTTGAGGTTAAAATCGATACTTCAGACTCCGTTAACACCGCTCATTATCACGGTGATTGGTGTGGCTTTATATGGACACCAACTTGATGTTGTTTTTAACACTGGATTTTTAACAGTGTATAGTTGCTTCGACAAACGCAGGGACCTTTTGTAGGTTGGAAAAATCCACGGAGACAAAACAAATGATCAACAGCCGAAAAACTCGTTCAGCGAATGTATCTCGTGAATTTGATCTTTTGTTAATAATCCGTGGTCCCTAACGAAGGAGATCGAACGAGAGAGATCGGAATAAGCGGGCGGCGCGTCGGGCTCGTGGCCCGGATCTTAGAAGCTCAAAGAGCGAACCGCGCGCGCGGGTCGTAGAGTCCACTCCGTTGGAATTGAAATTGATTTCGGTCGACTTCCATTACTCAAAGAGCCGAGACCGGAAAGATGTAGGTACCGACAAAAGTCAGAAGCGATCCGTTCTGGGATAAGATCACGAGCTGCTCCGATCTCTCTCTCTCTCTCGCTCTCTCTTTCTCTTCCTCTCTCGCTCTCTCACACATCGAGCTGTTGCTGCGTCTACTTCTGCCGTTGATGTTCCTGGTGATGTTGCTGGTGATCCTGGTGCCGCGCACTGGGCCCTCTCCTCGGTTAGTCACTGGACCTGGTCCCCGGCGTTGTAAGTATAGTCAAAAGCCGTTCGAGGCGAAGCCAACGAATCAACGAAGGAACGAATGCTGGGCTCGCGCGCGTGGTGCCTCGGGAATTCTTGGCGTGTTTACCAGCAGGAGAGGATTCGTGACTCCCTTTGCAACGTGCCGACTGTCCCGTCGCCGATGAAACCAGCCGAGAGGGATAAAGAGCGAGACGGAGACGGCCGAACGGGGCGAGAGAACCGTGGCCCTTCGGGGTATTCTCTCTCTCTCTCTCTCCGGCGCGAGCCCTTATCTACGGCCCTCGTGCGCTCAACGAGTGAGCACATCGGGGGGAGTGGAACGTTCGTGCCCCGCGGCTCCTCCGAGCACCACAACGAATTTTCTTCGTGATTGTATCTCGAAAAGTTTTCCCTACGTTTTACCACGGGTGCACGAGGAGCGCCGAGCGGCACGGAAAAAATTCGATTTCGATATCAGCCACCAGGTATCGCCCGGGTACGGAGGTAAACTGTTGTTCAACAGTAGACGTTGAAACATGGAATAGTCATAGGATTTTTTAATAAAGTGCCGCTTCCGATAGTGAGGATAGTCGTAAAAATATTTTGTTACATAGGATACATCCAGAATGCCGGTGCAAAACATGAGAGCCAATGTCGTTTCCCACTTAGCTTCAAGTGGAAACAAATTTCTCGCCGAGGGACGAACCTGCAAGAACGATATTTCAGCTGGCAATTCACTGTTAAGGAGGTTGGATACTCAACTAAAAATGATAAGCATAAGCTTACATTTTTGGAGGGTATTTGTCGACTAAAATTACATCTCCAAGACAAATTTCATTTCAATCATCCGAATGGCTATTGAGAAATTTATTACTGAAGTTATGCTCTTATACACAGGTAACATAGAGAAATAAGGCAACAGTTAGGCTACAACCTCTGAAAGCATAGCAAAAATATAAAAAATCGAATAAAAATAGATGAAAATAATTTTTTACATCTTTAGGTAGAACTGAACGAAGTTTCAAATCGACCATCTAAGTATTTATTGAGCAATTGTAGAAAGAAAACACCTTGATCAGATTCCTGATTATAGATGTTATGGGTAAAGCGCGTTTGCCAAATTTCAACATTGGTTATAACGTTTTTGGCTTTCAATTGATCGAAAAATAACTGAAAACACTTAAAAATAGCTAATTTAACATACGCCGATATTTGTTTGCTTAAACTCGACTTATTTACGAGTATTTGATTACTTGATTATTAAACTATTTGAGGTTGGCAGCCGTGTTACTAGCTCCCGCGAATACGCATAGGCGTTCCCCTCTCGCCCCCTGCACCGCGAAGACGGTATCCATCCTCCTTAAAAGTAATTGTCTTCCATTTTTTTGTTCCGTTCGTAACATATTTTCGGTTGCGAGTTTCGGGGCGTGTTATTTTTATACTTTAGCACTTTAGATGAGAATTTGTGAATTTTCGGAAGCTGAGAATTTATTTTCTAACTCCACAGCGGCGTGAGCCCGAATGCCGGAGATTCTGAGTCAAAGATAAATAATGTATACGATATGTTCTCGCGAACCGCGAGAGATCCGGGCGGCGCGAGTGTAGTCGCGCGGCTACCGCATTCCGCCGAAACTTATAACGACTCATTATCGCTTTAATTATGCCACAGACGTGAGGTGCGCGAGTCCGGGAGCAGCAGCGTGTAGCGAGAAAACGAGTCGGCCCGGCCAAACGATATGTACGCACGTAGTATACGGTGTGTAGCGTCGGGACCCGAAGAAACAAGATGCTCGCACCGAGATATCGAGATCTCGTTATCGCGCCGAAAGATCGGGAAGTCCGACGTAACACGGTGTGCCCAAGTTCTCGTAGAAGACATATACTAAATTCCTGATTTCCCTCCGCGTCCGTAATAACGCGACTTAGTCGTATTTTCTCCGCCGCAACGTCTTGATTTTACAGGGTTTAGGAGAAAAGCTGCGTCGAGAAAATCGGAATTTGTTCTTAACATTTATCTGACGATTTTTTAGACAAATTGCATTTTTCACTTGAGAAGTGCGCCCTTTGGCCTAAAAATCGATATTTCGAACAAATGCAACATTTCGAGTGAATCAATGTAAAATTGTTTAAGTTATCGGTCCGGCCGTGGACCCTAGAAAAATGGAAACGTCATGGCAGAAACGCTGCACAACCGCTGTTTTGTTATGAATTGTTTAAAAAAAATGGTTGTATGCAATCACAGATATGTATGATAAACGTCCTTTTTGAAAAAACGCTCTTTTGTAATCAATTTACATTATAGTTTTTCTGAAAAAAATTCCCGAAGACAGCCTATCTTTCTGCCTCTGTAGTTGCATAACCCCTTGACAAATCCGTGCTATGCATATCGTTAATATTTAATTACAGCGATGATAAATGTTTTCTTTTCAATCTTCAGCCTAAATTGTCGGCGGATGATGAAGTCCGTGTCTGCGAATGATATGTGGACCAAACGCACGGCGTATTTTTTCCCCGACTTAAAAATCCTTTAATTAGCTTCTAAAAAGTTGCGGCCAGACTTCTTTTCACCTTCCCTCTCTGCTGTGTTGCGTTCGAGATCGTCGTCGGAATTTTGCGGTGTGCTCGCGTCTTTATCTCAATTCCTAAATCTTCCCGAGGTCCCGTCGCACGGAATCGCGCGGCGAACCCGCGCCCAGCGACCACTTAACGATCTCTTCTCCGTCGCCGGTGCGTGATTCGCAAACCTATGCATCCCGAACGAGCGGCCGTAGGCGGCGGCGGCGGCGATCGTGTCGCTGAAACGAGACCCTCATCTCTCGTGCCGCGCGTAGGTTCCGTATGCTCCTTTATCGCGGTCGGCAAATACCTATTCGACAAATTTCCGTCTCAAGAATCTCCTGCCTATAGCCGCGTTGCTCGAAGCGCCGAACTCTTCGCCGAGCGGGACAACCGAGTTTTCTCGGAATTGGAATTTCTCACGTACCGCGATCACGCGCCCGATGAAACTATCCCCGGATAGGCGAAAGCCTGAAACAAAGAATGAAATATATTAACAGAACGACCGGGATCTCTTTGGTGGCGGAGGCCGCGGTTGATCGAATCAATTTTTATTTCCCGCCACCAATGGAAGCAAAGAATAATTTGAGTTTATTAAATTATTTAGTACCGGATAAACAGCATAAAAAAATTGTCATACCTTGATTTCTCCACTTATATTCGTCAATTACCATTCGATAATTAATTTTTATTGGTTGGTAATTAATTTTTATCGGCCGTCGAGGCGCCATCGTCGTGAGCTACCTGCGGGTTTTGTTTATTATTTATCAATTGTTGTTGTTCGACATCATCGACTGCCAATAATAGTCGTAATTTGCAATAGGATCTCCGCTCACCTGAGACTCAACGAGCCCCCTGTCGCCGTCACGAGAATCGTACATAAAGTATATATCGTCCGCAGCGATCTCTATCCATCCTCGCGAGTCTCACCTAGCGGCCGTCGTGATCTCTCCCATCTGCTATGCGCGCCGCATTATTGGGTGTCTCTTCCTGTCGTTCTTTCGGTCCCGGACCTCGCGCAGCGACTCGATCTCCCGTCGCAGAGGTCCGACCGATCTATCACGCGTCGACATCCAGAGTGCTGACGACGGGCCCCGACGCGAAATCGCGGGAGAATCGCGCGACGCCGCATCGCCCGATCACGCGGCCACGTTTGATCGATCACGCTGCGAACAAACATTTTTATCCAACGACGAACGTATATATATCTATACACACGCACACACATAGCATAGGCATTAGTATCAGGCTGCTAGCTCGACGAATCGACGTTATTTTTTAGTTTGTTTTTTTTTTTTTTTTTTTCTCCCGGTACATCTCTTTGTCGGCCACTCATTCATACCTGCATCATCGACGGGACCGACGTGCCCGCTCCCCTCTCGTCGATGCTGACAATACCGCGGTGTCGAATACATCGCGCGGCGCGGAGCTAAGTGATCAATATGGAATCAAAAGCTCGTACATCAAATTCGAAACAAACGTCACGCAGAGCGGCGAGCCGCAAGCACGAATCACTCGCGGTAATGGCGGACACAACGGACACTGCGGGTGTCGCGGTGCGCGACCGAGCGCATTTACATGTTTACCGCCTCGCGACGACTGCGGTCTTGTATGGTTCGGTTCGCTCTGTCTCGACTCACGACTCGTGTTCGCAATGTTCGCGTCGCGCTCCCGATGCTCGGGTTGTCATTTTTTTCGATTAATCGAAAAATCGATCTTTTCGTCTCGATTTAATCGATTTTTCAATCGATCTTTTCGGACCGTTTAATCGTCTGAAATTGATAAATTCAGTCCCAGATCGATTCACTTCTTTACATTTATGTAAAGCAGTTTGCGGTGAAGCCGCAGCAGCCGACCGATCGGGAGGCTCACACATTGTCCACAGTATTTTAATACATTGACGTTCCATATTTTTAGTCAATATCTCATACATCCTACAAAATACACATCGCTCGAAACAACAAACCCAAGATAATGCAGCTCTCGAATTTTCATTTGTCTCCATCCAGGGCTGCATTCCGAATGAATGCCCGGTGACTTTCTCTCTTTCTTATTGCAAATGAAAGAGAAAGAAAAAAGTAGCCCGCCCTATCATTCGAAATACAGTCCGGGATACGAAATTCGCCGTCAAACGGCGGAGCCACGTTCATCGTACCTAACCCCACAGACACCCGGTGCAACACTCTCCTGTCCGCGGAAATGTAAAAACATTATCGGCTAGCCCATGCGGTCTACGCAGCGTCAGCAGCAGCAGCAGCAGAAGTAAAGAGCAGAAGCCTCTCTCCGCGGAGGTCAGAAGTTAAGACAAGGAGATCGCTTGCCCCGTCGACGTTTCTTCTCACAAACACACATACGTAAGCGCACATGCGCGCATTATAGACAGCATTATATACAACAGTGAAGTTCGCTCTCCGGGGGCTTAGGGGGCCGCTAATTATACGGGCTTTCTCGCGATGAGCCTCCATAACCATTATGATCGGTCGGCGTATACGATTACGGCGTTTTTGCTCGCGCTCTTCCTGGCACAGACGTAGAACGGTAATTATCCTCGCGTATAAGAGGCACATCGGACGCTCGACGCGCGAGCGAGTATATCGCGCACACGCGGCATCCTCTTCTCCGGTGAGATATGTATACATGTATTTACGTCTGCGTACAGGTGTGACGTATGTTTGTACGTGTGAACACACACAACACACACACACACACACGCGAGTGTACGTTTTCTTTACTCTTGCTCCGGCTGCCTCGCGTCAGCATCCCCTTAAGGTAGTTCTGCCGCTTCAGGCACACTTCGCATAAGTTTCCGAAAAATGAGAAAGAATTGCAAACACTTTTCCGTAATATTACGATCTGAAGAAAACATGACTTTATTGCAGATTAAAGGCCGAAATATCTATTTGAAGTTGTCATTACGCTCGCAATAGCAGACGGGTTATGCTATATCTTAGCGTCGGCTGCTCGAAGCTAGTCAAATCAACTTCTCAATACAATTTTTTATAATTTTAGTATGCTCAATATTTGTTTAAATCTTCATATCAAGGTCTGTAAAATATGTATCTTTTTAATGATTAACTCTTTGTCGTTTATTGTATGGTCAAATTATAGTTGCACATTTGATTACTACGGTGGTGATCGACTCATCTTAATACGCATGATTTTTTAAAGATTTTTGTACTATCGAGAAGTGTTTGCAAGTACCTCTCATTTCCTTCCTTCCTCACAACTTATGCGAAGTGAGCCTGAAGCGACAGAACTACCTTAAGCCGCGGCGTAAAAGCGTCGGCTAAACCGACGCCCGAGCCGACGCAGCGACTCGCGTGTCGCGCGGAGCGTCGGCGGCGCCGAGGTGGCAGCTCAGCTGCTTGGCTCGCACGACACGAGCGCGTCCAGCGGGAGACTCGCTTAATAGGCGGCGCGCGGTATTTTCATGCCGATTTCCCCGCCGCGCTCGGCGAATCTGCGCGTGCGCGAGGGAGACGCAGAAGCAGAGGCGCTTCTGCGTCGTGATGACGGGCTTATAATACCTCCTTCCTTCCGACGAACAGACGACGGATGGACAAACGGATATGTCCTTCCCGGGACATCAGAGACGGACTTCCGATCTTTTGAATAATCTCGCGGTATTTTATACGCGCGATCTCTGCGCCACGACTGTTCATCAGCCGTGGAGCCGCTCTCAAGCCTTACAAGGCTCGACGCGGAGACTCTGGCGATGCAAGTTTTACCTTTGAACTCTGCGCGGACGATCGATGATGGAAATCGCGCGTAGAACTCGCTGATTGGAAGCAAACTTATTTTCCAAGATTTTGCTGTTTCGGAATTCCTGGAAACGACTCGGGATGTCTTCCCCCCCCCCCCCCCCCCCCCCCCCCCCCGATTTGTTCCCTCGTCATCGTTCCCAATAAGTGCAAAAGTAGCACGTACGTAGAATCGAGGGAAATTGCGGCTAAGAGAAAAAGTTACTTAGCCACACGACGCGTACTCACTGATATATACCCCATTCCTATTTCCGGATTCGAGTTTCATCGGTCCCCTTGCTTCATAACTTCTGGTCCGGTTAACCCTGTATATGAACAGGGTTAAGCGAATAGGGTTAAGCAACCGGAAATTCATTACTTTTGGGACACCCTGTATAATAACAAATAAAGAAATATGGATCGATCTCGAACTAAATTCATGAATTCGGTGGATTAATCGGTCCGAAAAGATCGATCCAAAAATCGATTAATTGGTGACAAACAGATCGATTTTTCGACCAATCGATTAAAAACGGCAACCCTATTCGCAATAGATATTCTGCATCGACGTATCGGCAAGCACAGGACCCGGCGCACACTCCGCTCGCGCGTGAACCTCTGAAAAGATCGCGAGGGTGTTGCGGATAGCCATCGAGTTACGAGCCTGGGGACCTCGCGGTGCGAGTTGCAAAGCGCATCGGCGAGTGGCAAACGCCAGCGAACGACGCGCCAACGTGCTCAACGCCCTCGCGCAATCGTCATGCACTGGCTGTGCGGCGAATCGTCAGGTGGCGGCGGCGGGGGGTGGGGGATGCGCAACGTATACATATATATATGTCGTAGCCGCCGTAGCGCGTCAACGACAACGCAGCATCAGGGTTGCTGCCTCGAAAGAGACCAAATAGCGGCGGGAGGGGAGGGAGGGAGGGGGGATGCTACGCACCAAATGTTCCACGCTGTATGCGCCATACATAATATACGCCATGCCTACCTGTATATATACGCGTTTTACGAAGAAAACGAGTCGACCGAGCGGCGCGGTTCAAAGCGTTGGTGACATGTGACCGGCATTGTGAAGCCTCACGCAGCTCTACATCCATCCATCTCTCTCACTCTCTCTCTTTCTCTTTCTTTCTCCCCTCTCCATCTATCTATCTATTCGTCTCTCTTTCTCTCTCTCTGCCTCCTTCTCCGCTCGTCGCTCTCCACGCTAGGTTATGCACTTTTCTGGTATATTATATGAACGAAACGGAGTTTTGTGCTTTGTGTCGGCTCGCGTTACGGAACAACCCCCCCGACAATTTTCCTCGGCTTTTCACCTTTATCTAACCGCGTAACAACCCCCCCCCCCCCCCCTCCGCCTCCACACCGACATCACCACTCCCCGTTTGCCTACCCCCACCCCCTTTTACTACACTGATCGTTCTCGAGATTTCTTCTGAAATGCGCGCGCGGCATAACACGGTTTATTATTTTTTTCCGAGTACGCGAGCTCGATGTGTGCGCCGACATCTCGATGAAAACTTGTGTACTCATCGTATTTATCATAACAATCTGAAGATAGAGAATTTTTTTTTTTTTTTTTGAGGGAAGGGTTCGTCATTGCACGTGTTCCACTCACGTGCGCCCTCTGCCCTTCTGAAAAGTCCTCGAGGACCTGTCCGTGCCCACGGGCACATTATTCCTCGAGTGTCTCGCGAACGGAGAACGCAAAAGGTGCCTCGCGGCACGCGGGGGAGGTGTCTTTTGTGCGAGCGAAGCCCGCGACGATTTCCGCGTATCGCGCGCGCAGGTTGAGCATCGCGCGACGAAAGGGTCGAGGGGCAGCCGATGCGGCGGCGACGGATAAACCGCACGCGGTAATGTTGACGCTGGTGTTTGAACGCTCGCCCGGTGGGACACGTGTAAAAAGTGTGGAAAGTGGGTCAGCTTCACTGTAAAGCTGTGGATTCGAAGGAGACAAAAATATTTCGTTATTTTTATTTTTCATTCCGCAAATATATTTATTAGCTATTCTGCATTGACTTACGCGAAAAACAATAACGCAGAGATTGCAAATGCTCCGAGTTATGATAGCAAACAAAGCGTTGATGACAGCAAAGAAATTAAAGCTGCCTCAGCAAATGCTATTTGCTCGGACAGCAAATCAAACGTAGCAAACTATATTTGTTACCGCAACAAAAAGGTATGTTGTCACTATTTTAGCGATCAAATTTTCCTGCAGTAGTATAGGGCCTGCTGTAGTAACACGAGTTTTTCTCTCCGTATTGGGCGAACCTTCGGTGGTCCGTTTTACCCCGGTGATCGTTTCGCTCTACGGGCAGCGTTCGAAACGATGGCGACTCTCTCGCTCGTATATCTCACATCTCTTTCTCCGTCGTATCTCGCCCGCGGAACCCGAAGAAATAAAAGAAAATAGTAATCGTTAAATCGACCGATAATCGCAGTAAGGAACTCCCATGATCGTCCCTTTTACATTAATTCCATTCAAACGACGACGTGTCCGTGCGTTATATTTTCGACTCGTTCGCCTTCGCGTTTCGCATTAATATATCGGCGATCGCGGCCCGGGCGCGTTATTCCGCGCAAACGATCGGCGTACGGTAACTCGTCGCGGCGATTGTCGGACGAATCCGGGAAAGGGGGCGAGAGAGAGAGAGAGAGAGAGAGAGAGAGCTGGGCGAGAGGGTGAGTCGCGCCGAGATGTTGGGAGCATTAACAATAATTCATATCAAAGCCCGTGCCCACTTCTGCGTGAATCGGCACACAGGTCGTTTCGTGCCAAACGAAAAACACTTCGTCGATTTTACTACTACCGTAAATCCCAAAAAAAAGGTCTGAAGCCGTATAATGTATTTTTTTTATAATAAATGTATGAAATTGCAACACCTTATTCTACCTGTAATTTATTCGCACTGTAGTGTTTAATGTTCCCACTAGTATTTGAAAAAATCAAAGAAATAGGAAAAAAAAATTATTACCAAGATATTTGTTTTGCAAATATAGGATTACATTTTTTTTATTGATAAAGTCGAAGGAAAATCCCATCGGCCGTGAAAATAATGCAATGCAAAGATCAGATGTAGTATTATAAAAATATTGATTATGATTACAAAAACAATTAACTCCACGTGCAGAGGAGTTTAGCATAAGTGACTACGGTAAAACTAGAGATAATTGCAACAATTCGCAAGAAATGATTGTAATGATAGTAAAAATAATAATAACAACAAATTATAATGGATTTGCTATAGAGTGAACTAGATGTACTGGAAGAGCGGAACAATGTTGCGCTTGAACCGGAACCGGACATTTAATTCGAAAAGAGGTCAAGTCGCCCGTGACTGATAAATGAATAAATAATAATTTTTTAAATTAGAGAATAAAGTGCTTTCTTTTTTTTTCTTGCACAAATAATATTTTTTCTTTTTCTTTCTTTTCTTATACCTCGTGCCTGATCTGACGCGGAATCGCCCGTAGAGGGCTACGGTGTGCTTACGGTGTGCCAGGAGCGCTATTCCCGCTGGTAACTCTCGCTAGCTTCGCAATAACTATAACTATAAAGTAGAGGCTTACCGCACAGACCCGCGAGCGCTCGGCGGCGCTCGGCGCTCGGTTAGAGTGTATACGCGCGGTGTATTGGGCGGTGCCAGCGATTGCGAAAGGGCCACCGAATGAGCATTATCGATATTTATACGCGAGGGCTCCCGCCCGCCGCCGCCGCTCTCGACCGTGGCGCATACTCTCTCGTATTCTCGAAAACTCATTGAATATCCGGTGAGTGAAATTTGTGCGTTTTGTTATTACATTCTCCGCTGAGTATAAAACAACCGTAATGTAATTATGGCGGACGACGTAGGAGTCCGAGCGAGATGGAGAGAGACATATAGAAAAAAAAGAGAGAAAGAGATAAAAAGAGAAAAAGAGAAAAAGAAAAAAATATTATTCGTCGAAAGCCCGCATCCTCCTCTCGCCGATCTCTTTTCAACGCAGCTTAGCTTTGACCCTTTCTTTCGTAGTTATAAAGATCGTTCCGATCGGGCATTAAATATGCTTTATTCGCTCAACGACGGCGGCGGCGGCGGCAGCGGCGGCGCTACGGCCGGTCGATATGAAAACAAGACCATAGATCGCCGGACCACGGGGATCCGCGACTTCTTTTTATTATTGCATGTATATTATCATTATTATACACATATAGTTGCAACAGATATTTTTATTAATACAATTTTATAAAAATAACAACCCAGGGAGAATTCAATAGAAACACGACGAAATAAATGTTAAATTATTCAAACAGTCATCTTAATAAAATTCCAAACGATTTTTTCAACCTTCCAAAAACAAAACCAATCGGACGTCTAATATCCACACTAAATGTGTAAATCAATAATTAATATAAAAATGCACAGGGAGCGATGTCCAATGATGTTGAAGTTTGCATCGTTGGAATGCAACGAAAATAAAAATAAAAAAATTATTTTATGTCACTCCGTGCGTAATACCGCATTTTCCGACGTCATGAAATAAAATTTCGTACGATACGCGTACGAAAAACCTTTTTCGGACTCGTGTGATTGCAGCACTCGCCTTCGGCTCGCGCTGCAAACTCACACTCGTCAGAAAAAAAATTTTCGCACTTGTATCGTAATGTACTATTAATTAATCTAAAGGATTGTCCTGGGTATAGCATGTTATTATAACGATTAATCGTCAGAATAATCTTTTTTTTTTATTTTCGTTGCATTCCAACGATACAAACTTCAACGTCATGATATCCACCCCCTGTTGACACCATAAAATATGATGAAATAAATACCGTTGCTTTTTGTCATTGTCACGAGAAACAAATGTTGAAAAAAAAGCAAAATGACTCTGAAACCTTATCGCGCGTATCGTCTTCCGTAAATATTTCGAAGCAGGAGTAACCCCCGTATTGCCTCCCCACCTCCGTATTTTCGTTAACATTACAACGCTCTTCAGCGAGAGGAAGGGATGAGGCTGATATGCCGCCGCCGCCGCCGCTGCCGCTGCCAGTGACGCCTGGTGGAAGGGTCGAAGCGGCGGCGGCGGCGGCCGACGCTCGCCAAGAGGGAGAGGGGGAGAATCGCGCGGTGGACCACTATTATGTAAACATCAGCGTGCCTTTCATCTCGCCGCCCCGTGACGGCGAAGGCCTCTTCTTCCTCCTCCTCTGCCTCCTCTACCTCCTCTTCTTCTTCTTCTCCTTCTTCTTCTTCTTCTTCTTCTTCTTCTTCTTCTTCTTCTTCTCCTCCTTCTCCTTCTCCTTCTTCTTCTTCTCCTTCTTCTTCTTCGTCTCCTCCTTCTCCTTCTCCTTCTTCTTCTTCTCCTTCTCCTTCTTCTTCTTCTCCTTCTTCTCCTTCTCCTTCTTCTTCTTCTCCGTTTCTCCTTCTTCCCACTCTTCTTCAAAGACTGACCCAGCTGGTCCTCCGCGCTCCATACTCACTCGGCCTTTGCGCTCGGTTCCCCTCCACGGCGCATGAGAGGCGCGCAGCTCGATCTCGCGCGCGCGTCAACAGAGCGCAGATCGCGAAGCCGCGCGGAACGAACGCGACGTCGCTCTTATGGCAGTTCTGTCGCTTCAGGCTTACTTCGCATAAGTTTCCGAAAAATGAGAGGGTATTGCAAATACTTCTCGATGATATATAAATCGGAAAGAAATATTTGGCATAACAATAATTCCGAAATGTTATTAACAAATTGTTGAAAAATAAAATTGTTCAACGAATCTTTCGACAGCCAACATTTCTTGTTTTTATGAAAATGATTCTATCATTTTTCTGAATACGTATGAATTTTTTCAAATTGTTTTTCTTTGCTTTGAATTTTGTGATCTTTCCCATGTGAAAAAATAAAAATTTAGGTTAGGTTTTTTAGGTTGTCGGATGGTTTTTTGAACAATTTTATTTTTGTTGATAACATTTTGGAATTATTTATGCCCAATTAATCTTGTCAGCACCTTTAACCTGCATAATTGTTTTGAGATTTGTAATTATCGAGAAGTGTTTGCAATTCCCGCTCACGTTTCGGAAACTTATGCGAAGTGAGCCTGAAGCGAAAGAACTACCTTATACGAGTCGACTAGCCGTAGGGGCGACTGCAGCGATTGAGAGCGGGAGAGAGAGCGATTGAGAGAGGTGGAGAGAGAGCGATTGAGAGAGGAGGAGACAGAGCGATTGAGAGAGAAGGAGAGATCCAGAGCTAATCTGCGAAATTAGCATCGGACACAGCTATGAACTTTAGCTATTACAGAACGCGGCGAGTTCGGCTACGGGAGGAGCGCACGCGAAGCAAGCGAAAGACGCGCCTGCGGTTTTTCGGCCGTGTCGAGGGAGCGCCCGGGCCGTCCGGGCTTTCACCCTCCCCCCCCTTCACGGTTACACGCTCCTCAGCGCCGAGACACCAAACGGCAGCGGTTTACAGTAGCGGTAAACAATCCGCTCGAGAAATATTCGGGAGATAGCGCGCGACTAAACGAAGTGACGATTTTCGTGATTTTATTTTTTTTATTTCTTCTCTTTGCCGTTTTTTTTTTTTTTTTTTTTTTTTTTTTTTTTTTTTTTCTTCATCGACACAGACAGATTTTTTCGACGCAACAACGACGCCTCGAGGGAAATCAAAGAATTTTGTATTTTTATGAAAAAATAAATAAAAATGAAAATCTCATTCCCTATCCTATTAATCGGTATCCATCATGTTTTTCGAGCTCGAATAAGTCAGAACTTTACTAGTTCCTCACGTCCCACTGACAAACTGCACTGTTAAAAATTCGATGTTAAAAACGACTAATGTTCAATAATTGGTATGCCAATTTGCATCATAACCTCAAAATTTCGAACACATTTTACTTGAATACAGTTGAATGAATTTCAACGACATCGTCGGGTTTTGTTTGTTTAATAAGCCGTCACGTATTGAAATGGCATTTTATGGGTTTTCGTTATCTTGTTCCAAACATAAATATGTCAAAAGTTTCATGAACGAGGACACCCCTTTTGACACACCTGATTATGGGAATTTAACATCCTTGAAAGTGCTACTTCTAACACCAAGTGAGTCAACACTGATCAAGGGTCTACACCAATTAGGTTTAACACCCTGGATTTCTAACAGTGTATTGAGGAGGTTGGATACTCAACTAAAAATGATAAGCATAAGCTTAAATTTTTGGAGGATATTCGTCGACTAAAATTACATCTCCATGACAAATTTCATTTCAATCAACTGAATGGCTGTCGAGAAATTAATTACAGAAGTTCTGCTCTTATACACGGGCAACATAGGGAAATCAGGCAAAAGTTAGGCTACAACCCTTGAAGCATAGCAAAAATATTAAGAATCGAATGAAAATAGATGCAAATAAATCTTGACATCTTTAGATGTCAAGAATTATTTTAATTAGAAGAACTGAACGAAGTTTCAAATCGACCGTCTACATATTTATTAAGCAATTGTAGAAAGGAAACACCTTGATCTGATTCCTGATTATAGATGTTATGAGTAAAGCGTAATTGCCAAATTTCAACATTGGTTATCACGGCTTTCAATTAATCGAAAAATAACGGAAAACACTTAAAAATAGCTAATTTGACATACGCCGCTATTTGTTTGCTTAATCTCGACTTATTTACGAGTATTTAATTACTTGATTATTTAACTATTTAAGGTTGGCAGCCGCGTTACTAGCTCCCGTGAAAACGTATAGGCGTTCTCCTCTCACCCCTGCTCCGCAAAGACGATATCCATCCTCCTAAATTCACATTTTCTGGCCAGAGTCGGAAAATTCACGGTTTCAGGCGCAGTCGTGAAAAATGTCGCGCGCCTGGGGCGCAATTGTTTCGGTGACATCGATCTCAATGTCTATGCACTCGGACCTCGATCGCTGCGCGAAATCCGCGGCTCCGCGCACGACGAGGAATTATGGTTATGAAATATCGTTTTGCATCAGCTGCGATCTTTCGCACTCCGCGCATCGATTCAACGCGATGTATATATGTAAAAGGAACGAGCGACGGAGGGAAGGTATCGTATTATATGTATATATATATCTACCTATATGCGTATATATATGGTAGTGCACGTATAGTATATACGTATATATAGATATGTATACGTTGTATAGCTCGTAGTCTCCCACCTTTGAAAACATCAAAAGCGCCGACAGCGCACCGATGCGCACCTGCCTCCGTCACGCGCACGCCAACGATCCTCTTGCCCTCCCGCTCTCACTCCCGCATGAAGATTCTCATTACCCCCACTCGCGCTTGCCTCCCCGCCCACCCCCGCCCCACAACCTCTCCGCCCCTCTCTGTCGTATTCCTCGTCGTGCCCCGCGCGACGTGTAGAAGAAGTGCGCGCGCGAGGATCCGCCGCCGTAAGCCGAAGCTCCGTGAAAAGGAACTCGGCGACGATCGTCTCGCGCGCGCGCGCGGTGATGGAAACCCAATGAAATAAGGGAAACTTGCGATCGCGCTCGCGTCGGCGGTCATTCGAGATACGAGAGGGTCAGAAGTGCATTTAATTGCGTGGAAATGCAAACTTAAGAAATAAAAATAAAGTTTGCACTGATTATCTTGTTTTGTTCATTGTTCAATTTGTTGTATAGCATTTTCAACTCCCAACTGTCCATCTGGGGCAAAAAGACGGGAGTCATGCGTTTTACGGCCATCAGCTGATTTGCCAGATTTCTTTGTAGCCAATGTTTATCGAAAACGGTAAAAAATTACTTTACCTAATTTTGTACGTCTATTATATGAAGAGGCCGAACGGTTTTTTTTTGTTTCTTCGTAAATTGAAGTTATAAACTGTTAATTCGCCTAGGTAAATGTATTTTTGCAGACAGCCCGTTTATATATATCCAAATATTACAAGACGGCCGCCGTTGATGCAGTTCTGTAAATCACTTCATAGCGCATATGGCTGAGCGTTTGAATTACCTCGAAAAGGATTAAATAAAAATAATTTTACAAAAATTAAAAAACCCCTGATTAAAATTCATTATTTCATTGTTTTTTATCTACATCATTTTGATGTGATCACGATTTTTACGATGACTTTTAAGGTGAAAGAAATTGAAGATAAGGGATACAAAATTGCCATTTTTTCTTGTCAAATCATTGCTAAAATAAGTTTTATAGTAGTGATGTGTTTTTTTTTTGTTTTATTTACAGATGCTAGGATAAATAGGTAAGAAATAGGGAGTTGAAAGCAGCGAAAGGTGCTCATCCTCCAGCCTCACCTGCGGTGGCCGCGTGCGTACCTAAAAATCGTTTATTCAAGCGCGCCCGGCTCGCGCAGTAAGTACAACCGAGCGCTCTCGCGACTCCGATAAACGAATTTTAAATGTAGCCTCTCGGTCATATCCCCCTCGGCTCGCGCCGCGGGTGTTTTACGCTCTTCGTGTTTTCTCGCTCGCGCCGCCGCCGCCGTCGTCGTCGTCGTCGTCGTCGTCGTTGCGCCGCAAACGACCAAACGCGCGCGCGCGGCGGCCGCAAACGGCCCGAAATAAAGCGAGAGCGCGCGCAACCTTCTCGAAATACTTTACACGCGTGTAAGGCGAACGAACGTCATTAACAGCGGTGTACACAATATGTACGCCGGCGTGTAACGTACATAATACTTTTTAACGACGTCGCATTTGGATAAATTTAATTGCGTCGCGAAACTCGTCGCGTTATGAAAAAAAAAAACGATCTTTTTTTCTTGCTTCGCGTCCTCGCTCTGTCGTCCGGTTATCGGATTATTGCGCACTTGTCCGCGTTATCCGCAAGGGCTGCCCCGACCCCGCCGAGTATTACTTCCGCGACGATGAGGACCAGGGTTTATGGAACGGTGATTCGAGCGCACGGGACACCGAAATATGTATACGTTCAAACAATCACCGATAAGTTGCAAAAAAGATTTGGAATTTAAACAAATATTTATTCGATTGTTCTTGATACTAAATTGATTTGAAACTGGGAGATGTAAAAATGACCACAACTCCATAGTAAAATATACATTCAATCATCAATATTATGAGAACAATTTGCATTATCTTTTTGTATTAGCACTAAATTAATTTTCAACAACGAAAAATTGCCAGAAAGACAAATAAAAATCGTGTTACCAAAAATACGAAAAGTGTGTACTTTGTAGACAAATTGAAGGACCCGCGGGAAAGAGAGGAAAAAAAAGAACGAGAAGCCCCCGTCAGATTCCAGGCTTATCCGAGCGCGTTTGATATGCCTACGGGGTCGAAAACGGCTTATAAACAAACGCTAAAGGAGCGAAAGCGGCCCGGGGAATAAGGAGGATAAGCGAGAAGACGGAGAGATGAAGACCGTCGCGGGTCGGGGGGAGGAGCGGAGGGGGCCGAGCGAGAGAGGCGCGAGTAGGTGGGAGAGCGAGAGAATAATCAACGTGGAGATTGAGGAAGAGAGTGAAAAAGATACGTCGAGGATCCGTGGAAGGGATGAAAGGCGCCGACTGCCCTCTGGCCTCCCCACTCTCTTAACCTACTACACTACACCTGGTGATGCCTTACGCGGGCCGTCGCTCTTTACAATATCAACGTCTCTGCGTATATATATATCCGACTCCTTCCCCCACCCCTCGCCCTTCCCGCCCCTCGCGCTTATCTCTCTTTCCACAGCTTTCTTTATCTGTCGTCCTCGTCCTCCCCCCCCCCCCCTCCACCCCCTACTCCGCCACCTCCTCTTTCCTCCTAACATCGTCGGCATATAATGAAATCAACGCTATCGCGCCACGTAATGCAATCAACGCGACTTTCGTCCTTCTTCCCTCCCCCCCCCCCCCCCCCCCACCCGCCCTGTCCACTAACCTCCGCTCTCCTTTTTATTCCGTTTCATCTCCTTCGTTGAGGCAGATCCTCGCGCACAAAGTGGACACGCCCGGACGCTCCTGCTAATGTCCGGGTCTCAGTTATAGTAAAAAACATCTATACGCAGAAAAAAAACAGCAAGGATTGATACTGATCGTAGGAAAAAAAAGTTGCCTTAAAAATAGAATAGTAAAAAAAATAGAAGTGTAAAAAAATATATACGCAGAAAAAAACACAGCCAAAATTGATACTGATCCTAGGAAAAAAAAGTTGCCGCAAAAATAGAATAGTAAAAAAAATAGAAGTGTAAAAAATATATATACGCAGAAAAAAATACAGCCAAGATTGATACATCGCGTAGAAAAAAAAAATGGCCGTAAAAATAGTATAGTAAAAAAATAGAAGTGTAAAAAAATATATACGCAGAAAAAAATACAGCCAAGATTGATACTGCGCGTAGGAAAAAAAAATGGCCGTAAAGATAGAACAGACGACGACAAAAGAAATGTGTATGAAGAGAGAAACGGTGATACGCGATCTCGAAGTCGGAGACGCCCGCGCGCGCTCTCCTTAGGAATCCCATTCGGCAGGAAGATTAATGAACGGTCGGATATGTTGCATCTATTAGGAAGAGGTAAGATGATACGAGGGAGAAGGGGGAGTCGCTGTGTGTCCGCTGCCGCGTGCGGTCGTCTCCCGCGCGCGCGGCGTTTTTCGAGCTGTGCTGCCGGGTCAGCAGGATCGATTGCGTGTTTAGGAGAATGCACGATAAATAATTAAGGCCCCAGGCGACTATGATCGGTTGAGTGATACGCCGGCGCGTGGAGAACGCCCGGTAATGGTGGCGTCGTGCGGTGCGCGCGCGCGCGCGTCCCGCGCGACCCGACGCGCGGCGGACAGACCAGAAACGACTTTCGGAGAAAATTATTTTATCTACGTCCGTCGATCTGTCCCCGTTTCGTCTCTCAGTGACGAAGTTGCGCGCCTCACTGCCGCGCCAATACGCCTCCTCGGAATCCATCGTGCTACGGATGTAGAGATGCGAGGTTTTGTGACGGTCATTTGACCGTCAAATCCTCTATTAAAAAGTCCGTAATTCGCGCCAACGTGACCATTGTTGTCAATATAACTCGGCCTCCGATTGGTCGTCATAAAACAACGGCATTTCGATGTTTAATATCGCGAAATTTGGCAGTTTGTCAGAGAAAAATGCAGTTTTTTGCGTTTTTCTCTACAAATTTTCGATTTTTCAAATCAACACCTGTGATTTTTGGAATCAGCGGAAAATTTGCCGTCGGATAGGGTTCTTAAACTTTGCGAAATCTATTTTTATTTGCGAAAAAAAACGCAAGGAAAAAAACGCAAAAAATACCCCTTCTAAAAAATTGCGATTTTCGAGGGTCAACTTGAAAAATCTGCAAAAAATTGAAAAAATCGAGATATTGCGTTCCGCCTGGCGGCATTCTATTCGTTGAAGGGCCTTCTTTCGAATGCAAAAAGAAAATCCCGATTATATCGATCCAAACAAAATTAAACCGATTTTAGTGAAAGGCCAAAATTCGAAAAAAATACAAAATAATTTTTCGCGTTTTTCTCCTCGAATTTTCGATTTTTCGGGCAAATACCAGTGATTTTTTTAAACAGCGGGAAATTTCCCATCGGATAGGGTTTTAAGACTTCGGTAAATCGACATTTTTTTTTCGCCAAAAACCGTTATTTTCCTCCTACGCTGGACAAGCCCTATCCGCGCGCGTGAGCGCGCATCATTGTTCCTAGTGAACGTCTAAATGACGCGTACAAAAATGACCAATTTTTTTGTGTCCGATTATTTAAAAAAAAATGACCGTCATTTCGCATGTCTATTATATTCTACTTCTACTTCTGCATATTCGTGTGTAGTGGGTTACGTGTCGGGTATATACGCACGCCACACTGCACACATAACCTATACCCGCGAATACGCGGGTAGCGTTAGCACACGCGGACGGGGCGAGCGCGGCGCGCCGAGCGGGCGTTATACATTCTGAAAGAAATCGAGACTCTCGATTCGCCTCGTAAACTCGATGTTGAATTAACGCTCCCGGCCGTTCGTCCTGGATTTTATAGTTCCCGGCTCACCGACCCGATTTCATGCGCGCGAGACCAAACGAGCGCCGCGCCGCCGCGCGGCATCATCGCAAGGCGTTCGCGCGCGCGCGCGCGCGAGTGCTTTGCGTGTTAGTCCTCGCCTCTCTTTTCCCTCCTTCACTCTTTCTCCCTTTCCTCCTCGCAATATCGAAATTATTATCGAAGCACTTCGCACTCCCGTCGCGGAAAAAGTCTCGAATCCACTCGCACGGATACTGCGGATTCTGATAAGTTCAAACCAAACGCAACTCCGCGCTGAGAGAGTTTTGTCTTCGAAATACGTTTCGCCGCTCGGTGCGCCACGGCCTCGGCTCAACATCGATTTTACCATTTTGTGAATTTCCATTTTCACGAAATCCACGCGATATAGAAATATCCACGCGGCGCGGTGCCGTTTTAAAAACATCAAAATAACATCCGCACGAAATCCTGAGTCCAAGACTTACGCGAGCGCAGCGTACACTGTTAAAAATCCGGTGTTAAAAACAACACCAAAGACGGTGTCTATATAGGTCCACACCAATTAATGAGCGGCGTTAAGGAAGTCTGAAATACTGACTTTCACCTCAAAAGGTCAGAAGTACCGTTTTTCGCGAATTATCAACGGATCGAAATGAAAATTGAAATACAGACGCCAGTAATGTGAATCTCGTTAATGAATTAGTCAGAATTTCGGTTTTCGAAAAAAAATATATATATACCCATCAATCAATCAATCAATCCCCGGTCAATTACCCGGTACAGGAATCTGTAATGAAAAAATCGATTTTTTTCTTTAATTTTTCGATAAAAACTGAGAAAAGCGACTAATTCATTCACGAGATAATAAAAATAATCACACATGATACTTGCATTCATGCCTTTAAAGCGAAAAGAGTTACAATGTTTCGTCGGTAACACAGGAAAAATTCAACGAAACGACTGGTGTTAATTTTATACCGTAAAAAGTGTTACTGTTAACACTGTAATAGTAACACTAAGTAAAAGTCCACACGAGCAGCGTTTGACACCGTAGATTTTTAACAGCGTGCGGATCTGCTGGAAAAATGTATTCCCGTTGAAAAAAACCACGAGCGAAAAATCGGCTCGAGAAGAAAGCTGCACCGAGAGGCCGCATCGCCGCGGCGCGTTGTTGTCCCGCGCGACGCGGATCGCCGCCGCGTGTGTTGTCCTTAACCGCGCGACACAGCCGCACGAGAGAATCGACAGCGACCACGTGCGGAATACATTTGGCGTCGCGTCCCGCGTCGTCGTCGCGCGCGGTGCGTGTCCACCGTGAAAAGAGGCTCCAAAGTTGAATGTAAACGCGCGTGCGCGGGGTATAAGTAATTAGTACAAATACGTAAAAAGGCGACGCGCGTCTGACCGGCCGGGGCGCCGCGTATGTACCGACCGAGTAATTCGTTGCGCGGCGGATAAGTACGCGGCGCGCGTGCGCGCGTGCGCGGGCTGAGCGTGTGTCGTGTGTGTATATACACGCGAGAATCGGGTTTGCGCGATACGCGCGGAGTATTTCTAACCTATACAGTGACATTAGAGCTGTCTGTGTATACTCGCGCGAGTGTAAAAGGACCCGACGCCGCGCGAGTCCGCCGCGGCTGTGGCTCGCGCGCGCGCGTCGGTAAACCCCTTTAGCGGCGGCGCGGTCTCTCTTTCAGCCGGCGAAGAGAATGAGAGGGGGGGAGAGAGAGAGAGAGAGAGAATCGGCAGATCTTGGCAAAGGTGCCGATACAAAAAAGGCCGCGCGCGAGCGAAGCTTTATTTTCTCGAATCGATGGGTGCCCCGCGGACAAGTTCCTTAGAAGCGAGCAGCATGGCACGGCGCACGCAATATGTGTATATATATGTATATATTGAGTGTGTATATACGTATGCGTGATTGTGTGTACGGCACATGCCGGGGTGGATATGTGTGTATACATGGACGAGCCGTAAGAAAACCTCGGTGTGTATCGTTGTGTAGAACGTATGGTAGTACCGGACGCGAGCCCGAGCCGCTAATGATCATCGCGGTGTACCGTAACGCGAAGAGCGCAGCGCCGGGCACGAGCGCCGCTTCTCCCGAAGGATAATACTTCGCGTACATATAAGTAAGAGACACGTTTGTGTCTGCACGTAGGTGTGGACGCGCGCGCGTGTTTTCAGTGTGCATAATACGGGCCGCGCCTGACGCGAAACGCGATATTAACGAAACAAAAAAAAAACGTGTTTCCGACATTTTTGTATTTATTTTGCGAGAGTAAAGTGGGAGAGGGAAAGAGAAAAGGGACTTTGAAATTTTTGTCTCGGGAAAATGCCCGTGACTCCGGCAACTCGGTGAAACCGTGGCGCCATCTGTCAGCCGTTGCCAAATTAAGGATAATTTTTCTCGTTTCTTGTCTTCCGAATTAGGGATCCAGCTTTTCCGGGGCATCGATCGATCTTCCTCGATCTCAATTCGAACGCTCAATGGTAAAATAAAGAGGATCTCACAAAAATGACTTCACAAGACCGTCAAATAACGATCATTTTTTGGTCTTTTAACCAATTAAAAAAAATTACCGTCATTTCGCATCTCTCAACATAACGCGAGAATCGCTCGAGTGTGTATAGCGAGAGATACCGCAAAATCCGCTCGTCTTCTCCTTCGTCCATATCGTCGCGATGAAAATTGCGAACTAACAGATAAACGCAGAAGCTCTGCTCTTTTTTTTTCTCAAACAATAGCAGACACGTCCAGAACAAAAAAAAACTGCGGGCTGCGGGCAATCAATTAGACGCGAGACTTCTCTCCCCTCCTTCTTCCCCCGCCCTGGACAAATTTGTCGTCAAATGGCACTTTTTTGTCGGGCGGCGGCGGATCCTCGCCTCCGGCGAAGAGGCGAGCGCGTCTCGCGGCTGTGTAAATCAATTATAATTCGTGAAACGGCCGCTCATAATCAAAGGATCAAAACCTCGAATCACCGCGCCGCGCGAAGCTTTCACGCACGTATAATAACTGCCTGTCCCGGGCTCCTCCGTGTAACACCGCGAAAATTCTTCGTTCTCCCGGCGACACACGAACTCCGACCGCGCGCAGGCAGAGGTCGTGTCGCGCGAGCACCCGGCACCTGCGAGTTAACGGGCCCTAATGAAGATTAATGATATCAGGCGTGTTGCGCTCTGCGTGGCCCGGGATCCGAGGTTACGGTAGCGACTCGTCACAGCCGTGAGTCGCGCGGTGCACGATGCGGACGCGAGAGGGCGATCCTCGCTGTTGTGCTTCGGGGAAGCCATCGAGCTAACCTAACCTAAAAGGAAAGAGAACCTTTGCGCATATAAGCGAAGCTACGGTGTCTCGTTGTCATTATACGTGTATCAGTACTGCTCGACGGAAACCCAGATCTTCTTTCTAGTAGAGCAGACGGCGTGGTATATATACAGGGTGTCCCAAAAGTTTTGAAGTTCCGGCTGCTTAACCCTGATGTTCGCTTAAGGGATGATATACACCTAGGAGCCGGAAAAAAAGTCATTTTTATGAATTTTTTTAAGGAAAACTATTTGAAATTTCGGTTTGCAGTCTCAATTATCTAAAAGTATATACATTCGAAAATATGTTTAATTTTTTCTATTAAATAATATCAAAAGTATACAAGGATATGGTATGATCCTTGGACCGTCGTACAAAAATCTGCGTCTGCGGTTCCCACTGGCATTTCTTAAAAAATAATCGAAAAAAACAAAAAACACCAAAAAGATTATTAAATTAGATCCTATAATCTAGTACTTGTCATAGCCGATTTAAAAAAATATCGATTTATGACAAAATGGCGGACGTTTGAACATAAATCGTGATTTTTGGGCCAAAAATTAGTTATTAATTTTCCTATAAAACAAAAAGTAAGTAACGGAAAAAAAAATTTGATGACAAATTCTAGATAACGGTGTATAAAATAACCACAAAAAACCTCAAGGCAATCGGTTCATTGGTTTTCGAGAAATTTTGGGTACCAGTTTATTTTACGACGCTCCGTACACGACTAAAGTACTCCGTAAATTTGCAACTTTTTGAAATGCAAAAAATTGAACACATTCTTGAAAAAGAATATTTTTAACTAGAAAAAAACTCCGATCCGATAGTTCCAATAGTTTCCCTGAAAAAAATTCTCGAAAATTATGTTTTTTTTTTTCGTTTTCAGGTGTATATCTCCCCTCAACCCTAGATATGAACAGGGCTAAGTGAACAGGGTTAAGCATCCAGAAGTTCATAACTATTGGCCCTGTTAACCTTATTCTGTTAACTCTGCATATGAACAGGAGTAAGCGAACAGGGTCAAGCAACCGGAACTTCATATCTTTTGGGACACCCTGTATATACGCTGTACTATAGGTATATAGTCGCGGATGCGGAGCTCGACGCACGAAGGGCCCGGCCGGGTCGTGGCGAATCGGCCGAGAGCCGTACGGCCCTCGCTCATTGTCCGCCGCTCGGGTCCCCACTAGTTTCTCGTTTCGGGCCCCGCGTCGTCCCGGTGCGGGCCCGCTGTCGCATCGTGCGCGCGACGAAGTGGGACGCGCTACGCGAGAGATCGACTTGCGACAAGTCCACCTGCGAGCTGCTACTGCTTTGCTGCTCTGCTCTGCTCCTCGTGCAGCGCCGTGACGGCGGCGGCGGCTCGAAATCTCTGCCTCTCCTCTCTTTTGTCGGCGCCGCCGCTCGAACGTTCGACCGCCCATCTCCTCCCCACTCCATCTCGTACTTTCGGTGCTTTGATCTTCGGTGATATGTCCACAGATTCGTCGGCCCGAAGACGACAGCGTCGCGCGCGCGCAAGGGCCTCGATATTCCGGAGGGAGGATATCACGGGGATATGCGGGATACGTATAACGCGCGAGCGAGACGAACTCGCTGACTGTGTTATTTTTTTCTCTCTCTCTCTCTCTCTCTCTCTCGCGCGCGCGTGTTTTCCGACGCCGCGTCGGGTCGTGGTACAAATGCCGACCTTAACCCCACACAATGCGGGAAACCATGGACGATACACGGAATCGCTTTTCTTATGGAGAGAAGGATCTAGCAAAAATTACCAAGGCGAATGGTACGCCAGCGCCACCACCGACGATATGCGAAAAATTCACAGGCGCCATAGAACTGTTGACTCGACCATTATAGTGATTTTGCTGGGACTTGTCAGGAAGTTAGGACTTGCCAATTTCGACAATTCTTATTATAGTTCTTATTCCCATTCATAATAATCAATCGTATTTTCATTCCAATAATAGAATATAGATATTAATACCAACACACATAGATATATTCGTCACACGAAGTAATTATATTGAAAGAACAGCACGGACCAAACATTCAAACGTCACACAGAAAATGTCACAATGAAAATGAAAAATTACCAATCTTCCAGCAAAAACTGTTTAATCATCTAGCTAAAAATATCACAGCGTAAATTACCAGTAGGCCTAGTAAAATTTATCAAGCTTTACGATCAAATTTGGTAGACTGGCGTGGTAATCACCCAGTACTAGAATTTTCTAGCAATTTTTACCGGACCTACCGCAGTTTTTACTAGATCCTTCTATTCGTGTAGTTCGGGGGAATGAAAATAATCGTATAGGGCGAGATTGAAGCGAAACGAGAAGATTATTCCGCCAGCACGCTTCTACGTTTTCACCGGAGCTGCACGAGTTGGTGTTGAGAAATTCTCTGCTGGTGGGTTTACGCGAAAGTCAGCGAATTCCGGGAACTTCTGAATACAGAAGCGCTTATTTGCGGAATGTTTTTCATTGCAAATTACTTATTTTACGAAATTCATTTGATATTTTCACAGCAAATCGATGACGATAAAAAATAAAGAATAAAATGTTACCACATACTTTGCACTGTAAGTTAGTTATTCTTGTTCAATTTTTGAATTTTCTGTTCTCCAAGCCTATCGATATGTATCATCGGTGGATGCGGAATACAGAAGCGCTTTTAGGCAGTGTTAAAGGGCGACGAAAGTTTTCCTAGAGACCAGGCTCGTTCGGGCCGTCCCTCTTCTTCCATTTTTTCCACTGCCCCTTTTTTCTTTTCCTTCTTCTTTTTCTCCTCCTTCTTCGTCTTCGCGTACACAGGGTCCCTCGGCTCTTAGGCTGCGGTGCAGGACCCCACCCCGAACTCTCAGCTCGCACTTGGCTCAAGCTCCCGGCCACCTTATTCCGCCTCTGGCAGCGGCGGCGGCGTCGGCAGCAGCAGCAACAGCAGCAGGCACCACCTTCCTTCGCTGAGCCCCCGGGCTAACGTTTAACAGCCGTATAATCACCAACCTCCTGCTCCTGCTGAGCTCTGCTGCCTCCGCGACCTGCCGCCAACTCGACTTGTCCTCTTCCTCGAGCCACCCTCGCTGTATACTGCACTGCAAATTCGCTCTACAGTCTCTTCGACATTCGGAAGCGCATATTTATTCCCGTCCTGTAAAAAAGAAATTATAATCACTCACTCGTTTCCAGCTCTTTGTTTATGTAATTAAATCCACAAAACAAAATTTCCGATACTGTGGAAAATTTATCGTAAACCACACGAATCTGGAGATAATTTTTGTTTTTTTTTTTTGTTTTGCACGGTTAAAAATATTTCGCATGAATTTCCATTACTGGTACAGGAAGCCTGTTTACATAAACTGGTATATTAAATTTTATACGTAAATGGAATGCAAAATTACAGTATTTTCTACCGAATCCTATGAAAATTTGGAAATTTAATATAAAAGATAAGGAACTGAATATACATTTTTTAATTTTACCACACACGCGTACTAAATTTAATATATCAGCTGGTGAATAACATTTTTCTGTAACGTAAACTCAGAAACATTTGTAACAGTGTAGAATACGTCAGTTTGTCAACGGATCCACTTCGGTCGGTCTTAGTGTATTATTTCTTTGCGAATTAAACAAATTTGATCAGTAAGAATGATTCGACGAATAACCTAATAATTGTGAAAATAAAAATAAGAATTGCAATTTCACCCGTGAAATTTTGCAAATCACTGAAATACCGTTATCTGTATAATTTCCAAATGACTTGACGAAAAGTTCATAGAAAAGTTGAAAAAAGAACATTAAATTCGCCAAACGCAGGATTCCCAGGGGCTTCTCACGATTTCAAACGCGCACGCTCGTTGCACGTAAAATGTAAGCAATAAAGGCCGCGAGCTCCACCTCCCCCCCGAGAGTGCCGCGGCCGAGCTCTCTAACCAGCGGTAACCGCATCCACGAAGTGCCCGACGTGCGGCACAACAGCGGCGCGAAAAAAAAAAGTGGGATAGAGAAGAGAAGAGCAAACCCTCGGGACAAAACGCGGGTTCTCGGTGGGGGTGTCCCTCCCTCCCTGCCTACCGCCGTCTCGTTGCACACCTTCCTCGCTAGTGGCTCACAGAGCCACCGCCGCCGACACTCGAGGATCACGCGGCTGCTGGTTACTTCATGCCGGTTGACCAGGTACGATTGTCAGTCAGCGCTGAACGTCTCGACCGGCGAGAGCGCAGCGCTCGCAACGAATCCGAGACACAGTCGAGGACTTTGACATTTTTTTCTACGCAAAACAACATCAACCGTTCGGTCAAATAAAATTTTATATTAATATTAATTCAAATATTAATATAATTGACAAAAAACATCAACCGTTCGTTCAAATAAAATGTTATATTAATATTAATTCAAATATTAATATATTTGTAAAAAAAAAAACACAATAAATCGAGTGAATAAAAAAATGCAAAATATAACAAATTCAAAACATCGCACGGTGAGAGTTTGTTGACGTACAAACCGGAAGTCGAGGGAGGGGGCTTTTGATTCACCGCGCGCAAGGTGTAGATCGAAGCAGCACAAGAAGAAGAAGCTGAAGACGAAGACGAAGAGGAGGAAAAAAGAAGAGAAGAAGTGTGGCGAGAGAGGGAGAGAGAGAGAGAGAAGTGAGTGAGAGAGAGAAAGTGCAAGGAGCGAAAGAGAAGGAAGACGAAATCTGCCGCGGGCCGCGAGGGGACGAGGAAAGAGAGCTAAAGAGAAGCGACCGCGAGCCGCGATCGGGACGGTGAAGCGCCCGGAGCCCGCCGCCTGCTATACGTATAAACCGGCAGTGTGGTGCGCGCTGTCGTGCAGGACGCACGAGTCTGCCCAAGAGACGTTGGCCGCCTCTCGTTCTCGACTCTCCACGCGCCTCTCCGTCCACGTGACCGCCGATATCGTCGATTCGACGACGACAACAACAACGGACAAATCTGCAGCGCGGAAAAAAAAATAACGAAAACTTTCGTCGGGATAATCGAGAACGACTATGAGTGAGCCGACGAATCGGGCGGTCGATCGCGCCGCTTCGCGATAACAACACCGAGTTTTTTCCCACCTCGTGCGATCTGTCTTCTTTTTACTTCCTCGAGACGGAAATAACGAAGCGATACGATGACAACGGACTGTGTGCGATTGGTTAATCGAGTGATCTGAATCTTGCCTGGTTTTTCTTTGCGTTTTCGTTGGTTGTAACGAACGAAAACACCGAAGTGAGGAGCAAGGAGGGGGACGGACGGAGAGAGATACACGAGGACCAACCGGAAGTGCCGATTCCGCAAATATGAGGATCGAGTTGCAGGTATTTATCATTGAGTTGTTTTTTTTTTCGACACATGCGAGGATCGAGTTTGTGTCAAAATATCGTTGATCTTCTGGTCTCTTTGTCTATGGTAAAGTTTAAGACACTATAAAGAATCTAAACCCTGTTTAAATTCTTTACAGTCGCCAGATTAATCACGGAGAAAAAAAAATACTTAAAATTTAATGTACATGTACTGGAAGTTTTCATTCATAAATTGATATATTAAATTTACTATATAAGTGCGAGGTATAATTTATTTTTGGTACAGTAATTTTTATCATTTGCTTTAATTGTACTGTAAAAGTAATTTAATTTTTTAATTTACTGCAATTTCGTTGCAAAGGTACCTTAATTTAATATCACAATTGTACATTAAATTTAATAGGCGAGGTTTATGGATTCAAACTTCCAGTCTTTTCTGATAGTGATTGTTTCAAACGATTTCAAGAATTTTTCTCGTGTTGTGTCAAAAGTGTCGCGGAATGTGGAAAACTCGCGCGTTTGTTGAAATCGCGTTTTCACCGGAAGGGGACGGTGAGAGGGGTCGACGGGTTGTCCGGTTTATTTATGCACAATTCCGCGAGAGCCTTTGACGGACACGGCGAAATGAGAGATTTCTCAAAAGCTTCCACTTTGGCTCTCAGTCGCCGCGTGCGCTGCGCTCCGGCTCGCGCGCACGGATAACGCTGCCGGCCGCGCCGGGTCTCTTCTGGCGTCTTTGTCCCTCGTAAAATTTAAGACACTTTGTCACTCTTCGGGCATTTCTAGTATTTTTTATCTGACTATTTTTCAATTTATTTATCATCCATTTCATTTCCCCGAAGTTCTCGTTGGATCCAACACGTGAACACACTGAGAAAAATGAGTAGTTGCGATTACCAATCATCGGTGCGACCTACCAAAATATTGGTTGCAGTTACTAAAATATTGGTAGCTCCGACCAACGGTTGGTAATCTCAACTATTAATTTTTTCCAGTGCACGTTCCAAGCTTTAACTAAAATGGCACTTCTTTGTTTACATTCTTTACAGTCGTCGGATTAATTCTGTCAAACGGTTTCAAGAATTTCCCTGGCGTTCTGTCAAAAGTGTCGCGAAATGGTGAAAACTCGCGCCTATTTTCACCGGAAGGGAAACGCGAGAGAGAGGTTGGCCGTGTTTTCCGGTTTATTTATACACAATTCCGCGAGAGCCTTTGACGGACACGGCGAAACGAGAGAGATTTCTCAAAAGCTTCCACTTTGGCTTTTAGTAGTCGCGCGCGCGCGCGCACTGCGCTCCGGCTCGCGTGCACGGATATCGCTGCCACGGCCGCGCCGGGCCGCTTTGGTTGCCCGCGCGCCCGCGTCATTCCGCATACTCGGGGGATTCTCACACGTCACGGGAGGCCGACGAAACGACGAAAACCGAAAGCCTTTGAACTCGCGCCCGACTCTTCGGGTCCAAACGCTCGGCTAAACGCCCGGGGAGTCGAGGAGCCCGCGCGCTTAACGTTTGAACTCCCCCGGGAGCCGCGCGCGCGCGCGGCTACCGCTTTGGCGCACTCTACCTCCCCCTCCTGACTCACCTTTGAACCCTTTTAATCCCTTTACTCGGAAGCGGCGCGCACGCTTCGCGCGCGCGCGTCAAAACCAATTTCGCGCCGACGCGCGTGCCACTGTCGCTTTGCTTTTTTTTCTTCTTCCTCTTCTTCTTTTTAATTCTGTTTAACGCAAAACATGCGCGAGGCTGCGACTGAGACTGAGCGGGGAGGAAAAAAAAGGAAGTTGCTGCGCGGTGTTTACTAAGATTTAGCTGCGAGTGCATCAGATTTATCGAGGGGCGACTGTACACGGGTCATTCCGATTCACAATCGGATTAACTTGGTTTAAATTATTTTGTTTCAAATTATTATTGAAACTGAATATATTACTGAATAATATATTGTTATAAATTATTTTTTGTTTCAAAATGTTCACAAGAAATATCATTAGAGGGATTAATAAATAATGTTGTACCGACAATTATTTTCTTTTTCGACAAACATCTACGTAACAAGTGTTTTTCTAACTACGGAAAAAAAACAACAACAATTGATCGTCAATTCCAAAAACTCGCGAGCATCGATTCGTTCGTGACATTGATCAATCGGCTTGTACCGTTAACAGTATCGAAGACAAAAAGTTTGTTATTACTCGAAGGAAATGATTTTTTTTCAACATTATCTCAAGAAATATCATTAGAATATCATTAATAAATAATGTACCCACAATTTTTTTCTTCCAGTATCGAAGACAAAAAGTTTGTTATTACTCAAAAGAAATTATTTTTTATTTCAACATTTTCTCAAGAAATATCATTAGAATATCATCAATAAGTAATGCTACAATTTTTTTCTTCCCCGAGAAACATCTACGTAACAAGTGTTTTTCTCAGCACGCAAAAGACAACAAACAACAATCGATCGTCAATTCCGAGAACTCACGAGAATCGATTCGTTCGCGACATTACTCAATCGCCTTGTACCGTTAACAGTATCGAAGACAAAAACTTTGTTATCGCTCGAAAGACGAGGACAGCGGTGTGTCCGAGCGGTTATGAGAAAGTGTTTTCCGAGAATGCGATCGAGCGAGCGCAACCCCGCGGACGACGAACGACAGCGATCGCGAGGTGGTGTATGTACCTCTCTCTCTCTCTCTCTCTCTGTCGAATCGTTGAAAAGTCGTCGGTGCCGTGTGGCCGGGATCTGTCTAGGACAACCGAGAGGGATAGAGGCGAGAGCGCCACTAGTGCCGGACGCTTCTGCCGCTGCTCTGTTGTTGCTGTTGCCGTTGCTATTGGTGCGCGCGCGCGCGCGCGCGAGCGAGCGAGCGAGCGCGCTTCGGGGGGCGGCGAGCAATTAGCGACACAGCGGCGAGATCAGAGGCCAAGGGCGGGGTGGGAGGCAGCCTAATTACACACGGTACCGGCCGACTTCAAAAGAGCCGCTCGGCGAGAGCGCGCTCACAGCTCCTCCGTACTCTCTACGCGCTGTGCCTATCTCTCTTCGCGTTTTCTCTCGCTCTCGCTCGCGGAGCGCCGAGAGCAGCTCTACGGCTACCTACGACGCGCGCGCTGCGCGTTCATCCCCTCCGAGCGGTGAGGGGGAGCTACTCGCGCCGACACCGGACGAAAACAACGCTGCTTTACCTTCCGGTGCGCGTTATTTTTTTCTTCTCCTCCTTTAAAAAAAAATTATAATCACTCACTCGTGATGTAACCCCAGCTCGTTGTTTATGAAATTAAATCCAACAAAAATATAACATTTCCGATACTGTGGGAAATTTATCGTAAATCCACGAACTAGGAGATAATTTTTTTTATTCTAGAATACGTCAGATTGCCGACTTGACGGATTCGTTTCGGTCGTTCGTAGTGTAACAATTATTTCCTTGCAAAGGAAAAACAAGTTGCACCCTGGACTATTAAAATAATTCGATGAATGATCTAAAAACAGTGAAAATAAAAATAACAATTGCAATTTCGACCGCGAGATTTCGCAAATCACGAAAATACTGCTCTCCGCGTAATTTCCACCTGTAACTGGTCCACCGTCAACATTTTCGCAAACAATTCGAAAGTATTGTTTTTTTTATATAAAAGCGCATGATAAACAAATCGTTCTGCTTAACCGCTCATTCACTGGTGACTTTAGCCTATACTTTTTTCCACGCAACATTAGAATCCAACAAAGTGACTAATTGACCCTCAAATTTGTGTAAAAAAAAAACACCTCGAAGTCGCAAAAGTCGCCCGCCGGTTGCGCGCTCGTGGCGCAATTCGTCACTCGCGCGCGCGCGACGGATAAAAACGCGCGAGGAGGACCGCGCCCTATATAGAACACAGGAGTTCCCGGGACATTGTGAACACGTGGACGGGCACGCGTCAGCCGCGAACCGACGAAAACCAGTTCCGGATGACGCTCCGACGCCGCGTAGGGTGGGTGTGTGCGGCGACGGGCGTGCTCCCCGGGTTGCGGAGTCCCTCTGCGGCCGCTCCGGAGCAGCACCGTATACTTACCGCGCGCTCACGCTATATCTATATACGTTCTGCACATATACAACGGGGCTGCTACTGCTATATAGGCTCTCGGGCATTGCGGGGGCAGAGAGACTCGAGTCGCGGAGGCGTGCGGACCGTTTTCACGATGCGCGATGCACACACCGCGCACCGCGCGCGAGTCCCGCGAGAGACCCCGCAGCGAGTCATCAGTCAAGTCGCTTTGACGCTGGCCACGGAGAGAGATAGAGAGAGAGCCACGAGCAGCCGGCAGCGGCGCGGCGAGCGCAACGCGGCCGAGACCGAAGGTGAGGCAGCAGCAGCAGCAGCAGCGGCAGCAGCAGCAGCGACAGCGACAGCAGCGCTGCACGCGGGCCGGAGAGAGAAGGAGAACGAGAGCGAAAGAGAGAGAGAAAAAGGCCTTTTACCGATCTGGCTGGTCTGCGGGGACGCGGCGCGCGCGGTGAGATCAAAAGCGCCTCGCGCTCTGTGCACCGGCTCGCGCGCCGCGCGAGCGGCCACTCCACCCGTGTGTATATACCCCGAACTCTCCGTCGACGGCCGCTGCCGCCGACGCTGCAGCGCGGCAGCCAGTGTGTTGCGCTGGTTACGGCGTGGCGCGAGCGTCCCCAGAAAACGACCAGCGCCGCGCAGGTTCAGAGGGTACGCGCGCGCCTATATAAAAATATATCGACTGAGCCCCGATACACCTGCACCTAATGGGATCCTGTATTCAAAAGTGTATGAGCAACCATTGTTGTCAATATAACTCGGCCTGTGATTGGTCGTGGACCGTCAAGATCGGCCGTTCGTTGTTTAACAGCGCGAGATTTGACAGTTTGTCGTAATGAGCGCTGCAGCACTGTTTAACCTACGGTGACCTTGACTTGAGCGGTTTATGGCCCGGCGGCCAGATCTACGATTTCTGACAAACTGTTCGACCAAAATTTGCGACGGTATTGCGACGGTCCAAAAGTTACCAATACATCTATGTAATTGCGAAATGACGGTCTTATATTTTTTGGTCACAAATTTGGTCACAATTTTTTTACGTTGAATTTAGATATGTAAGTCAATATTGAAGCTAAACATTGAATATCGTGACTTTTTACGTAGATCAGCTGATACATAACATTACCGATCATTTAGACAACTTTGTGTGTAGCGCTTTTTGGCCTTTAAAGGGCGATAGCAGTAGATATACCGGTTGCTGTGTTATTCGAAGAGAGGGGAAAGAGCGAACAACAGTGAGAGAGACACTCGGGGCATTGAGGAGTAAATTTAGAGAGGACGACGGAACGGAATCCTAAATAAATATGGCCCTGCGGTACTCGGTCGCGGATTTGTCGAGGTCCCTGAAGGTCGAGAGCGCCTCGGGACACCGCGCGACGGTGTTTACGCCGCGTCCGGGTCCTTAGGAATTCTCCCGCCGGTTGTTGTTTTATCCTACGCACTCTTGCGCGTGTTTTTTCATCAGCGAGACGTATCGACAAAATGTTTTGCTTTTGTTGATCGAAATTCGTGTCGATTGGCGCACCGGACGAATCGTGTTCAAGAGCCATTTGACTGACGTTTTTTTTACTGACATTTGACATTTGTGACTGGCGAAATAATGCAGCTTTATGGGGAAAAAAAATAGTACATTTGATTTATTTGAAATGAAATGGTCAAGTTGTTTGGGCACTATACGATCCACGCATTGCTCTTGTAAGCAATGTATTTGGGTGGCGATTGTGGCGCCACCTGTCAACACGTGACCGGACCCAAAGAAAAAACTCGCCGCACGCTATAAATACCTCGGATATTCAGGTTATTACGGTGAAAATTGAGGTTATGTCTCGTCGACAGATTTTATGTCATTTTTTCGCAGATACGTAATTTTTGTTACATCCTTCTGTCGTCGTCGTCCCTCCCCCCCCCCCCCCCTGCCCCTTCCACTCGTGGTCGAAAAATAAATTACGGTGTCGCCCGCATTTCGCGCAACGCGTTACGAAAAAACGACTGTAGAATGCGCGAATGCGTTGCAAGTCAGACGGTAAATTCGAGGCATAAGCATCGATTTTCAGAAGCCGTTATCGCTTATTCCTCTTCGCGTAAATTACGCGAAGCAACGACTCTCGCACCCAGGGAGCAGAGAGAGAGAGATAGAGAAAGAGAGAGAGAGGGGGGGGGGGGGGGGAGGGAGCGTGCGCGCGGCGCGGAGCCTCATTCGACGAGGCGCAATTACGAATCTCATTATCGACTTGTCTGACTGACCGCGAGTGAGAAAGACAAGAAGACGGCGTAGTCGGAAGAGGAGGAGGAGGAGGAGGACGACGACGACGCGCAAGAGGCCCAAGTGCACGAGGTTCCGACTTCGGCAGCACCGACAGCAGCAGCACCGACAACGCGTGCAACTGAAACATCCACAGAGAGGAACGAGGCAAAAAGAGAGAGACAGAGAGAAAGAGCAAGGAGGGGGCGTGGGGGAGGGGGGGGGGGAGAGGAAGAGAGGGAGCCACGGTGCAACGTCGATCAAGTTCTTTCTCGCGAGTTCTCGCTTCTCTCGTTCACTCGCTCGTTCCGACGTCGTCGTCGTCACCGTCGTCCTTCTTTATCCCCCCCCCCCTCTCCAATGCTTCCCCCACCACCCCCCGTTCTTTCTCCGCGCAACCTTTGAAGTACCCGGCCCCCCCGACTACGGGGCCCCCGCGTGCTCTCCGCGCTTCCGCAAAGCGAGCCAAAGCAGCACTAAAGTCCGCGTGCCGGCTGAGCACGCGTGAAGAATCCTCGAGACGGATTCTCGAAATAAGACCCCGTGAAATAATTGCTTACGCGTCGCCGTCCTCTGCAGCGCCGGGGCCCCGCGCGACGAGCTACCGCGACGCTGCCGCGCGATGCCGCGTTCGGGCTAACTTCCCCGACGCCTCGCGGGATACGCTATACTGTGCAACAACACAACACTGTAAGGCGGCGTCGTCGCGTTTTACTTCGCGGCGCAACCGCAGCGCCACTGCCGCAGCTCTACTAAAGTACCCGGGAATCCTCGCGCTGCGCGAGACGCGCGCACGCGCGGCAAAAAGGCACCACCGACGGCACTTCTAATTTATACACGATATACACAACACGTTGCGCGCGCTGTAAGTCGGTGAAACGTCTCGTGCAGAAAATCTATCGTAGAGTCTAGGGTTGTCGGATTGATGGAAAAAGATCGATTTTTCAGATTGTATCGAATTATGCGAAATGATTCAATGTAGACAATAATTAGCAATAAGAAGATCGATCTACGTTAGATCGATTTTTTTCCTATATGTACCTGGGATGGTTTTTTTTTCTCTGTTTTATCTGTAAAAAGGTTGAATTTCGGTAGTACTTAAAGATAGAAAAAAAAACGCTTCAACCATACACGGAAGGGTTTTTTTTTCTTCTACCTAATAGTTACAGTCACGCAGCAATCTGCTGTCATACAGCCTATAAAAACGGTTTGTATTTTAGCTGAAAATGACATGTTTATAGAAGTTTATGACCACAGTACGTATCTTATGTTACTTTTCACTGAAATATTTGGTGCATTGCACTGTAGGTATTTGTTATTCAGATTAAGGGCTTGAAATTAAATTTAAGTACACCGGATATCGCACTCTCTCCATGGCTCGTAAATAACGAATCAGTCATCGAAGTACATTATCACGAAAGTTGCACGTAGGAAAGGTTAAGGTTAAGGGCTTAAAACTAGAAAAGAGAGAAACGTAAACGGAAGAACACACGTAAATGACGGAACTTTCCACTTTTTTACACAAATTTAAAGAAGTGGATCGATCTGGGACTGAATTTATCAATTCAGTAGATTAATCGGTCCGCAAAGATCGATTAAAAAATCGATTAAATCGAGACGAAAAGATCGATTTTTTTATTAATCGAAAACAAGGCAACCCTGCCACCGACGGCACTTCTGATTTATACACGATATACACAACACGTTGCGCGCGTTGTAAGTCGGTGAAACGCACCCCGTGCAGAAAATCTATCGCGGAGTCCCAAGTAGTAGAACACACTGTATTTGACATTGTTATCCCCTGAATTTCTCTCAGTGTAAACATTTCTGCACGGGGAATGCCAACGGAAATCTCGATTATGACACGACCGGTAATACACGATACGCGTCGCGACGATGCTCGAGCGGGAAAAACATTGCTCGGCGTATCCTGTAATTGGCAGCGAGATACCGGTTTACTAACCTCAGTAGTAACAAGTTCTTTTTTCTCGTGCCTTCAAAATTGTTCGTCAATCTAATTAGAAAACCAAATCAATCGCCAACAGTGGTGCACGCAATTAATCACGGCCAATTGCCCATCCCTCCCTCCGTCCTACAAATCAAATCGATAAAACTAATTAATTTCACCAAAAAAGAGAACGCAAATAAAAATCAGCTCCAGCTATTTTTCTACGTTCGAGCGTTGCGCTGATTTGCGGTAATCCGCGCGCGGCAGCCGTTTTTTTTCTCCAAAGTCTGACGCTCGAAGTAGATTGAACGAAAAAAAAAAAAAAAAAAACCGAATAAAAAGACCGAAAAGAGAAACGACGTAAACAGCCGACGAGAAAACCGAGAAATGAAAGAAAAGAGCGGCAAAAAGTGTGCAGGGAACGAATTCCCAGTGGGACGTGACAAAATGTCCCGGTGGGCAGAAGGCGGAGGAGGAGGAGGAGAAGGAGTGAGAGAGAGGGAAGCGATGGTCGGGCGGGAGGGGGAAGGGATGCGGATGAGTGAAGTTAGCGCGAACGGGGTGTATGGCGGCACATCAAAGGCGCACCTCGGGCGTGAACGAGCGAGCGGGGCACGCGGCTCAAGTAGAGAGCGGAAGACACCGCCACCAATCCTACCGCAAGGCCCAACACCGGGATTCAATATATTTACTCCGATGGACCACTACCACTACCGTCATCGTCATCGCCATCGCCAGCCACCACCACCAGCAGCAGCAGCAGCAGCAGCAGCCACCATCACAACCATCACCACTACCACCATCACTGCGACGACGACCAGCCCGGATCACCAGCAGCACGAGCAGCAGCAGCAGCACCGGCAGCAGAATCAGCCACCACAACAGTCACGCTCACCGGATACCCGATACGCATCGTGACCAACCGACCGAGGCTCCTATCAATCTTCTCCGGGTGAGGGAGGAGGGGGGGAGGGTATATACAGTATATACGCCACGATACAGTATGTACTGTATTGGCATCGACTATCCTGCGTGTACTACTGTAGAGCGCAACGTATTGGTCGCTTCGAGCGGGCTCTATAGCTATCGCATGAATATCGCACGATTCTTCGACGCTGCTGCTGTTGCTGCTGCGACTTGTCTTGCCCTTCCGTCGGCGCCCCGACTGTTGAACTCTCTCTCCGCAGTTAGGTTTGCTTGCTCGTTTTGGAGGTCAATCGAGCGTGGACCAAAGGCTTCGTGTATATATTCTCACCCTCGCGCTTGGGATAACGCGAGGGTGTGTCGAAATTAGAGATGCGAGGTCCATTTTGTGACGGTCATTTGACCGAGAGTGACTGATATCTTTTTTTCGATACAGGGTAAATGCACCAGTAATTGGACAGTCACCTGTGAATGAACAGCAGCTTTTTAAGAGTTTGTGAGCAATCATGACAAGTTAGCTGAACATTAGATTCCTAATTTGTTTTTTTTTAGGTATCTATTATTTTTTTCGCAGAAGCTTATTTTTTATTAAAAGTGCAAATCAGATTGGCCCGTTTATTTACTGGTGATTTTGGATTTTTGGCTCTTAGTATTTTTTTTAATATATCTTGCGATGAAAATACGAGATTTGTTTTGCTGTTTCACATATATTGACAATCTGGTCAACCGTTAACATTTTCGCAAACAATTCGAAAGTATTGCTTTTTAACTGGTAATTTTATCCTAATGACATTTTTGGTAATTAATTGAAATTTGGATACGACGGACAAATGATACAAAAATCGTTACGGACGGAGAATCGAAAAGCCTTATCTCCCATTTAATCTAAATCCTCTTCGTCTATACAGATAAAGAGCACATAACGAAGGTCAGCGTCGCACTTAATACCCGGATTACCGCACAGCCGCAATTACGCATGCAAATGATTTTCATTTTCCCCGCGCTTCATTTAATCGCCGTTTTTAACTCCACTTAATTTCGTAATTAGTTCGGGATGAGGTAAAAGCGGTGGGGAGAGGGGGGGGGGGGGGCATCGGAGGGTTGGCCGGATAGCCGTGAATTAACGAGATAGATCAGTGGTATACACAGAGAGAGCGGAGATACTTTATAGAGTCTAAGACAGAGGAGCCGTCCAATAAATCCGGTCGCGGCTCGGCTCTTCGCGTTCTGGAAGATATCCTTTCGGGTTTTCCTCCTTGAGAGGAGCGGGCGAGGGGCCTCTCCCTCTCTGTCTCTTTCTCTTCCTCTCTCGCAGGTTATTCGCCGGCTCGCTCATGAGCCAAGCGGGAGAAGCCGCCGCTTGGTGAGCATGCCGCGACCGCCGCCACTGCGTCGAGGCAGTCATATTTCAGCCCTTGTTAGGCGGTGGGGCCCCCGTCGCGTTCTGGAAGGGGAGAAAATCTCTTTGACTCGCCGACACCGAGTGGCGCGCGATCCACCGGCGTTCCGTATATCCTATTTTGCCCACCTGCTCCTCCATCGTTTCTCTCTCTCTCTCTCCCTCTCCCTCCCTCCTTTCGCTCCATCTCTCTGCCTCCTTTCGCTCTACCCCCTCCCGCTCCGCTTCCACCTCCTCTTCCTTCTTCCCGTCGTCGTCGTCGTCGCCGTCGATGCTGCCGCCGCCGCTGCTGGCAGCGCACACACGGGACGCCCGCTGATTACAGGGCCTCAAATTTAACGCGAGGAGACTCGAAATAAACTGTAATCAAGAGTTACCGCGCGCCACCGACAATCGACATCTCTTGCCCGCTCCTCCCGCGCGCGCGCTGCTTTCTTCCGTTGCGGATCGGTTGCTCCTTCCTCTATCTTCCTCTCTCTCTCTCTCACTCCGAGTTCTACCGCGCTGCTGGCACTGCGCACGCCCCTGGGCGATAGATTTACGATCGACGAATCCATAGTTGCGTGCGCAGTGCACCGTCGCCGCCACACAGCTGTGCGTAACATCGAGAGCGGCGGGACAACGCGCGGTCGCTGTCGAAAGATCGACCCGCCGGCCGGCTTAGAACCCGCGACAACGACACTCTCGACGCCGTATTTAGACACTCGCGCTGATCGCTCGCACACTCGATTTATCGTGTAGCTTCGACGCGGAGAGACATTCGGATAGTCGCACGATTAAATTTAATTGGCACGCGAAATGTTGTAATCTCGAAGCAGCGATATATATATATTTTTTTTTATCACCGAGACTTTTAGGAGTTCGTCGGGTGTGAATGCAAAATAATTCACAGCAAGTAATGCAAATCACTTTGTTAAGGAGGATGGATACCGTCTTTGCGGGGCCGGGGGCGAGAGGGGAACGCCTATGTGTATTTACGGGAGCTAGTAACGCGGCTTAGTCGACGAATATCCTCCAAAAATGTAAGGTTATGTTTATCATTTTTAGTTGAGTATCCAACCTCCTTAACCAATTAGTCACGGAAAATTCGAGAAAAATGTTTACAAACAGCCGACACGTCGAGAACCCATAATTGTCCATGGCCAACGTCCGCGATTGAGACAAATGGACGTTTTCGACAAAATCCGCCGCGCCGCCTGTTTGTTCTCTGTTCGCTTTTCGCTTGTTTTTCGTTGTCGTCGTCTTCGTCGTCGTCGTCGTCGTCGTCGTCGTCTGTTCGTTCTAACGGTCTATCGCGCAGCACACGCGGTGCGCAGAGAGCGGCAAACGTCTCGACCGAGCGAACGACTCAATCACGAGGATCTCGCGAGGCCCGAAAGGACTCGCGAGCGAGACGAGCGACCTCCGCTCAGTCAGAAAGACGAAGACGGAGAAAGAGCGAGAGAGAGGAGCGTCAACGGAGAGTTTACTTCTCGCAGCGTAGGTCCCGTCGCCCGGGAGATCCCTTGACAAAGGGACCGATCGGTTTCCCCCTTGTCGTCGCTCACGCGCAATCGGCCGAAAGAAAGAAGGAAGAGGAACGTGACGGGGCTCGAAGAAGGCTTCAAACGAGCCGACCGCGCTTGCGCTGCGCTCGCTCGCGCGCGCGCGCGACCTCCCGTTCTCTTTTCCTAGCTCGCTCTCTCCTTCTCCGTCTCTCTCTGTTCCTCTCTGCTCTTCGAACGGACGATCCGCGCGCGATATCCATCCCCCGGCGTCATCGTCGTCATCCTCCTGCTGAAGCCTACGAATGAATTTCCTTATCACCGGTTTCCTACACTCCGTGTGGTTTTACTAATAAGGAATATATATTTACATAAATTTATTTTTTTTTGTAATTTTTACACTGTTACAAATTGAGTGTTATAAACAACACCAAGTCGGTGTCCATATAGGTTCACACCAATCGCGGTGATAATGAGTCTGAATTCTGAGTTAACTGAGTCTGAAATACCGACTTTCACCTCAAAAGGTCAGAAATGCCGTGTTTTTCGCGAATTATTAACGGATCGAAGCGAAAATTGAAATACAGACGCCAGTAATGTGAATCACGTTAATGAATTAGTCAGAATTTTTATTTTCGAAAAAAAAAAAAAAAAAAATTCAGATCAATTACCCAGTCGAGGAATCTGTAATGAAAAAATCGGTTTTTTTCTTTCAATGTTCCGATAAAACCTGAGAAAAGCGACTAATACACACCTGTTATTCGTTTAAATAAACACACCTGTTATTCGTCCGATTATCGGACGGCAAGCCACTCCGTTTTTTTTTTAGCAATGTCTAAATACAAGAAACGTAGCGCTGCGATATTCGTGAGAATCGTAAATCCTGACTTACCTGAATCCTGATCTCTTTCACTCTCTCTGTGAAGGAATTTGGTTCTGTAACCAATGACGGAAATTATGTCTCGACCATGTCCGGCGAGGAGTCACCTCGGAGCCCTAAATCACCGGGCTCATAATCGCGTCGCTCTAACGCGACACGGTTACACTAGCACTGTGCCCTTTCCCGCACTTTTCTCGAGCCCACTTGCATTAACTCCGAAGACGCGCGCGTCGGTCGCACGCGACAGTCTCTCGACCGTCCGCGAGAGGCTTCGGTTTTTCGTCGGGGGGCGCGACGAATCTGAGCTTTCGCGAAGGCACTAAATCATCGTGCGGGGATAGGACGAGAGAAGCGGTCGGAATTGTCGAAAATTCGTCGGTGGGAAAGGTAGGGATGATGACTTACCGACCGAGCGTTGCGGACCGGCTCGTATATACAGTGACCGCTAAGACTATTAGACGCAGTCCCGGCAGCAGGATGTCCGTTCACCCTCGTTGCGCAATCCCGAGCTCTTTATTGTGTCATAAATCATCGGCCGAACCGTGGTAATTTTTCCGACCGTGTTATATTCCCGTCGCTTTTACTCGCCGATCCGCCGAGCGAATTTTCGGTGTTCCAAGTCGTGACGGAACGTAAAAAAACACAGGTCAACTTCACACACGCACAAAACACAACACAGATCTTGGAACACAGGTCTCGAAAGTAGGGTTGCCGTTTTTTTTCGATTAATCGAAAAATCGATCCTTTCGTCTCGATTTAATCGATTTTTTAATCGAGTTTTTCGGACCGATTAATCCACTGAATTGATAAATTCAGTCCCAGATCGATCCACTTCTTTATATTTATGTAAAAAACTGGAAAGTTCTGTCATTCCTTCGGTGTATGATTGAAGCGTTTTTATTTTTCTTTGTTTAAGTCCTACCGAAATTTAACCTTTTTATGTATAAAACAGAGAAAAAAAAACCAGCCCAGGGACATATAGGAAAAAAATTAATCTAACGTAGATCGATCTTCTTGTTTCTAATTATTGTCTAGATTGAATCATTTAGCATAATTCGATACAATTTGAAAAATCGATCTTTGTCCATCAATCCGGCAACCCTGAATTCGACGTGTCGAGCACTCGAAGATCGCGGAGTCGCCGAATAACAGAGTCGAGAATAGCCGTGTCGATCGTGTTCCGACTGCACCGCACTGCCGCTGCGACGCTGTGCCTCACCTTTTCCGTTCGCGCGATTGAGACGACGGACTCGACGTGCGGGGTGGTGATCGATCACTCGCAGCGATCCCAGGGAACGATACACCGTCGCGATTGTATCGATTGTTCCGTCCCGCTGAAATAAACCTGCGTCGACGCGAAAAGGCTTCGGCAAAACTCATCGTCTAACCTTAAAAAAAAAAAACGACAACCGGGTTACGATCGCCGCAGCAGCTGCCGGCAGTTTTCGCGGTCAACAAACACGACCTGTCGAGGCCCTCCAGTTTTTCTTGCATTTTTCTGGAGCACAACCATAATTTTAGTTCGTTCGCGCCAAAACTTTAGCGGCACAGCTCAGAAGCTCTACGTATTGGTTAAGTTCACAACCAACGAGAGCCTGAAGAGGGTCATTCGGTTTATTCAAATTTCTGGCATTGGTTTTGTTTTCGTTTATATCTCCAAACTCACCCTGTAATTTGTTCACCTGCTCGAAATGAACGAATTTAAAAAAAACGACCTTCCGCGGGCTTTTGTTGTGTTTACGAGAATTCCGTAGTCAACATGCATTCTAAGCACGCAAACAACTATTTTCTCGTATTAAAACTTTCGCAAACAATTCGACAGTATTGCTTTTCATAAAAACTCATGATAAACAAACCATTCTGCTTAAGCGTTCATTCATTGGTGACTTTACCCTATGATGAAATACATTTTTCTTCGATCTCAGTTTAATCGTCCGTTGCACCGGAAGATTAAATCTCGCTCGTCGCGAAAGGTCCCGCGATGAAAAGTAATGAAGAGTAAAAGACAAAAAATGAAGGAGACATCAATGAAAAAAACGACAGAGAGGGAGACAGAGAGCAGGGGAGACCGAAGAGCTTTTTTCTTCTCATTGTTTTGCGAAGCCGCTCTAATCCGGTGTTGCGGTGACTGCCAGTCATTATGCTCGATCGTATCACATCGGAGCTCCGTTTCTCGTCAAGCTGCCGCTGCGGCTGTAGCTTCTGCTGCATCAGAGCACAGTGCGCGGCTCCTGCTGCTACTGCCACTGCTGCTGCTGCTGCCGCCGCTGCTGCTGCCGCTGCTGCTGCTGCTGTCCGCAAAGCGGTGCCTTTCATCTCCCGACGGGTCCGAGCTTCTGTTTCTACGGTGTTTCCGCTCGCGGCTACCGTTCTGGAACTTGACCCTAATCGCCTTAGACGGAACCACGAGAGCGAGGAGGAAGGAGACGCGAAGATAGGTGGCGAAGCCGGCGAGATAGGCCCCTGCGGAGACCGCAAAATATATATATGTCTTCCATGTCTGTATGCATATATATATCCAGGAAACTCCATTAAATTAAACATTCATCCATTTTCTTGCCCTCTTAAGGAGAGAGCCCACATTAGGAGGCTCATTTTCACTGATTTTCTAGGATTTTTTTTTTTGGTAGGAAGAATTAATTAGAATTCAATCAATTTTTGACATAATTTTACTCGTACTTCGAAAAACTTTTGTGGATTAAAAAAAAAAATTCAGCCAAAAATAACAACGTTACGCACTGATGTCCGCTGAAGGTCGTAACTAGAGTTCTCTATTTACGGGACGTGTAGCCATTCCAATTTTTATCTGAAATCAAAAAGTTTTTCATTTTACATAAATAACTTATTTTTTTTAATATGAACCTCAATGCAAGTGAAAATAATGAAAATAATAAAAGTTGCCGGTGTTGGAAAAAGTTATTTCAATTTTCACGCAGTTTGTGTCTCAATGTGTTTTTACGGCAGATTTACGTATAATTTTGTCATGTTTATTTTTTAGATCTATCTGTGCCTGGCGGCTCTCTTTCTGGCGACGGCGATCGCCGACGAGGAACCGTCGAACTCGGTCTCGGCGTCCACGGATTCCCCGCCGATGCCGAGCAACACCATACAAAAATTGCGAAAGTTGCTGAACAAGTACAACTTCGAGGAGCAGCGGGACCTCAAGAGGGTCTATCTCAGCAACAGATCCATCACGTGCAACGACGGATCGCAGGCGGGATTCTACTTGAGAAAGTTTCACGGCTCCAAGAGATGGATCATCTTTCTCGAGGGCGGTTGGTACTGCTACGACAAGCACAGTTGCCAAAACAGGTGGACTAAGCACAGGAAGCTCATGACTTCGACGGGCTGGCCAGAAACTCGCGAAGGTACAGCGAAGCGCTTTTATTTTTAAAAAAACGGGTGTTTATCATACATGTCAGTGAGTTTTGAGGTCCCAAGGGGCCTTTTAAAGAAAAAAAAAATGGATTTCTTGAAAATTCGTGGCATAACCCCTTAATACAGAATTTGCAAATGTATTAATAATAATTAAAATATTTTCAGTTGGCGGATTGCTATCGGCGAATCCGGACGAGAATCCTTTCTGGTGGAATGCAAATCACGTGTAAGCTTCAATAATCTTGAATAATGATATTGTGTATATTGTAATTTAACACGCTTCTGTAAATTAGAGAGAATTAATTGAACTCAATTGATCTTTCTTTTTTCCTTCAGCTATGTACCTTACTGCACGAGCGACAGTTGGAGCGGCACGATGAGACGTTCCCGGGACGACGAGTACTCGTTCATGGGGGCTGAAATAGTTTCCCAAGTCGTTCGTGACTTGGTACACTTGGGACTTAACAGCGCGAGTTCTCTTCTTCTGGCTGGCAGCAGTGCCGGCGGTATCGGAGTAATGTTGAATCTGGACCACGTGCAGAATCAAGTGAATCACGAGCTAGGTAAACCAGTGTGAATTGCGCTCGCGAATCAAAGTTAAACCGCACCGTTTGAGCCTTTCTAACGTTAAATTCGATCTTTTCAGGATTGAAACACATCTCTATTCGCGGGGTGAGCGATTCTGGCTGGTTCTTGGACAGGGCACCCTATTCCCCGGACGGCCATTCGATTTACGCAGTTCGCAAGGGGATGGATCTATGGAAAGCCCGACTTCCTCATGCCTGTGTTGCTCAGCATCGGCACGAGCCTTGGCGGTGTTATTTCGGGTATCGGCTGTATCCAACGTTGTCCGGTAAATAATAGCAGCATAATAGCAAATTCTGGGTACCAGTTTATTTTACGACACTCCGTACACGACTAAAGTACTCCGTTAATTTGCAACTGTTGTAAATGCAAAAAATTGAAAACATTTTTGAAAAAGTATGTTTTTAACTAGAAAAAACTCCGATCCGATAGTTCCAATAGTTTCCCTGAAAACAATTTTCGAAAATTACTTTTTCGTGAAGTGTATATCTCCCCTTAAAAGCAATACTTTCGAATTGTATGCGAGTAATTTTAACGGTTGACCAGAACTTCAAAATATGTGAAACAGCTAAAAAAAATAACTCATTCGTTCATTGGTAACTGTCCAACTACTGATGCGTTCACTCTATTTGACTCTCGAATTGGCAAAAAAAAGAGAGGGTCCATTTTATCGATTCTTTACCCTGACACTTTAATTTTTCGATTACAGTTCCTCTCTTCGTTTTCCAATGGCTCTTCGACGAGGCTCAGATGACCGCGGACAACGTTGGTCCACCTGTGACGAAGCAACAGTGGGACTACGTTCACAAGATGGGCGACAGTCTTCGTCAGACCTTCGAGAACGTTACCGCGGTTTTCGCGCCGAGCTGCATCAGTCACTGTGTTCTCACGAAGAAGGACTGGCAGCTGGTGAAAATCGACGACGTGTCGCTTCCGCAGTCTCTTCACTGCTGGGAACAGGCGGGAATTGGCAATCACCGGGTCAACGAGTGAGTATATCCGGAATCGAGGATGACGTCTTTCCCCGCGAAGTATATTACGAGAGAGAGGGAGACGAGAGTCTAAATCAATTTAATTTCAGCACGAACAGCCAGATCGAGACGAATCAAGCGTGCGCGCGTTCGATAAGAAAGCTCTTGAGATCGGGACCGATTAAGGGAAACGGAACTGCCGTCACGAACGTCAAGAATCCCGGGAAGAATGGCACAGGGGCGAGCTTCGTGGATCAGAATTCCGCGAGTCCGGACGAGAAGCTCGAGGCGAAGAAAGCGCAGAGGGGACCCTCGGAAGGCAAGGGCAGTAAGAAGAGGAGAAGGAGGAAGCACAAGGGAAAGCGAAGGGAAAGGAACAAGGAGGGCGGTAGACAGAAGAAAGAGAAACACGCCAGAAGAAAAGGAGGTAAGGATCCGTCGACGTTTCCATTGATTCTCAAAACAGAATCGCAATAACTAGTTTTACCTACTGTCGGTAATACTTTTATCATAATTTGCCCGAGCGCTTTACACGCTTAATATACAAGATCCTTTACACACCTACGAAACGCCCCTGGAAACGTTTATTTATTTAGTTTATTTTACGACGCTCCGTACACGACTCAAGTACTCCGTCAATTTGCAACTTTTTTAACTGAAAAAATTTCAAAGTATTCTTCAAAAAGTATGTTTTTAACTAGAAAAAAACTCCGATCGGATAGTTCCAATACTTTCCCTGAAAAAAATCTCGAAAATGACCTTCTTGCGTTTCCAGGTGTATATCTCCCCTTAATATACAAGATAAAAAGTAACCACTTCATGCAAGGAAAAAGTGGTGTAATGAAAAATAAAATGATTTTTCAGGTCGAAAACAAGGCGGCAAGCACAACGGTAACAATCACACGGCGATAATGAACAACGGCACGAGACCGCAGAGGTCGGTGATACCTTCGAACAAGAGAAAATGCGCTCAGGGCTGTCAGTTTCGTCTGATAGAGCGATGCACCTGGCCGCAGTGCAATCACAGCTGCCCAAAAGTGCATCATCCTACGACGGGCGAAGAGGTCGACTTCATCGAGTTGATGAAGGGAATGGGTCTCGACATCAAGAGCGTCGCTATCGCGCTTGGAATCGACATACAGATCCTCGACACCATGGATCACGACGAACTCTTGAATCTGTTGACGCAGCATACCAACTGACGAGCAGCCAGCGATTCGTTCGAGTTCGAATGAATCCCCAGCGCGTCGAATCGCAGCTTCTTCTTTCCTGTTTTTTTTTGCGCGCCATCCGCTGCTCCGTTTCCGTTGCCTCTCGCTCCGTCACTCGTCCTGTGAACATTCCAATTCGCGAAGGGCGAAATACCGAGTCTCCGATTGACGCAAAACCAAATATTAACCGAACGAGGACGGGCGACGTGGGGCGAAGAGAGAAACAACGAATGATAAAGAGACAGAGAGAGAGAGAGAAGGAGAAAGATGCGAAACCCTTAAAGCTAGTAAAGTGCGCCCTGACGAGCGTAATTCAACCAAAAGTATTGTACATAATGAATGCAAACCCGGAAGAAACAAAGTTTATATGATTCTCGTCGCGAAGACGCGCGGTGAATTTCGCGTTTTTCTTTTTTTTTGTATTTATTTTAGATGTTAAGGAACGGCTCATCGCTGCTGAGCTGGAATTATTCTCACGTTATAGAACTATCGTAGTCGATAGATAGCGTTACGAAGAGAAAGAGCGCCGAGGTTTCGTTAGACAGGTTTTTTACAACGAAATTATTTTTTTGTTTGCACACGCACGCCCAACACTCACGTACTCTAAATGTATCGTCACTGGTTTAATGCGACAAAGTGTCTCGAAAGAATATTTTCACGAACAAATGACGAGGAATGCGATTGAATAACTCAGAACCACGTACCAAAGGTACAGCAATGACGACGACGGGGCATTGTTCTGCATTTTTTTAACGTCACGTTTTCGTCCGTATTATATCTGTGACTCGACAGCCCTCGAAGGACCAACTAATTAAACATTTTAAAGATATTTAACCATAACAATAGCGTCTGTATTGTGTATTTGTACCAAGTGCAATGTGGTTGTATCTAATTGCACTAGTGTCGCATTGACTCAAGTATTATAACTCTGTTTTTTTTATTGTTTTTTATTTTTTTATTTTTTAAATCAGAGATACCACAGTTTACTCAGCTGACGAGTAACACGACTTGAAAACTTCGTCTAAGCGCAGAAAAGTTGCAGAACTGATCCCGGGATCCTGTTATCAATGCAGCCGGTGACTATTGTCGTGACGTACGATGACTGGTCGGACCAGATCCCTCCCTATTTATAGACTGATTGAATTATCTACCTCAGCAAATCAAATTGCATTCACGTCCTTCGTGTACACGCATTTCTATACCACTGTACTCGCTCGTTTAATCAGACTTATGATTAAAAAAGACGACGAAGAAGAAAAACAAACGATAACACACAAACGTAGACATAGAGTTATAAATATTAGGTAACGGTTAACCGATGTATTTATAAAAATCGTGTAAGATAGTAGCCACTGTACAATTATTTATTTTATAAACGATGCCACTGTACAACTGTGCCGCGGAACGCGTCGACGAGCGCGCGGGAGGAACGTCGCCGGCCTCTCGAGTAACTAAATGACCCCCGAAACTAATTTATTGTCTTGTCCATTGTTACGATTATCGCTGTCGCGCGAACGAGAGGAGAAAATAATTAACAAGCGAAAAGAGAGACACAGCCCCCATGTATACTAATACGAAAACACGGTCTTTATAGTATCTATATATATATTTATGTTAAACAGGTATATTTTTAACTTGTATTTGTATATGAGCGTGCAACTGTAAATATTATATTGTATATCTCCAACAAAAAAAAGAGAAAAAAAATTAATTCTCCCCTCACACGTCCTCGAATCCTAAAAAAAAACAAAAATCCCAACCAAACTAATTAAGGGGAGAAATACCTTTAGAATTAAAAAAAAAACAATTTTTTTTTTTCATATTTCGAAAGTGTGATACCCAAAGAATATACTGACCAAAGAAAAACTCAAAATATTGAATATTTGCGGAGTTATCGCATATAGTCTAGAGCGCGGAGACACTGAAACACAGGGGCGTGTTGAAACTTTAAACGCGATTATCTCGAAACTACTTTTTCAAAAACTGCTCATGCAGTACCTCAAAAAGTTATTGACCGATTTGGATAAAATTTTGGGAGGTTACTCTCAAAAATATTATCAGAAGGATATACCCACATTTTGAAAGGTAGCGTGTAAATGAATAAGTTTTTTTAGGTCACATATGTCGACAAAATGGTCGAAAATTCGACCTTTGGCGGAGGAAAGCTCCCAAATTTTCAATTTTAAACCTTTTCATAATTTTTCAAGTACATCCTTCCCCTTGATATGTCAGTAAACGAATGACGCTTATTACATCGTTTTCCGATCGACTGCAAAGAGTGACAACTGCAGCACTTCGATGTCGCGGACGAGAGGTGTCCGAAGACCCTTAAAGACGCCGCAATTTTGTTTGTCATCCCAAAAAAATATATATATATTTTTTAAACTTGGCAGTTATAAGAAACTCATGTGCAAATTTGAAAATGATCAGATCATTTTATCCCCTCTATAAAAATTCCTGAAAAATACCTATTTTTCACGCTCCTAAAGGTATTTCTCCCCTTAAAGCGTCAATAAAAATAAAAAATAAAAAAAAAAAAGACCAAGTATCCGATGCTACAAAACGCGTAAAAATATATACACACATATTGCCCGATGCCCACGAGACGGTCGTGTCGATTGGTCGATCTAAATTCCGTCGTAGGTCGACGCGGTAATTTTTTATTTTCACCGCTCGGCCAACGTGGGTGATAATTCAATGAAAAACGAGAGAGGCGGTCCTCGTCGAACTGTATCCTGACATGACAGGAAACGTTATTTAATGGCTCGGTCAGGTCGTGCCCGAGCTGAACGGGGCTGGGGTAGAGGAGGCGCACAGCGCAGCAACAGCAGCAGCAACAGCAGCAGCAGCAGCAGCAGCAGCAGCAGCAGCAGCAGCAGCAGCAGCAGCAGCAGCAGCAGCAGCAGCAGCAGAAGCAGCAACAGCAGCAAGCAGCACATTCCGTGTGTGCCAGAGGAGACAGAGAGAAGCGAGCGAGAGACACGACGAGAGGCAACGTACACACTCGATCCCCACCGGGCAATTGACGCGTCCGAGGAAGTGATGGGAAGGATGGCGCGATGCACGGGCGGTTCGAACCCGTGGCGTTCTATACGTGCGTGGGTCTCGATTAAACTAGTCCGGTTACCGGTCGTACGGCCGGTCGGTTGTTCCTCAGTTGGGGTGCCCCTGCTCCGTTTGCGTTGGTGCTCGTGAACGCGGCGCGAGATCGGAAAATATATCCGAAACCAGCCGCGAACAATCGTCGGGCCAGCGACGCGGCAATCGGCCGAGAATCAGTTTATTCGCTCTTTGTTCACTCGTTCGCGCGCGCGACACCGGTGCTACCCCGCCGCGCAACGTTCGGCCGCGAGCTCTCTCGGCTCTCCGCCCAGGTCCACACCATGCTGCTCAAGGGAATCGCCTTCGCGCTTCTGCTCTCGGTGACGTGCAACGGCGGTGAGAATCGTTGCTTGCAATCGTTATTCATCCTATTTTTGCTGTTTTTTTTATTAACACATAATCAGGAGACAATGAGTTGGCATTGCTGCACTTTTTTTTTTGCTAATCGACGTGTTCGTGTAACGTGGATTTTGACACTTTATTATTAATTCGTTTTTTTTTCCTGAATCGTAATGAAGATTGGAGTGCCGCATTTTTAATCACACGCAAATTCACGGAACGCGGTAAATCGTAACGTGTTCGCGTTTAGCTCCAAGCCGAGGGTTGTTCTCGTTACATCAAAGTGTCAGACTATCTATTCCCTGTTCCATTTGATGCACTGTTAAAAATCTACGGTGTCAAACGCTGCTGGTGTAGACTTTTTCTTACTTTTACTTATCAGAGTGTTAATAGTAACACTTTTCACGGCGTATAATTAACACCAGCCGTTTCGTTAAATTTTTCCTATGTTACCGACGAAACATTGTAACACGTTTCGCTTTAAAGGCATGAATGCACGTATCATGTGTAATTTTTTATTATCCCGTGAATGAATTAGTCGCTTTTTTCAGTTATTGTCGACAAATTGAAGAAAAAAATCGATTTTTTTATTACAGCTTCCTCTACCGGGAAATTGATCTGTATTTTTTTTTTTTTTTTTTTTCGGAAATCAAAATTCTGACTAATTCATTAACGGGATGCACATTACTGATGTCTGTATTTCAATTTTTGCTTCGATCCGTCGAAAATTCTCGAAAAACGGCACTTCCGATCTTTTGAGGTAAAAGTCGGTATTTCAGACTCACCTAACACCGCTCATTAACACGGTGATTGGTGTGGACCTATATAGACACCGTCTTGGTGTTGTTTCTAACACCGGATTTTTAAGAGTGTAATCATTGGCTCCACAAATAATTTATTATTTAACACATTTTTCAATCAATAGTCCGTCTCATAGACGGCAAAGGATCTCAGCAATTGATATAAATCAATGTGGAATACTACGTGTTTATTTAATTTGCAAAAATTAATTTACGACACGACAATTGTCGCGCGCGCTTGATCGACGAGCTTATTCGTGCGCGCGCGCGAGACGCGGTCGCGAAATGATTGTCGGTCGGGACACTCGGTGTAATCCAATCCACGTCGATTGCACGGACGATTGAAACCCTTGATTGATTGATCGACACACGTAACGCGGGGTGTTCACAGCGGCGGCAACGCAATGCGGCAAAGTGTGGCTGACGGTCTCCTCGCTGTGGCGACCGATAGCGGCGAGCGACATCGTCGTCGACGCCGAGTTGGAAATCAATTGGGACCTCGATTGTCCGCCGAACGTCGAACATCCGGACACCATTAAAGTTTTCACCGCCGATCCGGCGCACAGTACGCTATAGATTCTTTATAATACGTACTGAGAAAAAAAATCGGTAAATCCAACAAAACGCGCAGTTGCGGTCAGCAAAATTAATATTTTCCTGATTGGTAAAAATATTTGGTAATGCTAATCAATTAAGGAGGATGGAACGCCTATGCGTATTCACGCATAAGAACTGATCTTCAGTAATTAATTTCTCGATAACCATTCGGGTGATTGAAATGAAATTTGTCATGGAGATGTAATTGTAGTCGACGAATTTCCTCCAAAAATGTATGTTTATCATTTTTAGTTGAGTATCCAACCTCCGTAAGTATTTATTTTGATGATCAAACGAATATTCTCTGCGTCGCCCGCAACATTTTGTTGGATCTAACGATTTTTTTTCTCAGTGCGATGACATTTGGTACTGATTTAACGCAGTTATTGTTAATTAGACGAAAATTAAAAACAAAAAAAAATTGCAGACAAAACATTGGAACCCGAGTTGACCTTGACTCTCACCGACTACCCGGAGGGATATTATCGCAGCAACATCACCGTGGGTCGGCCACCCCTGCCCGGTGGTTGGGAAGCGACGGGAGGTGCCGCGCTGCCGGGGCCACATTGCCTCAAGCATCACGCCGCTCTGTACAAAAATAATGTCATACTCACGAGCTCGTGTCTGCAGATCTGGCCGACGTGGATGTACGACTTGAGGCGAGTCACAATTTTTCCGTCACTTCGCGTTTGTATACACTGAAAACAACTTGGTATTGGTATTTTATTGATACACCGATTCCCGAACGGTTACGGGCTCCTTACTCCTCTCACTCCACTTTCCTTATCCGTTGTCATCGGTTCGGTTCTCGAGTCCGGAGCTTCATCGCGCCTAGGGTTGCCGTTTTTTAATCGATTTTTGGATCGATTTTTTGGACCGAATTGATAAACTCAGTTCCAGATCGATTCACATTTCTTTATTTGTTATTATACTGGGTGTCCCAAAAGTAATGAGTTTCCGGAAATTTACTCCATTTTATAATCACTACACATTATTATTATGAAATCATCATTATAATAATAAATTGGACTGTAAACTATATGTCATGAATTTTTGGGGATTTGCAACTCTGGTTCGTACGTCCTATAGCCGGACCTACGTCTTCGCCTAGCAAGTGAGTCCGAGCTCGATCCGCTCGGTCACTGCTCTCCCTTACTGAAAACAACTTATTATTTAATTGTCGTGACCGCTCGGGATAGCAAGACAAATTGAAATTTGTTTTATCGAAAGAAAATTCGGCGCTAAAAATGTTATCGTTATCTCGTTGATTTGTCCGCGCAGGAGACAACTGGGAAGACTGCCAATTGGTACTCTGATGATCCCGGGTACCCACAACTCCGGATGCTACAATCACGGCGATCTGACCCGACGAGACGCCTTTCAGCGTTATCTCCTGACCCAGGATCGCGACGTCTGGACGCAGCTGGTACACGGGATCCGGTATCTCGACATCAGGGTCGGCTACTATCCCGCCACACCGAACAGCTCAGTGAACTACAGCTTCGAGGAAGATCACTCTCTGCGATTCTGGGTGAATCATGACATGATTCGCATTACCCCGCTCTTGTCCGTCATCAAGGACGTGAGAAACTTTCTGGAAGTCGCGAGGGGAGAGATTGTCATAATGGACTTTCACAGGTGGATTTTTATATCTCCTAATTGTTGCTGTTTATTTGTTCTTCTTATTTTTCCAATATTTACTTTGACACATCACGAATCTAGTTTTCCCAAGATCTCGCAAATACTCGATAAATTGGTATTGAACGTCTCGTCACAGATTCCCTGTCGGTTTTGAGGGAAGACCCGTTGTGCACCGTCGATTGGCAATGATGCTCTTTCGATGGTTCAGAGGATTGATCCTCCAGCCGGATCGTGGAGTCGACGGCCTGGGACCCACGCTCAACGACCTGTGGAACGGTGGAAAACGTTTGATCATTTGTTACGGTCACAAAGAGACGGTGGACGGTAAGAAAAATGGCTGTTTTTCAAGGGAGTTTCCTTCTCGAAGCAGTATTGTGAATCCCCATTAATTCATGAAATATTGTTTACAGTACAATTTCTTTTGTAATTATGATTTCATAATAATAATATATAGTGATATAAAAAGAATTCGATATTTTGAAAAAATAAATTTCGTGACCCCGATTTGGGCGGTTTTCGGCCCGGCGGCCAGATCTATGATTTCTGACAATCTGTTCGACCAAAATTTTTTTGATTAGCCTAGTTAATTAAATATTGGAAAAAATTGAAGAAATAATTGATGCATTACATTTTTCTTCCATTTTTCCACTATTTCTTACAATATTTAAGCGAAAATTAGTATTTTTTTCAGCTATTCAAATGTTTACACTCTATTTTATAATCACCATATATTATTATTATTATGAAATCATAATTGCAATATAAATTGTATTGCAAACTATATTTCATGAATTAATGGAGTTTTACAATTCTGTCTCGAAGATAAAATCCAGGATTAAACATTTAAGTAAAGTGTTTTTTTATGAGTGTTTTTTATTTAACGTGACAAATTTTTTGCCCTTTTTCAGATTACAAGTTTCTGTGGCCTCCCATGACGCAAGCCTGGGGCAATCAGCAGACGCCGCAGGGTCTGTTTCAGTACCTCGACGAGGTTCTGATGGGCGATCAGAAGCCGCGAAACAGTCAGAATCCTCTCTGGGCGGTCATGGCTGAGTTGACTCCCCGACCGTACGATATAATCTTCGAGCCGTCCGGCGGACTGCGACAGATGGCCGAGTCGGTCAATCGAAATTTGTCGGCGCTGTTTCAGAACGAGTGGTGGAAGCAGACGAACGTCGTGGCGACGGATTTCTTTCTGGGCAACAATCTGATCGACGTGTCGATACAGTCCAACATTAAGAAGAGCAACATCGCCCAGTGGCGTCTGTAAACACGCGGTAGTCCTCGAAACTCGCGGTCAATTAAAAAAGCGTACATCGTTGATGTAAAAAAAGAAGAAGAGAGAACAGAGCGGAGTCGAAATCGAGGATTAACGATTTGCGAAACGATTATTTATTTTAGTAAGAGATGTAATAAAATCTTGATGACTCAGAAAGCTCTAGAAATCAATTCACACGTCCCTGCGGAAGTAAAATGTTTTGACGTTTCGTCTCTTCGCCAGCCTTCGATTTTAATTCAATCGGAAGAATTAATTTGGTTTTTTTAATCCCCCGCGTAATGGAGAAAAATTCAGGAAGATGAAAAATTGTAAATTGCACAATTTTCGTATAGTCCACTCGTCTTCGATGACACAGCGAAGATGCGGCACCGAAGACCGGTTACGTAGCCTTCGCACTGCAATCGTTCGAGCATGACCATTGTTATTATTAATATTATTATTGTTTATCGCAATGAGACTACCGAGATACGTATAAAAAAGTAAGTAAATTCTGATCACGCACTCTGCTCGGATCATCGTCACTCGCGGAAAACACACATACACCGTGATCTTTATTGTGTGCTATTGATAGATCCATAGTACATTATATGGCTTAGTAGTCGCTTATTAAGAAGAGTCTGAGCTATATAACAGGTTTTCCATCCGACGACGATACAACTGACTACTGCTCTATGCGCACGTCAGTTGCCGCAGTCTCGCAGTGTCGCTTCGTTATCCGACCGGACAGCAACTTCGAGCAGAGTCGACGCTAAATTATCAGCGCAATGTCGTCCGAAGTAGCCGCGGGAATTTTCAACGATCCTTCGTATCGGATTTTCGCCTGGTGGGCCGCAGTCCTGATGCTGAAAATTTTGGTGTTGATACCAATGATCGGCAGATTGCGATTTGCAAAGAGGGTAAGCTAAGAAAAAAAATGTAGACAAATTTCAGATCTTGTAAATGAGATATCTCAATTAATCGATTGGGGAAATAAAATTCAACTGCACTTTTTCAGTGGTTTATTTTTTTTTCTTGTGGATTTATTGAAATTGAAAATAATTTTTTTTGGGTAAATGGAATTCTTTGACAATAATTACTTTACGTGGCAGGTATTTCTCTCCTCGGAAGACGCTTCGTTTGTGCCCAAGTCGAAGGTCTCCTACACCGATCCGGACATCGAGCGTGTGAGAAGGGCTCACCTCAACGACATCGAGAGCATATTACCCTGGGTCGTGTCGACGATGTTCTGGCTAAGCACCTCGCCCTGCCCACAACTCGCGGCGACTCTGATAAAAGCGTTTGGAATCTGTCGAATCGTTCACACTCTCGTCTACGCCTTCTACCCGGTTCCGCAGCCGACGAGATTTTTGGCCTTTTCCGGTGGATTCGTCATCACCGTGTACCAAGTTCTGTCGACGATACGTTACTACTCCTAATTTATTTTCGAAATATTTGTTTTTTCGTTCCGTGTTTACGTGATACTATAATTATTGCAATAAAGACGATGGAACGAGTAGGGAAAAAATGTTGCGTGATGGAAATGTGGAGACAGCGTCCAAGGCTGAAAACAGTCCCACTCGCGATACGTTTCTCGCCGTTCCGCACAGTGTTTGCGCCGTTGCATGAATTATTCAAAACCAGCTACCGGGCATCGGAACGTTCTGCGTCCATATATCGAGTACAAGATTGATGCTGTAACTCGGTGCTAACCTGGTAGATACCTGAAAAAAACCAAAACTTATGCTTACACTTGAATCGTCGAGACGCTAGGCAGGATATTCAAAGTGCTTATGCTAAAATGTAGAATCAATGTTCATTGATCTTTGACCATATTAACCGAGGACGTTTTTTTTTATTTTCCTCCAGCAATTTTAAACCATCGCATTGCTATTTTTTAAAACTAAGTCCGTCACTTGGAAAATAGTTTCCGACGAAATGAGAAATGATTTAACTAAATGTATATATTTTTTTTTATTTGGATTGCAATTTTCAATTTTTGTAAATATTAGAAGGTCATTTTTGTTTTCCAACGTCGACAAATTTGGCCCCTTCAACCCTTCGTTGTCACCCGCGGTCACGCGGACCCCAAGTTTACCTGGAACTACTGTGTAAGTCTCCGAACAGTGTGACCACGAAGGCTTAAGGGGAGAAATACCTCTAGGAGCGTACAAAATTTGTATTTTTCGGGAATTCATTTGGAGGAGATAAAATAATCCGATCAGTTTCAAGTTTGCACATAAGTTTCTTATAACTGTCGAATTTTCCTTTGGTCAGTATATTCTTTGGGTATCACACTTTCGAAATATGTAAAAAAAATCGATTTTCCGAAAATTCTACAATGGCATAACCCCTTAAGGACGGAGAAACCTAGAGTGCGGGTGAGATAGCGCCAACGGTGGTCGTGCTGCAGCGAATGAAAACGACACAAACACAGTGTACCGCGTCGTCTTCAGAGTTCTGCTATGTTGCGGGCCCAAAGTGGGGACTGACTGCCCTTGCGGGTTCCTTCTTCCCGGCCGAGAACCGGCAGTCCAGCTGCTGCCCTCGTGGAGTACGGAGCAGAGCCAACGAGCCGCAATGTTTCTTTACAATGGAACTGAAATGAGTAAAGAATTTACGCCTATATATTCGTGGTGGGCGAGTGTATTAGTTCTGCAGTTGCTGTGCTTCACGTGGTTCACAGGACGCGTTCGAGTACGAACAGAGGTCAGTACAATTTCGTGAAATAAAAAAAGGATTTAACTACTGTTTAATATTGAAGAAAATGTTGACCTAGTTATTTTTGTCGATATGATTTTTCCACTTGACGTATGATTTTTTATTTGATGGATCGACCAAATATGACAACAAAATTCTCAAAAAATTCACAGATGCTCAGTTTGACATAGTTAATGATATAAAAAAAATTAGGCGAAGATTGGAGTCGGTCGGGTTTTTTGCTGTGTGAAATACCGTGGAATGGCCCATATATAATTCGATTTTTACTGTAAGATATGTGTAATAATAAAACTAAATACACATATTTTGTTTAAAGATGATACACAGTGACGAGGACAGAATGTGGATGAAGAATCCAACGCTATGTCCAACCGGAGGAGGACACCCGGAATTGGACCACATTCGGGCGGGTCACTTCAACGATTTGTCACTGATAGTTCCTTACCTCGTGATCGGTCTGGTCTGGCTGAACGCATCACCGTCCCATGTACTAGCCAGTATTATTCTGCGCGTATTTCCAATGGCGAAAATGTTCCACTCGATCTTGTATATGCGTCTCGTGGAGGCTCCAAAAATGTGCGCGACCTGTTGCCACGCTATTTGCTACATAGTCATCGTGTATATGACCGCGTCAAGCGCGTACACATTTTACACCTGAGGCTCAGATATCGTTCAAGCGGAGTCAGCGCAAAAGAATGTAAATATATTCCGTGACTATTTTTCCCACGGAATAAACAAACAAATTAAAAATACGTCAAAAGTCCACAATAAAGTATTAAATATTTACGTATAAAATTGATTATTTATTATAATTTAATTACTAATTAAGTGTACAAACGACCGTAAATACTGTACGACGATGCGCAAAGAATACCCACTTAAGGATTTTTAAAAACAATTTATCCATAGTTTTAAGCATCTTTTAATTATTTTTAATGGTAATTTGTGTTGTCAGATATGTTCTTGATATGGGAAAAATTGTATTGCCATCGATTTGTAAAAATATTAACCGATTTACGCAAACTTTCGAAAAGGTACTTTTCATTCCGTTTTTTTTATGAATAAACCGAGTTTTTTTGCTCGATTTGGATGATTCATGGCTCGTTGTCTTCCTTAGAAGATGCTTAACGAATTTGCTTCATAAATAATTTTTTTAAATTTCCTTTAAAAAATTACAGCTGTTTGTTTACAAAATATGTTTGTAGATTGGTGAACAAAAGGTTGTCATTTTTAAACGGAGAATGTTATCAATTATTTGTGAGGCAAATTGATAAAACATCTTTTAACAATGACAATGAGCCGTCAAACATCCAAATCGAGCAAAAAACTTGGTTTATTCTTTGAAAAAACTGAATAAAAATGACCTTTTCAAAAGTTTGCGTTAATCGATTAATATTTATGCAAATCCGTTGCAATTTAATTATTCCCAGGTTAAGAACATACCTGGCAATACAAAAAACCATTCAAAATAATCAACAGATAGTTAAAACTATGCGTAAATTATTTTAAAAAGTCAGCACTCATTTGACTAGTGTGGAGCTGTATAACACCCTTAATTCCGTGAATAAACACAAGCGTCGCAGTTCCACGAGAATATAATTATCGCAAAAACGCGTTTGAATTTCCCGCGCTCGGCGGCGCCGGCGAGATCGATGCGCGAATCTGCCGCCCCACCCGTCCGCAGTTGCGGGCGCCGCTGCGCCACGGCCTAACGGTGAGTCAACCTGGCTGACAGTTTTATCCGCTGCCCGGAGACACAAGTGAACGTACGTTGGGCCCCGCGAGTGGAGCAACCGCCAGGTCTCTGGCCACAATCTCGGCTCGTGCGAACGCGGAGAATACACGGCGAGGTGGTTCGCCGGCGGCCCGCGAACGTGCGTCGATAATAAAAAACCGTCGGGCGAACGGTGTGAGTCGCGATGGGCGACTCGCTGGACGGCTCGGGCGAACCGTCGCCCGAGTCGCAAAACATCGCGGTCGTCGATCAGACGGCGTTCGTCAACTTTTTGCGAAAAGTCGTGCCGATACTCGCGCCCGACGAGGATGGGGTGCCGCCCGCTTTTATCGCGGCCCTCGACGAGCGCAACAATCAGGAGTGCATCCGAAAGTTCATCGGCGACTCGCAAGTCTGGGCGCTCTGCATACAGAGAAGTTCGATCAAAGGTAACGTTTTCGCTGTTTTTTTTTTTTTTTCTTTCGTTTTTCTTCGCGCGTCATCGGCGTCTCCTTTCGGGTTCACCTCTCGTCCTCCCACGCATGAGCGATCCACACGACACCTACGTGTCTTCCTCCATTGCCGTTGACGCACAGCGCGGAAGCAACGGTACATTGTCGCTGCAATCAGCCTCGACGACAGATACGCGACGGGAGACACGGTTCAATTGAAAAATCGATTATTCGCGCAATCGAGTCGCGTGCGCCGACTGAGCGACTGACTCACTTTGTTCGTTGCTAAGGTCGGCACGATCGATCCTCCAACCGGTTTCCCGGTTTTGCCGCACACGCCGCATACCGGCTTTTTGAAAAAATCTGGCGATACGTCACGTCGAGATGGACATACGCGAAGTCGAGGAGACGATGTCTTTTTGCGACCTTTGCTGCTTTCCTGTATTTGTAATTCGTAGAGATTATAAGATTAGCGAGGATATCTGGAAGATAGTTTTGGTTTTTTTCTATTGTTTCTCTTTCTTATAGGTTAGGATAGGAGCTTAGACCTGGCCTTGAGATTCAGAGTCAATGGCAACAACTGCGGGTTGTCCCGATTGACCTTTTGACTTTTTGCGGCCTTTGCTGTTATCCTGTATTTGTAATTCGTAGAGATTATAAGATTAGTGAGGATATTTGGAAGATGGTTTTGGTTTTTTTCTATTGTTGTTCTTGTAGGTTAGGATAGGGGTTAGGACTTGGACTTGAGATTCAGGGTCAATGGCAACAACTGCGGGTTGTCCCGATTGACCTTGGGTCGCGATATGTATTAAGGGCATGTGAAATACCGACTGTGGTAATAAAAACTGTAATGACGGATTTTTATGCATATTTGCATCTACACTGAAACGAAAAAATGCATTCACTGCAGATATAAGTACAGTTTTTTATATCAGCTGGGCTCAGTGTGGATGTTTCACATGCTCTTAATGCGAATAGTCAAAGTAATTACAATAATAATTTGTCTGACATATTTTACAGATGAAGACAGCGGAGAGGGCGACGAAGACAAGGAAAGCGCGATATACCACATTTCCAATGAGATATACTTCACGAATCCCAAAATGTCCTCCATAGTACTCACCAAAAGAGGCACCGTGATAGAGGCTGACAAATCGATCCATTCCCAGCTGAGAATAGTGAACTATCCGGATGGGCCGCCGTACGAGACACTGCACGCCATCAGCAAGACGATGGCGCCGTTCTTCAAGAGTTACGTCAAAGAAACGGGCAGAGCGGACAGAGACGGCGACAAGATGGCACCATCGGTGGAGAAAAAAATTGCAGAGCTCGAAATGGGTCTCCTGCATCTCCAACAAAACATCGACATCCCAGAAATATCGCTACCCATTCATCCCGTCGTTCTTCAGGTGATCAAGCAATGCGCTGAAGAAAACAGAAAGCCGAAAGTTGCAGATTTCGGTGACAAAGTCGAGGACTCGACGTTCCTGAACCAACTGCAGAATGGCGTTAACAGATGGATAAAGGAGATTCAAAAGGTTACGAAGCTGAATCGTGATCCAGAATCCGGCACTGCGCTGCAAGAGATATCTTTCTGGCTCAATCTCGAGAGAGCTCTGCATCGAATCCAGGAGAAACGCGAGAGCATCGAGATCACCCTGACCCTCGATATTCTCAAGTACGGAAAACGTTTCCACGCAACCGTCAGCTTCGATACTGATACGGGACTGAAGCAAGCGTTGGCTACCGTGAACGACTACAATCCGCTCATGAAGGACTTCCCGATAAACGATTTGCTCTCGGCCACCGAGCTCGAGCGAATACGCGCGGCTATACAGCAAATTTTCATGCATCTGCGCAAGATACGTAGCACAAAGTATCCGATACAGCGTGTTTTGCGTCTCGTCGAAGCGATTTCGCGAGACCTCGGCCAGCAGCTGCTCAAAGTCCTCGGCACGAGACGACTGATGCACATTCCGTTCGACGACTTTGAGAAAGTGATGTACCAATGTTTCGAGGTTTTTATCACGTGGGACGACGAGTACGACAAACTGACGGGACTGCTGAGGGACGTGATCAAGAAGAAACGCGACGAGCACATGAAAATGGTGTGGCGAGTGTCGCTGGCGCACAAGAAGCTTCAGACGCGAATGGAGCATATGCGTCGCTTCCGTCGTCAACACGAGCAGCTAAGGGCGGTCATCGTTCGCGTTCTTAGACCGACCGTTCGTCAGAACAACGCGACTCAGAGCATGGAGAACGCCGACAATGAAAGTAACAAAGTCGAATTTGCTCTCGATGCGGCTGACGCCAACGCGATCAGCGAGGTCAATCTGGCTTACGAGAACGTCAAGGAAGTCGATTGTCTCGATATCACGAAAGAGGGCCTCGAGTCGTGGGAAGCTGCCGTTCACAGATACGAGGAGCGTATCGAACGCGTCGAAGCGAGAATCACCGCTCATCTGAGAGATCAGTTGGGAACCGCGAAAAATGCGAACGAGATGTTCAGGATATTCTCACGTTTCAACGCTCTCTTCGTGAGACCTCACATTCGCGGGGCCATTAGGGAGTATCAGACGCAACTTATTCAGCGGGTGAAGGATGACATCGAGACGCTGCACGAGAAATTCAAAGTACAGTACTCGCAGAGCAAGTGCTGCAAAATGAGTATGGTCAGGGATATACCGCCGGTGTCCGGTTCGATTATTTGGGTGAAGCAGATCGACTATCAGCTCACTATGTACTTGAAACGCGTCGAAGACGTTCTAGGTGAGATATTATTGAGAAATTTAAGGGGGGGATCCTGCTATAGAAGACTGAAAAATAGCTGTTTTTCGAGGATTTTTTTGGACGGGGGAAAAACAACTTATCCCAGCGAACTTCGGGGTAGATTTTCTTATGTATTTGAAGTGTAAAAATAATTTTTTTAAACTAGATGCAATAATAAACAGCAGAGTAATGACCCTTTTCGTGAGCGCCTTGCCAATTCAGTTTCCAATTGGCGGGCATGATATAAAAAAAAAAGCTAAACGACATATCGACTCAAACCAAAGTTTATTCTCTTCAGTATTAAATTATCTTCTCGGTGAACTAAGGAAAACTTGAAGTAATCATGTAATCACACACTTTTTCAGGTTTGAAACAAAATTTGTTTTTGTTAATTTAAAAGTACCACTTTAACGTGCTGTAAACGTTATTAACAAACACTTTTTCAACCATTTTATTAGTTCACTTAGAAGTTAATTTAATACTGAAGAGAATGAACTTTGTTTTGTTTTTGCGCGTGCTTTGAGTACGCGCTCGAGCCCTGCCGAACGCTTGTATATCCGCTCGACGCCCCTCTGCGTTTAGCTTGGTATTTCCGAAAATACTTGGAATTGGCATCTGTAACTTTGTGAATATTTTCTTGGATAATTTATCTATCGATTTAGGCAATAAAAAAAAACGATTTTTTTGGACCTTCTAAAGCAGGATACCCCCTTCCTTTTTCTTTTTGCCTCGTCGTGGTGTGACAATTTAATAACGCACGGGAAATATCTTGCAGGTAAAGGCTGGGAAAACCACATCGAAGGGCAGAAGCTCAAGGCAGACGGGGACAGTTTTCGTCTGAAACTGTCCACTCAAGAGATATTCGACGACTGGGCGCGCAAGGTGCAACAACGAAACATCGGTGTCACTGGGCGAATATTTACGATCGAGAGCGTGCGTTCGCGTTCGGGACGCGGCAACGTGCTCAAGCTCAAAGTCAATTTTCTGCCGGAAATAATCACCCTCTCGAAGGAAGTGAGGAACCTGAAGAATCTCGGTTTTCGGGTGCCTCTCGCGATCGTCAACAAGGCGCATCAGGCGAACCAGCTTTATCCCTTTGCCATCAGTCTCATCGAAAGCATGAGAACTTACGAGAGAACATTGGAAAAGGTCAGTAGACGATAAATTAACATTTCTTCGAACTCGTGAATTCATCTCGTTCAATCGAAATAACCGTAATAAAAATGGAAAAAAAAAAATCGGTCCTTCGCCGAACACTAGAGCTCAGACACGACGATAGTCAACGCTAGTTGATAGTACGAGAGAGAAAAATAAAAATCGTGAGGCTAGTTCGTTCGTTTGACGGAAGGTTTTAATCCCTCCGATCTCCATAATTGTTTTTAGCTTACCAATCGGAGTCCCCACTGTCCCACGTTAAAGGTAGTCATAAACACAATGATTTCCGCAGAATATTGCATCTTGCCTTACCACTCTTGCCATTTATAACTGTATTGCCTGCTTAGTTTGTGTAGCCGATAAAAAATTTGTTGCGAAGACGCAAATAACGTCTTCACGGCGCCAATACCCATGCGTATCGATCCATAGTACGAATTTTTCATAATTTGGTGTATCGATAGGCGAGCTTGCGTATTTTTTTATATTCAATTATTACCATTTGTATTTTGTTGTTGAAACCCTGTTGAAGTATCGAGACGTCGCGTTTTATTTTGGATATCGCTTCGAAAATAATTGTAAGAATATTTGATTTTGCATTTGGGTGAATGTACCAGTCATCGGGCCAGCAAAAATGACTTGTTTTATAATCTACAAATTCGTAAACCGGTCTCTTATCATTCCCAACTAAAATAGAAACACAAATGTGTAATATGACTGGAACGTTCATGTCTCTATGAGTTGTAATATCGAAACTATCGAATGACAATGTTATTTGTGTCGTACGTCCGTAATGGTGATCGTGATTGTTTTAACCGGTGTCCGATTTCCGGTTTGTAATGAATTTCTGATATCCTTTAGATCGAGGACAAGGCGAGCATCATTCCCCTGGTCGCGGGAATGCGAAAGGAGGTTCTATCGTTAATTTCAGAGGTTCGTAGCTACTCGATTATTTTTATTATTTTTATTATTTATTACCGGATATTTATTAACAGATTTCTCCTTTACATATGTTATTACATTAAGTGATTCGAAAACACGAGATCATAAATTCTTAATAAATATACATACATTTTTTTTTTTTTATAAAAAGAAATAAAAAAAAAACAAATATTATACAACGCGATTATAGAGATAACGGGTGTCACTTATTTACTACACTTATTACATTCATTTACTTTGACAATTAAATTTTTTGCAATTACAATTTCAATTATGTTGCAATTATAATTTCAAATTGCAATGGAATTCCCTTTTTTCCTGACAAACATTTTTCTCGACAGGGCATCGCCCTGGTCTGGGAGAGTTACAAGCTCGATCCGTACGTCCAGCGTCTGTCGGACATAGTGATCCTCTTCCAAGAAAAGGTGGAAGATCTTCTCGTGGTCGAAGAGCAGCTCGACGTCGACGTTCGTTCCCTGGAAACTTGCCCCTATTCGGCCAACACGTTCGCCGACATCTTAGCGAAAATCCAGAAATCCGTCGACGAGCTTTCCCTGAAAAATTACTCGAACCTCCACATCTGGGTGGCGCGACTCGACGAGGAAGTCGAGAAGAATTTGGCCGCTCGTCTCGAGGCCGGAGTGAAAGCTTGGACGGACGCGCTGATGGGCCAAAAGAAGGAAGTCGATCTCAGCATGGACACCGACGCTCCCGCTCAGCCAACCCACAAACCCGGTGGCGATCCGAAAATCCAGAATCAAATACACGAGGTCCGAATAACCAATCAAACGATGTATCTGTATCCCAGTATCGAGGACGCGAGATTCCAAATAATGCAGCAGCTGTTCGCTTGGCAAGCGATCGTCACTTCGCAATCCCGCCTGCAAAGCTCCCGTTATCAAGTAGGACTCGACAAACCCGAGTCCGGCACCTACAGAAATCTCTTGACGAAATTGCCGAGCGGAAAAATGCCGCTGGAAGCGGCGTACGACGCGGTTGAGTCGAAAATGCGCGACGTTGCGGACTACGTTGATCAATGGCTCAGATATCAGGCACTCTGGGATCTCCAGCCTGACAATCTCTATGGAAAGCTCGGCGAGGATATTAATCTGTGGATGAAGTGCCTCAACGACATCAAGAAAACACGCACAACCTTCGACACTTCGGACACGAGACGCGAGTTCGGTCCGGTCATCATCGATTTCGCGAAAGTCCAGAGCAAAGTTTCCCTCAAGTACGACTCTTGGCACAAGGAGACTCTCGGCAAATTCGGCTCTCTACTCGGCAACGAGATGGCGAGCTTCCATTCGCAGGTCTCGAAATCGCGAAGCGATCTCGAGCAACAGTCAATCGAAGCCGCGAGCACCACCGACGCGGTTGGCTTTATCACTTACGTGCAGTCGCTGAAGCGCAAGATGAAGGCTTGGGAGAAACAGGTGGACGTTTATCGCGAGGGTCAGCGAATTCTCGAGCGTCAACGCTTCCAATTCCCGACTTCGTGGCTACACGTGGACAATATCGAAGGCGAGTGGGGAGCTTTCAACGAAATCATCAAGCGCAAAGACACGAGCATACAGACGCAAGTGGCGTCGCTGCAGATGAAGATCGTCGCCGAGGACAAAGCCGTGGAAACTCGCACGACCGATTTCCTGAGCGATTGGGAGCGCGGAAAACCCGTCGAGGGCCATCTGAGGCCCGACGAGGCGCTACAGCAGATACAACTCTTCGAGAGCAAATTCGCGCGGCTCAAGGAAGAGCGCGACAATGTCGCGAAAGCCAAAGAGGCGCTGGAGTTGCAGGAACCCGGCGGCGTTTCCACGAGCGAGGACAGAATGCAAGTCGTCTTCGAGGAGCTTCAGGATTTGCGAGGCGTTTGGTCGGAATTGTCGAGAATCTGGGCGCAAATCGACGAGACGAGGGAGAAACCTTGGCTCTCGGTGCAACCGCGAAAGCTTCGTCAGCAACTGGACACGATGATGGCGCAGCTGAAGGAACTTCCGGCGAGATTGCGGCAATACTCGTCCTACGAGTACGTGAAGAAAATGCTCCAGAGTTACATCAAAGTGAACATGATGATCATCGAACTGAAGTCGGACGCTCTGAAGGAGAGACACTGGAAGCAACTGACCAAGCAACTGAGAGTCAACTGGATACTCAGCGAGCTGACATTGGGCCAAGTTTGGGACGTAAATCTTCAGAAAAACGAGGCTATCGTGAAGGACATCATTCTCGTTGCGCAGGGCGAAATGGCGCTCGAGGAATTCCTGAAGCAGGTCCGCGAATCGTGGCAAACTTACGAGCTCGATCTCATCAATTATCAGAACAAGTGTCGTCTGATTCGCGGTTGGGACGATCTCTTTAACAAGGTCAAGGAGCACATCAACAGCGTCGCGGCTATGAAACTCTCGCCTTACTACAAAGTCTTCGAGGAGGAGGCGCTCACGTGGGAGGAAAAATTGAACAGAATAAACGCGCTCTTCGATGTCTGGATCGACGTGCAACGTCGATGGGTCTATCTCGAGGGCATTTTCTCCGGCAGCGCGGACATAAAAACTCTGCTGCCGGTCGAGACTTCGAGGTTCCAGAGCATAAGCTCCGAATTTTTGGGACTCATGAAGAAAGTCTCGAAGTCACCGATGGTGATGGACGTGCTGAATATTCCGGGCGTTCAGCGAGCGCTCGAGCGTCTCGCGGATCTGCTCGGAAAAATTCAGAAGGCCCTTGGCGAGTATCTCGAGCGCGAGAGAACGTCCTTCCCGCGTTTCTACTTCGTCGGAGACGAGGATCTTCTGGAAATCATCGGCAACAGCAAGAATATCGCGAGACTGCAGAAGCACTTCAAGAAAATGTTCGCCGGTGTCGCGGCGATCAACCTCAACGAGGACAACACCGTGATAACCGGCATCGCTTCGCGCGAGGGCGAGGAGGTGAATTTCCAGACGCCGGTTTCCACCGTCGACTATCCGAAGATCAACGAGTGGCTGACTCTGGTGGAGAAGGAAATGCGCGTGACCCTCGCCTCGAGCCTCGCCAAAGCCGTGCAGGACATAAAACAGTTCAAGGACGGCAATATTAACGCTCAGGCCTTCATGACCTGGTGCGACAACTATCAGGCTCAGATAATCGTTCTCGCGGCGCAGATCTTGTGGTCGGAGGACGTCGAGGCGGCGCTTCACGAGGCTCAGGCGGATCCCAGTAAAAATCCTCTGGAGAGAGTTCTCCTACAGGTCGAGGGAACCCTCAATGTCCTCGCGGATTCTGTCCTCCAGGAGCAGCCGGCGTTGAGACGAAAGAAGCTCGAGCATTTGATCAACGAATTTGTGCACAAAAGAACGGTCACCAGACGACTCATAGCCAACAAAGTTTCGAATCCCAAGGCCTTCGAGTGGCTCTGCGAAATGAGGTTCTACTTCGATCCTCGGCAGACCGAAGTTCTTCAGCAGTTGACGATTCACATGGCGAACGCGAAGTTCTTTTACGGTTTCGAGTATCTCGGAGTGCAGGATCGATTGGTGCAGACTCCGTTGACCGATAGATGCTACTTGACGATGACGCAGGCGCTTGAAGCTCGTTTAGGTGGTTCGCCCTTCGGGCCGGCTGGTACCGGAAAGACCGAATCTGTTAAGGCCCTCGGTCATCAATTGGGAAGATTCGTGCTGGTGTTCAACTGCGACGAGACGTTCGATTTCCAAGCTATGGGACGAATTTTCGTGGGTCTGTGCCAAGTAGGAGCGTGGGGTTGCTTCGACGAGTTCAATCGTCTCGAGGAGCGAATGTTGTCTGCCGTTTCGCAGCAAGTTCAGACGATACAGGAGGCACTCAAGAGCCAGATGGAGGGAAAGAAGGAGGGCACTTTGTGCGTCGAGTTGGTTGGAAAGCAAGTCAAGGTCTCGACGGACATGGCTATCTTCATTACCATGAATCCTGGATACGCTGGACGATCGAATTTGCCGGACAATTTGAAGAAATTGTTCAGGTCACTCGCCATGACTACGCCGGACAGGCAGCTCATCGCCGAAGTTATGCTGTTCAGTCAGGGCTTCAGATCGGCTGAGAAACTCGCCTGCAAGATCGTGCCATTCTTCAAGTACGTAACGATCATTCGTTTCTTAATTTGTTTTCGCGCCTCATTAATTGATTTTACAACTTGTTTTTTTTTTCTCTTATTCAGATTGTGCGACGAGCAACTGTCCAATCAGTCGCATTACGACTTCGGCCTTCGGGCTCTAAAATCCGTGCTCATCTCCGCCGGTAACGTCAAACGCGATCGCATACAAAAGATCAAGGAAGGAATGCACAATCGCGGCGACACGGACATCGACGAGGCTTCGATTGCGGAAAATTTGCCCGAACAGGAGATTCTAATTCAATCGGTCTGCGAGACGATGGTACCGAAACTCGTTGCCGAGGATATTCCGTTGCTTTTCAGTCTGCTGAACGACGTGTTCCCCAACGTGAATTACACCCGCGCGGAAATGAAGGGTAAATCCACAAAAAAAACGCAACATCTATTCGAAACTAACATACGTTGAAACAAAAGTGGAAATTTAATTTGTATTTCCTTGCAGGCTTGAAGGACGAGATAAGGAAAGTCTGCGCCGAAGAGTATCTCGTGTGTGGCGAGGGCGACGAACAGGGTGGTGCCTGGCAAGAGAAGGTAAGTTTTCACACCGAAACGAAAAATCTCGTGTACATACACTTTTCATCTCATACATTACGGTTATGCGAAAGATCCTTTAGTCGTTATAGCCTGAATTTTTAACACGAACGATCTCAGCTGCATTTTGCATAATTTAACTGAACCTCGGAAATTCAATCGGGATTCACGGCGCCGCACGACTCAACAAAGGTGTTCTCGTATACATTTTTCTCACGTCTCGTAGAAAGAAGAGTGTACTTTTTTTAAGGGGTTGAGGCCCTGCAGAGCCCGAAAAAACACTATTTTCGGGAATTTTTTTCAGAAAACCGCCATCCTACGTAGTGGTGAAGACAATGTATTTTTTAAGATACGTGCAAAATTTCAAGTGAATCGGAGTAATGTGTAATTGAGTAATCGGTCCGGCCAGCTTGAAAAAAGTAGTTTTGAGATAAACGTGTTTAAAGTTTGTCTTCCTAGGATGCAGCGCACCAGGCGGCCGCGCACGAAAATTCGAAAATCGAGTACTTAGAAATTTTAACCGGCCATAATCTTTTGGGACATCATTTTTAAGATCCCAAGGGACCTTTTAAAATAAATAAAAAATATCGATTTTTCGAAAATTCTACAGTAGCATAACCCCTTAAATGTATATTGAAGTAAAAATTGAAAATCTTTGCGGCGGCGTTTGGGATCCCGATCAGGCACATATTTCGCAAATAAAACGCCAAAATACTTGGTCGACCGAGGGTCAACATTCTCCGATATCGATCCAGATGTAAATAACTCCGGTAGTTTGTGCGATTCCTAATTACTTGATAATTCTTTACCAAACGCGCGCACGCACAGGAAACGGCGGGTGAGACTTGGGTGGAAAAGGTGAGAGACGGTACTAAAAATTCGTTGTATTCCCAGACCAAAGTAGTAAATGTATCCTGCATAAAATTAACCCAGTTATCGCTCGCATCTGTTGCACGTTTATCGTTCGTACATCCGTTCTTGCGACCTTCGAAAAAAATCTTTACAAATCCATGAATCCTCAGGTTCTCCAACTCTACCAAATCTGCAACCTCAACCACGGCCTGATGATGGTTGGTCCGAGCGGTTCGGGAAAAACGACGGCGTGGAAGGTGTTGCTGAAGGCGCTCGAGCGTTTCGAGGGAGTCGAGGGTGTGGCCCACGTGATAGACCCCAAAGCGATAAGCAAGGAGACCCTCTACGGAGTTCTCGATCCGAACACGCGCGAGTGGACCGACGGTCTCTTCACGCACATTCTCCGCAAGATCATCGACAACGTACGCGGCGAGATAAACAAGCGTCAGTGGATTATATTCGACGGCGACGTCGATCCTGAGTGGGTCGAGAATTTGAATTCCGTCCTCGACGACAACAAACTGCTGACTCTGCCGAACGGCGAGCGTCTCAGTCTGCCTCCGAACGTTCGCGTAATGTTCGAGGTCCAGGACCTCAAGTACGCGACTCTCGCGACGGTTTCCCGTTGCGGCATGGTCTGGTTCTCCGAGGATGTGCTTTCCACCGAAATGATATTCGAGAATTATATGCTGAGGCTTAAGAATATTCCGCTCGAGGACGGAGACGAGGATAATTTAGGGAAGAAAGCGGAGAAGGAGGACACGGTGTCGCCGGCGCTTCAGGTGCAGCGCGAGGTTGGCAGCATTTTGCAGAGCTATTTCGCGCCCGACGGTCTCGTCGTGCGATGCCTCGAGTATGCGATGAAGCAGGAGCACATTATGGACTTCACGCGACTGCGCGCCCTCAGTTCGCTCTTCTCGATGCTCAATCAAGCGGTTCGCAACGTTCTGCAATACAATCACGCTCACGTGGACTTCCCGCTGCCCAGCGAGCAACTCGAGAGATATATGCCGAAATGCTTGGTTTACGCGCTACTTTGGAGCTTCGCCGGAGACGCGAAACTCAAGGTTCGCTCGGACTTGGGTGACTTCGTGAGGTCTATCACGACTGTACCGCTGCCTTCGCAGAGCAACATTCCGATCATTGACTTCGAGGTCAACATCCACGGCGAATGGCTGCCCTGGAGCAACAAAGTGCCGCAGATCGAGGTCGAGACGCACAAAGTCGCGAGTCCGGACATCGTCGTGCCGACCTTGGATACTGTCAGGCACGAGAGCTTGTTGTACACTTGGCTCGCCGAGCATAAACCTCTTGGTAAGGCAAATTGCTATTTCTGGAATATTTCGAGGCTAAAGTTTCCGCTTTAGTACTATAGAGGCATTTCACGATACTTCAGCCACCAAAATTTTCAAAATTTCATCATCACCGTGAAAATGTCTGAAGATGAAATACTAACGCGTTAAAAAAATTCTCACGGAGTTTGGGGCCCCTACTAGCTTCCGGTTTCGAAAAAAGCTAAAATTCCAGTTTTTCTTTGTTTTGACGATAACTTCGCGAGAATTTATCGGAAAAACATTTATAAAAAACGAAAATTTTCAGTTTTTCATTGTTATTACAAAAAAAAAATAATTCACATTTACTGCGATATTTCAATGTCCCGTATTTTTTGTTCCAAAAAAAAAGTATCGAACCATCGTTTTGTCATACTTTTCAGTGCTCTGCGGTCCGCCCGGTTCCGGTAAGACAATGACACTCTTCTCCGCACTGCGAGCTCTTCCGGACATGGAGGTCGTAGGCCTCAACTTCTCGTCGGCGACGACACCCGAGCTCTTGCTCAAGACCTTCGACCATTACTGCGAATATCGGAAAACACCGAACGGCGTAGTACTGTCGCCGGTGCAGTTGGGCAAGTGGCTCGTTCTCTTCTGCGACGAGATCAATTTGCCGGACATGGACAACTACGGCACCCAACGAGTGATATCCTTCCTGCGGCAGCTCGTCGAGCACCGAGGATTCTACCGCACGAGCGATCAGGCTTGGGTCTCACTCGAGAGAATACAGTTCGTCGGGGCTTGCAATCCGCCGACCGACCCCGGCAGGAAACCCCTCAGTCACCGATTTCTCCGACACGTTCCCGTTATCTACGTCGATTACCCGGGAGAAACTTCGCTCAAGCAGATTTACGGAACCTTCACGCGTGCCATGCTTAGGTTCGTACTACGCAAAATATTTCTATTTTCGAAAACTATTAACTAAAAAAATCTGGTGTACATCTGACATCATACTTTAATAGAAAAACCAAAATTTTCACATTTATCTAATACATGCCCTAGCGAGGCGACTACCTTAACATCATCTGACATATTTTGTACTTTCTCTGGCCCGTTTTTATTTTACGTACCTCCAACAACTCGAGGTTGAGGTAAATGCAACAAATGAGCGCCGCTCGCTCTCGACGGATCGATCAATTGACCATTTTTCCTTTCTCATCGAGGATAAGTACTACGTTCTACGTTTTTAATATCCTAATAATACAAATTTATGCGTCAGGTTAACTCCTTCCCTGAGAGGTTACGCGGAGCCTCTGACGAATGCGATGGTGGAGTTCTACCTGGCCTCCCAGGAGAGGTTCACCCAAGACATGCAGCCGCACTACGTCTACTCGCCCCGCGAGATGACCCGTTGGGTTCGCGGTATATGCGAGGCCATCAGACCCCTCGACAGTCTCTCCGTCGAGGGTCTCGTGCGTCTCTGGGCTCACGAGGCATTGCGTCTCTTCCAAGATCGTTTGGTCGAGGATTCCGAACGCGCCTGGACAAACAACAACATAGACGTCGTGGCTCTGAAACATTTCTTGGGTGTCGACAAGGAAAAAGCTCTCTCCCGACCGATTCTCTACAGCAACTGGCTTTCAAAGGATTACGTGCCGGTCAATCGACAGGAACTGCGCGACTACGTTCGCGCGAGGCTCAAGGTCTTCTACGAGGAGGAGTTGGACGTGCCGCTTGTGCTCTTCGACGAGGTTCTCGAGCATGTACTGCGAATTGACAGAATTTTCCGACAGCCGCAGGGACATTTGCTGTTAATCGGTGTCTCTGGGGCTGGTAAGACGACTCTGTCGAGATTCGTTGCATGGATGAATGGGCTTTCGATATTCCAAATCAAGGTACGGTATATATTGTTATAAAATCTATTTAGGACCTAGAAGACGCTTTAGAATTGACGAATCTCGATGAACCTCAAGTGCCCTCGTAGGACTGAACGATTGGAAGAATGGAAACTATACAAGTTCCACACAACACGACACTAAAATCGATTTATTTTTCTGCGCTGCTTATTTTTATTAAATTTTATTAAATGCAGTCCGCAGTACGCAGTCCGTTGTTTCATTTTCGCTATTTTTTTTACACTGTCGAAGTGGCGAGATAATTGTCTGTATTATTTTTTATTAATTTCTATTCTGCTAGAAGGTTCCATTTAAATTTAAATATGTAAAGCCTGACACAATAACAAACACTTCAGACTTTTCCGAATTATTTCTGTACGCTTTCTTCGACTTTCAGGTCCACAATAAATACACCGGCGAGGACTTTGACGAGGATCTTCGGCAGGTGCTTCGTCGCTCTGGCTGCAAAGACGAAAAGATCGCGTTCATTCTTGACGAGTCGAACGTCCTTGATTCCGGCTTCCTCGAGCGCATGAACACGCTCCTGGCGAACGGTGAAGTGCCGGGACTCTTCGAGGGTGACGAGTACACGACGCTAATGACCCAGTGCAAGGAAGGAGCCCAACGCGAGGGACTGATGCTCGACTCTAACGAGGAGCTATACAAGTGGTTCACGGGACAAGTTATGAAGAATCTTCACGTCGTTTTCACGATGAATCCGAGCACGGACGGCCTCAAGGATCGCGCGGCCACTTCGCCCGCGCTATTCAATCGTTGCGTTCTCAATTGGTTCGGCGATTGGTCCGACAATGCGCTCTTCCAAGTCGGAAAAGAATTCACGAATCGCGTCGATCTCGAGAGGCCCTCGTGGAAGTGTCCGGACTTTTTCCCATCCGTTTGCTCGCTCATTCCCGCTCAGCCGATGCATCGCGACGCTGTGATAAATGCCTGCGTCTACGTCCATCAAACGCTCCACAAAGCGAACGCCAGACTAGCCAAACGAGGCAGCAGAACCATGGCCATCACTCCGAGGCACTATCTCGATTTTATCAATCATTTCGTGAAGCTCTACCGTGAAAAGCGAAGCGATTTGGAGGAACAGCAGCTGCATCTTAACGTCGGTCTCAGCAAGATCGCGGAGACGGTCGAACAGGTCGAGGAGATGCAGAAGAGCCTCGCCGTTAAATCACAAGTAATATATCTTCAGACTCGAATTGGTAGGCCGATTAATAACTATTGTTGCTAATCAACGATTTGTCGGTTTTTTTTTCAAGGAACTGCAAGCCAAGAACGAAGCCGCTAACGCGAAATTGAGACAGATGGTGAAAGATCAGCAGGAGGCTGAGAAGAAAAAAGTCCAGAGTCAAGAGATTCAACAACAGCTGGCCATTCAAACAGTCGCCATAGATCAGAAGAGGGAGGATGTAATGGCTGACCTCGCGCAAGTGGAACCTGCTGTAATCGATGCCCAAAACGGTATGTCATTGATATTTTTCAGAAAGCTGGCATTTTTCAATCGGTATTGTCTGTCATGAGCGACTATATCAAGTAGGGCAGTTGCCATTCTATAAAGATAAATTTCAAAACAAAAATGTTACGCCCAGTAAAAAAAGTGTAGCCATAAAAAAATCCCTTGCAAAGAAAACATTCTCTGCTGAAAAATCTCTTGCACAAAAATTAATTGCAATTGCGAATTTTTTCTTGGCGTCTTTTGATAATGAACGCAATCCAGCCGCTGAAAGTTTGGTTTACACACTTTTTAGTCATGAAACTTTTGTTGCGGAGTAAAAAAGTATAATGAGCGACTCTCTTGTTTCGCAAATATAAAGATAAATTTCAAAACAAAAATGTTACGCCAAGTATAAAAAGTGTAGCCATTCCATAAAAAAAATCGCTTGCAAAGAAAACATTGTCTGCTGAAAAATCTCTTGCAAAAAAATTAATTGCAAAAATATTAAACCGATTTTTTATACTTGGCGTCTATTTGATAATGAACGCAATCCAGCCGCCGAAAGTTTGGTTTACACTCTTTTTAGTCATGAACATTTTGTTGCGGAGTAAAAAAGTATAATGAGCGACTACTCTGCCGTTTCGCAAATTGGTCCATGTGGAATGCGTGTCGTGTCTTGTTGCTTACGATATTACTATTAAGCGTAGCCGTGAAGGGGATAAAGCGACAGCATCTTGTGGAGATCCGTTCGATGGCGAATCCACCTGCGATCGTAAAGGTCGCTTTAGAATCGATGTGCTTGTTGCTCGGAGAGAATGCAACCGATTGGAAACAGATACGCGCGGTGACAATGAAGGACAGCTTCATACCGACTATCGTCAATTTCAACACTGAGGACATCACGTAAGAGACAGCTCGCTCACAAATGGGCCTGTGATGAATGTTCGACGCTAGGCTGGGACTCTAATCAACAACACTTAATACTATTATTGCTTGTTATATGTTATTGTTTAATGTACTTAGTGTTTGTTGGTTGATTTTTTAATTAACCTCATACATTCCCTCGGTAAATGCAACACACGCGATTAGATCGCGAATTAAAAAAAGAAAAATGTTGATTTAAATATCCCATTTTTCTGCAGATCTCTTATCGACGAGAAAAAATATGAAAATCCTTTGGAAATCTGCTTCACAGTTAGTTTGTCGATATTAAGGGGTTATGCCACTGTAGAGGCCCAAAAAATAGGCTGTTTTCGGGAATTTTTTCCGGAAAAACTGCAATGAATATCGAGATTTAAAAAGCGGGTATTTATCATACAAGTCCGTGACTGTATACGATAATTTTTTTGAAACGATTCGAAGACAATGTATTTTTGAAGATATGTGCAACACGTGAATTCAAGTGAATCGGAACATAATGTTCGAGTAATCGGTTCGGCCAGTTTGAACAAAGTAGTTTTGAGATAAACGCTTTTAAAGTTTGTCTTCGTAGGATACTGCGCACCAGGCGGCCGCGCACTAGAATTCGAAAATTGAGTACTTAGACATTTTTCCCGGCCATGATCTTTTGGGACATAATTTGTGAGGTCCCAAGCGACCTTTTAAAGCAAAACACAAAAAAAAATCGATTTTTCGAAAATTCTACAGTATAACTCCTTAATAAAACAATCGTTGCATTTACGGGAGACTGAAGGGAGACTTGTACATAGAAAATTTATCGTTGTTTTTCAGCAATAAATATCTAACTTTATAGGTCGGCCGATGCAGCTTGCCGCCTGTCGCAGCGCGCGCGCCCGCTTACGCCTCGTATAACTTTCATCGTAACTTAGCCTAAAATGCCTGCGCATTATCTTCCTTGTACTTCTACATGATACCGTGTTTTTGTTTCATTACGCGTCGTACAGCGGTCAAGTCGATAAAGAAACATCATTTGGTCGAGGTTCGTTCCATGGCGAACCCACCAGCTATCGTCAAGGTTGCACTGGAGTCTATCTGCCTATTGCTCGGCGAAAATGCCAGCGACTGGAAATCTATACGCGCTGTCATCATGAGAGACAATTTTATCAATACCATAGTCTCTAATTTCAGTACTGAGGATATAACGTAAGCATGCTTTCACTGTTTTTCAAAACCCCCTTTTGCGTCCACGAAAAATCAGTTAGCACTTTTAGCAGTGAAGCTAAGGGCGAAACTGGCCAACAAGTCTTGTGACTTGGTTCCTTTCGATACAATTTGCAAAATTGTAGTTTCGTTAGTGTCGGGACCGCTCGAACGTAGTCGTGCTGCGAGGCGTGAGACAAATCAAGTAGTATTCATCTTCATGGACGAACAGATGCGGAAATTGTCGTTGACGATCGACCTGGTTGGTAGAACCGCGCAAATCAACGTTAAGGAGGTTGGATACTCAACTAAAAATGATAAGCATAAGCTTACATTTTTGGAGGATATTCGTCGACTAAAATTACATCTCCATGACAAATTTAATTTCAATCACCTGAATGGTTGTCGAGAAATGTACGAGTATTCGATTTCTTGATTATTTAACTATTTGAGTTTGGCAGTATCGTTTATACGGTCATCATTTTTTTCTAAGACGTAATGGTATTCTAAAAGACTCATAGGTTTTGTTGATAATGCATATGCGATAAATTCTTCAATGAACTTCTGATTTACGAGATTCTACCTCCAAGGTCGATTCGTTTCGATTTTCCAGCGACTTTTTCGGTATCCACTCGTCTATTTTTTTTACTGTATCTTTCTTTAATATGCAGTTTTTGAGTCGTAGCGCACTGTATACGTCCCCTATTCTTCTATCGACCATCTGCACATCGCATTACCAAAAGCACCGCCTAAACAGCTTCACGAAATATTTCGGCACAACAATTAACAAGCGGTGTTCGTTTTGTTTATTATATATCCAGCACTTTAGATCTGCGTAATATCACAGTCGAATTGGCTCTTTCAAAAATGACAACGAACTGAAGAAAGAGGGGGCGCTACTTACCGATAAATTTCGCTGATATAACTTCTGTCCCGTTAATGCATGCTAACAGAGAACGACCAACTTGTAACTAACGAAAGTTGTACATGAAACGCGATCGAATACGATCTAAATTGTTGTCATGATTCGTCCATAACCAAAACGTTCTAATCAAAATTGTTAATGAGCTAAAAACAAATACAAATTATTCGTAATCTAACTTTATTCACACTATTTTAGCCGTAGGAATTTGTATCGTGTCTAATGGAGATTTTTTCGTAGCGACGAGGTTCGCGACAAGATGAAGAGTCGGTATTTGAGCAATCCCGACTACAACTTTGAGAAAGTTAATCGCGCCAGTATGGCTTGCGGCCCTATGGTCAAATGGGCCATTGCGCAGGTCAGTATTCAAAGTATTCTAACGCCGTATTTTAAGGGGTCTCTCTACTTTGAAATTAAAAAAAATCGAGACACCCCTTAAAGTCGAAGTCACAGCTTCGATGTTTCGCAAGCGAAAGTGTCGATAGCTAACACTGAAACGTAGCTAACATTTAGGATTTTTTCCTTAGATCGAGTACGCTGATATGCTGAAGCGCGTTGAGCCGTTGCGCGACGAGCTCTATTCCCTCGAGCGTCAGGCGGAAACGAACAAGGCTAAGGGAGAGGAAGTTAAGAACCTGATAGCCCAACTTGAGCTGAGCATTGCCTCCTACAAGGAGGAATACGCCCAACTTATATCTCAAGCGCAGGCGATCAAAACTGACTTGGAGAACGTTCAGGGCAAGGTGGACCGATCGATCGCACTTATCAAGTCGTTGGTCATTGAGAGGGAGAGATGGGAGGCAACCAGCGAAACTTTCCGCAGCCAAATGTCGACCATTATCGGAGACGTCCTTCTGTCGTCCGCCTTCTTGGCTTACGCCGGATACTTTGATCAACACGTGAGAAATTTATTCAATTATTTATTTATTTACTTAGTAGAAACGGGCAAGGCCCAACTACAGGCGGAGGGGAGAACCCAACCGACCGAAAGTAGTACAAATGCTTGTGATCAGACGCAGGAATAATACAAAGCAAACAAAATGATTACATATACAAAATTACACCATCTCTAAATGACAATAAATTCGTGTTAAATTGCATTAAATAATAATAAAGGTGGGTCGATCACCAGAGGCTTTCTAAAATAGAAATCTATATTTTTGGTCCCTCTTTTAAAAAGTTCATGAGTAACGGAAAGCATTGTTAGCAAACTATTCGAGCTGTGATTGGCTGGGACTCTCAGACCGAGTCCAGGTTCATTTGTCCTTGATAACTTTGACAGTTCTGTTAAACATCGTACTTTTTTTAACCCACTAAAAAAAGGTTGATAGCAGTGTTTTCAGGGGTAGAATATGCGACTTGAGAACGATGTTATAGGTTAAAAGTCGATATTTTGAAAAAATAAATTTCGTGACCCCGATTTGGGCGGTTTTCGGCCCGGCGGCCAGATCTACGATTTCTGACAAACAAAACGACTAGAATTGGATTGTCTAGAAAAAAATTAGAAATTCGTTCAAATCAATTTACTGAATCTTTGTCTTTTTTTTTTTAATATTTCAGTATCGTCAAAATCTATTCACAACGTGGTGTCAGCATCTCCAGCACGCGAACCTGCAATTCAGGCCGGACATCGCGCGAACGGAGTATCTCTCGAATCCGGACGAGCGTCTGAGATGGCAAGCGAACGCATTGCCGACGGACGACTTGTGCACGGAGAACGCGATAATGTTGAAGCGCTTCAACCGTTACCCGTTGATAATCGACCCGTCGGGTCAGGCGACGGAGTTCATAATGAACGAGTTCAAGGAGCGAAAGATCACGAAGACGAGCTTCCTCGACGATTCGTTCAGAAAGAATCTCGAGAGCGCTCTGCGTTTCGGAAACCCGTTGCTCGTCCAGGACGTCGAGAACTACGACCCTATACTGAATCCTGTTCTCAATCGCGAGCTCCGACGAACCGGTGGCCGCGTTCTCATAACCCTCGGCGACCAAGACATCGATTTATCGCCCTCGTTCGTCATTTTCCTCTCGACTCGAGATCCAACCGTCGAATTCCCACCGGACATATGTTCCCGCGTGACCTTCGTTAATTTCACGGTAACTCGAAGTTCCCTGCAGAGCCAATGTCTCAACCAAGTCCTGAAGGCCGAACGTCCGGACATCGACGAGAAGCGCTCGGATCTTCTCAAGCTTCAAGGAGAATTCCATCTCCGTCTGCGGCAGCTCGAAAAATCGTTGCTCCAAGCGCTAAACGACGCGAAGGGCAAGATTCTCGATGACGATTCCGTGATAACGACTCTGGAGACTCTGAAGCAAGAGGCGGCGGACATAAGCAAGAAGGTCGAGGAAACCGACAAAGTGATCGCCGAAATCGAAACCGTCTCGCAGCAGTACATGCCGCTCTCGCAGGCCTGCTCCAACATGTACTTCACGATGGACAGCCTCAACCAAATCCACTTCCTCTACCAATACTCCCTAAAAATGTTCCTCGACATTTTCACCTCGGTACTCTCCCAAAATCCAAAACTCTCGGGTATAACCGACTACACGCAGCGTCTGTCGCTCATTACGAGCGATCTCTTCTCCGTTTGCTACGAGCGCGTTGCCCGAGGAATGCTCCACGCCGACAGACTCACATTCGCGCTTTTGCTCTGTCGCATTCACCTCAAGGGCATCGCAACGGAATCCACGTACGACAGCGAATTCACCTTCTTCCTTCGCGGCAAAGAGGGCGTTCTCAACATACGAGGCCCGCCCGTGCCGAGTCTGAGCTCGGAGCAGCAGGAAGCGATGATGCGTCTCAGCATAAGGCTCCCGGCCTTCAAGAAACTCTCGCAAAACATTCAGGAACACGCGGACTTCGCGACTTGGCTGCAATCACCGACCCCTGAGAATTGCGTGCCGAAGCTTTGGGAGGAGGAGAAGCCACTCTCGCCGACGGGCACGTCGATCAATCAGCTCCTGATGATCCAAGCGTTCCGTCCTGATCGCGTAATGGCAGCGGCATCGCACTTCATCACCTCGGCCCTCGGCGAGACCTTCATGGCCGCCGCGGAGGTCGAACTCGACTTCGCGTCGGTCGTGGAGAATCAGCTGAAGGCCGCGGTGCCCGCGTTGCTCTGCTCCGTTCCCGGATTCGACGCTTCGGGACGCGTCGACGATTTGGCGGCGGAATTGAGCAAACAAATCGTCAGCATCGCCATCGGCTCCGCGGAGGGCTTCAATCAGGCCGACAGGGCGATCAACATGGCTGTGAAGGCCGGTCGATGGGTGATGCTGAAGAACGTCCACCTGGCGCCTCAGTGGCTCGTGCAGTTGGAGAAGAAGCTGCACAGTATTCAACCTCACGCTGGATTCCGATTGTTCCTCACGATGGAGATCAATCCCAAGGTTCCGGTGAATCTGCTGCGAGCCGGAAGGATCTTCGTCTTCGAACCCCCGCCTGGTATCAGAGCGAACTTGCTGCGCACCTTCAGCACCGTACCGGCTTCGAGGATGATGAAAGCGCCGAGCGAGAGAGCGAGGCTTTACTTCTTGCTCGCTTGGTTCCATGCGATCGTTCAGGAACGTCTTCGATATTCGCCTCTTGGATGGGCCAAGCACTACGAATTCAACGAGAGCGATCTGCGAGTCGCTTGCGACACTCTTGATACGTGGATCGAGGCCACCGCCATGGGAAGAACGAACCTGCCGCCCGAGAAAGTTCCTTGGGACGCGCTCGTGACGCTTCTCTCGCAGTGCATCTACGGCGGAAAAATTGACAACGACTTCGATCAGAGACTGCTCGCGTCTTTCTTGAGGAAACTCTTCACTCCGAGATCGTTCGAGGCGGACTTCGCGCTGGTTGCCAATGTTGACGGCGGTCAGGGAAATCAAAGGCACATCACGATGCCCGATGGCACGCGTCGCGATCATTTCCTCAAGTGGATCGAGGCCCTGTCCGACAGGCAGACACCGTCTTGGCTCGGTCTGCCTAATAACGCCGAGAAGGTGCTGCTCACGACGAGAGGCACGGATCTCGTTTCGAAGCTGCTGAAGATGCAGCAACTGGAGGACGAGGACGAGCTCGCTTACTCCAACGACGAGTCGCTCGACGCGCCTCGCGAGGCCGAGGCCGACGGTCGCCCGTCGTGGATGAGGGTTTTGCATAATTCCGCATCCACTTGGCTGCAACTGTTGCCGAAGAATCTGCAGACGCTAAAGAGAACCGTGGAGAACATCAAGGATCCTCTTTATCGGTACTTCGAGAGGGAAGTCAACAGCGGGGCTAAACTCTTGCAGGACGTCATTCACGATCTCGAGGATGTCGTGCTAATTTGTCAAGTGAGTTGAATTTTTTTGCGAAATAAAATTTGCGACAAGTTGAACTGGAAAATAAACTATATGTCGTTTTGTTGTTAATTTACAGGGCGAAAAGAAGCAAACGAATTACCATCGAACGATGCTCTCGGAATTAGTGAAAGGCATTCTCCCAGCCGGCTGGAGACGGTACACCGTGCCAAGAGGCTGCACGGTTATCCAATGGATCACAGATTTCAGTCACAGAGTTTCGCAATTGCAGGAAGTGTCGCGCCTGGTGTCGCAAGGCGGCGCTAAAGAAATCAAGGTTCGTTGTTTCCTCTTTTCAATCACAAATAACAATCAAATCTGTCTATGTATTAGCAAATATTCCGACTAACACAGTGAAATAAAGAAATATCCGCATATTTTTCACTGGAAATAAATGCAACTGGCTTTTTGCAGAGTTTCCCGGTATGGCTCGGTGGTCTCTTGAACCCAGAAGCCTACATAACTGCGACTCGACAGTGCATTGCCCAGGCTAACAGCTGGTCGCTCGAGGAACTCCAGCTCGACGTGACGATCGGCGACGGCGACAACATCGCCACCGACGACTGCTCTTTCGCGGTGACGGGACTCAAGCTTCAAGGCGCTCTCTGCAAGGACAACCAACTCTATCTCACGTCGACGATAATGACGGATCTGCCGGTGACGATGTTGCGATGGTTCCGCTCGTCGACGGAAGAAGTGCGAAAGGGCAAACTCTCGTTGCCGGTCTATCTCAACAGTACGCGCACAGAATTATTGTTCACGGTTGATTTGAACACCGCAACCAATCAAGACCCACACAGCTTTTACGAGCGCGGCGTAGCAGTACTAATTTCAACGGCTCTGAATTAAAATAGAAATCTAATAATTTAGAAGGAGCATTGATCCTACACATTATCATTCTACACATCAGTAATTCAACACATAACATTCTACACAATGTTTTCTACACACGATAATGCTCTGCAGGAGACATTCTACACATAATTAAATTGAATTTCCAATGTCCTACACATATTGTTGTTCACAAAAACGTCTGACTCAGTGTATCCTACATATTAATATATTCTGTGTACATATTTCCACACATATTCGATTGGTAGTTCGTGTTCCTCACATATGCTCTTCAGTCTAAAATTTGTCATGAAATATTCTACACTAATATTTTTCTACACACAACAAATACAAGCGCACTGCTAGCGTCACTATTAAAGTCAGAAAGGCCACGAGACTTTCAGTTATTCACAATCTTTAGAGGAAATTTCCGCTATAGAAAAGATATTTTGTGTAGAAATCGGGCGTAGATATCGTGGGTAGAACAATATTTTGTGGCAGATTTTAGAATAAAGACCAATATATGTAGGAGGACGAACTATTAATCAAACATGTGTCGAAAAATGTTCACAGAATATTTGAGTGTGTAGGATATAATGAGTCGGATTTTTTATGAACAAGAATATGTGTAGGACATTGGATATTAAATTCCTTGGTGTGTAGAATGTCTCGTGCAGAACATTACCGGGTGTAGAAAATATGGTGTAGAATAATAATGTATAGAATCTCTGATGTGTAGAATAATAATGTGTAGAAACGACTCTCGCTCATAATTTATATCGGCTTTTGTCCCACCCCGATCCGTACTGTCTCCGTATTTATTGATAAATGCTCGCGTAATGTAGTCTCGATTGAAAAGACACACGCATTTTTGTTTATATCGATGCATAATTCGAGCATAATGTTGAAGGCAAGAATGTTGGAGGTTCGTGATGTATACAGATATATTTTATTTAATTTTTCTACGCGTTCCACTTGAGAGAACCTTCGTGAAGAAAACGACATAACGAATTTTTTAATAATAATTCGATAATCTGTAATGTGAAAAATAGAACAGTACTAATTTATCGCACGTTCAGAAAAACGAAATATAGCTTCTAATAAAGTGCATGCCAATGATGATCTAATAACAGCTGTTTTCTTTGGATGCTCCCGATACGTTCTACGAAACTCTCTCCGGCGAAGGTAAATAATTGATCGATCTAACTTATAAAAGAACATAAAAATTTTATTGTGGTCCATAATATCAGGTTATACTTAACGAAAGGGAAAGCAGCAAGATTTCGCCTTCTACAGTCTACCATCTCGGCGCGAATTCCTCTGATAATTGTGATGCTCATTGTTCACTTTGCGAATTGCAAAGAGAAACGAAAATTCAATTCGCAATTCAACGTCGAATCACCGTCGAGAATGATCCTTACAACAATATATTTCTTTTACACGAAACGTTAGGAATCAACAGCAGCAAACACACAAACTGGACGGACTAAACATTCGCTGAATCAAACGGCTATATGAATATTGCAGGAATGAGAGGATAATTGTGATATGAAGATCGCTGGTCAACGCTCCTTCGACGATCGACCAATTTGAATGATAACAATATTAACACGTATTTACAGAAATTAGTCTTCGACTGACGGAGCCCTTAATATTTATACATCGAAGCGTCGCTCGTTAGCACGGTCGAGAAATCTCGTGAGACATTGTTGCAGGATTATTATGAAACAAAAAAAATGCATTTGAACACATTTACAGTTATAAACACGCTGTCCGGAACGTAACGTTTCGTTTTGTGCTCTCGACGCGTCCTCGTCGTCGTCGTCGTTGTTGTATCTTCGCGAAGCTCATGACGAACACTTAAAATAAAATACCGACTCTTTTAAGTTATTAATTCGTTACGTTTACATTTATATCATACAAATCGTATTCATTTACGGGAATACCAGGTGATTCGGGATAAATATCCAATTTTCTCTAACGCGGCAAAATATTCGTTAAAAAAAAATGTCACAAGTTTGTATTCGCAGATAATGCTTGGAAAGTTCTTTCAAATAAGTCTGCAACATCTGCGCAAATATGTATCTCGATCCATTATCAGTCTACTGTAAAAAGACTAAGAGGAATATCTTTATACTCGATTTTCAACACAGTTTCTCCGAGCAACTCTTATTAGATACAAAATATCTAAACCGACTCGAATGGACAGTGAATCAACCAAAGCAGTTTGAAAAGTCGCCGGTCCATAAATAAAATTGGACACTTATAACGAATTCACCGCTCGAACAGACCTATTTTTTATCATCTATGAATAATGCACTTTTCTAAGGCTTATCGCGTCCTCGCAACGTTCTCCTCCTCCTCCTACTCGAGGAATCATACATCGACGAAATAAACACGATAAATTAAAAAAAACGCACTCATCACACTTTCTCCGAAACGAAAAAAAAAAAAAAAAAAAACGAAAAATAAATTGGTGCAAGTCTATATCACAGAAACAGAATTATCCATTTCGTTAACAGTCTTCTTTTCGTCGTCGTCGTCGTCGTTCTCGTCTTCGTGGACTAGAGGCACATCTTTAGCGAATACCAGAGAATCCTCGCCGATCGGCGCGGCGGCGTTCACGAGATTCTCCACCGACGCCGCGGTCGTCGTCGTCGTCGTCGTGTCGTGGATCGAACTTCTGCACAGACTCTGCTGGGTACGAGCGGTTCCGCGTCTTATGCTGCTGCGCAACAGATTCGCCACGTCGGCGGCTGTCAAGTTGGATGATCCGCTGTTGTTGTACGCTCTTCTACCTCTGTCCATCGTCGAGTGAGTGCGCTCGACGGAGCTACGGTCTATCGTGCTGATCCTGGTCATTCTGTCGATCGTGTTTGGCCGATGCCGATCGGCCGAGAGAGCCCGCGGCCGCGCGATGTCCGTGACATCCGGCTGATGGGGCTCGGGCGTGTGAACCGTGATGTTTTGCGACAGGATCGTTTGATTCATCTCGACGAGAACCGTCGCGTAGTCCGGAGGAGGAGGCTGAAGCGCCGGCCTCGTTCGCGGCGCGCTCGTCTCACCGAGAACGCTCGCTATCCGGCGAACGCTCCGACGAAAGCTCTGCCGAAGCATCTTCGCGATTCTCGCACCTGTTGCCGTCGTGTAACTCGGCGGCGGCGTGTACTTCGGCGGCGGATCCTCGAACGGAACGTCCGTCGACGAGGGCAGCACTCCGTTTCCGTGGATACTCGTGCTCGTCTCGTTTCCGTATTGCGTCTGCGAGCTCCCCGAATCGTCCGTGTCCAGCGGAGGACGGTAGAGCAGCTGGATGCGCTGTGGAAAGGAAAATTAATATATATTTTTAATGACGTATTTCTAATTCTTTTTTTTACTACGTCCATCGCGTCTGCGGAAAATTCATCTAAAACACAATTCGTCTAATAGCCATTCGTTCAATAAAAATTCAAAATTCGAAGAAGACTAAAATAGACAACATCGACTAATGATTTCCGCTATAGTTGATAAATACGAATTATTATTAGATGAACTGTCTTCTAGACGATTTGTTATAAGACGAATTGTTTTAGACGAATTGTTATTAGACGGATTGTTTTAGACGAATTTTCCGCAAATCGTCCATCGAGGCGTCGATATTTTTAGTAAATGTGAACACTGGAACGTGAAATTGAGAATTCTGTAACTTATTAGATTTGCTTCTCTCGCAAGTTTCTTCGAAAGCAATTTAAGAGGCCACCTCAAACTTACATTCGCATTGCATTGCTCGCAATGAGTGCAATTAACTTCCATTTCTTCGGTCTTAGGATAGCACAACAGAGAGAAAGAGAATATGTTCAAATGTTGAAGGCAGAAAAGTTTTGTTGTAGAACAATCTCGTCCTGTCACATTTATTCCCGCAAGTTCAAGAATTGACGGACTCACTCGGACCCTTACATCGAATATATCTGATGGGCCGCTGTTCAAGTAGCGACACGTTTGGATTATCGCCACTCCTGGGATTATGAGGATCGGCGTCAGTTGAATCGCAGCGCCCAGCTGTCGCGCCCAAACGGACCAGTAGTCTCGACTCGTTCTCCGGTAAATGTACAATTCCCGAAAGCTGCTGCTTTTGAAGACGGTTATACTGAGAACCTGAAAAAGGTATGAACAAGGTTATTAATCCAAACGGATGGATGAAATACTCAGAAACGTCCAGGCGACGTCGAAGCATCGATATACGTACCATAAGCGCAACTGGAAGAACGACGTTCCACGTGAACGAGAGCAGTGGTCCAGCCCAGTGTCTGAGGCATCTTCCAGTCGGTGGAAACAATTCAGCCACAACAGTTTCGCCGGTGTGAGGACGTCCGCGTACCACGAATACCGCGCCCACTTGAACGAGGTACAGTATCATGATCCACCAAGCTCCGCCGACCGTATAGTCCAGATAATACACCACATAAATCCCCAACTGAAATTTGACGAAAAATGAGTAAACCATTAAATTCACCAATACAAAAAATGTACCAAAATATCCTTTAAGAGGTTATGGACCACTGTAGAATTTCCGAAAAATCGTTTTTTTTTGCATGTTTTAAATGACCCCTCAGCACCTCAAAAATGATATCCCGAAAGTTATGGCCGGGAAAAACCTGGAAGTATTCGGTTTTCGAATTTTATTACAAGGCCGCCTAGACCGCTGCGAGCTAGTCGACATACTTCAAACAGCCTATTTTTTCAGTCTCTACAGTCGCATAACCCCTTAAGTCGTGCGCCGTTACAATAGTACCTAAACTACGCGACAGTGAGCGAAGAGGCCGACAAACTTTCGCGCAATTCCGTGACTTGTATATCAAGAAAAATCGCGTCGTGTTTCGTGAATCCGCTGTATCTCGTCAAACTCGTATGCGGTATGAACATATCCAGACCGGCATCTTTCTCCAGACTATCGCTCTTATCGTCCTGTCCTCGTGACCGAGTTTTCACGATTTTACGAATATTATTCGCCGGATTCTCCTGATCCCTGAGGGTGACGCTGGCGCGTAGAGCGCACGGCCAGTCGAGAAGCGGATCCCACGGGCCTTCGACGACGCGTAAACGTCCGATAACGTGTCTGCCCCTCCATTGCCGCCGTCCGTTGAGAAACAATTCCATTCTGAGCGAGTAGCCGTAATCTTTGTTCCGAAAAACCGGACTGTAGATAGCGGCGTCCGTCTCTTTGGCCTCGGTCATCTTCTCTTTGTAGCGATCTATGCGCCAGAGTAACCTTCCATTGGTCGCGACGCACTGTGAATTTCCGCTGCTCTCGATCGCCCGCGGTTCGACTCTCTCGACGAGTTCCTCGAGGATCTTGAAGACCTCCTTCATTTGAATTTTCAATTTTTTCACGCTCTCTCCCTGCCTCCGAGTCTCCTCGGCGTGTCCTCTTATCTCGCCCACCATGATATCTATTTTTTCTTCTATCACGTCCTGCTTGTTCTCCAATTCGCGGGATATCTTGCATCTTATTTCCAGCTCCAACTTGAGATCGTTCAGACGCTTCGTCTGACCGTCCCAGAGATCGGCGACGACTGCGCTCTCCTTCGCGACGAAAGTCTTCAATTCCCGGAGATCGGCTTCGCAGTCTGTGGCTCTCTTCGCGTTGTTCTCGCTCTCGTCGGTCAGCCAGTGCTCCAGCGACTCCAATCGATAAGCCACCTCGTTGAAGCTCAAGCACGTGCGTTCCTCGATTTCGCTGAGCGCCTTGTCGTGATTGCTCATCACCGTCTCGAGGGCAACGGTCCTCTGACGAGCGTCGCGCATCCCTTGCGCTGTCGTCTGTCTCAGAGCCTCCAGGGACTTTTCCTCCGAGTCGAGACGATCCGCATTTATCGCCAGATTTTGCTTCAGCCACTTGCGATCCCTCTCGCAGTCGGCGGTGGCCGATCGCAACAGGTTGAGAGCCGCGAAGACATTGTCGCGCCACGTGACCTCATTTTTCGCAGACGACACGTACGAACCGTTCGACGCAGTCTTCTCCGCGTTGACTCTCTTCGGGCAGTGACGACGATGCGATCGTAGGCTTCGCCGGGGAACATAAGAGCCGCACTTTTCCGTACACTCCTCCAAAACGGCGCCGCAGTGCTGCATATGCTCCGGCAAAAATTTCTCCTCGAGCGGCTCGTTGCAGAAGTAACAGGAACACTGAGACGACGACGCTACGCTCGTTCTGTGATTCATTGTTCTTGTTGAATTTATCCTTTGATGGAACAATTTAGTTCGATAATTTATGGAATGATATTTTTTCGCGTCGAGTATCGATGAGCTTACGCACGACGAATCGTCAACTCGGCGAATCGATTCAACGATTCGTTAGACCAATGCGATACACCTCAGGAGATGCTTGCTATGACTCAAGCTCGTTGGTACTACTAACGACTACTATACGGTTTTATTCTTAGATTCGCCCCACCTCGCTCGTTGAATTTCAGCGCGATAACGTTGTTCGGGATATACGAGAGATTACCAGGCATTCGAGATAAGATATACACGGACTTGTTACGCGGTGACTCAATCGATTCTCACTGGCGCACCTTGCGAGATTGCGCCCCCCCCCCCTCCCCCTTCCCACTCCCAAATAAATCCGGCGTGGAATCCGATAACCACGGTGTCGAAAGAATCAGGAGTCCACTGAGAAACGAAGAACACACTCACCTCGGTCGCCATGGGCAGTCCCAGTATGTAGGCGCAGGCACAGCTGAAGAACGTGATCGTCGTTTCCCATAGTTTCATCATTTTCGTGTTTATCGCCATTATTCCGGTTATGACGCAGTGCCATATCGCTAGCTGAAAGTAATGAATTATTCGTCATGAACGTACGACAAATTGCCCTATTTTTTTGCGCGATACGGTGCAGCGAGATTCGCTGAACTTGTCGATTCAGCGATCGCAAAAAATGCGATCTGTTCACGATTGAAAAAATATTGATTTTCGCCTATTTACAAAAATGAAAATATACAGGGTGTCCCAAAAGTTGTTCTGGCTGCTTAATCCTGTTCATATATAGGGTTACGGTGAGAAATACCTTTAGAATTTTCAAAAAATCCATTTTTTTTTATATGTTTCGAAAGTGTAATACACAATGAATATATTGACCAAAGGAAAACTCGAAATATTAAATATTTGCAGAGTTACTGCGTATAGTTGAGAGCGCGGGGACACTGAAACGCAGGGGCGCGTTAAAACTTTAAACGCGATTATCTCGAAACTATTTTTTCAAAAACTGCTAGTGCTGTAGCTCAAAAATGTATTGACCGATTTGGATGAAATTTTGGGAGGTTACTCTCAGTAATATTTTGGGAAGGACATACCTATATTTTGAAAGGTAGCGTGTAAATAAATTTTTTTTTTGGGGTCACATATGTCGAAAAAATAGTCGAAAATCCGACTTTTGGAGGGAGAAGGCTCCCAAATTTTCAAGTTTGAACTTTTTCATAATTTTTCAGGTACATCCTTCCGCTTAGTATGTCAGTAAACGAATGACACTTATTAAATCGTTTTCCGATCGACAGAAAAAGAGTGACAACTGCAGCACTTTTCGTTGTCACGGACGACAGGTGTCCGAAGACCCTTAATAACGCCGCCATTTTGCTAGTCATAAAAAAAAAATCTTTTTTAAACTTGACAGTTATAAGAAACTCATGTGCAAATTTGGAAATGATCGCATCATTTTATCCCCTCTAAAAAAATTCCCGAAAAATGCCTATTTTTCACGCTCCTAAAGGTATTTCTCCCCAGCAGCCGGAACATCAAAACTTTCGGGACACTCTATACAAAAAAAATAAATAAATAAAAATAAAAAATTTTCTAAAAATCGTCGCGTCTTACCTGTTGAGCGATGCCGAAGAGGATTAAAATAAAGTAGAACAGGACAGCCCAGAAGGGTGACACCTGCTCGGTGCCGAGTATGGCGAGTGTGGCTGGTACGAGTTCGGTCGAGAGTCTCAGCACTTGGTAACCGGACTCGGTGCTGGGGTCAGCGCCGGGTCTCACCACACGTTGACCAAGAAGAAACGAGGCGTGAGACATGAATCTCTCCGGTGTGTTGCTGTATCCCGAGGGTGGCGGCTGATTGGCGTGCCGCATAAACGTGTACCCCGAGATTTTTTCTGTGGTCGCGAAAAATTAAAACGACATTCTCGTCTCAGTATATAAACGCGATATTGCGTAGAAACAGCGATATTCCATCCCCGACGGGAGAGATCACTCACCGAAAGAACTCATCGTATAATGGTATCCGTAGTGGCGCAATATCTGGACGCACGTGTTGGCTAAAAAAGCCGCGAGGAGCAGCACGACCATCGTCAGAACTACGACGAGACTTGTGTCTCGTTGCAGTAGATGCTTGTGCTTGTTGTGAGCGGCTACCTGGGAAAGACATTTCGCATTATTTGTTACGTCTAAAAGATAGAAAATTTACGTATAATTTCCCATCTCGTTTCAGTAATATAAGTCTTAAGGAGTTATGCCACTGTAGAGGCCCAAAAAATATACTGTTTTCGGGAATGATTTTTTTCGGAAACAGCCTATTTTGAATTGATTTGCCAGCTTGAAAAAAGTTGTTTTGGGATAAACGCGTTTAAAGTTTGTCTTCCTAGGATGCTGCGTGCCAGGCGGCCACGTACTAAAATTCGAAAATCGAGTACTTCGAAATTTTTCCCGGTCATGATCTTTTGAGACATCTTTTTTGAGATCCTAGGGGATCTTTTAAAGCAAAAAAACATCGATTTTTCGAAAATTCAAGAAGAGCGCACGATGCATAGAACTGTCGAACGCGACGCTCTGCGAGTCTTCCGGCTCTGGAAGTCAACGTCACCGATTCTCGGCGCGCGAAGGGACAGACAAAAAGTTCCAGTACCTGCATAGCCGCAGCTCCAAGAAGGCCCCACGTGAGAAAGACCTCGGACGACGCGGCCACCCATGATTTGCTGTTGATGAAGAATTCGCTCCAGACCGTGGCGGGAAATAATTGATGTATCGATCCCGGCGGAGTCAGACCGAGAAGCTTCGTGCACAGTATCAGCGTACCGAACACGGGAACCAATGTGAATACGTACACGACTTTTCCGTATGATCTCAGACCTGTTGGAGGACACACGAAAGTCGTTAATGTCGAACTATAAACACAAGCTCACTGCATAACTTACACTAACAATGACTTTAATTAATTTTATTATTATTTAATGTAATTTACCACGAATTTATTGTCATTTAGAGTTAGTATAATTTTGTATATGTCATCATTTTGTTTGCTTTGTATTATTACTGAGTCTGATCACAAGCATTTGTACTACTACGTCGCTCGTTTGGATTCTCCCCTCGACCTGTAATTGGGTCCCGTTTCCATTAAATAAATAAATACATAACCAAAGCCGTGCACGGTCGATCGTCGCCACGAAAATGTTCGGCAATAAAATGGCCATTGCGAAACATTGATTTGATGGTATTATCGATTGATCGGTCGGTCGGTCTCTACCTTTGCTGAGCGAAACGAAAACGATCATCCAGACAACGGCGAGATTGAAAGCCACTTGGAACTTGAGTGTCACGACCCCCGATTCGGGCTCATTCAAATGATGCCGCTGGAGTACAACGCCGCTGAAGTAATCGGGCACCGTCTCGTGCAGCTTGTACGTCGTCGTGTTGTGCAACAGTCTCGTTTCGTCTCGGTACATCAAGAAAGGTTCCGCCCAACGATACCTGTCCTGCTTCGTGATAAACGAATCCCTGCGAGCAAAACAATTTCACACGTTTTAACGATGAGAAATATAATTGGGCTGTCGCGCCAGGGCGCGTGAAAATGACCCAGGTGAACAATACACTGTTAAAAATCTACGGTGTCAAACGCTGCTGGTGCGGACTTTTTCCTAGTGTTACTTATTACAGTGTTAATAATAACACTTTTTACGGTGGAAAATTAACACCAGCCGTTTCGTTACATTTTTCCTGTGTTACCGACGATACATTGTAACTCTTTTCGCTTTAAAGGCATGAATGCACGTATCATGTGTGATTTTTTATTATCTCGCGAATAAATTAGTCGCTTTTCTCAGTTTTTATCGAAAAATTGAAGGAAAAAATAGATTTTTTCATTACAGATTCCTCTACCGGGTTAACATTTTTAACGGTTGACCAGAATGTAAAAATATGTGAAACAGCTAAAAAAAATCTCGTAGTTTCATCGCAAAATATCTCAAAATAAATACTAAACGTCAAAAATCCAAAAAGTCCAGTAAATAAACGGGCCGATCTAAGCTGCACTTTTAGCAAAAAAAAAAATAAGCTTCTGCGAAAAAATAATCGCGGTCGATAGCTAAAAAAATCAAATCATGAACTCTGAAAAAGCTGTTGTTTATTTACTGGTGACTGCCTAATTACTAGGGCATTCGTCCTACACTTTTTTAAAAGAAATTATCAGATTGCTTTAATTACCTGAAGTAAACGAACATCCAGGAAACGCCGATAATACTGTAGATACCGATGAACGCTTGGGCAACGAGCAGGGCGATTCCGACGCCGTGAAAAACCGGCGATATTCGCCACATGTCCACCGCACCTGCCGCCAGCCTCTGACCCAGACATACTTGGAGCGTCAGCAATGGGATACCCAATACCAACGATAACACCAGGAACTGTACAATAAAATTTGCTGAAAGCAGAAGAAAAAAAGAAGATCGTTTGAATATGTTATTCGACTGAAAATAAGAAAATGACAATAGCGAACAGGATAAAAAACTAAGCACATCATTTTCACAAAAAGAACTAGACGCAATACACAACAAAACTTTTATAACACAACAAAATATATGTATCACACGTGTAGCCAATAAAAAACGTTTACTAGTACCCCTAAGAAAATGATACGCAAATAGAATGTTCGTATGTTTTGTCATGTAAATTAAACGAGAAGATAAGGTAGTACAACTTCGCTATTACGGAAGTTCGTGAATGAGTCTTTTAACATCCACAACAAACGAGATTCCAATGATATTCGCAGGTGTCACTTCCTCGTTCCTTCCTGGAATAATTGCAAAGAGCGAAAATTGCCGATTTTTTTTTCCTTTCGTCTCCATAATTGGTGGCAATACATATTTTCGCAAGGGGACGTCAACAAGAGTATTTTTGCTACTGAATATTGAAAATATTTGCACCGATCTTAAGGAAAGTCGCAGAGATGTCATGTGCAAGAGGAAAAAATTCGTAATTTTCCTCCTCTTACGTGGTGCAAAATCTTCCAGTTGTAAAAAAAATACGACCCGGACTTACCCCCAAATTCGATGCTGAGAATGGCGAACCTGCTGATGTTGAAGAGCCCGAGAGTGCAGCCCAAACACGCCAGAGCCGGGCTCAGCGGATGTGGCCACCTTCCCAGGGGACTCTCGTCCTCGTCGTCGTCCTCGCCCCTCTCGTTGTCGCGGTCGACGTCCCTCTGTCTTTCGCACACCCTGCAACATTGGGAGAAAAAATCGTTTAACGAAAGTCGTCCAATGTAGAAAATGTACAAATAAAAATAAAAATAAAAGATAAAATCGATGCGGTTAAGTATAATTATTTCAAATTTTTTTCTGATTTTCAATTTTATACTAAAAAAACGCCATTTTCAAGCATCACACAATTCTGAAAAAAATTCATACATATTCAGAAAAATAAACAAATCGTTCTCTCTCGAACTTATGCGGCGTTAGACAATACGAAAGGACTACCTTAAGGATGTTATACAGCTCCACACTAGTCAAGTGAGTGCTGATTTTTTCAAAATAATTTTGACATAGTTTTAAGCATCTGTTGATTATTTTTTAAAGTCCGCACTCATTTGATTAGTGTGGAGCTGTATAACATGCTTAATCGAGGGCTATACACAGACAACAGATTGCTGTGTAAGAGTCTCGCACTTTGGCTCATCCCGTCGTCGCGAAGCCGGCGAGCGCGTGGCGCATCGGCCGTCCCGGCCCGACGCACGGTACACGATCGGCGCGACCCACTTGTTTCCCATCCGACAGCTTCGCGGCGAGCAACTGTATATCGCGCGGGCGCCGCGTTGTAATCGGCTCACGACCATGAAAATCGCCGATGCAGCGCCCACCGCCGACGCCCACGCCTGCCGCCCCCCCCCCCCCCCCCTCCCCGCCCCTCGCGCGTATCACGGCGATTTATCGCTCAACCTACATTTCATAGGAAAGCTTAGAACTTATTGCATAAAAAATGAGCACGTTCAGCGCGTCGAGATGGAGGACGTCGAGCGGAAGGCGCGTAGCTCGGGAGCGTCGAGCGCGTCATCTCGAGACTACTCCGCGTCGAGACTCGAACTTTCGGCATTTTCCCCGCCGGTCGAGATAGGGTAGAGTCACCGGTGAATGAACGCTTAAGGATGTCATACAGCTCCACACTAGTCAAATGAGTGCTGACTTTTAAAAATAATGTATACATGGTTTTAACAATCTGTTGATTATTTCTAACCTGCAATTTTTATCGAAAATAAGCTTCTGCGGCAAAATAATCGCAGTAGATAGCTAAAAAATAAACAAACTAGCAATCTAATGTTCCGCTAAGTCGTCATAATTGCTCATGAACTCTCAAAAAGCTGTTCTTCATTCAGTGGTGACTGTCCAATTACTGGTACATTCACCCTTTTTTGTGTCAACTCTACAAATAACTCCTAGACTCGAATAACACGTTTATGTTTTGACACTCGAGACGCCGTTTTCATACAGTTGGTTTGTATTGATATTGATATTGATGTTTACAAAATTCGTACATAGCGTTTTTCCGCTGCTCGACGGCAACAGGATCGATCGTTCCCAGTCGATAAATCGACTCCGCGACGAGCGGAAGAAGAGCACAGGGCGCGCGGAACGCAACGTCCAGAGGGATCGATGACACGCGAGGAAAAGCCGGTTTCTCGTCCTGTCCGACCACGCTCGGTGCAATAGTCGTACCTACTGCACAGTCGTTGCGATCGTCGTCGTCGTCGTCGTCGTCGCGTCGTCGTCATCGCCGCGTCTCCAGTGGGCAACCCGCACGCGAACGCGTCCCGTAATCGAGGCAAACATTGTTGCCCCCCCCCCCCCCCTCCCCACACCCGCGGCGAATCGGCGATAAAAAAAACGATCGCGCGCGGGCAAAAAAAAACGTGGAGTCAACATCGTCGATATGAAATGCGTCATATGCGTCCCTCGGTGCGGGATCCGCGGGACTCCGCGATCCCCGATGGCCAACCGCTCGTCACTTGACGGAGCGGAATTTTCTCGTCGACGATCGACCGAGGAAATTAAGGAGTTTGGATACTCAAGTAAAAATGATAAGCATAAACATACATTTTTGGAGGATACTCGTCGACTAAAATTACATTTCCATGACAAATTTCATTTCAATCACCTGTATGGTTATCGAGAAATTAAATACTGAAGTTCAGCTCTTATACACGGGTAACACAGGGAAATCAGGCAAAAGTTAGGCTACATCAACCCTTGAAAGCATAGCAAAAATATTAAGAATCGAATAAAAAATTGTAATAAAAAATTGTAGTAAGAAAACACCTTGATCTGATTCCTGGTTATAGATGTTATGGGTAAAGTGCGATTGCCAAATTTTAACATTGGTTATCACGTATTTGGCTTTCAATTAATCGAAAAATAACTGAAAACACTTGAAAATAGCTAATTTAACATACGCCGCTATTTGTTTGCTTAAACTCGACTTATTTACGAATATTCGATTACTTGATTATTTAACTATTTGAGGTTGGCAGCCGCGTTACTAGCCCCCGTGAATACGCATAGGCGTTCCCCTCTCGCTTCCTGCCCCGCAAAGACAGTATCCATCCTCCTTAAAAAAAAACCTTCCTCGAATCGTCGTGACTCTCGCGAAGACAATTTCGGCATTGACAAACGGGCGCGATAAGGATTCACTAGCTTATCGAGGTACAAGCACATTTTGCAATAGCGTATAACGAGTCTGATAATTTTCACGCAATCGCCGGTCACACCTGGCGCGTTCTGCAAATTATTTTACCGTGACACACACACACGCGCATATCCTCACGCACACGCGTAGCGGTGGTGGTGACACTGACGGTGCGATAAGGTCGACGAGTTCCTCGAGGGCCGTGTCTCGATGATACCGAGCGCGCGCGGCTTTTGCGCCTCTATCGTCGGCGTCGCGCGCCGCGCGCCCGGAAGTGGTGTCGCGCCCTCCGCATCCAGACAATGAAATATCTGCACCTCGAGCTCCGGTTCTGCGCTCCCGCGCGGCTCGCGCGGTATTTATTTCAAGCAGCTTCGCCTCGGTATCGTCGTCCGGTGTTGCTCCTCGCCGCTTTGGAAATCTCGGCTTGTTCGTCAGACGTTTTTCTCATTTTTCTCGGCTCGAACCGCTGACTCAGAAATATCCGGTTTTTCTCCGTTTTCGCACCAAAAAAACATTTGACGATTCAACGAGAGAAAAATGTTCATTGGTCCAATGAAATAGGTGTATTGATTTTTTTTTCATTGATTTCAATGAAATATTTTCTTTAAATTTCTAAGAGACATTTCATTGAACAATACAATCATGAAGACGTCTTCATTAATATGCAATAAAACTGTTTCATTGTTTCGAGAAAACGGTCTCGTTGAATCAATAAAAAGATAATATTATCTTAAGCATATTATTTCGTTAATTTCAAAGAAATGTTTCATAGGTTAGAATTTCAATGAAATTTCATTGTATGAATGACATTTTCTATCAGTGTTAACATCGATTTCTCAATAAAAGCACATGTCATTTATTATTTATACGTTTATAGCAGAGGATCGCGTGTTTCAGGTCGTAAGTAGTGTTAATCAGCGCTCCCAGCGGAGATTACACAGAGGTCAAGTTAGCAGGTGCAGTTAGTGCAATTATTTAGCGATTCGTTAATGAGTTTGACAAATTTTGTCGACAAACATGCGACACTTAACGATAAGTGTTAACGTCACAGTTGCCAACGGCGGATTATTTTTTTTTCCTCTCTCGACGCCAAAGGCGCAGATCTATAGATCAGCAGGATGACAGGATGACACAAATATGCCAGTAACTGGATTTCTCATTTGCCTGGACGGCCAATCGCTGCGCCCGCAGCCCGACAATTGTCTGTTAATACTAATAGCGGTGAACTATGCCGACCTTATTCTCATTCTACAGAACGGATTTTTCGACCTTGAGCCCTATTCGAAAACGGCAATGCATCACACACTGAGGTGCAACGTCGACACGATCGCAGTTCTCTGCGGGTAAGTCATGGACACACCGACCCACCGAGAGCATTACTTCGATTTCAGGGGTCTCTCCACTCTGAAATTTTTTAAAAATAAATTTTTTTCGTGCATTTTTCGAAAGTTTATATATTTAAAAGTATTCTCTGAAAATTTTAGAAAGTTCAGAGCATTCTAAAGGTATTTTCTATACGTTGAACGCTACCTGCGCGCGCTTCTTCGCCGTATATCGCTAAAATTTTAAACGCGTTTTTCTCGAAAAAATGTTTTCGAACCGCTTGTTGAAAAAAATCTCAAGAACTACTGATCGGATCCTTATGAAATTCTAACCACATATTCTGTACACTTATCGCTATATCCCCTACCAGAATGACTGCAAAATAAGAATTTATACTTTTTTTTTTGGCAAAAAACATGCAAAAAAACACGTTTTTTTCAAATGTTTTTTTTTTCTTTTGTCCGCCATTTTGGTATTTTCGCATATAAATGAATATATAGCCACTGATATACTAAACCTAAAACCATTTAATTTTTTTTATTCGGATCGGCCGTTGTTGAGATTTTTTCAACAGCGCACACCTACCTACTTTTTGCGGACTCCTGTTTATCTGGTATTTTCACACTCAAAAAGTGAATAATATTATTTTTTTTTGTAATTTACGAATGCCTTTGTTAAGCCCAACACGTTTTATATCGCTAAACATTATAGTATTCTCAAAAAAATATTAATAAAAATAGCGTTTTTTCCATGCATCCAAAGTAGAGAGACCTCTTGACCGAAACAACGAGACTTACGACGCGTTGCGAATTATTTTGCACCTACAATTTTGTTGTGTTTTTTTTTTAAATATCATATGCTTCGCCAAGGCTTCGCGAATTCGCGGTACATGGAAAACGCGCGCGTTCGACCCGTACGCCTTGACTGTACATGAAACGAGAGCCTCGAAGGCCAACCGGTAAGCATCCTGTGTTTATTGGGCGAAAAAAAAAATTGGAAGGCGATTCCCCCATATCGTCAATTAGCCGGCACAGTCGATGGCTTTTTCGCGACCGATCGTCGGATACCAATCGCGCTTCCCGGAGAATCGGTTTTTCGATCGATCGATTAATCAATAATACATCTCGCATCATCGTCGAGGATGCGCGACCGATTGCGCAGCGTCGACGGAGAGGAGAATCGAAGACGCGCCGCGAGATTCAATTGTGCCGCGTCGTGGGACAAACGGCAATTAAGACGGATCTTCCATCGAGAACGATCGACGCGAAGTGCTCCAGTCGACGATCGATGACAGAAAAATGTCGTCGTTCTTTTCGATAAATTGTATCATTGGTCACGAACCAACAATCTCTTCTTACTGATCGTTTTTCGAACCAGTGAAATTCCTGTGGGGAAAATCTATCATGGAGTCCCAATGTACGATCCGATTCCGATCTGAATTTCATCTAGATTCCCCAAATCCGGACTCCCTCTGCGAATCCAGAGTGATCCTGATGTGGGTTCCCTAAAACGGGGTTCCAGTCAGGAATCTAGGTGGATGCAGATTTGGAAACGGAATCGATGTTAGGGACGCTGTAGGGATTCCCAAAAATGGGATTTCTTGCAGAAATCCAGATGAACGCCAATTTGGCAAGGGAATAAATAAATTAGTGGAGTTAGGTTCTCTGTAGGGATACCCAAAAACGGGAATTTTCGCAGGAATCCAGATGGATACAGATTTGGAAATAAAATCTATGTCCGGACCCAGTCGGGTATCCCGATAGATACACTATTAAAAATCTACGGTGTCAAACGCTGCTGGTGTGGACTTTTTCCTAGTGTTCCTTATTAGTGTTATTAGTAACACTTTTTACGGTGTAAAATGAACACCATCGTTACATTTTTTCTGTGTTACCGACGAAACATTATAACACTTTTTGCTTTAAAGGCATGAATGCACGTATCATGTGTGATTTTTTATTGTCTCGTGAATGAATTAGTCGCTTTTCTCAGTTTTTATAAAAAAATTGAAGAAAAAAATCGATTTTTTCATTACAGATTCCTCTACCGGGTTATTGATCTATAATTTTTTTTTTTCGAAAATCAAAATTCGGACTAATACATTAACGAGATTCACATTACTGGCGTCTGTATTTCAATTTTCGTTTCGATCCGTTGATAATTCGCGAAAAACGGCACTTCTGACCTTTTGAGGTGAAAGTCGGTATTTCAGACTCCCTTAACACCGCTCATTATCACCGTGATTGGTGTGGACATATTTAGACACCGACTTGGTGTTGTTTTTAACACCAGATTTTTAACAGCGTATGAATCCATTTTGCAAGCATTACATTTCATTTTGGGAAACCGCGTGAACAACGGATCCGAGTAGAAATTTCTGCACGGATTCATTTTTATATCCTGTCAATAGCGTTATAGTCGTACCTGATGCGCTGTCGCCGCTGACTGTAATAAAAGTACTGATGACATATCGCCGAGTCGTGGTTCATGGTAATTGCATAGCAGCCGCGCGTGATGTCGCGGAAAAGCCGGAGCAGCACGACACAAGAACCTCCCCCGGTCTCGTCTCTGATTTTCTGATGCAGCGATTTTCCGATGGTACGTCGCACGCGCGCCGCGCCAATTCGCCGTAGTTTCAACGCGATTGCGTTTCGCCCGTAGAAAAACACGCGCGGTCGTTCGATCGATCCCTCTCTTATCGCGTTGCACACGCCGAACAGGCGGACAATAATCCGCTGTGTCGCTCGGAACACTCGCTGGGCGTCTGTTGGATTCCGGTTGCAGGTTTTTTTTTTGTATGGATATTTTTTTCGACACCCGGATTTACCGATTCGTTCGTTCGACCGCACTGACCTTCGAATTAATCGGCGAGGACACTCGCGACCCGTCGAAAAATTCCCCGTCGATTCGCACCGGGCAGGACCGTTCGGTACTCGGCTACTGACGTCAAATTTGTCGTTGAACTCGAGAAAACGGGTGGCGAATAACGATTCATCGAAACGCGCGCACCGATCGCCGCACCGAGCGTCGCGCGCTACTCTCCGCGACCGCAAAGAACCGTAAGAACCCGGCGAATCGGCGTCACTCGTGGCAGCGTCGAGCGGGTGCGCGAAATATAACACAGTCGACGCGCGAATTGGAATGATGAATCATGTCGAAAAATAAATTCGCATTGATTTTGTTCTTCTTCACATCTATCATAAATACTTGTATATTTATCACTCGGTACTGTCGTTGCTTTTATTTAATGTTGTTTATATTTCGTGTAGAGAATATATTCTTTTTTTTATATAAATTAATTTTCGAATTAATTTTCAGATATAATTCCGGGTGTATTTATCACTCAGTGCTGTCGTTGTTTTTATTTTTTTTATTGTTCTATATTTAGTGTAGAGAATGTTTTTTTTACTAAAATAAATTAATTATCGAAATAATTTACAGATAGAATTCCGGGTATCTCGGCGGAGGATGATAGACGGAGTGGTATTGCCGGGTCTGACTCGCGCCGGGCAACTCCACTAACTGCTCGGCGTCCGCTCGTCGTTCGTGTTCCTTCGCCTCCGCGGACCTTGACGGGTCTCCGCGACTGGTAGCAGCCGCAGCAGCAGTAACAGCAGCAGCAGCAATAGCAGCAGCAGCAGCAGCAGCAGCAGCAGGCGTAGCGCAGTCTCTCTCTCGCGCTGAACTTTGTGTATAACTGTACAGGGGATCACGTGACGAGACGATTCCTTACGGACGCGCGCACGTGCGACTTATACCTGTATGCACGACGACGACGAGGGCAGCGCCGCCACTTGCTCTATGTACTGTGCATGTAAACGCTGCCTCGGGATCGCCCGGTGAGCTTGTCTATTTTCGTGGGTCATCGCTTCACCCACATGGAATCGGAAAAAACCACGAACACGTAAGTGGAAAAATTCTTAGAAAAAACTGCCACCAGGTTCTGATACGAAAATATTTTCCGGGGGCGAAGGCATTTTTATCTTAATTTATATTAACTTAAGGGACACTGTTCAATCGCCATATTTTTCGCCACATTTTTCTGCGTTTGTAGCAAAGAGGTTCAATTATTCCGGACTGGAAAAAATAGCAATGTGGGTAACTAAATAACGAGATCGCGGAAAATGAACTATTTTCCCTTACGCCAATTTTTCCGTAGTTATCGAGACGAAAATTTTCACCCACGTGCGACTTTATTTGCCGACTAATTGCCGGAATATTTGCTTGAAGTCGCAGTGCGGGGTACCCACGATTGTGCGGCGTGCGAAAATTTGCGTTGCACGTGTTATTATCCCGCGGATCGCTGCGCGAGATAGGAAAAACTTGCGAGGCTCGCAGTCCCGACGCTTCCGTGACATTGCGAAAAAATGGTCTTCATTGAGATTGCGCCGAACCATTTCGGAAAACAAATGTTTTTTTCATTTTTAATTCGCGACAAAAAGTCAGTTCTCCGCTGCGATCGCCACGGGGGCAAATTAATTAAAAAAAACACCAGCGTTTTTTTCACGTGTTTTTTTTTCCCTTATCGCCACCTAGAAAAGTCCGAGAACTATTTAAGGAAATCTATTCTCGCGACGTAAGTAAAACAGACGGAAACCCGGGCGCGCATCGCTGTTAATTGTTATCTTCAATCGCCGGGGCTATAGATTCTCGCCCGGTGCGGCTTGCGTCACTGAGTCGCTTGAACGAAAAACGTCGTCAATAATTTAGCGCATCGCGAGCTCCGCATCTATTTCCGTTTATCCGCGAATAGTCGCGGGCTAATTCCAATTGCGTTGCACGAGCGCTAACAGGATCAGAGGGAACTCGGTCGGACGGGGCGAACGTCGTTGTATTTCGAGCCCTCGGGATCCACGAAAATCGCATTATCAACGATGTCCGCGCGAGGGGCTTCGAAGTCGCGCGAAGAGGGCGAGGAAATTTGCGAAAAGTTGACCCGTGTCGCGTGTCAATTTCAGGGACTAAACGCGGACGAAAGTTCGCGAAATTGTGTTACACTCGACGTGCGATTGGGGGGGGGGGGGAGTAAGCGCGAGGTGGGAGGAGGTGAGAGAGCGAGCCGACAGATCGAACGCAGAGGCACCGAGCCGGCTGCTCGTCCGGTGCATCGCTTTGTGCATCGGAGGTGCATCGAGAGTATCAGGCGAACAGCCGAGACGGGAGCCACCCGAGCGACCCGCACTTCGATGCAACCCGTGCAGCGCGCACGACTATGTGCAACTTATGTACCGCGCCGTGTATACACGAGTATCGGCCCTCGAACGTGAAAGTCAAGAATCATCGTGTTTACGGTTGAGGAGAATCGAAATTCTCACGCGACGCTCAACGCGCGGTATTTCTCAACTTTTTTTTTTTTTTTTTTTTTTTTTTTTTTTTTTTTTTTTTTTTCGTCGTTCATTGTCCGACAGGCCGAAAGTGATCAACGTCCACCGGGAGATTAAAACCAAGTGTGACGCTTTCGAAGCGAGATGAATGTTATTAAGATGGTCCAACGTCTCCCAATAATTGCTTTTTCTATTTTTTCATTAATTGAAATTATAGGTGAATTCTAAAAAAAATAATCAGCTTTCTCATGATTAATAACCTTGATTATAATTTTTTATAATAAATGCTAAACAAATAAATGTTATTAAGATGGTCCAACGTCTCCCAATAATTGTGTTTTTTTTAAATTGAAGTAAAAAATGAATTCTAAAAAAAATAATTAGCTTTCTCATGATTAATAACCTTGATTACCATTTCTTCCTTGGCCGGTGCTTCCGGCAAGCACGATGTCGACATTTGCACAGTATACCGTTCGTTCGCTATAGGTCAATGCAGTTCTGGTCGATGCACCGCGATAGGTCATTCCAGCAGCATGCATTATACGCAATCCAGATCGATATTGAGCCCCATCCCTATGCACCAACTATTATTTTCGTTCAGTGCCAATCTCGCCCCCCCCCCCCCCAGCCCCCTCCGCCCTCGTCCTTCCGTTTCCGTGGCAGAATAGGACGTAATTTGCTATGTAAAATTCACTCTGCAGGTATCTTGCAGACCTCGACTTAGTCGAGTGTTTGCAGGGCGCACCTGGAATTTTCTCTAGGACACTCGAATACTCTAGTGTAAAGTGACCAGTGAATGAACGGTTAGGGAGAACGATTTGTTTATCACGCGTTTTTGTAAAAAGTAATACTTTCGAATTGTTTAAGAAAATTTTCACGGTTGTCCAGATTGTCAAAATATGTGATACAGCTAAAAAAATCTCGGATTTTCATCGCAAAATATATAACAATAAATAATAAAAACTAATAATCGAAACAAAAACAACTTTCCCTACATCGACTGCCACCAAAGGGGATAATCGGTGTTTCGTGATGAACCCAATGCAATTTGCAAAAAGTGCATTCGGTAGACTGGACTTCGACTGGATTTTAAAAGCTACGCTGGTCGCATTAAAAGCAGCTACTTTGTATCGAGCAGAGTGCGACGAGTTTTAATGACTTTTATCTTTTGCGTTGCCACAGTAAATCGTATAATTTAGCCAACTGTAACAAAATTGTTTTCAGTGCCTTGCAAGTCTCAGTTATTCGGCCGTTTGCAGGGCACACTTGCAACTGTTCATTTTTTCCTATATCTCCTGCCACCAAAAGGGATAATCGGTGTTTCGTGATGAACACAATGCAATTTGCAAAAAGTGCATTCGGTAGAGTGAACTTGGAAAGAATTTTAAAAGGTCCGCTAGTTGCATCAAAAGGTACTTTGTCTCGCACAAAGTGCGATGAGTTTTAATGACCGTTTTACGCTGCTGCAGTAAATCCTATAATTCAGCCGACTGTGTTCAAATGTGACGTAATCGCGAAACCGAAAGGCGAGTTTTCAACGCTCTAGTAATTTAATGTCGAATCACGCGGTAGTTTATGTCTCCAACAATACAGATACATCACACATATTCCAGTAATTTATATATGAACGTATACAGTTATATAAACTGCTATTGTATATATTTTTATATTGTATATATATATTTTGTGATTTAACGATTTACGAATTCGGTCGATGAATCGAGGCGACTAATTGATTGTTCGGAAAGTCATTCGTTATGTATTCGCGAGATTGTCGACAACGCTACGTGTCCTTGGGACGGACGTGTCTCGCCGCGCAGCGGAGGTGCACGAGGAACCCGTTGGCGTGGATTCGAGGTCGCCGAATCGAGAATCACTCGACTTCCGCCTCTCCGCTCGAATGTCCAGCCGTGAAACGTTTCGCGTCGAGCTCTCCGGCGAAGATTCGACTGTACTCGAAATATACAACGAGACAAATTCGAGTCGTCGTTACGACTTCACCACTCAACACCATAACTAGTATTGCGTGACAGTGTTAATTGTAATTATAATCTACGTAATAATTATCGGTACCATATCAAAATAACACAACGACAGTATAATACGTCAAAATAACACACGACAAAATAACCGTAAAAAACAACTCCGAATCAAAACAATAGATGGTATCGGAAAATCGACCGAAAACTATAAACAATACATAAAAATTGACAATTGATAATTAAAAAATTAGACGAGGCTAATTTTTTTTGTTCTTCGGAAAATATCCATGTTTCTTTCATCTACAGCGGAAAATACCCATAGAGTTAGTCAAATTTAGCGGATAATATCGATATGATTTTCATCTATAGCGGAAAATATTCATAGAACTTTGTCGCGGATGATTATATTCCGAGTGTTATTCCGGGTGTTAACATTCTGTTCTTATTTCGAGTGTTATTTTGTCGTGTGTTATTTTTGCATCGAGTTATTTTTACGTGTCACCTAATTATCTATAGCCACTTCGAATTGATTCAATTTTCAGTGTTTCTGGTAATTGATTAATTTTATTGCGAAGATAATTAAAAAATCGACGCCTCGGCGATTTGTCCTTTCTTTCCACAGTTCGACTTTGAAGGCGGATATTATTCTACCTCCGAATACAGAGGAATCCATAGCTGTCTTTATATTTGACAACAAAAAAAGTGTGCGCCAACAGGTTAATAAAAAAGGAAGAACCAGTAACGGGCGTTGTTGTTAACGTGTAGTAACATACGCGTTCGGTGCGTCGAGCGTCGAAGTTTCGCAATCAGCCAAGTTCCACGAGGGAACTTGCATCTGGGTCAAGATCCTATTCCGCAATGATACGCGCGTTGTACACACTACGCGCACCGCGCCAACCGCGAGGGGAGAAGTGCACGATGCTCTCTCGGTGCTCCGGCGGCTCCTGTGCTCGAGGATCGACGAAAAACGGGGAAACACCCGCGCCGCAGCTTCGCCGCTCGTGCGAACCTCCGCGCGCACGTTCATGTTTTTTTTTGCGGCCACGAGTCAGTGTTCCAGGCATATTTTCGCTATTCCGGAGATTTTTCGCAACTTCTGCTCCAAGTAGCTCCGGGCGTTACGCAAAATAGCGGCGATGACGAGACGGATTTATTATACGGCAATTGGAATAATACCGAGTTTTGCCTTTTCGCGGTTGCCAAATGACTTTTGCAATACGACGAGAATTCGACTCGGAGATGGCGTCAATTTTTTTTCTAACGTTCACTAGGATGGAGTGAAGATTGAATAAATCCTGTGAGAAAATGCCCAGAGAAAAATGTACGTTTATAAGAATATTGTGGCCCGGGTTACAGGGCTCCAAACCTTAGTACGTTTTTTATATTTTCTTATACATTTAAGAAAAATAAAATGACACCTGAGAATTAATACGGATAGTAAAGGCATAAAAGGGCCAATATCGAAGCTCGAGGCACTTAAGGTAGATCATGCGCTTCACACTAGTCAAATCAGTGCTAAATTTTCAAAAGCGTTTTTACAATTCCTGTTTCGTTAATAAATAGCTCCGAAGTGTTATTAACATAGCAGCATTAGTTCTTGATAGACAAATGCACGTGACAAATACGTGATTTTGCATTATTCATTCGAATAGAAACTAGTCACCACATTAGGAGGATGACGGACGAGGCGTCTCTTAAACGCGTTTTTCTCAAAATGACTTTTTTCACAATTCACATAGAACCACAAAAAATCCTAAAAAATCAGTGAAAATGAGTCGGCCAATGCTACGGCCAAACCTACGGCCCCTTAACAACGTGTCGTAGTAGCGAATTCGCACTCGCGGCTCCGGCGTCTCTCGAATTAAGCGAGGAAACAGCTGTTACTCCCGAGTCCTATCATTCTTATTCTCCTCGTCGTCCTAATGGCGCGCATATACGTCTCGGCCGTAAAAACCAAAGTGCAACGGTAGCGTCGGCCTCGCACTCATCTTCGCATAACGCGCGCGCGCGATACACGTACTACAACTACACCGCGCGTTTGCCATCGCCACGGTAGACACGGCGTAACTGTTTTTCGCCGCGCGTTTATATGGAAACTCTTATCCCTCGCGCTCCGACCGACGCTGTAAATCACGAACGCGAAGAGAAGCCGACCGCGCCAGCTGCGCTAACCGCAACCGCCGCGACTTCCGCATTTTTTGTACTTTATTAAAAAAAAAAAAATGTATAGAAAAAGTAAAACAAAAATCTTGAACCGCCGCATTCAGATTCGCAAAAACGTGACGTTTGCTCAGATGATTTCCGTAAACTTCGAAACAACCAATTCTGCGTACGTCACATTTCGCTAAAATGTTGGTACTGGAAATCGCAAAAATTCGATTGACAAGAATGATATAATCATTTTGATTTATGATAATTACACGATTTATAGTCAATTTTTGTAATAATACATATTTGTTGCAATTTCAAAATAAAAAAGTGATATTAAAACAAAGGCTCGTGGACTAAAAAAAGAAACTGGTGGCTGTCAGTTTATGGTTATCACGGGTCTACCGCAGTTTCTGCCTCGTCTGCTGTGTAGATCGTTGATAAACAAGCGCGGAGCTCGCTCGGTGCGCGCATTTTCTCCATTCAACAGTCACGGATCATCGCGAGCCGAACACGCGCTGCGCGTCGCGCCGCTCCGCATTGTTCGTGTTCAGGGCTGCGTTCGCTCTGCTGTTTGCGTCCGTCGACGCTCTGAACCCGCGGTTCTGGCGCGGCGCAAAAGCGCGAGTTGCATCGCGACGAGCATCACGAGTGCGTAGCTCCGGTTAGCAGACCTGCAGCAGTGTTTACGATCGATGAGGGCACACGCCGAGCGCTTTGCATAAAACGCCTATCGAAGGGCTTTAATACTGCAGTGCGCAGTCATCGATTTGTTGTGCCTTGAGCTGTCGCTCGTTGAAAACTTTGCAAAACATTTTTTTAAATTTTATTCAATTTAATTTAATTTAATTTAATTTTATATGAGTTAAGCACCTGAATAAAGATGACAAAAAATTCAGACTATATTGCGCGTTACTAACGAGACAAAAATGTCTTTGAAACCAATTAGACAATGCAAATTAAATGCATGAATTGCACAACTGCTGGATCTCCGTTGCATCTTTTTATTCAACCTGGTGATTAAATTTTTTTTCACTTCCCCATAAAACTCCATAGCTCAGCCGTAACGACGACGTTCGTCCCATTCGTCCTGGGCCTATACGGATCGGTACCAAGTCAAAATAACATAACGACAAAATAACACGTCAAAATAACACACAACAAAATAACCGTAAGAAAACAATTCCGAATAAAAAAAAACAGATGGTATCGAAAAATTGACCGAAAACCATTAACAATAGATAACAATTAAATATTGATCATTAAAAAATTAGTCGAGTCTTCATTTTGTTGTTTTTCGGAAAATATCCATGTTTGGTTCATCTATAGCGGAAAATAACCATTGAGTTTGTCAACTACAGCGGAAATTATCCATAGAGTTAGTGAAATATAGCGGAAAATATCGACATGTTTTTCATCTACAGCGGAACATATTCATAGACATTTTTAACTACAATCGAAAATACCCATAAAGTTCCTCAACTACAGCGAAAAATATCTACATGATTTTCATCTACAGCGGAAAATATTCATAGAACTTTGTCGCGGATGATTATATTCCGAGTTTTATTTTGTCGTGTGTTATTTTGACGTTGAATCATTTTGTCTTGTGTTATTTTTGCATGTTATTTTGACGTGTGTTATTTTTGCATCGAGTTATTTTGACGTGTCACCTGCGGATCATCGCAGTCAATGAAAAACCTCGACGATACTCGACAATATCCACAAAGTGAGTATCGTTTTTCACCAACGGAGAAAGTGAAACAGCAGCGCCGCAGCCGTTTCCGAGCTGTATACGCCGAGTATACACGAGAATTAGATGTTCGGCGAACGGGGTGGGAGTGTCGCGTGTCCGTATATAATTGCGGTGCGTGCGTCGGTATCAGCGTGCACGAGTGTACAGCAACGCGCGGGTTGTATTAAAAAGAGAGAGAGAGACGCGTGTGTGTAGCGATGTAGGTTGAAGTCAGCAGCGGGACAACAGTGACATATGCGGCGTTGTCTCCGCTCGATCGTCGCGCGCGACTCTCTCTGTTTCTCTCCCACCTGTTTCCTTCCCGCCCCATCGGACGCAGCTGTAAACCTCCACCGCAACATCGGCTCCGATTGTGCACACCCGACGATCGAGCACTTCCGCTTTTTACGAGCAAGCACCACGAGCGCACCACTCGAATTCATGAGAACAACGATCCCGCGCCCCCTGGGGGGGGGGGTTGCCGGTGGATATCAGCAATTTTCACTGCTTCCCACGCGAATAAAAAAAAACACGTACAACGAAACAACGGCGCAGCCTATGTCTTACAATGTTGCTGACAATGTGCAACGGAATTCAACCGGTATTTCGCGTATAATTTTGTCGAGCGGTTAGACGCATTCGCAGAAGTGTGGAAGAACATTTCCGACAATAACGCGAATTGCGAGTGTAAATAGCGTCAATTTGTGTAATTGTGGCGAATTATGTCCTTTCAATGTCGTGAGACTTTATCGACGACAACGTCTCTGTGGTTTGGATGTGCATTCGTCTTTTGCACAGGGAAGTGAGTAACAGATCCGAGACCCTAATATCGAGTTTCACTACTGTTTAGTGAAACTCAAATGAAACTAAAATTCATACATAATTTTATACGGCTAATATTTTTGCAAATGCATTGCAATTAGATTTTTCCCAGGTTAAGATCGTACCTGGCAATACAAATCACCATTCAAAATAATCAACACATACTTTAAACTATGGAAAAATTATTTTTAAACGTCAGCATTCCTTTGACTAGTGTGGAACTGTATAACGTCCTTAAAAGTGCGACAGGACACGCGTCGATTGACCTGTGAGCCGCCACGAAAGCCGAAGACGTCAGGCGGGTTCGCCACGAGAAAACTTCCCGAACGAAGCCAACTTGATTCCACCGGAGTAAATTAAATCGCGAGCTCCGCTCGTGCGGTCCGTTCAACCCCGCAAAACTCGGAAACCCGAGACAAAACTGACAGTTCAATCCCGAGTTAACCGGGAGTTTTTCCTCACCCGAACCGTGTTCGTGACATCGAACCAACCAATTCAATCGGCCGGCAAAAAAAAAAAGAAATTCCGTTGGCTCCGTCCATCTAGAGTTTTCTCGCTCTCCCCGTATTCCCACGGAAGTGGCTCGTCCAGGACAGCCTCGGTACTGGGCAGGTCTCACGGGACTGCCAGAAAACCGCGGCAAAGTGTCCCTGTTCTCTAGACTGTAAAAACCGGTATTGTCTCTCCGAGACGCAGAGACGACAATCCGGTCGTGTTCGCTTCTCTATTCGCTAGATACACGAGAGCCCAGTGATAATTGTTGTCGACACTCGTCGCAGACCAAAACCTGCAGACCAAAAAAAATGCTAAAATTGTAAAATTACATCGAGTCCATTGCTTCATTTTCCAGAGTCTAATGTGTCTCCAGCAGAGTCTAATGTTGCTCCCAGCTGACACAGCGACCACGTTGGGCTGTTTTAAGGAGGATGGATACCGTTTTTGCGGGGCAGGAGGCGAGAGGGGAACGCCTATGCGTATTCACGGGAGCAAGTAACGCGGCTGCCAACCTCAAATAGTTAAATGATCAAGTAATCAAATACTCGTAAATAAGTCGAGTTTAAGTAAACAAATAGCAGCGTATGTTAAATTAGCTATTTTCAAGTGTTTTCAGTTATTTTTCGATTAATTGAAAGCCAAATACGTGATAACCGATGTTGAAATTTGGCAATCGTGCTGTACCCATAACATCTATAATCAGGAATCAGATCAATGTGTTTTCTTTCTACAATTGCTCGATAAATATGTAGACGGTCGATTTGAAACTTCGTTCAGTTCTTCATAAAGATGTTAAGAATTATTCGCATCTATTTTTATTCGATTCTTAATATTTTTGCTATGCTTTCGAGAGTTGTAGCCTAACTTTTGCCTGATTTCCCTATGTCACCCGTGTATAAGAGCACAACTTCAGTAATTAATTTCTCGATAACCATTCAGGTGATTGAAATGAAATTTGTCATGGACATGTAATTTTAATCGACGAATACTCTCCAAAAATGTAAGCTTATGCTTATCATTTTTAGTTGAGTACCCAACCTCCCTAATGTAAATGCCTGCTGCGGTGCCCTGTATGTATAGTACCGAGTAGGTACTGCCGGCTTCTGGTGTTGTTTTATAGTTCACCATAGGCACGGAATATTCTCGTCGCGGTATAGTTATACCGTTACCACTCAGGTTTTCAGCTCTCCCATAGTTACACACCGGCCCGGGACGTCCTGTCGCGTTACCTCGAGCCTTCCAGCAGCAGCGGCAACGGCAGCGCAACGAACGACCGGCCAGTCGTTTGGACTACGGTGCCTCCTGCCTGGAAAATAATCAATAAGAAGCGAAACCGTATGCCGCGCGTACGCGGCCACGTGTTGTGCCGCGTGTGTACGTGTACGGCACACCGACGTACCGAGAGCGCGCGCGGTTCGACACGTACAGCGCGGCGGGCGCGGGGTGTATCGTGTATACCGCACACGCTAATGTCGTGCCGGCAACTCGCGGCGTCACGATAGCCGGACGCTACCGGCCGCCGCCGTCGCGCTACCAACCACTGGCCCGAGGCCAATGGTACTACGGATGTCTGGCGGCGGTCGATTCGGCACCCGCGAGCAGATTAACTAGGATTTAATGAAAATATACACCCTGCCAAGCGGACTTTTGGCTTCGGTACGAGAGACCTTTGCAGTGTCCTTCTCGGTGGGTCGGAGGAGGTAATTGCGACGCACACTTGGAAATATTGAATTTGAACTTTGCAAGAAATGGTAATTTTTCGGACTTTCGTCAAAATTGACGTAGGATTATGTTGAAGTTTTGAAATATCGATATTTTGAAAAATGCGAACAGTGTTGAAATTGGTTTCCAAGACGCGAGACCTCTTCAAGGTACAATCGGGTCAAGAGTCGATGACGGCAAAATTGAACTAAATTGACGACGGTAAATACAACGAATAGAAATTGGTTGAAGTACCGAGCCATATGAAAATAATGATATTTCGAAAAATGCTACAGTGTCGAATTATAGGTTTCCAAGACGCGAGACCTCTTCGAGGTACAATCGGGTCGCGAGTCGATGATAAAAAAAATTGAACCAAATTGGCGACCGTGAACACACCGACCACGCGACGATGATTGGCCGGAGCGTCTCCACCGCAGATGCCGCAGCGGTTCCAGTCGACAGCCAGACGGATGACAAAAAATGAGCCGCGAGAAATCGGGTGATTCTTCGAAAAAGGCGGAAAACAATAATCAGACGATTCACAAAGAAAAGCCGAAGGCGAGACGGATGTGACTGCAGCGCTCGCGAGGCGCGTTTTTTTTGGACCTGCCGATGATTACGGCCATCGGGAATGACCGCGAGCGGGAAGCTCGTCTCACTCGCTCCGTCTCGCTCTTCGCGGGGTCACTCGAGCGCGGATACCGAGAGTGGCGATGTCTAGAGGGGAAAAAAGCGCGGGAGACAAGCGGATAGAGCGGAGAGCAGCACGCGAACATCCGGTGGTCGATCTGCCCTGCACCGAGTTCAGTCACTGCGACTCGATCGAGGCTTCGTTTATTTTTCAACATTGAATTCGAACCTATTTCATAATTTGTGGAATGAATGTTTTTTTTCCACAAAATCAGTAAAATTTATCGAAATTCACTTTCCCTATAAAATAAAAAAAAAATTACCAAGTAAAAAATGGGTGACAAGTCAAAATAGCTCGATGCAAAAATAACACACAAAAAAATAACACTCGGAATATAATCATCCGCGACAAAGTTCTACGAATATCTTCCGCTGTAATTGACAAACTCAATGGTTATTTTTCGCTATAGATAAAACAAACATCGATATTTTCCGAAAAACAAAAAAATTGAGGCTCGACTAATTTGTTAATTATCTATTGTCAATTGGTATATATTGTTAATGGTTTTCGGTCGATTTTCCGATACCTTCTGTTGTTTTGGTTCGGAGTTGTTTTTTTACGGTTTTTTTTGTTGTGTGTTATTTTAACATAGTACAAAAAAATGAAATTAGAAACAGAAAAAATATATATTAGGCGCGAAACGCGCGACGCTCTGGCGTCTCGAGCGAATCGCGCGATTTTTCCGCCGCGCGCTTTTCTTCAGACTCGAGGCGAGCGGCGCGAGTTGCGTAAAAGCGTCGTTTCTGCCTCGCGAACAGCGCAAAAGAGATGCCGAAGGCTTTTGATAATGAAAGTGCGCCGCGGTCGTAACCGCGCGCTCGCGCGTTGTACACTGCACGCTGAGGAATAATAGCGTAACGCGAGCCGAGCGGGCACCGCGTACTGCCGCGCTTAGTCGCTCGGTTCGACCGCCGCGGAGGAAGTTGCGGCAATCCCGGTGGAGTTTTGCGATCGGTCACGAGACGCACGGAAGACGAAACACCCGTAGGTGACGACGCGCCGATGCGGCCGAGTGAGAATTTTCTCTCGCGGATCGAGAGACAAAGGCAACGCGATGTTTTCATAGTTGGTTTCTTTCTCAGTCTGTTGTTTTATTCTCAGTGTATCCCAAGGTAGAGTGATGCACCATTAAGGTGGGTCGATCACCAGAGGCTTTCCAAGGTAGAAATCTATATTTTTGATATGTTATAAAACTGCATTCACTCAAGTTGAGTAACCTGTAAAATTTGAAGGAGGCAACCGTATAGTTTTTAAGATATAAAATCGAAAAGTTGAGACTTTTTATGTGAATTACCATAGTTGCGTCGAGAAATTAGAGATCCAAGATAGACGTTCGAAAAACATAAATTTATATATTTTGAACGTTTCTGAATAAGACAAAGTTAAGAAAACATGACTTTATCGCAGATTAAGCGCCGAAATATTAGTTTGAAGTTGTTTTAGATTTTTGGCTTTTATTATTTATTTTTATATATTTTGCAATGAACATACGAGATATTTTTACCTGTTTCACATATTTTGACATTCTGGTCAACCGTTAAAATTTTCACAAACAATTCGAAAGTATTGCTTTTTATAAAAAATCATAATAAACAAATCGTTCTGCTTAACCGTTCATTCACTGGTGACTTTAGCCTAGGTGCCGACGCGCCGATGCGGCCGAGTGGGAATTTTCTCTCGCTCAACGAGAGACAAAGGCAACGCGATACTTTTATTGTTAGTCTCTTTTCTTAGTCTGTTGTCTCTTTCTCAGCGGATCCCAAGGTATCTCAAGGTGCTTCGAGTCGTTTCAAGGTGTTTCAAGGCGTTTCGAGCTACAATGGTTTATTTCAAGTGCTACGTGTGCGCAGATGACGTTGTCTGTTGTGTACCGAGGAGGGAAAAAGAGAGAGAAAAACAACGCTATGGGGAAAGGAGGCGCGGGAAGACGAACAAAGAGTGCGTTTGACCTAGATTCTGGGTTGCTCCTTGAGAGCGTAGCAGTCGGAACGAACGACGAAGACGAAGAAGAAGAAGACGAAGAAGAAGGAGCCAACCAGCCAGCCAGTCAGCAGCGTGGAAGTTGCGCTCACGGAATGACCATCGCGTAACCCCAACACTGTGACCCGGTACCGTTACGGTAGCTACCTTGAACTGGGTAGTCTACTGTTTGTGCTGCTTCCACTTACGCGTGTGTCTTTCATCTGGACTGCCGAATCTTGTACTCTGTATGCGCTTTAATGTACAATACAACAAAAAATACCATCTGAAAGTTTGTCAATAATTAATCGATGTGGCTATTCGCACCCTTTTTTCGTGGATCGTGGATCGTTTTTAAGATCCACTTATCCACGATCCACGAAAAAGGGTGCGAATAGGTACTAAAGTGAACATTTTTCGCTATACGAATTTTGAATATTCACGAAGAAAAGTGCGAAAATTAAACCTAAAAGACACGATCCACGAAAAAGGGTGCGAATAACTACATCGATAATTAATCCGTGGACTAATTAATATTTGATATTCCAATTGGGATGACGAGAGCCGATCCTATTTCTTCATTCGTTAAATAAACAGGAAATACTAACTCATTATGGTAACCATAACCATAACGAAGATCATTTAGTTTTGTTATTTATTTTTCCCACTCTTTATGGCAACCGGTGGCGGACCATTTCTTTCTCAATGCGCCGAGAGAGAAAATGTTTCCAGTGGAAAATTGAGTCGTTCGCGAAAATATTTTACTGGCGATAAAGTCGACGACCGGCAAATAAGAGGAGAGAGCGTCATGATTTAAATCCGGGAAGTCCTCGCGTCACGAGTGTTCGAACGAGCAGTCATAGTCGAGTCGATGTGTGGCAAACGAGGACTTGGCAAATCCGTTTTCGCCCATATGGAGAAATCTTACTCACTCTGGGAATCCTCGGGCAGTCCGCGTTTATATATTTCCGATATATTTCTCACGGCGCAACAATGTCAGTGATTCAAGGTGGCACTCGCGACGGACCGAGCTGGCGAGTCGCTCGACCGTAAGATCGCACGCTTCTCGGCTCCCCCCTTCACGGTCGTCCGGCCACGATCGATTGTTACCCATAGGAAATCGGACTCTTCCGTGCGACTCACCCGCCGCACGGAGAGTCCGCACGACTTTTTCCACTTTGCCACAGCGATCGAATTGAACGCAACGCCACGAGTCATCAATTCCGATCCTCGAAAAAAAAAATCGTCGTCGCGCCGCCGATTTCCGATCCTCGAAAAAAAATCCTCGACGCGTCGTCGATTTCCGATCGTCAAAAAAATCCTCGTTGCGACATCGACTTCCGACCCTCGAAAAAAATATTTCGTGAATTTTCGATCCTGATATAATTATTTAAAAATACGTACAATACAAATGTGACATGAAATGGCCCACATCCATGACGCAGTTGTGTATTTAACGTTCGTATTGTACGTAGTACTATTTAAAAAATAATTACATCGACATCGAAAACCGAAGAAAAAAATGTTCCAATCAATCTTATCATCATGTCCTGACTGATACATTTGAAACATGTCAATTCCGGTAAGATTCAAATTTGCGAATCGTCCAACAAATCGTGATGTCCTGTAGCTATAGGCGAATCGTGATTGGCTAGTTCAAGCAGGCAGGTCACTTGGCACAGGGTGCCCCATGCACATCGTAAATCAACGATCGTTATGGGTGACCGATGCCGGAGATGAATCGAAATGAGCCGAGCAATGACCGTGTCGTTTATTTTATTTTGTTTTTTCATTATTGTTATTATTGAACACCCCAGGGAACGAGACCTGCGCGTCAATGAATCGAAATTACAGAGAGAGGAAAGTTTGAGAACAAAAAGAAGAATACACACAGCGCGTATATCGACCCGAAGTCGCTATACCCCGGCGGCTGCCAGCGCCGAGAGCGAAAGATACTTTCACGGTCGAGCGTTCGTCGACACGAACCGCAAATAATGTGCCGTGTTCCGAGCCGATTCTACCTCGACCAGTTCCACTCTTGATCCTGTGTTTTACTCTCTTTATCATTTTTTTCTCTTTTTCTCGAAATTACCACTTCAACGAAGTCGCGTCTTTCGTGGCAGAGCGAGTATTTCGCGAACAAATTAAAAGGTAAATTTGCCCGTTGAACTCGCATCGTTAATCACGCCCAGCGACGGTGACAAGAGTGAATACATGCAAACTAACAAAAATACTGTAGATGGTCTGAATTATTCTTTTTTATGTTTTAAACCTGCCATTTTCTTGCTTTATTTTTCTTCCTTCTTTTTTCTTCATCATAGACGACTCAGACAAACACTGTCGAAAAGACTGGAAGTTTGAATCCATAAACTCGTCAAGTAAATTTAATGTACAATTGTGATATAAAATTACCTTTGAAATGAAATTAGACTAAATTAAAAAAATTAAAGGACTTTTGCAGTAAAATTAAGGCAAATTATAAAAATTACTGTACCAAAATAGTACATTACGATACAAGTGCGAAAAAACTTTTTCCTACGAGTGTGAGTTTGCAGCGCGAGCCGAAGGCGAGTGCTGCAATCACACGAGTCCGAAAAAGGTTTTTCGCACGCGTATCGTACGAAACTTTATTTCACGACGTCGGAAAATGCGGTATTACGCACGCGAAGCGTGCGTAATATCGCGTTTTACGCACGGAGTGACATAAATAAATTTGATCTCGCACTTGTGTAGTAAATTTTACTATACCAGATTATGAATATAAACTTCCAGTAGATGTACATTAAATGTCAAGTATTTTTTTTTCTCAGTGAATAATAGATTCAGTTTTCGGGCCCGATGAAAATAAAATTTGCCAGTGCGAAGATCGAAAGTGAACTGCAGTGAAGTGAAAGACAAGAGATAAATTGTACTCGTTGCTATCGGCTACAAAAATGCACCGGGGCTCTTCCCTCAGTCGACGCATTATTACGGCGTTGCCTCGCGAAAGAGCAACGTAACGTGTAGGAAAAGGCGAATGCGCTCGGCGCAGTTGAGTTTCTCAATCGCCGGGCCACTGGGCGCGAGCGCGTTCACCGAGCTCGCGCGATGTGACTTACTCGCTTGCGCAAAAGCTCGGGGATAACCGAAGCGTATACGCGTTACAAGCGGCAGAGCCAGGAGACGTTAACGAATTTCCGTCCGGTGCACGAAAACTCCTCCGTTTTTCACCAATTGCGCAATACGTTATTTTAACCTCGGACAAAAAGAAATTCAAAATGTTTCGTTAAGGAGGTTGAATACTCAACTCAAAATGATAAGCATGAGCTTAAATTTTTGGAGGATATTCGTCGACTAAAATTACATCTCCATGACAATTTTCATTTTAATCACCTTAATGGTTTTCGAGAAATTAATTACTGAAGTTCTGCTCTTATACACGGGTAACACAGGGAAATCAGGCAAAAGATAGGCTACAACAACCCTTGAAAGCATAGCAAAAATATTAAGAATCGAATAAAAATAGATGCAAATAATTCTTGACATCTTTAGGAAGAACTGAAAAAAGTTTCTTATCGACTGTAGGCGTTCCCCTCTCGCCTCCTGCCCCGCCAAGACGGTATCCATCCTCCTTAATTGCATCAAATTTATTTTTGTATTTTTTGTAATTTTTTTCATTAAAAAAAAGAAACGTTGAACTTGAATTGTAAAACGAGGGTCGTGAGCCTCTACGTATAAAATAAAATATTTATATTGAACTCCTTTATTTCATGCTTTCTACGTTCGGTAAAATTCGAGCTCATATCTACCGTGATAAATAAAATAAAGGTAAAAATAAGAGTACCCTCGTTTAACCCTTATTTAAATAAATAATTTTATTTATCACAGTAGATAGATCCGAGCTCGAACTTTAGCGACTGAGCATCCTCTGCATAAATGAATTTCCGGTACTCGCGCGGCTCTTTATTATCTTCTATCTATGCGAGACAACGCGAGCGCCCGCGTTAATCTAGCATTAAACGTGTCTCGCTAAATATCTCTCGGAATAATAACGACGGAAAGAAGGCCGTGACTGAGATCGGGCGCGGATAGCACGCGTTGCAAATGAATTTCAAGGAAACGTTGAAACTCCTCAGCCATTTTTTTTTTCTTTTTTTTATAATATTAGACTTGGCGCTTTGCTTATGTTCATTTATGAGTAGGCAGCGTACACACAATGGGCAGAGCCCATTGTACGTACACACGATGTACGTACGCCGAGTGGCGGAAGAGAAGTTGGCGTACAGTCCGTTGGTACGTTCTCGCGTGAGGATCGCGATTCGCTCGGCACCGCGGCGACTAGACGCGGCGGAGAGAAAGAGAGAGATAAAGAAATATAAAGCCCCGAAGAAAAGAGGGAAAAAAAATTGCCCGCCTACGACGCCGCGAGGTACGCGACGCAGCAGCAGCAGCAGCAACAAGCAAACTGCGATTAACGGCACGTAGCCGTAAAAGGGGACGAGAGAGCACACACAGAACACACAGCCGCGAAGCTGAGAGCGCGCGCGCAGGCGGATTGTGTATCGGGCACTGACGAATCAACGCGGAACAAGCAATTACTTCGCAATCCAATTTACCTGTCGTAGATACGATTTTTAATCGCCAGCGATGGCCTTGAACGCCGGCGTGACGTGTTTCAAAGTGTGAGCCGCACTGATTTGTAAATCGAAAAATTCAATTTGACAAAAATGAGTAATCTTTGATTATGGGGATAAATTTCACGGTTGCGCTTCGATGGTGATTCAGTTGTTGGTACTGTCCGTGTAAAACCGAGATGATCTCGAGGTTTTAGAGGACCAGGGGGAAAAACTGGATCGATTTCAGCGTCGTCCAGTGGTCGCTTTGAATATATTCAGAGCGACTACTGCACTGTTAAAAATCTACGGTGTTAAACGCTGCTGGTTTGGACTTTTTCCTAGTGTTAATTATTACAATGTTAATAGTAACACTTTTTACGGTGTAAAATTAACACCAGCCGTTTCGTTAAATTTTTCATGTGTTACCGACAAAACATGCAACACTTTTCGCTTTGAAGGCATGAATGCACGTATCATGTGAGATTATTATTATCTCGTGAATGAATTAGTCACTTTTCTCAGTTTTTATCGATGAATTGAAGAAAAAAATCGATTTTTTCATTACAGATTCCTCTACCGGGCAATTGATCTGTATATATATTTTTTTTTTTCGAAAATCAAAATTCTGACTAATTCATTAACGAGATTTACATTACTGGCGTCTGTATTTCAATTTTCATTTCGATCCGTTGATAATTCGCGAAAAACGGCACATCTGACCTTTTGAGGTAAAAGTCGGTATTTCAGACTCCCTCAACACCGCTCATTAACGCCACAATTGGTGTGGACCCATATAGACACCGTCTTGGTGTTGTTTTTAACACCGGTTTTTTAACAGTGTGTGTTTGTGGTTGTGTGCAAACACAAAGATACACGTGACGATGTAGACAAGCACGACTGTTCGTAACAGCAGCATCCGTCGGTCTTTCTCTTTCTTCCGTGATGACACACGTCGCTGGATCTCCGCGTCAAAATTTCGCCACGTTCGTCGAGCGGAATGTTCGAAGAGTTGTTACGATAATTCTATTTGTCCGCGCGATCGAGCGACCAATCGCTATTTGCGCTATTCTCGCACATGGACGTGCATTTTTTATCGGCAATTATCGGAATGTCCGTCGTCAACGTCGTTGTCGACGTAAACGACGGGCTGAATAATTGCTCGCGCCCTAATAATAGGATATTTCCCAGAACGTCGCGAATTCCCACAAGCCCCATGCTACCCAATGTACTGAAATAATTTTTCGCAGTTGTTGAGTACAAAAAGTCCATTAATTCCTACAGTACAACTCGTGCGAATTTATCGTCCCCACATCTCTTTATCTCTTTGATCGGTGGATAAAAAAAAAGTCCAATTCTTCTGTCAACGAGCAACGAGCTTTTTCCTCAATATTTATGCACTCGCGCTGTGCTCTACGCGGGATGCTCGCAGCTCGATGTTACTTTATGAAATTACGCGAACACACAACTTGTATCTCGCGGCCTCGATCAACGCTAAAAACGCATTTCGAGCGAACGCACAAATGTAGTACACATTTAATTACACTAAACGCAAAAAGTCGTTTGATGACGCTTTCATCTGACTTCATCGCACTCGACGTACAGAAGGACCTAACCACGCATCGAAGTCACCGCGAGACGCAATCTTGGAGAAATTGCGCGAAAATACAGCGAACAATCCTGCAAACTGCACTGTTAAAAATCTACGGTGTGAAACGCTGCTGGTGTGGACTTTTTCTTAGTGTTACTTATTACAGTGTTAATAGTAGCACTTTTTACGGTGTAAAATTAACACCAGCCGTTTCGTTAATTTTTTCCTGTGTTACCGACGAAACATTATAACACTTTTCGCTTTAAAGGCATGAATGCACGTATCATGTGTGATTTTTTATTATCTCGTAAATAAATTAGTCGCTTTTCTCAGTTTTTATCGAAAAATTAAAGAAAAAAAAATCGATTTTTGTCATTACAGACTGCTCTACCGGGTAATTGATCTGTATTTTTTTCTTCGAAAATCAAAATTCTGACTAATTCATTAACGAGATTCACATTACTGGCGTCTGTATTTCAACTTTCGCTTCGATCCGTTGATAATTCGCGAAAAACGGCACTTCTCATCTTTTTAGGTGAAAGTCGGTATTTCAGACTCCCTTAACACCGCTCATTAACACCGTGATTGGTGTGGACCTTTACAGACACCGACTTGGTGTTGTTTTTAACACCGAATTTTTAACAGTGTGGTCACAGGACAGTTCATCCGCCTTTTCCAGCTTTACCCTCGTCTAACGTTTATTAGCCACGTGTGACAACGAATGCATATTAGACGGCACGAAAATCGATCAACGAAGGAGATCCTACCTTCTGGCAGTCACGGAAGCTGCTCCAGGTGATGCGGGATGCTGCGGCGGTCCACCGGTAGTCGATCTTCTCCCCGCAGGGCTCGTGGCCGTCGAACTTCCCGTCTGCACGCCGATCTCCGCATTGTCACCGGTCGCGCTACTCCCGCGATTCGCACTTCTCGCCCTACTCGCTCTCTCCTGGCTCCTGCCGCCTCTGGACCGGCTCCCGCGTCTCCTGCCTCGTCTCGGCGTCGCCGCGTTCGCCGGACTCTGCCCAGCGAGGTCCCTTATCGCCACGGGTGCGCTCGACGGTCTCAGGGCGCCGCCGCCGCCACTTCCCAGGGCACCCAGGGCGTTCGTGTGCGCCGCGAGAACGTCCGGGGCAATGAGCGCGATGTCCGGCAAGGAATTCGGCGCCGAGAGTATCGGCGCCGCGGAGGATGCGCTCGTCGCGTCGACGACTCGTCGCTCGGCGTCCGGCAAACGGAGATGACGGATGCGTCGCATCGACGCGCGTACCCAGGAATTCGCTCGGGGCGCCGTCCCGTTGCTACTGTTGTTGCTGTTGTTTCTCGAGGACGATCGGAGCGTCGCGCCGTTCCCGCTGCGATTCAACAGACTCGCGTTGAGGCCGCTCGCGTTGCTGCTCCGATTGATCGCCGTCTCGTAGTCGATCGGCGGCGGCGCCGCCGCCGACGCCGCCTCATCGTAGTCGTAGTCGTCGCCGTAACAACCACCGAGACGATCGCGCGACAACGTGAGCGCCGCTCCCGGCGGCCCGGTCGTTCCGGACGGCGCTGTCTTGCCCGTCGCGCCGACGGACATCGCAACACTGGCGCTCGGGTCGCGAGCGAGTTGCCCGCCGGCGCGCATGCGTTCCTCCCGTTCGCCGTCGTTGGTATTGTTGGTGAACGCCGCGGCGGCGGCGGCGGCGGCGGCGGTCGACTCGCTGCCGACGCTCGTCGGCGTGCCCGGCGTTACCCTAGACGTGGTGGGGGCAGACGCGGGCCGCATGCACGTCGCTCTGCTTCCACCACCACCGACGACGCCGCTGCTGCTGCTGCTGCTGCTGCTGCTGCTGCTGTAAACGTTGCCATTGCTGTTGCTGTTGCTTCGGCAGCTACGCCGGATGTTGGTGCTCGTGGAGGGTGACGACGAGGGGGGTGTCTCACCCGCCGGCGACTCGTACTCCTCGACCCAGGACCAATCGACTTCCGAGCACTCCGAAGACGAAGCCGACTGCTCCGCAGCTCGTCTGCAATTTACGAATTAGGGATTATTATTGTTGTTATTATCGAAGTTGGGTATATATTGTATTCAGGGTGTGCCAAAAGTATTTAAGTTCCGGGTGGTTAAGGATGTTATACAGCTCCACACTAGTCAATGAGTGCTGACTTTAAAAATAATATTTGCTTAGGTTTAAGTATCTGTTGATTATTTTGAATAGTGATTTGTATTGTCAGGTATGTTCTTAACCTGGGAAAAATGTAACTGCAACGGATTTGCATAAATATTAACCGATTTACGCAAACTTTTGAAAAGGTGATTTTCATTCAGTTTGTTCAAAGAATAAACCGTGTTTTTTGTTCGATTTGGATGTTTTACGGTTCATTGTCTTTCTTGGAAGATGCTTTATGAATGTGCCTCATAAATAATTTATAACATTCTCCGTTTGACAACCTTTTGTTTACCCATCTACAAAAATATTTTGTAAACTAACTATGTATAGATTGTTTAAAAAAATCAGCACTCATTTGACTAGTGTGGAGTTGTATAACATCCTAAACCTATACGCTTAACCCTGTTCATATACAGGGTTAAGCAGCCGGAACTTCATAACTTTTGGGACACCCTGTATGTCTGTATGTAATTGTATAAGAGCCAAGAGGATTGTTAATCGGCGGTACAAGTTTTTGCGTCGACCACTTGGGTTACATATAAAAAGAGTCCGCGTGAATTTAATAGCGAGTTAGAAGCGAAGATAATTGGCAGTTTGAATAATTGTTTAGTTGACGGGCGTTAAAGTAGCTGCAGGTTTTTTTTCTTTCTTGCTTGCTTGTTGTTTGTTTGTTGGTATTTAATGTCGAGAATCGCTGGGCTCAGTGAACAATTTTCGCGATCTTGAAGCTGTGGAAACGTTGCTGAATTTTGTGCAATGTCAATTTAACGATGTCGTCGGTTTGATGATCATTTTACGGCAGGGATTTGCGAGATAAATGACGGTAGATTGAGTCTCCGGTGCGATAACCCGCGACTGCCGCGAAAATTGAGTCCTCGTCGAGACGGCGAATCCTCGCAATTATCCGATTGCCGAAGCGCGCAGCGTGCGTCAATGTTATTACGCTTCAGCTGTTTATAATCGCGAAACGAGGGTTCGTCACGGAACGCGAGTGCGGCGGCGGCGGAACCCGCATTTGCGTGGCACGAGTGCGCGCTGAGGACGACCGCGAAAGGGCCACTCGGAATGCAGAGATATATGCGGAATATACGTGCATATGGTCGCCCGTCCCAGTCCGATATGCCGCGAAATAAATATTTATATGTTATTACCATATTTAATTCGTGAGCCAAGTACAATAATAATAATAATTTAATAATACAATTTGATTTGAGTCATTTTGATAATTTGATTTGGCTGCGAACCGAAATGTCAAATCGTTTCGTCACTTGAATAATTCGCGCAAGTGGCCACCAGGTCCAGAGTCTTTGGTTCGATATATGACGAAATCAATATTTAGATACCATGTCAAAATAACACACAATAAAATAACCGTAAAAAAACAACTCCGAATCAAAACAACAGATGGTATCGAAAAATCGACCGAAAACCATTAACAACACATAACAATTGACAATTGATAATTAAAAAATTAGTCAAGTCTCAATTTTTTTGTTTTTCAGAAAATATCCATGTTTGTTTCATCTATAGCGGAAAATGTCCATAGAGTTAGTCAAATATAGCGGATAATATCTATATGTTTTTCATCTACAGCGGAAAATATTCATAGACATTTTTAACTACAACCGAAAATACCCAATAATATATGCTGTTCGTCAACTACAGCGGAAAATATCGATATGATTTTCATCTATAGCGAAAAATATTCATAGAAATTTGTCGCGGATGATTATATTCCGAGTGTTATTTTGTCGTGTGTTATTTTAACGTTGAATCATTTTGTCGTGTGTTATTTTTGCATTGAGTTATTTTGTCGTATCACCAATATTTAGATATCTGTTATCACAAAATTTGATTTGACCCGAAAAACAAGATTGAATTACACTGTCGCTAGTGCGTTTTGCGAGAAGATGTTTTTTCGCCACGAAAAGGGCGACTTGTACTCAGGGGCACTCGGAATGCAGAGACTCGGCGAATCCGTGCAGGCGGCTCCGGCAGCGGCGGGGCGACGGAGCCGTTTGCCCAATTACAAGAATCACGGGCGCAGAACGCGAGCGGGGAAAAGAGCGCCGACCGGGGAGTCGGTGCGCGCGCGAACGGTGCATATGTAATACAGCGACGCGCGGGCAGCTGACGCTTTGTTCGAGTTCGAACCCCTGCGGGTCTCCGGAGAGCAGCTAAGCACTTTCCAGCACGTGGTGGTCAGCAGCGTAAAACGGCATTAAACACGGGACGAGTGACGAGTCGCGAAGGGGGAAAGAAAGACCAACGCGTACGCAACCGGAAGTTATGGTACGTTCCAGGAGGGCCCGGGGCGGGGAAGCGTGGAGGAACCACGCCGGATCTGTACCACGCGCCCACATCGTGGCACGTGTGCCGAGAAATCGGTCTTGCGACTCTTGTTGTTCCTTATCCTTGGAGCATACATTAAGCACAGATCCTGTCCCGACCCTCTCCTCGCACTTAGGCGGACTGAGCGGGGAAGCAACGACCCGAGAAATTGAATACCATTTTTCTATGTGCATAAATAATTGCGTTGCAATTATATTGTGAAATTGTGAAATGTAACTCTAAAAAATATGACTTAAGGATTTTATACAGCTCCACACTAGTCAAATAAGTGCTGACTTTTAAAACTAATTTTTGCATAGTTTTAAGTATCTGTTGATTATTTTGAATGGTTTTTTGTATTGTCAGGTATGTTCTTGACCTGGGAAAAATTTAATTGCAACGGATTTGCATAAATATTAACCGGTTTACGCAAACTTTTGAAAAGGTAATTTTCATTCAGTTTTTTCAAAGAATAAACCGTGTTTTTTCGATTTGGATGTTTTACGTCTCATTGTCTTTCTTGAAAGATGATTTATGAATTTGACTCTCAAATCATTTATAACATTCTCCGTTTAAACATTACAATCTTTTGTTTACCCATCTACAAAAATATTTTGTAAACAAACAGCTGTAATTTTTCAGCGGAAATTGTTACAAATGATTTGTGAGGCAAATTCGTAAAGCATCTTTTAAAGAAGACAATGAGTTGTGAAACATCCAAATCGAGCAAAAAACACGGTTTATTCTTTAAAAAAAACGTAACGAAAAGTACACTTTTCGAAAGTTTGCGTAAATCGGTTAATATTTTTGCAAATTGATTGCAACTAAATTTTTCCCAGGTCAAGAACATATCTGACAATACAAATCACTATAAAAAATAATCAATAGGTGCTTAAAACTATGTCTAAATTATTTAAAAAATTCAGTACTCATTTGACTAGTGTGGAGCTGTATAACATCCTTAATAAGTGATAAAGTTTGTTTATAGCGATGGGAGAATTGATCGTTGTGAGCTCAAGAATATCACCAACTGAAACTGACGCAAACAACTTGCGGCTGTTTCTTGCGTGTCTATGACACGAGTTCCGCGATGTTTTGTGCATCTCGCGATTTCCGTTTGGGTCTTTGGCGTGAACTTTGCAAAAAGTCGATACGTGACAGATCCCAACTGACGTTTTAGAATAGGAAATCGCGAACAAACAGTCCTCTGCTGGTCAATTGCGAATATCGAGTATCGCGTAGTCGCGAGTCGGATCGTGCGGTGGAATGAATTGTGAAGAGTGCTGGAGAAGAAAAAACGCTTCGCGGAGGCGACTCAATTTCAATGATAGGCAATACTTTCGATTTCTTTGGCTTGTCCCGACGGTCGCCACCTGTAATATCGCATTTCCGCGGCCTAAGACTTGCGTGTCGCGAGTTTTATCGATCGATGTGTTACTTCGAATTGTCGACAATTGATTTACAGTTTTCCATTGCTGGCGATTACGAGTCGTCGTCGATTTGTCTCGCTTCAGGTGTCGCACTAATAATTGAGTGTGTTTTCTTATAAACAGTTTGGCATCCACGGACCGAATTACAGTTTTCGTTACCGACCGAGTCAGTCTTTCGTCCCGCGCTTGAGGATGCTGGAGAAAGATCTCTTTACCGACTGCTCTATCTACTCCAGCATCCCCTTAAGCCGATGTGAAATACCGACGCTCACCTCGAAAGTTTGGAGATGCTTTTTGTCGCTAATTATGAACGGATCGGAGTGAAAATAAAAATACAGACGCTAGTAATGTGTATTTCGGGAATGAATTAGTCAGAATTTTTATTTTGAAAAAAAAAAAAAAAAAAAAAAAAAAAAAAAAAAAAAAAAAAAAAAAACGCTGTCGGTAATCGATCTGTAATTTTTTCTTCCGAAAATAAAAATTCTGACTAATTCATTCCCGAGATTTACATTACTGGCGTCTGTATTTCAATTTTCACTTCGATCCGTTTATAATTCGCGACAAACTGCTGTTCCGGAGATTTTCGGCGCTCAGTGTTTCACATGCCCTTGAGGTAGTCCTTGCGCATTAAGCTGACTTCGCATAAGTTTTCGAGAATTGACAGGGAATCGCAACCACTTCTCGATAATATAAAAATCTGAAAAAAATCATGCGTATTAAAGGCGTTGAAAAGATTAATTTTCCATAGTAAAAATTCCAAAATGTTATCAACAAATTCATGAAAAATAAAATTGTTCAACAAACCTTTCGACAACCTAATTTTTTTGTTTTGATGAAAATCATTAGGATATTTTTCTGAATACGCATGAATTTTTTCAAATTTTTTAATTCACTTTGAATTTTGCGTTTTTTTACATGGGGAAAATCGCAAAATTTAAAGTGATTTAAAACAATTCATACGAATTCAGAAAAAATGAATGAACCATTTCCATTGAAACAAAAAAATTAGGTTGTCGAAAGATTTTTTAAACAATTTTATTTTTCATCAATGTGTTAATAACATTTTGGAATCTTTATTATGCAAAATATATTATCGAGAAGTGTCTGCAATTTCGTCCCATTTTTCGAAAACTTCTGTGAACTCGACACCAGGCGCAAGGACTATACCTTAACAATCCATCGTTTTGCATAGCCGTCAAATCCGCATTGAAAATAAAAAGTGTCTCCTCACCGTCCGACACTCCTCGATGATCGGCGAAGCAGCGTCGCGACGCCGGACGTCGAGGGCTCGCTGAAGCACTCGATGTCGATGCTCGTCGATCTCTCAAAAGCCGCGGCATTTCTCGTCCCGTCGCTCGATCCTCGATTGGCTCCCTCGCTCCACGATTTCCTCTCCACTCGGTTGTCGCTTCTTCTTCCGCTGCACCGAGTAGTCGCGCCGCACTCGTCCCACAACCTCGCGAATCTGGGTTGTCGCTCGAAATTCGGCGGATACGAATTTTCCAAACGCTCCAATTCTCTCTGCTGGGATTTCCTCGAGAGCGGCGACACCTCGAAGCCGCCGTTCTCGGCCTCATTCTCCGTCCTCTCGTCCGAGTCCACGGGATCTATCACCGAGGTCCGGTCGTTCGCCTCGACGTCGCGATTCGCCCGGTCGATGCTCCGGTATCGCGCCGACGATTCCCTCTCGATGAGACACGTCGGCTCCAGGGGATAGAACCTCTTCGCTTCGCCGGCAATCTCGCCATCGTCTTCATCATCGTCGTTGTCGTCGCAACTGCAGTCGTCGCGTCGTCGTCGCTTGTCGGGCGGCGGATCGTCCTCGTCCTCGGCGTCCTCGAGGTCCGACAGGAAGTCGAACGCTGTGTTTATCGCCTGCGTCTCGAAGGTCTCGTCGCGACGACGATCCTGAAGGTCTCCCCGGTAGCCCCGAAGGTCACTCGGCGTCCCATCGACATTGTCGACCTCGGCGAAGCGAGTCGTCGACTCCTCGTCGTCGAGCCTCGAACCCAGCGACGTGCGAATCACCGGCTCGAGATTTTTCGTTATGTCGCGCACGCGCTTTATCGTCTCCGACGACACGACGTCGATGCGCTTACGTCGCGGCACCACCTGATCGTGACCCAGGGTCACCAGAACGTCGCCGTTGTCGTTGTGCTCGCGCACCAGCTCCTGTTTTCTCGTGAGCGACAACTTTTGCTCCAACTGCGGCGGACACACGTCCAGCAGGTGCTCCAACTCCTCGGCTGAGGCCTCGGGCGCGAGGACCGCGCGCGACACGCACGAACCTCCGGCTCCCTCCAGGTCTATGAGGTCCTCGTCGTCCACGCTGCTCGTCGACATCTTGTCACGCGGACGGTCGCTTCCTGAAACAATTAGATCAATGTTAGTCGTCGGACATTTTTTTGTTTGTTTTTCTGCCGAATAGAAGAAGCTTTGATCTAGGAGTTCTAACAAATAAAACGACTTTTTTTCCCTCTCAAAATCAACTAAAAAAAGGTTTTTTAGTTGCGATTTACCCTTTTGAAGCTTCATAAGAGCGCAGCAGTGTACAAGTAGGTAACCATCAAGATTATAATAAACAAGATTATAATGGCCCCAAAAATCGAAAATTCGAGGAGGAAAACGCGGAAAATGATTTCTTTTTTTGACAAACTGCCAAATTCCGCGATATTAGACATCAAACTGCTGCCGGTTTGCCAATGACCAATCAGATGCTCAATAAATCGACAACAATGACCGGGACAAAAATGACCGCCACTCATTACGTAAAATAACGAAATAATTAAAACTCCGTGTCGGTCACGCGATACTTCCATCGATGCACAGTTATCGAGAGGCACGAAAAAAGGCGACACTCATTACGTATCGAGAGTGTCGCCGTCGAGTCCGCGGGAGCGTGACGGATGAGATTTTTGCGCATTCACGCGCGTGCGAAGGTTCGACGCGCGGGAGATCACGGGCTATGGAGTCCGAGAATCGCATTTTGCCGATCGTAACTGGTCGATATCGACTACCCGTGCAAACCCGTGTTTTACTGTTTCTGCGGTTCCTAAATTTCGGAAATTTCTACGGTTTCCAAAATTAAATGTAACGCTTGCAAAATGGATTCCTACACTGTTAAAAATCCGGTGTTAACAACAACACCAAGTCGATGTCTATATCGGTCCACACCAATCACGGTTATAATGAGCGGTGTTAACTGAGTCTGAAAAACCGACTTTCACCTCAAAAAGTCAGAAGTGCCGTTTTTCGCGAATTATTTAGCGAAAAGTGTTATAATGTTTCGTCGGTAACACAGGAAACATTTAACGAAATGGCTGGTGTTAATTTTACACCGTAAAAAGTGTTACTATTAACACTGTAATAAGTAACACCAGGAAAAAGTCCACACCAGCAGCGTTTGACACCGTAGATTTTTAACAGTGTATTAGGATTAACGACTGAGTTCGGACGTGGATTTCATTTCCAGATCTGAATCCATCTGGATTCCTGAACTGTAATTGGAGGAAAACCGCTTACCCGCGAAACGTCGAGCGAACTCGCGCATCAACGACGCCATCGTCCCTGCCTATTTTGTATCCTCTTTCTCGTTGAAAAATCTAAATATAATATTTTCGTCCCGAGTCTCACGAAGCTGATGCACACGTCGGTGTATCTCCACGCGCAAAAGGCGATAATGCACCGAGTCAACTGCAGATGATGACGATTCACACACCGAAGACCGGACCACGCGTCCTGCGGACCGCAGAGAGGTAACTGGCAAACACGAGTAGGAGACCGAAACGAAACGAAAAAAAATCAACACGCGACGATCGCGCACTCGCAGCAACGAGGACGATCTCGTTACGCGTTACGCGCGTCCGATCGGCCGTCGCTTCGCCAACTATTGGCTTAGGGTCGATTAGCAACCCGACGATAACTCGACGACACGTACCGAGCGTCTGATGCTGCGTCTTCTCGACGCCCGACGCCCGACGACCGTCTCCGTCGTCGTTGTCGTCGTCTACGTTGTCATCGTCGTCGTCGATTCTCAGCGCGGGACAAATGCTAATGTTACACACTCGCTGTGAGTCGCAGTTGCCACTTGCCAGTCGCCGCTCGACCTAGGGGATTCGAGATCCACGCTTCTCATTGCACTGCAATTCACCTGACGTATATTGACGAGACGTGTCACACGTGACCCAGTATTACGGTTCTCCAGATCGTCTATTAGGTTTTTGTGGCAGGTGGACCATTTCCGTGTATCGTGAGTAATGATAATTAAAAGAAAAAAGCTATCCAGGTAATCTCGTCGCGTTGGTCGATGTGGATTCGTTTGTAATGATAATTAAGGAGGATGGGTATCGTCTTTGCGGGGCAGGGGGCGAGAGGGGAACGCCTATGTGTATTTACGGGAGCTAGTAATGCGGCTGCCAACTTCAAATAGTTAAATAATCAAATAATCAAATACTCGTAAATAAGTCGAGTTTAAGCAAACAAATAGCGACGTATGTTAAATTAGCTGTTTTTAAGTGTTTTCAGTTATCTTTCGATTAATCGAAAGCCAAATACGTGATAACCAATGTTGAAATTTGGCAATCGCGCTTTACCCATAACATCTATAATCAGGAATCGGATCAAGGTGTTTTCTTTCTACAATTGCTCGATAAATATGTAGACGGTCGATTTAAAACTTCGTTCAGTTCTTCCTAGAGATGTCAAGAATAATTTGCATCTATTTTTATTCGATTCTTAATATTCTTGCTATGCCTTCGAGGGTTGTAGCTTAACTTTTGCCTGATTTCCCTATGTTACCCGTGTGTAAGAGCAGAACTTCAGTAATTAATTTCTCGATAACCATTCAGGTGATTGAAATGAAATTTGTCATGGAGATGTAATTTTAGTCGACGAATATCCTCCAAAAATTTAAGCTTATACTTATCATTTTTAGTTTAGTATCTAACCTCCGTAAATGAAAAAATATCCAGGTACTCTCGTTGCGTTGGCCGATGTCAATGGAGTTTGTAATAAATAATTATCAAACTTGGACGTGTTCGATGATGTTGCTATTTTTAGAAGAGGAAGAAGAAAAAGCATCACCTTGGGACGTAGAATATTCTGGATGCGTTGCAGGTGCGACGCAAGAATGATTGAATAATCGAGTAATATAATATTGAATATTAATATCGAATGAATCATATTGGTAATGGGGTGTGAATTGGCGATTGGCGATGGGTGTGAAATATGCGCTGTGTGCTATATATATCACGCGTGGTGGGACAAAGGGGGGCAGGGAAGCAAAGGGTTCCATAGGTCGCGGCAATTAGAGACGGTTCATGACTCGCGGCTATTGAATTATTGATTCGAGAATTTATTCGCAGGGGGAGACTCCAGCGTTTTTTTTTTTACGTCTGTCCAGCTACTTGTGGCGAAATCGCGTGAGTATTCTTAGATCACTTTGAAGGCGTCGAGTTCAGTAAACCGCCGGACCCTAATTTTTTTTTCATCAACAAACAGACGATTAATAAATCATTTGGTTGTCGAAGTTCCAATCAACTTTTTTCCTACCAATTAAAATACGTAACTGCACTGCATGTTTTTTTCGTATGTAGAACGTTATAGTTGATTTGGTGAGATTCGATGTGATTTAGAGAAATTTTTCTTTTTCGCAAAATTTTAAATTTTATAAAATATGAACCGCTTTACCGATTTCTTCCAAATTCAATACTATAGAACGTCGAACGTATTTTCAGTTACAAATAAATATTTAACTAAATAGGCGAACTTTAACGAAAGTTAAAGCACCCACGTCCTTTTTTTTTTAATTTAAAAGTGTATAAAATAGTAATGATAATATATATATTTTGTTAACCCTTTAACGGCTGGTGGGACACATACGTCTCACCGACTTTGAAAAATCAGAACTTTTAGAAAATGAACATATCAATGATTTTTCTTGACGTTTTAAATCATTCTGAGAGTCCAGCCTTGAAAATCTCGAGAATTTTTATTTATTTATTTTTTCATTCAAACAAAGCTTCCTCTATGGGGAAGCAACCAAAATCAGCAAAACGGCAGAAAATTCTGGTGACGCATGACCTCGTTTGCCAATACCAAAAGAATGAGGATGTTCAGCGTGCATCGATATATTTATGCATCACAAGCGGGAAACGACGGGAGACTCGTGTTTCATATGCGCGACGACAATAATCGCGCGGCGGAGAAAAATTATTGAATTTCACGTCACCCCCACCGAGCGTCAGCGAATTTTCGTCCTCGCTGACTGCTACGTCCAGCGATTATTTAATATTATGTAGGTCGCTGCGAAATCAGCATTAAAGACTCGGCGACAGCGATTAGCGATATATCTTCGCGCTAGTTGTACCGCGAATCACTGTCCGCAGTGCGAGACGCCTGGAAAGACGATGCAAGCTTATCGCGATTTCAGCGGTGTCTCGCACGATTCTTCATTACCGGCGTAGAGCCTCATTGCTTAAGGTAGCTCATGCGCTTCACACTATAGTCAAATCAGTGCTAAATTTTCAAAAGCGTTTTTACAATTTCTGGTTGTTTCATAAATTATTCCGAGGTGTTACTGACGCAGTAGCAATAGTTTTTAATAGACAAATACATTCGCATTCGTGATTCGATTGGAAAATCGACTGATATACACGGAGAGAAGGATCTGAAAAAATTTACCAATGGATCTAGTAAAAATTACCAATGCACCTGGTAATTGGCCGCCATAGCCGCCATCTAACGTTAAGTACGAGAACTACGAGAATTTTTACCATATATATGAACATTTTTACCATATTTCATGGTAAAAATTCTCAATTTCGTGGTAAAAATTCTCAAAGTTCTCGTACTTCTTGATAGATGGCGTCGTGACTCCCCTGTGCCAGAAAATAATGGTACTTTTTACTAGATATATGGTAAAATTTATCAGACCCTTCTCTCCGTGTATGCAAATTTCCGATTTCAAGGTTTATCGTACCGTTTTCTAAAAGAATAAATCTTAATAATAGATCAATTATGACGAACAATGGCCCATTTTTTATTGATTCTGTTAATCAAACCTAAAAGGAGACATAAAAATGACTGTTAATATTGAAAAACTAATACTATAAAAAATCTGATCAGTCAATCGATGAAGGATCTTCCAATAATAAAAATGAGCCATTGTTCGTCCTAATTGAACTATTATTAAGGTTTATTCTTAAAAAAAAAATGCACCGAATATTTGCAAAAAACATGATACCGGGTATTTGTATATATCCTTTGATTTTCTATTCGAATGACGAATGCAAATGGATTTGTCTATTAAGATCTAATGCTGCCATGTTAATAACACCTCGGAGCAATTTATTCACGAAACAGAAATCGAAAAAACGCTTATAAAAATGTAGCACTGATTCGACTAGTGTGAAGCGCATGAGCTACCTTAATTATCTCGCTGTTATTTATCCCCCCCCCCCCCCCCCCTCTTGCTGCCTCGAGCGGCCGCCACTGCGGGTTGTAACACGTCGAACGTGGTTACCAGACCGAGCCCAACCTTTCTCCACGCTGAGCGCACGATGAACCGGATCCATTTTCCGAAGTTGATTCATCAGCTAATATCTCCGGGGTGTGCTTTACATATCGGGGGAAGTGGGTTAATGAGGGTCTAGCCGATTTTGCGCGGGACCGACGTGTCTTCGGCAAGACGATTAAACAAAAAACAAATAAAATAATCAATAAAATAATTCTATCAGACGCAAATAGAAATAATAAAATCACATTTTTTCCAGTTGTGCGTCTATACGAAATTTCTGCTCGCAAGTATCTTTCACAATATGAAGGCAAATTGACGATAAAGCCGAGTTCAACTGTCGCGACCGGCGAGTGGAATAGTTTCAAGGTGACTCGTCCAGGACACGATGCGATTCGTTCTTCGGACACGGCCGACGCGCTCTTTAAACTCGCCGGAGCGAACGACAATCGCGAGTGAGTCGATCGGACTGTCGAATGCCCACCGATTATGCGTTCCACGCGAATTGAATTGAATCAGACTGGCGACTGTAACATCGTAAAAAAGTAGCGAAGCAGCAAGTATAAAATTCTGTATCGATTCTCTGTGCTTTCGTATTTGTTATGTTTATTTAACGGGTGACAACGACGCGCGAGTCGGGAGATTGGACGAGCGGCGAACGCAGTCTCGGGACTTTACAACGAGGCCCCCCGAGGTCATGAGTCACTGTATATCTAGCACGGCGCGAGCACGCGGGACGACGCGCGAGAACGAGAATGATAGTGGAACAGCAGCGCGCAAAGGGGGTTATAACGCGCTGCTGCATGTAGGGACGACACGCAGCAACGGCGACGCGGGCGGCCGACGCGGTTCAATGAACTTTTCTCAGACGTCCCCGTATCTGCTCGATACTGCGCGCGTGTTTTCGCGCGTTTACGCCAAATTTCAAGCGTAGACTGTTAACCCTCCGTGTGTAAACTATATTTTTCCATACACGGTTTGTACACTGGGTCTTTCAGGGAACAGTCGAGTTTTCAAAATGTTCTAAGCTTTAAAAAAATCGGAAGATATTCAGGGATACTTCTCGAAGTGTCTACTACACGGCCCATAAGTTACCGTAGTCAAAAGTTTATAACTATTGTCAATAAAACTTAAATTGCAGTCAAAAATGGGGAAAAAACGGGTTTTTGTTTTAAAAAATTCGTAACTTCGCAATAACCAAATATTAAAAAAAATACACGAGGCGATTATTCATGGTTAATCGGAATCGACCCAATCGAGTAAAGTTACCTACAACACATATTTTCCAAATTCAAGACACTTTCTTATTCAATAATCAATTTTTTGTTTTCGAACTTTTCGATAACATTTTTTGTTGTTACTATGTGTGAAATTCACCAAGACGATAATTTCGCAAAGTTCGCCGCAGACGAGAAATACACGAGGCGATTATTCATGGGGAAAACTGGGTGGTCGAGCGGACGCGATAGACGCGAGTGGAAATAAAAAAAAAATAAAACATTTTCCGCAGTCCGAGCGAGGAGTACGAAACGTGTGCGGCTCGCGTATCCATTGAGACGAGACCATGGATTATAATTGAAATAATCTTTCATGCAAATTCGCTTAACGACGAAGCTGCTGACGGGCTGCCAACCGGCAGAGCCTGCGCAATATAATAACTCGCGTACACAAACTCCGCGCGACCGCGAGCGAGTGGTTTACCTCGCGTACACAAACGCGCGCACATCGTAATTTCTTTCTCTCTCTCTTTTTCTTTCTATCTCGATCGAAGCGCGCTCCGCAACGTTCCATAACCGTAGCTGTACATTTTCTTTCGCTGCTTCTCTATGCACAAGAGCCGCGCGACTTTTTGCCCGCCGCGCTACGCGCTTCGACTCTCTCGTTATTTTAAATCTTTTTTATTTCGATTTTTTTTTCTACCTTTATCCTTCTTACTATGCATGAGTCAAAGAAGTTGTTGGCATAACTCAGACTACCGACTCGACTACAGTACAAAGAGTCGTATAGTCGCGGCAGTCGGCGCGCGGCGAATATCGCGAAGAAACATTGCAACGTTTCGCTCATTACGATATCCGATAACGGCAATCGGGAACAATGAATCCTCGTGCGATGATCCGCGATGACTTTGTCGCGCGGGTGATAAAAACGCAACCTAAGTCGCGCGTATCCCTCTTTTAAAAAGTTCATGAGTAACGGAAAACATTGTTAGCAAACTATTCGAGCTGTGATTGGCTGGGACTCTCAGACCGAGTCTAAGTTCATTTGTCCTTGATAACTTTGACAGTTCTGTCAAATATCGTATTTTTTTTTAATCCACTAAAAAAGGTTGATAGCAATGTTTTCAGGGGTACAATATGCGGCTTGAGAACGATGGTATAGGTTAAAAGTCGATATTTTGAAAAAATAAATTTCGTGACCCCGATTTGGGCAGTTTTCGGCCCAGCGGCCAGATCTACGATTTCTGACAAACTGTGCGCCCAAAAATTTTTTTTTTTTTAAATCAACTAAAAAAGGGTTGTAACCGGTGTTTTCAGGGGTAGAATATGCGACTTGAGAACGATGGTATAGGTTAAAAGTCGATATTTTGAAAAAATAAATTTCGTGACCCCGATTTGGGCGGTTTTCGGCCCAGCGGCCAGATCTACGATTTCTGACAAACCGTTCGGCCAAAAATTTTTTTTTTTCAAAATCAACTAAAAAAGGGTTGTAACCGGTGTATTCAGGGGTAGAATATGCGTCTTGAGAACGATGGTATAGGTTAAAAGTCGATATTTTGAAAAAATAAATTTCGTGACCCCGATTTGGGCGGTTTTCGGCCCAGCGGCCAGATCTACGATTTCTGACAAACCGTTCGGCCAAACATTTTTTTTTTTCAAAATCAACTAAAAAAGGGTTGTAACCGGTGTTTTCAGGGGTAGAATATGCGACTTGAGAACGATGGTATAGGTTAAAAGTCGATATTTTGAAAAAATAAATTTCGTGACCCCGATTTGGGCGGTTTTCGGCCCAGCGGCCAGATCTACGATTTCTGACAAACCGTTCGGCCAACAATTTTTTTTTTCAAAATCAACTAAAAAAGGGTTGTAACCGGTGTTTTCAGGGGTAGAATATGCGACTTGAGAACGATGGTATAGGTTAAAAGTCGATATTTTGAAAAAATAAATTTCGTGACCCCGATTTGGGCGGTTTTCGGCCCGGCGGCCAGAACTACATAGGATTGCATGCTTTCACACGTCCATACCTGCAGCGTTTTGAACTGTATATTTTTAACAGTTTTTACAGACAGCTTGTCAATTTTTGCCCACTAACCAGCCGCGGTTCGCTCGTAAAACATACGTTTTACCAGTCGATGAACAAACGTGTCCTTCGAGTTGCTACAGTGAAGAAAAAAAAAGGTGTGTTTGACATTTTCGCATAACAAAAAAAAACAATTTATTTGACATTTCCGCGTTTTTAATTAAATGGAGTTCATTTTTGTTCTCAAGTGAGATGTTCGACGAACAAGACTGGAAATTGCGACCATTTGACTCGTGATATTCCCGGAAGAAAAAAAAACACCAGTTAATAACTATAAATTGCGTAACTGTCGAGGAGAAAAGGAGAGGGGGGAGGGGTTAACGCTGGCCAAGTTGGAGAATTAAATATTTCAACTGACCGTTGCATTCGCCACTCGAGTCGTTGACGCGAGCATCTGTTGCTCGTCACGACGACGCCGCTCGCGTTGTACGCGGCGCGAGCGGCGACGCGTGAGTCACCGATTAACCAATTCATGTATGTTGAAGCACGCGTGTCTGCCCCGACGACGCGCACAGCCCCGACGCTCATTGCCACTGATAAAGGAACGGGAAAAAATAAATAACAATAAAAAAATAACGGGAGAAAAACTGTCGTCGGTTAAAAATCGCGCTCGTGCAACGCGCACAGAGAGGGCAGCGCTTTTGTCGCGTAGCACGAGATCTCTCTCGACAAACGAATCTGGACTTGATGGACGAAACTAGAAAGAGATCAACGAGCGCGTGACACCTCGCGTTGCGTCCATATATTTATGCACTTTTAACGAAGCCGAGATTTAACTCCATTTGCCGGGGCTAATAGCCAATTGATTTAAAATCGGTGTCGTTAATCGAAGGTGACAACCAACGTGAGAACGTTGACTTCTTTTCACAAGGTACGAATTGGTATTTTGAGGATGTTATACAGCCACACTAGTAAAATAAGTGCTGATTTTTTTAAATAATTTAGACATAGTTTTAAGCACCTATTAATTATTTTTATAGTGATTTGTATTGTCAGGTATGTTCTTGACCTGGGAAAAATATAATTGCAATCGATTTGCAAAAATATTAACCGATTCACGCAAACTTTCGAAAAGGTACTTGTCGTTCCATTTTCTTAAAGAATAAACCATGTTTTTTGCTCTACAATCGGTTAATATTAATGCAAATCCGTTGCAATTACATTTTTCCCAGGTTAAGAACATACCTGGCAATACAAAAAACCATTCAAAATAATCAACAAATAGTTAAAACTATGCAAAAATCATTATTAAAACTCTGCAATCATTTGACTAGTGTCAAACTGCATAACATCCTTAATCGATATTATTTTTGGTCTCGACGTGTGTGTGTGTGTTTTTTAATACATCACAAAAAATGGCCGGTTGAAGTATTGTCCATTTTTTCCCCACCCATTAATTCTACCGAACATTTTTTTCCGGCCATTTTTTCCGAGATTCGTATTTTCGATGATTTTACATTCTCTCGGGATAAAGCGTCAATGCCGGTCACTTTGCTGTCCCGCTGCAATAGCAGACGTACTGTTTTTCTCGTGTGATTCTTTCCCCTCGTGAAACTTTTGACACAGGTAACCGGATCTCGCGCGGGGCTACGGCGAGGCGCGCGCGCGCGTTCGAGACGGTGGACGGTCGAGTGGCATTGCTCGAACGTGAATCACGTGAATCCGTGGGATCGCGAGAGCGACGTACACACCGACGGCGGGGTAAAAGCCCCTCTAGTGGCTCACGCACAACAGCTATCGGTTTCTACGCCGGCAGGTGACCACGATTCAAGGACGAGAGAGAGAGAGAGAGAGAGAGAGAGAGAGAGATTCGTATCCCGAGCGAATTATCACTCCGATCAAACAAATAAAATAAAATTTATTCAAATCCACAAGGCAAACAAAAAATCATAATAAATAAATACATTTTTGTTCACTTCGCTACGGGAACAAAATTCCAAAGATAAAAATAATGTTTAAAAAATTGTAAAAAAGTCCCGACTGAAAAAGGAGGTTAATTAATGAATAAATTGGGTAAACAAAAAATTATGAAATACTTGAATAACTATTCGCATATCATACAGTCGAGAGATTTTCACACATAATGACGAAAAAAATGTCCCGTCTATATGATATGCGAATGGTTATTCAATTATTTCATCATTTCTTGTTTACCTAATTTATTCATTAATTAACCGCCTTTTTCAGTCGGGAGTTTTAAAAATTTTATAACATTATTTTTATTTCATCGTTTTTTAAATTTAATTTCAAAGTCATTCAAATACTCAGTCATATGCGCTATGAAGTGAGTTACAGAATACGCATCAATGACGGACATCTTGCGATATTTCGATATATTCAAACAGGCTATTTGCAAAATGCATTTATCTATGCGAATTAACAACTTATCGCTTCAATTCATGAAAAAAAGACATTCGGCGTTAGTCATAGAATCGTCGTACAAAATTTGGTCAAGTAATTTTTTACCGTTTTCGAGAACATTGGCTACAAAGAAATCGCTCAAATCAGCTGATCGCCGTGAAACACATAACTCCCGTCTTTTTGGCCCAGAGGGACAGTCAGGAGTTAATAAAAATAATCGAAATCAACGTGACAGTGAAAAAGGAAATAATAATAATAATAATAATAATTACAACAAATGGGGTAAAAGTGTCCCAATGGTCCGTTCAATACCGATCGTTACACCGAGATAGCGAATACGTCAGCGAAGTCAGCTGTCTAGACGTCTCGAAGATGCTTCGGAGATCGTTGAACTTTCCCTCAGTCTTTTCTTTAGCCTCCCGAGACCCCGGTGCGTTATCTTTTATCGGTACGACAATAATAATAATATATTACGTAACGAGTATCTTCGGTGCACGACGGACCGTCCAAATCCAACTGTGTATCTGTTTCAAGCAGGTAGAAGAAAAAAAATCGTGTATACGACGATATATACGGCAGTGCCAGTCGTACAGCGGTCGCGTCTCGTGGCGACGACGACGCCGACGACGACAACGTCGAGTCACATTTAACGTGGCATCGATTTTTCTTTACCTACGCGCGTAAGTCTCTCTCTCTCTCTCTCTCTCTCTCTCTCTCTCTCTCATTCTCCCCGTTTCTCTTTCCGTCTCTCTCCCTCGGCGGTTGTATATTATATACAAGGCCTTGCGTACAATCGAGCGCGAGTCGCGCGCTCGTCTCGATAATTTATAAAGCAATTATATTCGTTATTCGCGTGTTACCGGCCAACTAGCCCGGAACCGACAACCGATGCGATCGGACGGCGACAGATCGATGGGCCGATCTCCAACGATGCCTGTGAGACGGCTAATTAAGGTGGGTCGACCACCACCCTAGTAATCAAATGTGCAACTATAATTTGACAACACGATAAACGACAAGGAGTTAATCATTAAAAAGATACATATTTTTCAGACTTTAATATGAAGTTTTAAAAAATATTGGGCGTCGCAAAATTAAAAAAAATTGTATTGAGAAGTTGATTTGACTAGCTTCGAGCAGCCGACGCTCAGATATAGCATAACCCGTCTGCTATTGCGAGCGTAATGACAACTTCAAACTGATATTTCGGTTCTTAATCTGCGATAAAATCATGTTTTCTTAATTTTGTCGAATTCAGAAACGTTCAAAATATATAAATTCCTGTTTTTCGAACGTCTATCTTGGATCTCAGACTACTAAATATGTGCATTTCTGAGATCCTAGGCTAATTTCTCGACGCAACTATAGTAATTAACATAAAAAGTCTCAACTTTACGATTTTATATCTTAAAAACTGTGCGGTTGGCCTCCTTCAAATTTTGTAGGTTAGTCAACTTGATGCAGTTTTATAACATATAAAAAATATAGATTTCTACCTTGGAAAGCCTCTGGTGATCGACCCACCTTAATTTCAAAGACACGAAATGGCGAAAACTGTCTCCCGTTCGCGTTGTTACGACGAAGAAAAAAAAAACAAAACACCGAGATTGTCAATCTGCGTCGATTGACAATCTCGTCAATAATCCCCGAGACAGAAGCGATATCGGACTCGCCAGCTGAATCGACTGTTCGACGCGCGCACGCGAGTGCGACGAGAGAGAGAAAGAGGAAGAGAGACGCGAGGAATATTTAGTCTGTTCGAAGGAAAAAAATGTATCATTATCAGCTGGCCGCGCTATCAGCATTGCCCTGTTGAACACCAGAGATTTCTCGTTTCACGCCGCGACTGTTCATTTGTATGTTGAAAAAAGCATGTGCGCTGTGCGGCTGTCGTTGTCGATTAAAGATATTTATTTTCGTGACGATACATATTTTATAGTAGGGTGAATGCACCAGTAATTGGACAGTCACCGGTGAATGAACAATAGCTTCTTCAGATTTCATGAGCAATTATGACGACCTAGCGGAACATTAGATTCCTAGTTTGTTTATTTTTTAGCTATCTACTGCGATTATTTTGTTGCGGTAGCTTATTTTCGACTAAAAGTGCAGATTACATTGGCCCGTGTATTCGTTGGTGTTTATGATGTTGAAGTTTGCATCGTTGGAAAGCAACGAAAATAAAAAAGGAAAATTATTCTAATGAACCCAAAGGATCCTGTTGGGTATAAAGAGTTATTATAACGATTGATCGCCTTGACTAACGTTTTAGAATCGCTAAAATAATCTTAGAACCGTTAGTATAATTAAAAAAAATGTTTTCGTTGCATTCCGACGATGCAAACTTCACCATTATTGGTGCTTTTGGATTTTTGGCTTTTGGTCTTTATTTTTATATATTTTGCGATGAAAATACGAGATTTTTTTTCAGTTGTTTCACATATTTTGATAATATGGCCAACCGTAAAAATGTTCGCGAACAATTCGAAAGTATATATTTAAAAAAATTAAAACTGATGATAAACAAATCGTTCTGCTTAACCTCTCATTCACTGGTGACTTCACCCTATGTATAAATACAAATATAAATATAAATATGATACAAATGTAAACATAGATCACTGATGTTATATACCTTTTTTGTAATCGAGTTTCCAGCTCTCCTCCTCGTCCTCCTTATCGCTCTTCATGAGAATCCCCTATCTCTCTCTCTCTCCCTCTTTCACTCACTCACTACGAAATCACAGCACTCGTCGAACCAAAACACTGTATGCAAAACAACTCGAAAAAAAAAAAGAAACCAAAAATACATCCACCGGTCACTTATGTAAAGCGCCGAAGCACGGAACTCGCGGCAGCCAATCCATCGAGTCCCGTTGCGAGGGGCCGATTGCACCGATTGCCGAAAACGTCGTCGCGGCGCACCAACCGCCGAGCGCAGTGCATTCGTGCCCCTTCCTCTCTCCCCCCACCCCTTGCCGAGCGATCGCGAAACCCCCGAAAACCCGGAATCACCGAAACGCGCGTTTCCGCGTTCCCTCGATCGAGTTTAAAGCACCAGGCGGCTGAACGCGGACACGTCGTCGGTATTATTCACCGAGGAGCCGCTCGAGTGGTTCGCGTCCGTGGTCGCCGCGCGCGCGCGCTCGGTGGCCGCCCGAGCGAGTGTGCCGTCTAAAAATAATGCGCCCGTCGCTTCTCCGGCATCGCCGAACGCCGTTCGGGACACGTAATCTCGGTGTGCGTCCCGGCGCTCGCGAGCCTCGCGCGTCCACCGTCCTTCTGTTTTCTGTTTACGTGTGTGGCTCGTACCGCTCGGTCGCTCGTTCGGTCTCCGCGGGTCGCGCGATCGCGGCCGTTATCGGATGCGCGCGCAGTGCGAGCGCTTCTTCTTACTTGTTTCGTCAGTCAGACGACGCCTGCGCAATGAGCGGAGGCAATCCCGCCTCTGGAATACCGTGTCGGCCGATCTTCAGTGCGAACGCCCCGATTTTGTCGCCCGCTCGACGTCTTCGATGAAAAATCCGGCACTGCGCGCGGAGACGAGACGCGGCCCGGTTTCTTTCGGGGGGCGCAGAGACCTCGTGACTCTCCGCCGCGTTGTGTCCCCGAGGATCTTCCTCGCCGCTCGGCTCGGCTCGGGAAGGCCGCAGGCTCAGGTATTTAAACGCTCGTGCCGCGCGAGACGCGCGATCGGTCGTTTATCGGATGCGCGCGCAGTGCGAGTGCTTCTGCTTACTTGTGTCGTCAGTCTGACGACGCCTGCGCAATGAGCGGAGGCAATCCCGCCTCTGGAATACCGTGTCGGCCGATCTTCAGCGCGAGCGCCCCGATTTTGTCGCCCGCTCGACGTCGTCGACGAAAAATCCGGCACTGCGCGCGGAGACGAGACGCGGCCCGGTTTCTTTCGGGGGGCGCAGAGACCTCGTGCCTCTCCGCCGCGTTGTGTCCCCGAGGATCTTCCTCGCCGCTCGGCTCGGCTCGGAAAGGCCGCAGGCTCAGGTATTTAAACGCTCGAGCCGCCCGTGCACACAGCTGTGGCCGAGTGTTCGAAGTTGCTACGCGGCTCCTCAGGCTCCATCGAGGCCTCGCGTTATACACTCGACTCTCGGCACGTAGGTCGGTGGGTAGTAAGGTATAGGTAGGTAGGTAGGTAGATAGCTTATTCGTTTCTGTCTGTGTTGTCTTTCTCCTTCGGCTCGCTCGCTCGCTGAGTCGGGCACCACGCGTAAGCTCGAAGCCCCCTCACGAATTTTTCCAGCAGTCGCGTGGCTCTCGTAGAGATGTACTCTGACGGTCAGAAAAGGTCACAAATGATCACGCACATCTATATAGTCGCACAGTGACGGTCAGAAACAGCCTCTGTATAGTTGCACAGTGACGGTGAGAAACGGTCGCTGCACATCTCTACTCTCGCTTCGGTTGATAGCGAGCTCGATTGATTCGAGCGATTCCCCCGATCGAAAAACAACTGAATATCGTTCCCGAGTAACCAGCGCCGCTCGAAGGACACGTTCACAGTGGCTCTCCTGGCTTACTCAGAGCCTGTGACCCTCTCCCTCTCGCTCGAGAGAGACACGCACAACCGCACAACACACGCACGGAGCAGCACCACAGTTCACGAAATCGGGTTTCCACCCGGGCGAGGATGTGTCTCTTTCATTCACGAAAGCTTCAAACTGTTTCGCGCTAATTGCATAGTCGATAACAACGATTGCGGAGTGGACGTCGAATTGCCTGTGAGTATGTTCAAAATGTGTGTCTAGAACTGTGTATAAAACGCAACCTCGCGATGACTTAAGACGAAGAGTCGACACTCGAGGATTTCGATAAGAATGATTTTTTTTTTTTTTTACTTCGACTTAAGACGATGAGTCCAACACTCGAGGATTTCGATAAGAATTATTTTAGTTTTTTTTTTGTTTTTCTTTTCTTTTGTATTTGATTGAATCGCAGCGCGTACGGGGCCAACACTAGCGCGGCACCGACTCGCGTGCGAGGTTCTCCCGCGAAGCGGGTGGAAAATGTGTGGGGCTCTTCGCGGGTATCCGCGTATGGCACGCCGTCGCCGTGGAACTGAAGAAGAAACGTCGGCGTGCGCGGTAGTGGCGGGGCGGCCAGGCGTTGGTGCGCTCGGCGAGTCTCTTGCCGAGCCAGCGGCAGCGGCAGCAGCAGCAGCAGCAGCCCTGTGCATTCACCGATTCACGTATATACACGAGCGGCCGCGACGAGCGCTGCTTCTCGTGCGAGAAAGCGCGAAAGATTAAGAGTCCGACGAGACAGAACGAGATAAATAAGACGGGAGAGAGAGAGAGAGGAAGAGAAGAGAGGAGACACGCGCAGGCCAGCGGGTTTAATGGCGATCGAGGGAGACGGAGAGAGACGGCGCGAGCCTCGGAGGGGGAAAGAGAACAACGAGTGAACGGCCGAGCCGAGCCGCGGGTACTTAGACTGCAGAATAGAAAGGTTACTGCTACTACTACTGCTGCTGCTGCTGCTGCTGCTGCTGCTGTACTAGTCTACTGCGATATGTCCAACAAGTTTCAGGAGTCAAATCGGAAATTATTTTTTTTCATGCTCAAGATGATTGTTCACGATGTCGAAGTTTGCATCGTTGGAATGCAACGAAAATAAAAAAATAAAAATTATTCTGATGAACCCAGAAGATTGTAGTCGGTATAAAATGTTATTATAACGATTAATCGTCATAATACTTTTAGAATCGTTCGAATAATTTTTAAATCATTGGAATAATTATTTTTTAATTTTTTCGTTGCAATCCATCGATACAAACTTCAACATCATGATTGTTCAATATTTCAGCGAAACATTTTTTTTAATGGAAATTTGCGTGACATTATTTTTTTAGTAAACAGGTGACAGGCGATTGAAGGATGAATATGCTCGATTTGAAGATGGGTTTTTATCATCGTTTTTTAATGAAAAGTACAATTTGATTCCTGTCTCTGTATCGCATTTTTTTTACGGAAATTTCCGTGATATTATTTTTTGGTAATCTGTCGACAGGCGATTGAAGGATGAATATGCTCGATTTGAAGATAGGTTTGTATCGTAGTTTTTTTTTAATGAAGAGTACAATTTGATTCCTGTCTCTGTCTCGCTTTTTTTGTACGGAAATTTCCGTGACATTATATTTGGTAATCAGGCGACAGGCGATTGAAGGATGAATATGCTCGATTTGAAGATAGGTTTGTATCGTAGTTTTTTTTAATGAAGAGAACAATGTGATTCCTGTCTCTCTCGCTCTGTCTCGCTGAGGAATCGAAGCTGCATTTCTCTCGCTCGCTGCGTGTGCTACGGAGCCGTGTGCGTTCCATGTAGCGCGCGCCTCCTTGAGGCTCGGGCAAGAGGGAGACCGCCGGGCGACGAACGCGCAAGAGGGAGAAGGACGGAGAGAGGCGATAAACGAGGCGACAAGGATGGACTATGGGATTGTCGAAGGGATGCACCGGCGCAAGGGGACCGAGAGATAGAGTGAGAGAGAAGGAGGCGGAGAAACGAGTAGGTGGTTCTGGCTGGGGCAGGGGCAACGCCGGAGACGTCGGAGAAGTTGCACGAACGCTGGCGAGACTGAGATTGGCGAGCGACGACGAGCCGGCGGCGGCAGCAGCAGCAGCAGCCCGTCGACGAGTTCGCGTGCACCGAGAGCTGCGCTCCGGGGCTGCGAGAGACTCGGCTTGCATCGGGCCTTACGGTCCCGCAGAGAGCCGCGCCACAATACCGATATACCGGTCGCAGACCCGCGCGCACTTACAGCGGCCACTCGGGGCGCCCATTGGCGGCGCATCGCAGGGATACTTTGGCGACGCAACTTTTTCCCGTGCTTTCCACACTGAGAAAAGCGTTTGTTAACAGTTAACAAATGCAGTTTTAAATATGGCGAAATGAACCATTTAGTTGTTATTACCAAATTTCTGTTGAGCTAAATAACGTTTAGTTCGCCCAAATGAAGCTCAGTTTATATTTGTTGACAGTTGACAAATCTTATTTTGCTCAACTAAGATTTAGTAATAATAACTTAGAGGTTCACTTCGCCGTATTTAACACTGCATTTGTTAACTGGAAACAAACTCTTTTCTCAGTGCAGGACTCGCGATTTATTTATGTCACTTTCGAACATTCGTCGTTTCAGGTGAACATATAATTCAATGTTTTGTTTATTATTTTGTATAAAGCTGTTGAGACATTTTGTGAAAGAAAAAAAAATAATTTTCACATATCTGTAGTTAAAATTTCGTCGAGATGTACGGATTTTGTAGCTTGAGCTACGATGAAAATTACTTTTGGTAATTGCTTGATTTGGTGTTTTTTTTTTGCTCTTGCACTTTTACGTGGCACTTAATTTTTTCGTATTTTTGTAACGTAGTAGTAAAACGAACAGATTGAAGAATAATTACGTTTCTATATTCGTGCAGGGAAATAAAAAGTTTGTGTATTTATAAAGTTTTATAACTATATAATTTTCCATGCGTAAATGTAATTGCACTGCGGAGTTCTTGCGGCAGTTGTTCTCCGAACAACGGGAAAAAAAATGGTTGGAGAGGAGAATATCCCGAAGAGCTGTGATTATCGTGGATAATCCGAAGTAAAAGCTTTTCCATATTTTCATGCCAGAGAGAGCCATCCGTCAATTAAATTGTTACGCGTTGCATAGCGCGATACGGAGAAGGCTGACCGGCGAAGCGTAGGGCGAAGACCGCTGTACCTGTTGTGGCAGGTGCGTCACGTCACGGTCACTCGGACCCTCGTATATACACTGCCAGCAAGGAGCAATTAGAGACTCAATGTAGTGGAAAGCAATCGAATATTCGACAAATTCTTACTGACGGCACTGACCCTGGTTAGCTGAATACTTATTAGCTCGATGATGATGTAGCGCGAATGCAGTAAAGTACATGCAGATTTATAGGTAAAGCATTGCAAGGTCACTCGATAACTCGTGGTATCGCATAAGAACGAAATTATTATGATAACGAACGTACACGGTCGACAACAATTATTATATTTAATTTATACGTGTGCCTTCTTCAAGCTTTTACAATCCACCTCTCGCTCCTATTTTTTTTTTTTTTTTTTTTTTCATTTTCGTCCTCACCCCTCATACCCTTTAAGGGGAGAAATACCTTTAGGAGCGTGAAAAATAGATATTTTTCGGGAATTTTTTTAAAGGGGATGAAATGATCGGATCATTTTTAAATTTGCAAATGAGTCTTATAACTGTCAAGTTTAAAAAAGATTTTTTTTTGGCTAATGGCGGCATTATTAAGGGTCTTCGGACACCTGTCGTCCGCGACATTGAAATGTGCTGCAGTTGTCACTCTTTTCCTGTCGATCGGGAAACGATTTAATAAGTGTCATTCGTTTACTGACATATTAAGGGGAAATATGTACCTGAAAGATGATAAAAAAGTTCTAAATTGAAAATTTGGGAGCCTTCCTACTCCAAAGGTCGAATTTTCGACCATTTTTTACGACATATGTGACCCCAAAAAAATTATTTATTTACACGCTACCTTTTAAAATGTAGGTATATCCTTCCGATAACATTCCTGTGAGTAACCTCTCAAAATTTCATCCAAATCGGTCAATACATTTTTGGGCTACAGCACGAGCAGTTTTTGAAAAAGTAGTTTCGAGATAATCGCGTTTGAAGTTTTAACGCGCCCCTGTGTTTCAGTGTCCCCGCGCTCTAGACTATATGCGATAACTCCGCAAATATTCAATATTTCGAGTTTTCTTTTGGTCGGTATATTCTTTGGGTATCACATTTTCGATATATGTAAAAAAAAAACATGATTTTTTTCTAATTCTAAAGGTATTTCTCCCCTTAATTTTTTGAAAATCCCTTTCTTTCTTTCCTTCTATATTTCTATAATTTGTTTTCTTCTATGAAAATTATTTGCATACAAACAAAAATTGGTTGCAATAATTTGCGGTTAAAAAGGATAATTTAAATTGGCATTGGTTATTTTGACCCCCACCCGAAATTAGATACATTTTCTGCGTCTACGATGAGACCTGCTCGAATTGTTGCAATCTTCGCTCCAAAAGATCGGCATCGAGCCGATGCTTGCACAGGTACTGTCCCTCGAGGAACAGAACGGGTATATCGTACTTGTACAGTTTCCTAAAAGCCTCGTTGCCAGCGGCGGCGATGTCTACGTAATCGAGACTGTAACGACCGGCGAAACGCTTCTGTAAATCGTCTTTTAAAACGTCGCACAACGGACAAGGATTCTTGGTGAAGAGCGTTAGCCTCGGCGGCGACGAGACCGGATGCGACCTATGACATTCCACAGTCCACCAATCAACACCACTGCTACTCCGATATCGGGATATTAAAATTAATTCTGTTTTTTCTTGCAAAGCAATAACAAAGTTTATTGTCGTCGGGTCGAGTATCTCTCGATTATTACGACAGACTGCACACAACTGTACACATGTATCAACGTACAAATGCAATTTTAAAAAAATATATAAATTTAACAATGATCGTGTCGTCGGCAATTGGCACCGGTCGCCGACAAACGGAATTCGTATTTGACGGAGTCGTCGATATCTCCGCGGGCACTTACAATTTTTCGATAAGTATGGACGAAGCTCCACCACCACCGTTGCAGATAGACGCGACGCCTTTCTCGCCTGGTTTCAGCGAGTGAGCGAGATGAACGATTATTCGAGCTCCGGACATGCTGGAAGAGTATAAAATAATATAGGATTATTGCGATGGGCTTGGCATAATAAAATCATAAAGATAAAGGAAAAGAAACGAAGGAATCTCAAAGTCTTACCCGATTGGATGTCCTAGCGAAACTGCTCCACCGTGAATGTTCACCTTCGATGGATCGAGATCGAGGAGCTTCTGATTAGCCACGACAACAGCACTGAAGGCTTCGTTAATTTCCCACATAGCGATATCGTCCTTTTTAACGTTGGCATTTTTTAACAACTACAAACAACAAAGACTTTTAGACATTTTTTAAAATAAAAACCACGTTCGTATTTTTTTAAGGGGTTATGCCACAGTAGAGGCCGATTTTTTTCCGGAAAAACTGCAATGAATATCGAAATTTAAAAAACGGGTGTTTATCATACATGTCAGTGACTGTATACAATAATTTTTTTGAAGCGATTCGTAACAAAATGGTGGTTGCGCAGCGTTTCTGCAATGACGTCTCCGTTTTTCCGAGCTCCACGGGCTCGAGCTATTCGAAAATCGAATACTTAGACATTTTTCCCGGTCATGACCTTTTGGGACATCATTTTTGAGGTCCCAAGGGACCTATTAAAGCAAAAAAAATCGATTTTTCGAAAATTCTACAGTGGCATAACCCCTTAAAGTAGATTGCCAGGATTTTGCCACGGATTTTGTACTCAATATCGGACATTAGATATCGAACGATAAGTGGGACATTACGTTAACAGAATCAACATAACATTTCGAGGGAACTTATTGAACTCGTGAAATCGAAGAATTGCGACAAAAGTACTCACGGTCGGAATAGCAAGAGCAGGCGCGATCGGAAAGTCTATGGGCTCCGTGGCGGCGTCGTAAAATCCAACGACTCTCGCCAGCGGCTTCAGATTAAGCTTTTGAGCGACTTCCGAGTTAGTGAGGATAAGAGCGGCGGCTCCGTCGTTCAACGTCGAGGCATTTCCCGCCGTTACCGTGCCATTTTCCTTCTGATATGGGGATAATAATAATACTCGTCAGCAAGAAAAGAGTCGATATACCTAGTCGCGTAAATGGGTATTTTTTCATATTTTCAAATTTGTTCATTTCACCTGAAAGACGGTTCTGAGTGTGTGAAACTTGTCGAAATTCACACGTTTGTATTCCTCGTCCTCGGAGACGACGACGTCGGCTTGTCCTCGCTTCTGCGGGACGCTAACCGGCACGATTTCGTCCGCGAAAAGTTTCTTCTGCCAAGCGGCGGCGCTGCGCTTGTAACTTGAGATCGCGAAGTCGTCCTGATCCTGCCGAGTTATTCCGTGCTTCTTTGCGGTGTTCTCCGCACAATTTCCCATGTGGAACTTGTTGTAGACGTCCGTTAGACCGTCGAAGACGATACCGTCCTCCAATTTGACGCCGCCGTATGGAGTCTCGCCTCGCTTCATGTAAAACGGCACGTTCGACATCGACTCCATTCCACCGGCCAGCACGATCTCTTGGTGGCCACACTGAATGGCCTGGGAGGCTAGCATCACGCTTTTCATCCCACTCGCGCATACTTTGTTGATTGTTGTGCAGACAGTTGATGTAGGAAGTCCTAAAATAATATGTAATTGTAGTCAACAGTCAAGATAATTTCTAATTGTAATTTATTTAACGAATTACTCCTTTACATGTTTAATTTCAATTTGTCAATTTAATCGATAACACGAGTTTTGCTCATATATTGTGACAAAAATATATAAAAACAAACATAAATATAAATATCATAAATAAATACATTTTTTAAAATAATAAATGAAATACTCGAACACGTAAATTCCTTTATACCCATTTATACTAAATATTATCAGCTAGAAATGTTAAGGATGTTATATAGCTCCACACTAGTCAAATGAGTGCTGACTTTTAAAAATAATTTACGCATAGTTTTAGCTATCTGTTGATTATTTTTTATGGTTTTTTGTATTGCCAGGTATGTTCTTAACCTGGAAAAAATTTAATTGCAATAATTTTGCAAAAATATTAACACATTTATGCAAACTTTTGAAAAGGTCATTTTCATTCAGTTTTTTCAAAGAATAAACCATGTTTTTTGTTCGATTTGGATGTATCACGGCTCATACTCTTTCTTGAAAGATGCTTTCTCAATTTCCCTCACGAATTAAATATTGACTGACATTTGTGTTATCTATGTCTTAAATTTATACCATCATTTGATAACTCTTGCAATAATCGTTGCCAAGATACTCACCGGCAAAGAGTGTCGCCTGTCTTGCAGGTGCCTGACCCTGTGCAGCTTGGCATACATTTCCCATATAAACCTCTTTAACTTGTTCTTTGGAAATTGCGGCGCGTTCAATCGCAGCCTGGAATAAATCACAATTAAATAGCTAATTCGTAACAAATTTTGTATTTTCATAGAAATTCCTTTATCCAACGTAAACTTTATAAAATTCTGTGCAAAAACACAATGGTTGCACCAACCTGAATAGCTACAGCTCCGAGTTTGGTGGCAGACACTGAAGACAACGACCCAAGAAACGAGCCCATTGGTGTTCTCGCAGCACTAACAATAACTACATCGTGGAGGTTGACTTTGGTGCTGTAAGTCCGGCACCCACTGACGCAGCCCTTGACATACGGTACAGTAAAATCAGTTCATAAATAAAAATAGTTCGAAACATAAATAAAGATGTACAGGAAATATCATTTAGATCCTATACATTTATGCACCATTTAATATGCTAATGGCTGGCACGTTGATCTTCCATTGGACTTTGATACTTTCATAAGAGACGACCACTTGTCTCTGCTCTCATACACAATTTGCTACTTTGTGAAGTGCAAACATTATGCCCGGAATCATCATCACAATGAAATTATTTGTCAATGGAATCAGGCTCATCGGGAAGAAAATACCAATGTACGACCAAAACGATTTTGTCATCCTCATCGAAGGGGAAAGAAATAAATAAGTCCGTAAATCCCCATTACAGATATCGACCCTGTTTAAAGTATATAATTTACCTTCACAGCACTTGCCACCGACAACATATTCGCAATGTCTCAGTTTTGTCCGTCAAGTACAAAGAATATTCTATCGAGAGAATAATCGAACGAAAAAAAAAAAAACGAGTTTCGAACGAGCCGGTCGCTATCACATCTGGGGCCCTATCGAGACTGCTGCCACCGAATCCGCACTATCCACGGGCGCCACCGAGTGGCGCCTTATCAGAAGGTCACGAGAGCCACGGGGAGGTAAATACCGCGTGTTTATTCGTGACGTACGACGGGAAGATTCCTCATTGGATCATTTCATGGTTGCCCGTTCCATGTTCCATAATAAAAAAAAATGATGAGACGTTCCAAACGACTTTTTCCTAATGTCTGATTGGCTCGGTCAATCGAATTGTCCCAAGAATAAAAAAAAAGTTTATCGAGAAAACGAAAAAGTCACGATTTTCGTATAAACGAAAAGGCCTAAGGCCCAAAAACTAGGGCGTTCGGCCCTGAGCTTTGCATCGCGTTTTGCCGTATATTCCGCGCGCATGCGCACAGGGGCGGTTTTAATCTTTTTGTCGCCCTAGGCCTCAGAACAATTTGAGCCTCTTTCGTCGGAAAAGCGTATAATGACAGGTATTTTTTGTCACGTGTAAAAAAAATGTCAAAGGAAAAAAGTAAAAACGCTGAAAAGCAAAAAAAAAATAACACCGAACATATCAACGACTCATCAAATGATTATTTATATTACAAACGTCAAGTCACATTAACTTTTGTGGAAAAAAGTATTCTCATACCCGAGATAATTTTTTAACTATATCGCCACCAGAGTTGTAAATCCCCAAAAATGTATGAGACATATTTTACAGTACAATTTTTTTGTAATGATGATTTCATAATAATAATGTATAGTGATTAGGCAATGGAGTGTAAACATTTGAATAGCAGAAAAAAATACTAATTTTCGCTTTAATATTAGAAGAAATAGTGGAAAAGTGGAAGAAATCATTGATGCATTACTTTCTCAATGCAATTACATTTTTTTTTCCATTATTTCTCCCAATATGAAAGCGACAATCAGTATTTTTTCAGCTATTCAAATGTTTACACTCTATTTCATTATGCCTAGTTATTATTATTATGAAATCATCATTACAAAAAAAATGGTACTGTTGACCATATCTCATGAATATTTGGGGATTTACAAAACTCTGATCGCTACACGTCTTGCCTTCTGGGTTGCGAATAAAAAAAATTTGTCGTGCTAGGCCCGGGCCAACCGTGCCTAGTGGTAAATCCGCCCCTGCATGCGCACAACATTCGTGTTTTTCCGTCGCGGCGTCGCGGGTCCTCGGCTCGTTGGTGTTGGTGATTCTGGTTGCGCTTCACTCCGAGAAAGCTTGGCGGATGCTGTGGTTGACAGTTCGGCGATACGCGAAGTAAACACACTCGGTAATTGCAGGTTCGCCATCGCTTCGACAGTCGCGACAGCGACGATCCGCACTTCGTCGCGTTGTTCGCGCTCCGTGCGCTGTCGACGGCTGCGAGCCCGTGACATCCGCGCGCGCGGCAACTCAAGGTTGACAATTGTTCGTCGCGGTGACTGACGTCAATAAATAATGGTATTCCAGGCCACTCCTGCGTTCTTACGCTGAACACCCTCCAAAAAGAAAAGAAAGAAAAAAGAAAAAAAAAAAGACAGACAAAATCACATTCCGAATAAATTGCTTCTCGTCCAATTATAAAAGTCGCGGTAATCAATGAATCTGTGATACAAAAACAAAAAGTCGTCGGTGCAACATGAACGTCGAAGAGAACAGGTTAAGAACTTTTGTTACATGGCCGTCCAATGCGCCTGTGAGTCCCGAGCGTCTGGCGAAAGCAGGTTTCTACTATTCGGGTCGCGCGTCCGAGGTCCAATGCTTTCTTTGCGGCACAAGAATTGCCGATTGGAACTACGGCGATCAGGCCATGGCTCGCCATCGTCAGGCCGCCAGCGGTTGTCCCTTTGTTCTGAATCCCGCCAGCACTTGCAACGTCGCGATAGTACCGGCGGCCGAAAGTCCTGAGCCTGCTGCGTCTACGCCGGAACCTCAGACTGCAGAGTCCTCGAGTGTAGCCTCCGTTTCGCAGAGTGCGGATCCGTGCGCCAAGTACAAGAACGTGCTGCAGAGGCTAAAGTCCTTTAAGAACTGGCCGATTCCTTTCATCGTCACACCCCTGAGTCTTTCTATAGCAGGTTTCTACTACCTTCAGGATGACGTCAAGGTGAGGAAATAAATGACTAATAAACAACTATTTATTACACAAATCTCGACTTAATCGCATTATTTTATTTCTCCGCAGGTGAAATGTGCATACTGCCATGGTGTCATCGTGAAATGGGACTCTAGCGACGATCCTGTAAAAAAGCACAGAAGACAGTTCCCCAATTGTCATTTTTACAATTTTCCGTATATTCCGGAAGGTATGACGATATTTTTGTTCCTTAGGAACGCATATTTCTCTAATTATTCGTTTGTAAAATTGATGAAAAGCTTGCAATTCCAAAATTTTCCTATTTGCAAAACAAGCTTTCAATTGCTCCATTTTACATTGTTTACGTTTGTCCGTGAACGTGGGTACGTTTACAGTCAAGCAAGCACCCAAAACATCCGAAAATTTCGTCTGATATAACGCACATCGTTAAACCGCAATGTTTCGATCAATAATCAGTGCATGAACAGTAATTGCTACATGATGTATATAATAATAATGAAGCAATTGCAATTAACCAATGAAATCGACATACCTGAAGTGCCGCACGTCGAGCACGATGTACCAATAATTCGCGGGATCTATATATGATTATAACTGCGCTAAATATAACTCTTTTGGCAATGTCACTCGGCAATGGCAGAAGCGCACTTCTCACATGTCCGTGTGCAAATGCGCTGTGATTATTGGTGAATTCAGAAGTTTCTTTTGATGGGGTCAGGTAGTAATTCACTGAATTTATAAACTAGGTACTGAGCTCGTATCCGTTCAACACTAATTTGTCTGGAAATATTGAGAAATAGTCAGTGAATTGATTTGTCAACTGTTTAAAAGTGTGCACAATGTTTAAAGAATTTGACAATGTCATTTAGTGTTGACTGCAGAAAAAGGCGAGTTGAGCAATATCAAACTCGTGCCTGGTACCAGCGTGGATCTCAGCGAATTGGGAGTACGAAAACACACGACACCGTGCGAACCCAAACATTCCACCTACGAAGGGAGACTAAGGAGCTTTCAAGGATGGCCCGAAAACCTCAGGCAAACGCCCGAAATGTTGGCTGATGCTGGCTTCTATTACTGCGGTGAGTTGTGGTATCCCAGTTATTGATAATAGACTAATAAAAATGTATTTTGGGGTTTATATAATTAACCCTCCGTGTGTAAACTGGATCTTTTAAGGAACCCGATATTTCGAACTGAAATTTCTCTCCAATAAATGAGGTGCGGGCTTCGACCCCCCCCCCCCCCCCCCCCCCAAAATCTATTTAGTAATGTGGACAAAAGGCCCAAGTGGCATCCGATTCTAGCCGATAGCGGACAAACGCCGGTCTGTGCAAGTCGCGATTGTTCCCTCAAAGGGCCAGTGTTCAGACGGCGTTGGTGTTTTGATAGGTAAACGGATGCAGTGTTTTAAACTCTTTTCGTAGTTTTTCGGTCTTTTCATGACTCAAATACATGTTTCTTGTAATTTTATACTTTTTCTGGCCATTTTCAATGTAATTTTTTAATGTTGAAAACAAGATATTTTGCATTTTTACAAAAAAATCAGCCATTTTTTTATTGCAAAAAATCGACATTTTTGTATTTTTATAATATACATTGATTTTGCGACGGATAATTACCGTTCAGTGTACTTATAACATGCCTGACTTCGTAAAATATTCCCCATATTCAGGTACTGATATAATTCAACTTTTCGAAGCCCACCCCAATGAACCTATATTATTTGAAAGCTCATAGTGTTAGCTACACCCTATAACAGTTTTTTTTATATTTGTTTATTACGAAGTTATGATTTTTTTAAACAAAAACCCGTTTTGTACCCATTTTCGACTACAATTTAATTTTTATTAACAATAGTTATAAACTTTTGACTTCGGGAACTTTTGGGTTGTGTAGTAGAAACTTCGAGAAGTATCCCTGAATTTTCTCCGATTTTTTGAAAGCTTAGAACATTTTGAAAATTCGACTGTTCACTGAAAGATCCAGTGTACAGATCGTGTATGGAAAAATATAGTTTACACGCGGAAGGCTAACGAGGTAACAAGAGAACGCTACATTTGTCAATCTTTGAAAAATTAAACGACCCTTAAATCCGGCGCTTAACAGGAACGGCAGATCAAGTCAGATGTTTTCACTGTGACGGAGGCCTGCGGAATTGGGAAGAAACCGATGAGGCTTGGATGGAACACGCTAGATGGTTTCCCAAGTGCGGCTACGTTTCCCTAGTACGAGGACAGGATTTCATCAAACATTGCGTCGACAGTAGACCGCCTCTCGATCCGTTGGTTTGTAATTTCCCAAACTGACATTCAGTGGTTTTCCGTTAAAAATAAAATGTTTGTATGACAATTTTCTTGTAGATATTCATGGGTATGCCCGAAGACGGGGATGAAGATGTCACAACGGAAACGTCGCTTGTCGAGTACTCTTCGGCTTCTCGCCCAACGAGTACTCAACAATCAACGGTCCGCGAGATTACGGACGCCGAGGTCGAAGGACTTCTCAACACTGGACCAGCAATGGTTGGTTCATATCGAATAAAAATAACTTAGACGACAAAACGGAATTTTCATAAATTGAACGCGGAAGAGTCTGTTTACCTTCGTACTTGTCATCCAATTTCCTGCTTACGAAAAATCTTGTTTACGGATGTTTCAGGCAGCCTTGGAAATTGGCTTGAACGTCGGCAGAGTAAAAATGGCATTAAAGCAGCGAATGGAAGCAACGGGCGTACCGTACGCGAATGCTGACCAACTGATCGAAGACGTTCGGCACGTGCAGCTCGCCGAAGAGAGTGAGATGTATGACGGCCAATTTACCGGAAGCAGAGTTGTAAATCCCCAAAAATTCCTAAGATATAGTTTACAGTATAATTTTTTTTGTAATGATGATTTCATAATAATAATGTGTAGTGATTATAAAATAGAGTGTAAACATTTGAATAGCAGAAGAAAATAATAATTTTCGATTTAATATTAGAAAAAACAGTGGAAAAAATGGAAGAAATCATTAACATTACTTTCTTAGCATTACTTTCTTAATGCAATTAATTTTTTTTTCCATTTTTTCCATTATTTCTTCCAATATTACAGCGAAAATCAGTATTTTTTTTCAGCTATTTAAATTTTTACACTCTATTTCATTATCCCTACATATTATTATAATGAAATCATCATTACAAAAAAAAATTGTACTGTTAAACGTATCTCATGAATTTTTAGGAATTCACTCTGACCGGAAGCGACTGGAAACAACATCGATTCAATTCTCAGACTTCGATTAAATTGAGTTCGTGATATATCGATTGCCTTGCAGATCGGATGCCATTGAATCACGATCCTCGGAACTCTCTAATCTTCTCGATCAAGTGATAGCACTGCAATCGACCAGCGGTGCCTTGAACGACATGTCACTGGCCTTCATTAAGGATGTCGAGGAAAGACGTCGAAAAGTTCAGAATGGGGAAAGTTGCGATCAATCGACGCGCGTCGAGGCGGAGAGAGTCGTTGAAAAAACGGAGACACTGCCGGCCGACAGAACAAGTAAGTTAATCAAACCACCGCGTGCACGCGATGCACGCATCCCGCAAGTGTTATCAATGTCAAGTATAGTCACTTCTGCAATCTGTGTAGTCACGGGCAATTATCGCCGGTCTCAAGTATCGGTCGCGGACAGAACTAAAATTACCTGAGCTACGCAGCCAGCGATCGCGGCGCGAAGTACCCGCAACGAGACTTAAGAGGTTATGCCACTGCAGAGGCCTAAAAAATAGGCTGTTTTCGGGATTTTTTTTTAGAAAAACTGCAATGTAAATCAAGATTTAAAAAACAGGTGTTTATCATATATGTCAGTGACTGTTTACGATAATTTTTTTGAAGCGGTTCGTAACAAAATGGCGGTTGTGCATTGTTTCTGCGATGACGTCTCCGTTTTTCCGAGCTCCACAGCCGGACCGATTCCTCGGACTACGTAGGATTTTTTCGATATTTGGAGTTTTAACAAAATGGCGAACTTTTGAAGTGAAAAGTGCAAAATTTGCCTAAAAACCCGTCACAAAATTGTTAATAACTAATGAACTAAGGCTAAAAAAAAATCCTTCGTAGTGTCGAAGACAATGTATTTTTAAAGATATGTGCAAAATTTTAAGTGAATCGAAACATAATTGTTCGAGTAATCGGTCCGGCCAGCTTGAAAAAAGTAGTTTTGAGATAAACGCATTTAAAGTTTGTCTTCCTAGGATGCTGCGCACCAGGCTGCCGCGCACTGAAGTTCGAAAATCGAGTACTTAGAAATTTTTCCCGGTCATGATCTTTTGGGATATCATTTTTGAGGTCCCAAGGGACCTCAAAAAGAAAAAAAAAATCGATTTTTCGAAAATTCTACAGTGGCATAACCCCTTAACACAATTACCTGTGACTACAGTTGACTCCATGACTGCAGTGACTACACTTAAGCCCAACAACAGTTGAGGTATACAGCTAAGACTGACGACAGTTAAAATAACGCAGTTTCTTTAACGTCCCGATAAAACAACTAAGTATGTCATGAAAAGCAACCGAAAATAGACGCAGATAAAAAAATTCAAGAGAATGCAATCAGCAGTACGACGTAGTTTCGTCCAGAAGATGACGATAAGCGATAGACGAGTCGCCGGTATTAAGTTCGAAATTAGATCTTGAATGACATTCCACACGTCTGCGGCTGCAAACAAAATCGTCTATTTTCGCGTTGCGAGCATTCGCGTGAAATTATCAACTGACACACGCGAAATAAATGTGCTTGCAGGGTTCCTGGAAGAAGAGAACAGAAGATTGAAGGAGGCGCGTCTGTGCAAAATCTGCATGGACCGCGAAGTATCGGTAGTGTTTTTGCCATGCGGACATCTAGCGACTTGCGTTTATTGCGCGCCGTCTCTCACGCACTGCCCGATGTGTCGACAAGAGATACGCGCGACAGTACGCACGTTCTTAGCTTAAGGGCATGTGAAACACTGAGCGCCGAAAATCTCCGAAACAGCGGTTTGTCGAGAGTTATGAACGGATCGAAGTGAAAATTGAAATACAGACGCCAGTTATGTAAATCTCGGGAATGAATTAGTCAGAATTTTGATTTTCGAAAAAAAAATGCAAATCGATTACCGACAGCTTTTTTTTTTTTTTTTTTTTTCCAAATAGAAATTCTGACAAATTCATTCCCGAAATTCACATTACTGGCCCTTGTATTTCAATTTTCACTTTGATTTGTTCATAATTCGCGACAAAAAGCTGTCCCAAACTTTTGAGGTGCGCGTCGGTATTTCACATGGCCTTAATAGAACTTAGACAACTGCTCGGCCATTAGCGGGTATAAACGAATTTACCTACACATTAGAGGAAATAAAATCGATGGACAATAGCGGTAAAAGTAACTTCTCGCTTAAAACAAACTTAATATATTGAATATATAGTATATTATATATTTACGAGTCACTCAATGGCTAATAATTGCTGTTCGACGAATATGCCGACGTTCTAAAGGATGTACCGACGCGTAATCAATTAGAAGTCGTTCGCCCCCTCTATTTTTATTTATCCCAGCGCCACAGTTGCGAACATATCCTCGTAAAATACGGATAACTTACGAAGAATCGGATAACTGAGCTTAAAAAGAAATTCGAAGAGTGAGAAAAATGATGCACTCGCTGCATTGAAAATTACGTATCCAGCAGGTAATTAAAGCGTCGCGAAAAAAAAACAACTAAAAGTGTTTCTAGTTTTAGAAATGTAATACGAATAGACGAGCGGATCGCCCCCGAAGAGCTCGGTAAATATAAACAAATCGACTTCGTATCTCGTAGTGAATACTTGTATCGAAAATTCGCCACTGAATAGGTGATCCGTTCGTCTATGGGGTTCGCCCTGTCTATGGTGTCTATAACGTGGCTACTGTCATAGTAATCTACGAACTACCGAGTAAGCAGAACTTGTTTTTTTTCTATAACGCATTACAAAGTCGTGATCTATTAATTTTCCTGAGGCTTAACCGACTTATATTTTGTTAATTACATAATGTCTATATATATATATATATATGAGTATATATATTATTACTACTGAGTGTTGGAAACGAAATTGATGGAAATATAAAGTTACAACTATATCACAAGATTTCTAATCGCCTTAAAATCCGAGTGGACTTTTCGAAACGCACATCCATTGGTCGTGTATCTTTTGCGATTAGCTGCATCATTCACTATCGCGAAAAAAGTCTTGGTAAAGCATGCTCTGCAGAAAAATCCAGCAGGCAGGATAAGATATACAGGATGAATGGTCCCTTGGTAAACAGGAGATCGCAAAAAGTAGGTACTCGTGCGCTGTTGAAAAAATCTCAACAACGGCCGATCCGAATAAAAAAAATGTAATGGTTTTAGGTTCAGTATATCAGTAGCTATATCTCCTACCAGTATTATTAATTTATATGCGAAAATTACGAAATGGCGGACAAATGAAACAAAAAGTGAAAAAACGTTTTTTTGTCATGTTTTTTGCCAAAGAAAAATAGTAAAAATTCTAATTTTGCAATATTTCTGGTAGGGGATATAGCGATAAGTGTACAGAATATGTGGTTAAAATTTCATAAGGATCCAATCAGTTGTTCCTGAGATTTTTTCAACAAGCGGTTCGAAAACGTTGTGTCGAGAAAAAGGCGTTCAAAGTTTTAGCGATATACGGCGAACAAGCGGCAACCGCGCTCAGGTAGCCTTCAACGTATGGAAAATACCTTTAGAATGCTCTGATCTTTCTAAAATTTTCAGATAATACTTTTAAATATATAAACTTTCGAAAAATGCACAAAAAAATGATTTTAAAATAATTTCAAAGTAGAGAGACCCTTAAGGGGAAATACCGGGAAACTTGACAGACGTCGATCGAGGGAAAAATTGAGCCTCCGTTTATCAGTCTCGTTTCGTTATACGCCGCAATATTTGCATCATAAGCATGAAACACGTCTGTTTTCCATCGTGTTCTCCAGCTAAAGAGCCGTGTCACCAACTTATCAGAATTCTTGTTACGCCAATGACCGTTGCCGACTAACAGACTCGATATCACAAAAGAAATGTTCCTGAAGTTTTATCTTCGTTATCCGATGATCACAAAAATCTCCCACCTATATTACGGCCACGTGAATGAAACTCGCTTCAGTACACAAGGGTTACTCGGTAGGAACAGATATGGGAGTGTACGCTGCAACGACGGCCGCCGGCCTCGCCGGCAACTAAGGAAAAAATCTTTTAACACATCGGATATTAATCAAAGTCATTTTTGCAATTCTTTCGCAGGACGACCAACAGCGTCGAAAACAAAGGCAAAAACGTGAGTCACACTCATTGCTTATGCATTTTAAATAACTGGCGTCATCGCTAATTCCGCTTGACGTCTGACGATGGGCGTGTGGCGCGTGTTGCATCTGGCATATTTTCGTCGCGGATCAGTCTGAGCTGCTTAAAGAGGCTTTGATTGATAAATTAAAAAAAATGAAGTCACTTCAAAAGTAGATCTAATAAATGAACAATTCTATTTTCTATGCAAATCATTTCCCCGCGTCTGTGCGGCCCAACAAACCACACCCATCGCTGTGATTTAAACCCACGGTGATAAGATGTAGCTGGAAAAATGATAACACGATCCGAATTATGTTGACTATAATTTTAGAACATTTTTTTTAAATTATTCTCACGATTCTAGAATTATTCTAGCATTTAAAAAAAATTAATATAAAGATCAATCATTATAATAACTTTTTATACCGGCGCGATTCTTTGGGTTCATTACAATAATTTTTTTTTATTTTTATTCTCGTTGCTTTCCAACGATGCAAACTTCAACATAATGATCCGAAACCGTTGGAGATCCGAGTGAAATTTCGTAAAATGCGTCGCAGCAGCGCGCTCAAGAGTCACTCTGCATAGGGACCGACTGACGTCATTGCTAAATTTCCTATCGTAAAAGTCTCTCGCCGCGTTGTTTACATATCAACGCGACGGAATATCCCGGGGATGATTCCACAGAGCGGCGCTGATAAGAAGGATCTCATTAGAAAAGCCTAGAGCGTGTCGTGTCGGTATAATCGAGTCCCTACAGTCACATTTGTGGCTCGGTCAACGAGACTTCGTGGAAGTGAACGCGATGACTCAAGTGGTCCAGAGATAGATAAGCTATGGACTCTGGTTTCACATCTGTCCGTCTCGTTTTCTCTTCGCTTAAAGCATATATAGTCATCGCGTTCGGCGCGTCAGTCCAACGTTGTATATCTATCATCCTGTCTCCAACTCGCATTCCGAATGGTCTCTCATGCCTCGTGCAAACAATCGTTCACTGTCGTTTCGTGTAATCGCTAATTCTCGTTACAAAAAAAAATCATAAAACGCTTCCCCAACCTATAAAAAAGAGAAAAACATCGTTTGTCCGTCTCGAATTTCTAAGAGATTTCCATGAACGACGTTGACTCGCCGTTTGAACTCGCGCCCAGGGGCGGTTTTAACCTTTTCGCCGCCCTAGGCCTCAGAAAAATTAGCGCCCCTTTCGTCGGAAAAGCGAATAATGACAGGTATGTTTTGTCACATGTAAAAAAAAATGTTAAAAGGAAAAAAGTAAAAACGCTGAAAAGCAGAAAAAAAAATAACGACGCTAAAAAGAAGAAAAAAAAACACCAAACATATCAACGACTCCTCAAATGATTATTTATATTACAAACGTCAAGTCACATTAACTTTTGTGAAAAAAAGGTATTCTCATCAAGTCATACCCGAGATCATTTTTGGACTATATCGCCACCAGAGTTGTAAATCCCCAAAAATTCATGAGATATATTTTACAGTACAATTTTTTTTGTAATGACGATTTCATAATAATAATGTGTAATGATTATAAAATGGAGTGTAAACATTTGAACAGCAGAAAAAATACTAATTTTCGCTTTAATATTAGAAGAAATAGTGGAGAAAATTGAAGAAATCATTGATGCATTACTTTCTCAATGCAATTACATTTTTTTCCATTATTTCTCCTAATGTTAAAGCAAAAATCAGTATTTTTCTCAGCTATTCAAATGTTTACACTCTATTTCATTATGCCTAGTTATTATTATTATGAAATCATCATTAAAAAAAATTGTACTGTCGACCATATCTCATGAATATTTGGGGATTTACAACTCTGATCGCCGTTCAACTCTGGCACATTTTGCCTTCTAGATCGCGAACAAAAAAGAAATGTGCCGCCCCCGAAATTTTCCGACCTAGGCCCGGGCCTACCGGGCCTAGTGGTACATCCGCCCCTGCTCGCGCCCTTATCTCGAGGGCGGGAATTTCAACGTAACGACGATTTACGACGCTGTCAACAGTCTTGTTCGAACGCGTGAAGTCACGCGCACGTACCCCGGATAACATCTAGGTAAATATTTGCAAATCGAAAACATCTGGTTCCAAGAGCGCGTCGCCATAATATTTATCGTCTCGAGAGAGTCTTCCGTTATTATCAATTCGTCGTTCTCGGCGTGTTCGAAAATGTGTCTTGCCACACGTCCGTAGTACGTCGCCCGGGCGATCGATCGCGACGAAGCCGCATAGGGGCAGAGGGCACACGAGGCACCCATAGGGCCTCTGTCGTCGTTTACGCCAAACGCACGCAGCAGTCGTTCGTCCGAAGTTTTCCATCGGCGACTACGTGAAAAACGTTGCGCGCTTTTCGCAGTGTTTTTTCGTTTGTTCTCGTCGCGGTTTTCGAGTTTCGCGCAGCAACAAACGGCAGCAGCAGCATCATCTACTGAAACGTGTGATGATCGCGCGGCGATATATACGACTTGCGGGATTTCGTCACGGCTCGGCGGCCTTTGCTTACGGCCTTCCCACCGCGGTAGTTAAAACTACGCGGCCGACCAACCGGGGATTGACGCGAGTTACCGTGCGCCATTGCAGCCTCGCTCGTTGTCTGTAAACCAAGTGAAATGCTCGGGTTCGCGGTCCTACGCGACGGACTCTGTTCGTTGTAAACCAAAACGACGACAATAAATAATAATAACAACAATTGTCGACGACCACGGGATACGTAAAAAAAATAGTTCCGCGTTAATTCGGACCTTTTTTGTTTTCTTTCGATTTATCTTGAGTTTGCGTGTCGGTGTTATCGCTCTTCCGTTTTTGTTCTTTGTTCGAGAAAGTATACGTGATAAACAAGGAATATATACTAGGCATACATACAAACAACACCCACGCACGAATACGTGTTTATCATCGGGGCCGTGAGAAAAACCGTCGCCTCGACTGCGTCAGCAACGTACGGTACGTTTAAACAATCTACGACTTTAGCCTCGTAACTCCTCGACCCTAATCTCGCGATTTGTCGTTTTGAAAGAACTAAAAATAAAATACCGAGGAAAAAATGGCGCCTCGTGAAAGAAGGTTGTGTTATCGATAAGACTGAGCACGCCTCGGCGCTTTTGAGCCACAGAATCTAATGATAAGATTGTGCAAATCCTGATGGGCGCTTTATTGGTTTTTTTTCTTTTTTTTTTTTTTTCGTTGTAAATAATACCTTCGTTATCGCGATCGAGAAAGATTACACGCGCGTGCGTGCCATCTCTAATTGTCGACGCGTAGAGGACGTGGAAAGGACTCGGGCGTTCCCTTATTGAAAAAGATTTTTAAATACCGATACAAACCGATGGAAATGGACAAAAACCTTACGGATCCTGATATAGAATTTTATTTGGATCTATGTGGTTTTTGTTCGTTTCTATCGGATTTTAACAGTATTTTGTATTTTTTCATTAGGGCCCCGTCTGGGCCTTTCGCAAGCTCCTCGCCGAGGAGAAACCGCGCGACGAGAGAGTCGCCGCGCGCGCGGACACTCCTTTATTCATTCGCAATCGATGCATTCCGCGAATGCCACTCGTCAATGACTTGTGCTGCATTCCGAACTGTCGGTGACGAGAGAAGGCGCAAAAAAAAACCGTAAGAAGGATAAAAAACGATCGATGCGTCGAGTAAAAAATAATTGTATGGCGCGGCGGTCTCTTAGGTCGAGCCAGAGCGGCTTCCTGTCCTACCCAGAGTCCTGGCAGGCTGGCTGGTGGGTTGCCTGCTGCTGCTGCTCCTGCCGCCCCGCTGCCGCATCCGCCTGGCGATATACAAAGAACAGGCTTTGTACGGGCTGCCAGCGCTCTCCGATATCTATCTCGCTTACGTGCCCACTTCCGTTCGCCGTGCCTCTTTCTCTGATCACTTGAACGGCACACAGTGTTGCCGCTTCGCTCGACGCCCGTCGGTGATCGCGCGGGAGAGCGAGAGCGAGAGAGAACGATGCAGAAACACGAGAGGGAGAGAGAGAGAGAGGCGGGGAAGGAAAAAGAAGGGAAAAAAAAGAACATGTGAAAGTTCAAATAAAGATTAGCGCGATGCCAGACAGCAACAACGGCCGACGCGAAGTCCGAATCACGCACCGCGCGCGTGTGTGCGACGGTTGAGGGGTTATGCCACTGTAGAGCCCGAAAAAATAGGCTGTTTTCGGGAATTTTTTTTCGGAAAAACTGCAATGAATATCGAGATTTAAAAAACGGGTGGTTATCATACATGTCAGTGACTGTATATGATCATTTTTTTTAATCGATTCGTAACAAAATGGCGGTTGTGCAGCGTTTCTGCGATGACGTCTCCGTTTTTCCAAGCTCCACGGTCGGACCGATTCCTCGGACAATTATGTTACGATTCACTTGAAATTTTCCACATATCTTTAGAAACACATTGTCTTCGACACTACGGACGGTTTTTTGTCGATATTCGGATTTTTAACAGAATGCCGCACTTTTGAAGTAAAAAGTGCAAAATTTGTCTAAAAAATCGTCACAAAATTGTTAATAACAAATGAACTAAGGCTAAACAAAAAAAATCCTACGCAGTGTCGAAGACAATGTATTTTTAAAGATATGTGCAAAGTTTCAAGTGAATCGGAACATAATTGGTCGAGTAATCGGTCCAGCCAGCTTGAAAAAAGTAGTTTTGAGATAAACGCTTTTAAAGTTTGTCTTCCTAGGATGCTGCGCACCAGGCAGCCGGGCACTAAAATGAAAAAATCGAGTACTTAGAAACTTTAACCGACCATAATCTTTTGGGACATCATTTTTGAGGTCCCAAGGGACCTTCTAAGGCGAAAAAAATCGATTTTTCGGAAATTCTACAGTGGCATACCCCCTAAAACAGTTGAACCCTAAAATTCGCCATTGCTCTCCGTCTCTCTTTCCGTCCCGTCGTCACCCCACACAAAGATGTAGTGTCATTGTGTAGTAGTTGTAAATGGCATCTCCCCCTACCTACGTCATTGCGTATCGATCGCGCAGTTAGGCGCTTAGAAACTATCGCATGGCTCGGTTCCGATACTTCAAACGTGTTTTTCCTACATGGCCGCCGCCAACGCGGCGATCGCGTAGGCTGCGCGGCGTAGCCTCGGCACGGACGGCGGTGAATCAGTCGCGGGGCGAGCCTTTTTCGGAAATGCAATCTAGGCTCCGATGCGCAAAATTCGATGCATCTTCTGGAAACGTGATTTGCAACATTCGCCGCCGCGGGAGCGGAACGAATCACGCGACTTTGTATTTGGTCATTCGGACGCGCGCGGTTGGTCCGTCGACTAATTTAGCCTTGCCGCGTGCTTTCGATTGTTAGGAAATTGCTCGCAATTTAGGTTCCGCGAAAGCGAGCGTAAGACAAGTAATGTTATTATGTTTCTGAATCGACATATGTTTCCTCGAATAGCAGCAATTGACGTAGAAACGTTGGGACAGTCCACAAATGGCGCTGGAGTGTGTATCCAGTATGGCCGCTGCTAGCAGGATTTTTGGAACGCGCGAGAAACGATCCTAGCGCCGTTGCGCAGATTCATCGCTGGCAACGGTGCTACGCAGTTGATATGCCGATGTTTGCTGCTAGTTTTTATTACGCACGCAGCTGCGTCTATGATTTTTTGCATGAATATTCACGCAAAGGTCGAGCCGGAAGGAGCTTAAGGTCTTACATTTTGAAAATCATCATCCGTATGACGGAGTTCACTTTCATGTTCAGCATAACTTGGAACGACATTCGGAGAACGAGAGACGATTCGATACATTCGACTGAAATTAGATAACTTTTTTAGCTGGAAGCCTTCGCATTGAGGGCGTTGCTCCCAATCCGCGCGTCCCAGCCACCTAAACGGGGCCGATTTATAAATAAAAACATACATTTTTTTAAAATCGTCGAATAAATTTGTGAGAAACAATTTACTACTTTCTACTATGTTTTATGACGTTGAAGTTTGCATCGTTGGAATGCAACGAAATTAAAAAAAAATAATTATCCTAACGATTCGAAAATTATTCCAATGGTTCTAATAACTTATTATGACGATTAATCGCTATAATAACATTTTATATCCAATTCGACGCGTCGAGTCCATTAAAATAATTTTTTTTGTTAATTTTCGTTACATTCCAACGATGCAAACTTCAAAATCATTATATTTTTGAGATTTCTGTAATGAAACACTGGAAGCATTTATAGAAAAAATGTATCCATCAAATCAGCGGAATAGTAGATTTCACATCAATTTTTCAGTGGCAAATACGAACAACACGTCGAAATCGTCAATCTGTTCGAAATAATAATCTTATCAATTGCGTCCGCCCGAATTGAATCGAACGATAACTCTCGCGCGTTATCACGACGACGTAGACTATAAACGAAGGTATCAAACAAATTAATCAATGAACCCCACCCCATAGACCGCGCGCACCATCGGGAGTGCCCACCCCGCTGAAATTCGCTAAAATTGTCCAGCGCAGCGTCGGTTGCCACGCGCAAAACGTCGATTCGACGGCGCTATTTTTTAGTTTGTTTATCCCCGTGCCACCTATCGATCTTCACGGCGCTGCCCCTAATAATCGCTATAACTTTCATTTTTTCATTAAAAAAAAAAAAAACCGCCAACGTGACCATAAAAATAGCGCTCAATATCAGTTATTTTTTGCACAGAAGAATCTTCCGAAATGATCAAAATGACCGTCGCAATAACCAAACCCAAGAATCTTACAGTTGCCTTTTCGTCAGCAGAACCAATAACTTACCGTCACGATGACCCTTTCGACGGTAAGCTTGTTTCGACAGTAAAATATTAGTTCTAGCAACGAAAAAGTAACTACCGCATTCTTTTTTGTCTCGTCATTTCGAAGGTCATTTTTACAATTTCCGAAAGTTACTACGATGCAAAAAAAACGTCTGTTGAGCCTTATTCCGATAGTCACTTTGAAAGTCGTCGAGATTGCTAGGGGCGTCGCATCCCAACGGATTTTGTTTATTCGCCCAAAAGCCGCGCGTAACGTGGCATCTACTGCGCGGCGCCGAGTGTCGGCTCAGCGTATCTAGACAATAATTACCCAGGCGGACATTCCTACGCGTCGGGAAAGAGAATTCATCGTACCGCTCGACGGCTCGCACGGGCTCTGTGCCCCGTGGACTACGACCGCGATGATTTTGTACGCGGGTAGGGGATATGTGTGTGTATATATACAATACGCACACACACTCACTCATGTATATGCAACAAGAGAACGTAGAAATACGGGGCCATGGGAACGCTCGGTTGCGCGCGCGCACGCGCAACAGCAGGGGCGGGCAAAACGATCCTTGTCCCGTCCACAGCTGTGCCGCTGCTGCTGCTGGGGCCGAGCAGACTCGAGGTCGGATCTCTCAACAGAAACTCGACTGGCAGTGTTGTGTTCCGGGAACCTTACGGTCGCCGCCTGCAAACCGCCTCTCTCTCCCGCAGGGCTCGTGTGTCTCGCACGTTGCCACGCTGCTGCCACGTTCCCAGTGTCCCGCGCACGCGCACACGCGTGTCTTTAACGTTATTCGGTATTTCCGTCCGGGAGAGGACGACGAGAGGCGAGCCCCGCGTCCGCGTTAAAAATTCACCTCATTCACGAGTCGCCCATTGGAAACTCTCAGTCAAACGCTAGACGTTCGTTCCGTCTCTTTCTTTCGTTGTGTGCGTGCAACCAACGTAAATTCGTGTACGTAACTTGGGAAGCCTCCTGCGCGTCTCACATCACGGATACACACTGATGGGTAAGACGCCGTGGTATCCTAATTTCGTGCCTCGTTCCCGGCAGATGTCGCGCTTTCGGTCCTAATCGCTTATGTAAACAAACAAACGTAGAAAAAAACATCCGTAAAATTACAGTGAAACTAACGAAGACGTTTTTTGTTTGTTTGCCGTCTTATCTGCAGGTGGACGACTAAAAGGGACATCGTAAAAATTCAAGGATCACGACCGGTGCAGCGAGTTGCCGGGGAAAAAATCGCAAAAATGACGGACTACATACGAGCGGATCACTGCAACATGCGGGACAGTTTGTTGTCCATAAAGCCGCAGATACACAGGAGAAAGGAGCCGTATCAGTCGCCGCAGCAGTCGCTAACCGCCACCGCGGACGAGGTCGATCATCGGGACTATCGGATGGAGGAGGTGCGACTGCAGAGTTACGATAATTGGCCGGTGCCGTACATGGATCCGGCGAAAATGGCCGCGGCAGGTTTCTACTACACCGGCGAGGGCGACAAGGTGCGTTGCTTCGAGTGCAAGGTCGAGATTTGCCAGTGGTTAGAGGGCGACAATCCCATGGCGGATCATCAGCGCTGGCAGGAACAGTGCAGGTTCATCAGGAAAATTCCATGCGGCAACGTTCCCATCGGCGAGAATCCCAACTCGATACCCACGCCCAGACCCAGGAGTCGAGACGTCTGCGGACCTTACGGCCTGGAGTTCAGAGCCAACGCGTCGGCTGACTGTCCCACATCCATGAATGCCGAGTATCCGCTGCCAAGCTCCGCTAAACTTGGCTCGCTAGGTATCGGCAGACAAAAGGGACCCATGCACGCGGAATACGCGAGTCGCGACGCCAGACTGAGAACGTTCGAGACGTGGCCAAAATGTATGCCGCAGACCAAGGAATGCCTGGCGGATGCGGGTTTCTACTACACGGGCAAAGGCGACCAGACGCTCTGCTATCATTGCGGCGGCGGACTCAAGGACTGGGAGCCCAACGACGATCCCTGGGAACAGCACGCCAAGTGGTTCGAGAAATGCTACTATCTGCTGATGGTCAAGGGACAGGCGTATGTCAACACCGTCAGGGGTCTCTCCATGGCACCACCTTCTAACGAGGTAATTGTAATTTAATTTATTAACGGATTTCTCCTTTCATTTTTACAAATATTTGACCGTGGGACCACAGCATGAAAACTCCAGGTTTTACAAACAATAACAGTAAATGAACTATCTTAAATATTAATTAGGGAGCCTATTACACACAATTTCTTGATTAATCTAATATCGCAATTCGCCTTCAATCGACAATGCCTTCGCCTTCTATATGAATGCCTTCATTCATATAGAAGAATTTCAACTCGAGCTTGAGAATAGAACGCATGAAATTTGATGTAATTTGTAATTTGTCATTTATTTTTCAACAAATTTCTCCTTAACACGTGTAGTTACAATTTGTGAACTGAAAACACGAGGCCAGAATAATTTTTAATACATGTATATATAAATAATGCAATTAAAAAAAAACAAATAATTGAATAAAATCAGATACTATACATGTATTGCAACATTTAAAAAATTAATGTGTGCCGTGTACAAATTCAAATCTTCAAAACGGATTATCACTTGATTACAATATCAATGAGATCAAAAATTACTTGAAATTTAATGTACATGTACTGGAAATCTTTATTCATAAACTGGTACAGTAAAATTTACTATACAAGTGCGAGGTCAAATTTATTTTTGGTGTAGTACTTTTAATAATTTGCTTTAATTTTACTGCAAAAGTACTTTAATTTTTTTAATTTACTCTAATTTCATTGCAAAGGTACCTTAATTTTATATCACATTTGTACATTAAATTTACTTGACGAGTTTATGGATTCAAACTTCCAGTCTTTTCTGACAGTGATGATAAAATAAGTCAAAGTAAAGGTAGAGACGAAATAACGGCGGACGCTTAAAAATCTCACGTTAATCCTCTTTGCTAACTGGCCCGTTCCCCCACTCATTGTCGGCGGCCACTTGAGAGCTCGGCCCCCGCTCGAATAGCACGTCGAATAGCACGCGCAAACACACAAAGTGCTCCTACGCACTTCATAAGAATATACTAACGAAATCCGTTAAACACGTTGAAGTTTGCACCGTTGGAAAGCAACGAAATTAAAAAAAAATAATGATTCCAACGCTTCTAGAATTATCCTAACGGTTCCAATGTATTAGTATGACGATTAATTGTTGTAATAACATTTTATATCCAATTCGATGTTTTGAGTCCATTAAAATAATTTTTTTTGTTAATTTTTGTTGCATTCCAACGATACAAACTTCAGCGTCATATCCGTTAAACATTCGCGGAGCTTTTTACTATGCAACGTAACGGCGTTAAATAGTGTCTAACACAGACGATGATATTTTGTGTTTGCAGGAAACGATGCAGATGAATCTTCCGAGTTATATAAAGAAAGTCGAGCCGAGGCCGGAGCTGGAGGCGGAGAAGAAGGATAAAGAGACGGACAAATCCAGTAACGCAGGTCCGAGCAGTAGCACCAGCAACAGCAGTAGCAGCAGCAGCAGCAGACCCAGTTCGACAGAAGTTAGCAGCGTCCAATCGGCGCCAGCAACGGCCACGGCAACCGAGACCAGCAGCGCGGCCGCAGCCAAGACGGTGGATGACGCGAGACTATGTAAAATATGTTACGGCGAGGAGTTGGGTGTAGTGTTTCTACCCTGCGGCCACATGGTGACCTGTGTTAAGTGCGCCCCGGGTATGACGACTTGCGCATTATGTCGGCAGCCCGTCAGCATGACCGTTCGAGCCTTCTTCTCTTAGTTCCCCCGACGTGGGAGAAACCTACGATTCGAAACAAACATAAATAACAGCCCATAAAACGCGCGTTCGCGGCGTTCGGCATTTGGCACTTCGCACGCCGAACTGAACGCAGGTAGAGAACATGGTTCAAAAACCATTAAAGCTAAAATGACATGACTCATGGAGCGCGCCGGGATGCAGGTACAAGCCCGAAATTCCTAAGCAAATCCGGCGGGCCGGTCAAAACACATTTTTTCCGATGCGTCGTCGTCCACAGTTTGAAAACAAGCGATAACGTTTCAACGTCTCTTGAGAAAACTAATAAAAATTACGGTTTTCAATTACATCGTGATTCCGTCTGAGAAAGAACATTTTTCGTGCTAGTAATACACAGTAGCGGATACTGAAGACTGAATGATGCGAAATTCAATGGAGAAAGCTACGATTCTGGCGACTCGTGAATTTTCACCCTGAATATCAATGACGCAACGCGCTTCTGCGGAGAACCTTATTTGCCGAGTGAGTAGTATAGATTGTATACGCGATGGCTCATTTCCGGTCTCCCTGGAAGGAATGCGCTTGCGATTTGAAAGGTTAGCATTTTTCACATACTTATTTCACGACGAAATCAAATTATTCTAATTCACGAGTGGTCATTTTTTTATTGCAAATTTTTTTTTGCGACGAATCACAGTAAAATCGAAGAGAGAAATATGTTTTGGCCACCCCTGGACTTGTGTACACTGCACGCGCGTTGACGCAACACGTTCCTGAGAAGAGTAACGTTCGCAGTGAGTAATGCATTGTTCATTGTCGGCGTCTCCGACTGGAGTTTGCTTTGCTTAAGCGAATCGCTTATCGGATGTGTACATTATCATATTGCAGACGAACTCGGTTTATAGGAATCCGACGCCCGGTTAACGGGTGGTCGACCATCGCGGCTTGTACCTGCACACCGTACGTTGCTATTTGCGCAATCACATAAATTTCAATGTTTCCCACGAGATCCGAATATTCGAATAAGCGAAAATTTAAAAAGTGTCGTTACATCAAACGACGAAGGAGGAAAAGAGAAAATCACGAAAAAAATAGCAAAAAAACATGATGTCTAGTCATTTTCAGTATTACTGAGCGCGTATGAATGGGCAAAAACAATGTTTGCTTATGACAAAATAAAAACGATGAAAAATTGATGTGTTTTATAAATGTATATTTTTTTAATTACTCGCTCAATTGCAATTGGTCAGGCAAGGTACATCATTTTTTAAAGTCATTACAATACTATGTTTGGGTTACACTGATTTATTTTCTTTGGAAAAAAAAAAAAATAAAACTTCCGCAAATTCATTACAAAAACCAATACAACGTGACATAAAAAACATTGGGTCGTTGTGGCGAAGGCTGAGAGAAGAGGTGAGGCTAAAAGAACGTGATTTTATATGCGATTGTGACTGATAAAAGGCGTTACGATGATTAACAAATCCATGTTGCTATCTCTTATTTTTAATGCATATGCCAAGACGAAAAGACGATCTCATCGGGACCTTAATTATTGGAGAAGAAAAATCTTCATTTCATAAATTAGTATTTTAATAAATCTATATTTATGCACAATCGTAAACAAACGAATAATATTCACAAGGGTTGGGCTTTGGGTTTATCGCAAATTTATAAAACGAACTTCCTCGAACGGCAAATATTGTCTAAGCTGAAATTTCTTTAATAACTATCGAGGCTCCTGTGAGACATAATCGCAGGACGCTTGCAAAACACGTTATTATTCATACATAGAATTTCCGAATCATATCAATAACTGTAGTTTCGGGCCAGCTTCGCTATTCACAGATGCAGATTTGATGGAGTATTTATAGACGAAAACATACAGAGTCGCAGATCCTGGAAATAAATGGAAAAATGTATTATGCGCGGGAGGCGCAGCTATTATAGTCGATAAGCTATAATCGGACACCGTAACAGCGTAAGAAATGTTTAACGTGGTTTTGCTGCTCGAATTTTCGGCGGCTTCGATATATACGTAACTCATAAAAACATAGACTGCCTAAAAATAACTGTCATGATCCAAAATTCGCTCTTTCAAATCAGTTACAGTCGAAATTGAACGTTTTAAATTAATACTTATTAATATTATTTTGCATCATTGTCCGGAAATATTGATTTGCCGCGAGGAAGAATTATATATTTAGTGAAAAGTAGCGTGTATCTGCCATACATTGGTTTTTATTGGAAAATTAAACTGGTGACCGGAAAAAAAATCCAAAGTGCCATTGCGGTGAGCCGATGTTTTCGGACAGTGGACTCTAATAGTTTATGAAAATAGTCGCGCGCGCATGCGCGTGACTTGTGGGTATTTGAACAAGTATATGTCGCTGGAAAAAAAAGGAATCCTCGAGAAAGAGTGCAGCGAAAACACGAAAATACTGTAAAAATCCAACTGTCGTATATCACCGTAAAGTATTTTTGTGTATTCATTGGCTCCACATCTCTAGAGCACAGACGCTTGATAACAACTTTTCCGGTTCCCATACAGGCATTCTATGTTTATTCCACAATTCATTTAATATTAACGATTTTATAATACTGACCTACAGTACCTATGAATATATGTGTTTACTTTTCATTCGGTAACGTTTCTTATCATCGCTTTGAATAGGGTTTCATGGGAAAATCGTTGAAAAAGCCAGTAACCTGTAACAGTGTAGAAAAGTTTTGTTTACTCACGTCAGGTTACCTTTTTTTTTTACAATTTTTCCATTAAATTCAGTAGAAAAATAATAATTATCGAATGAAAAGTTAATTTTGTAAAATAATTAATATTAAAGATATTGTGAGGTTAATTAAGGAGATATTGTCATTAAAGTGGTGTAGAGACTCTGTTGAAGTCTTATAAAGCGACGTTCAACCCACTGCATAGGACCCACAATGTATAAATTCATTAACAGCTTATAATTTTCAAATAAGTTGTACTATGTATGATATGATATAAATATTGAATAAACATTCAATAATAATCAACGTGAAATTTGCATTATTCGTGTATATCCTGTAATTTCTTGGCGAGCGAAACGAAACATTCGAAGTGTTTTACACAGTCTCGAGAGATGCAGAATCCTCGGGTACATCGGCGAGTGCAGTCGTACACGCAGGGCAGCGCCGTGCCCTTCGAAAGGATGGCGCATTCCTGCTGCTTCGTTTTTGTCGGAGGATAAAAACGCCACTCGAGGAACCGGTATAAGCCGAGGAGAGCGCAACCAGTTTGGTCAGCCCTTAGCCGCATTCCATTCTCGTGGGAACAGAAGCCAGGGGGTCCCCGATCCCATGCACTACGCTTCGCTTCAATCAATTCATTCATATCTCCGTACCACCGAGCCTACATCGTCTTCGTTAGACTTACCAGCGGGCCTCTTTAAAACTACGTTACTCAGCGTTGTTAATCTGTTTATGTAACAAAAAATATATAGCCAACAAAGTGAAGAATCTACGCAAAACTAACTGCAAAATTACCAATAATTTTTGCATTGAAATACAACGAGCTCTTCGAGTTCCATTAAATTGCGACGTTTAAGATCATTAAAAAAACAACATTTTTTTAACGAAAATTGAACAATTGTGGATTGTAGATGTTTATTGTCAAAATTCTAAGTGGACTTTCCACTGTCAAAATTCTAAGTGGACTTTCCACTGTCAAAATTCTAAGTGGACTTTACAGTAAATTGTGACGTTTACGACACAAGGATTTTTGCTAAAATATTGAAATCCACTTGTGAACAAAAATTAATAGCCGCAATCATTATTACTGCAAGTCATTTTTTAAAGATTTTTATCATTATGATAATACAGCGTCCTACAGTATCGACGGGGCGATATAGTGTACCATAGAGCGGTAAGACGCCGTGACCTTGCGTAGATGGCGGTGCTCGGCAGCCGGCGAATCGGTCAATAGCGATTAGCGACGTTGGACGACGAGCGCGCGTTGACAGCAGAAGCAGACGGAAATTGTAACCGAACACTAATGGCTTCTCCACGAGCTCGCGATTGAAACAATCAGCCACGATACCCGTGACGCTATGGCCGATATCTTCGACATAGCGAATTTGATAACGACGGTTGGCGTAGAGGCGGTGAAGATAAAGCAGGAGCCCGGGCTGCCCGAGAAATCGTCGAACGAAATTTTGACAGAGCTCTTCAGCACCTTCGACGCCGACGTCGAAGCTGCCGAGCGTGAGGGTACAGCCTCTCCGGCCGAGGACAATGCTCCGGACGGCGAAGCTGGCAAATCTGCCGGAAAGAAGAAAAAGAAGAGTAAGAAAAAGCACAAGCACAAGGACAAGAAACACAAGAAAAAGGGAAAGCACTATTCTTCCGCCAGCGATAGTGAAACTGGAGACGGTGAGTACACGGTACGGGCAGAAAATGCAAAAGAAAACAGAACGTAGCTATAACAAAATATCGTTACGATAGGTTCGAAGAAGAAGAAAAAGCATAAGAAAAAGTCTAAGAGAAAACACGAGTCGCACTCCAGCGATGGATCAGATTCGGATGGACCCGATGCTAAAAAAAGTAAGCTGGACATTCCTGGTAACATGCACTGCAAAACGGAACCCGAAGAAGCTGCTAATACCAAAATGCCGGATGACAAGAAGGGTGAGAATAAGGATGACAAAAGCGATACGAAGTTGAGTGCCGAGGCTAAGGGTATCGAGGATCCTGGGAGTCCGCAATTGTCGCCTATTATGAAGAAAGTTGTAGCGGAAGATGAGGATGACGATGCTTTGGGGCCAGGCATTCCAAGGTTGCTGGGTAAGTGTTCCTTGCATAAACGGAGGAGCATCGATCCTACACATTATTATTCCACACATCACTGATTTAACACATAAAATTCTACACAATGTTTTCTACACACGATAATGTTCTGCACAAGACATTCTACACATAATTGAATTGTATTTCCAATATCCTACACATATTGTTGTTCACAAAAAGTCTGACTCAGTGCCTATCCTCCATATTAATATATTTTGTGTACATATTTCTACACATATTCGATTGGTAGTTTGTGTCCCTCACATATGCTCTTCAGTCTAAAATTCGACATGAAATATTCGACACTAATATTTTTCTACACAGAACAAATACAAGCGCACTGCTAGTGTCACTATTAAAGTAAAAAAGTCCATGTGACTTATAGTTATTCACAATCTTTTTTAGAGGAACTTTCCGCTTTAGAAAAGATATCTTGTGCAGAAATCAGGCGTAGATATCGTGGGTAGAACAATATTTTGTGTGGGATTTTAGAATAAAGACCAATATATGTAGGAGGACGATCTATTAATCAAACATATGTAGAAAAATGTTCACGAAATATTTGAATGTGTAGGATATAATGATTCGGATTTTTTATGAACAAGAATATGTGTAAGACATTGGATATTAAATTCTTTGGTGTGTAGAATGTCCCGTGCAGAATATTACCGTGTGTACAAAATATTGTGTAGAATAATAATTTGTAGAAACGACTCTCGCTCTGCGTAAACAAGCAATTATCTGCTTTCAAGAGGTCTAAAAAGTAATTGTTATTCACACAGAGAAACCGAAGCAACAGCTGCAGGGAAAAATATTGATAAAGGACCTGAAAAACAGTACAGTTTACAGCGAAACTGTGAAAGAGATTGAGATGAAGGAAAAGGAAAAGGCTGCTAAGATGGAGGATGGAGAAATTTCGGACAGTAGTTCGTACAATAGAACCCCGACGCTGAGTCCGACTCCTCCGCCTCGCGATCCTCTGGCAGATTCTCCACCGCTCAGTCCGGTATCCTACGGGAATAGGAAGAGAATACCGAGCCCCGGTTCCGGTAGAATCGTTAGAACTGATCTCAGACTGATATTGAAAGAGAAGGAGAAGAAGAAGTTTGGGGGTTCGAGAAAGAGCGAGAATCACGATGGGAAAGACACACGAGGCAAGGGAAGTAGCAGAGATTACCATCATAAAGACTCGAGGCACAAAGGAAGCCGACGCAGCCAGTCGCGCGAGAGAAAAGGACTGGAGTCGTTGACGCACTCGAGTCATCATCGAAGTCGCAGCGGAGGTCGCGAAAGTCGGCGAAGAAGCGCCGAGCGGAGGGACAGAGATCGCAGCGGTGAGAGACGGATCGACAGGAGCAGAGAGAGGAGAAAATACTCGAAAGACGATATAGACGGGCACAGAACTCGAAGCGAGGACAGATTTAGGGACAAACACGGGAGGCCACGAAGCAGAAGCAAAGAAAGAAAGTAAGTTCACTGTAATTGCAATGTTTCTTCATAATTATGGATGTTATACAGCTCCACACTAGTCAAATGAGTGCTGATTTTTTAAAAATAATTTAGACATAGTTTTAAGCGTTTTTTAGTTATTTTTAATGGTGATTCGTATTGTCCGCTTGTTGAAAAAATCTCCGGAACTACTGATCGGATCCTTATGAAATTGTAACCACATATTCTGTACACTTATCGCTATTTCCCCTACCTTCCCCTACCTACGAAAAAACCCGTTTTTTCAATTTTTTTTTTCTTTTTTTTGTCCGCCATTTTGTTATTTTCGCATATAAATTAATAATTCTGGTAGGGGATATAGCCACTGATATACTAAAGCCAAAACGGTTTAATTTTTTTGATTGGGATCGGCCGTTGTTGAGATTTTTTCAACAGCGCACACCTACCTACTTTTTGCGGACTACTGTTTACCTGGCATTTTAACACTAAAAATATGGCTAAAATCAATTCTTTTTTGTAATCTACGAATGCCTTTGTTAAGCCCAACACGTTTTCTATCGCTAAACATAACAGTATTCTCAAAAAAATTAATAAAAATAGCGTTTTTTCCATGCATCCAAAGTAGTGAGACCCCTTAATTCAAATTTCTTACGTTCTCGCAGGGAAAGGATCGAAATTGATAAGAAAAAGCTTCTGGAAATAGCTAGAAGAAACGCTATCAATATGATAAAAAAGGGAGCCCTACCGTTGGCTCAGCAAGACAAGGCAATTGCCGCTATTCAAGCTGGAGGAAAAAGCGTCGACGAGCTCACAGGTACCTGACGATTTTTGCAATCGTTTCAAAGGCTTTCGAACAGTTTGATTATGTATTAATATTTGTTCGATCGTTTGATAGATTTTTGCAAATCGTTGTCAAAGTCCGAAGCTATGGGTGAGTTGTCCAGCATATCTTCGGACGAGGATGGAGGTGGTTCGGAGAAGGGCTTTCACCACCCGTTCATTTTGCGCGAAAGGCCGACTTCGATAATTATGAATATCAAAGTGAGTTCGTAAGATTAAAATGCCATTATAAAAAAGCGAAACCTAAGCAATATGAATGAAGAATATAAATGTAAAAAAATTTAATTCCAGGATGCCAAGCAATTGCCAACGAAAACTTTCCAAGAGAAAACCGCTGAGTCTTCGACGCAGTTGCGGTTGCAATTTCCAGTTTCCAGTGGACAGCATCACAGAAAAACAGGTGCATTGAAATAAACTGTCGATAATGAGATAAGCAAGCGAATATCTTTATGATTTGATGATGGAAATGAAAACTTTCAGAAATAGAATGGATACCCGTGGTCCCGAAGAAGCCGGAACCGAAGAAAGCTTTTGTGCCGGCTACGAGTAAACTAATGCCTCAGACGTTTGCCATTATGCCGCCTCTTTCGGCACCTGTACCACCGGCTTCCGCTCCTGTGCCGGCACCAACGTCAATGCCGTACGCTGCTGCACAACAGCAAGTACCGGCGCCACAGCCGCAGTCACAGCCACAGCCTCCAGTATTTCCTCAAGCTCCTTCGGCCGAGGTCCGTACTAATTCCAGCTTTTATTAAAGGGTTATGCCACTGTAGAATTTTCGAAAAATCGATCTTTTTTGCTTTAAGGTCTCTTGGGACCTCAAAAATGATGTCCTAAAAGATTATGGCCGGTTAAAATTTCTAAGTACTCGATTTTCGAATTTTAGTGCGCGGCCGCCTGGTGCGCAGCATCCTAGGAAGACAAACTTTAAACGCGTTTATCTCAAAACTACTTTTTTCAAGCTGGCCGGACCGATTACTCGAACAATTATGTTCCGATTCACTTGAAATTTTGCACATATCTTTAAAAATACACTGTCTTTGACACTACGTAGGATTTTTTTTGTTTAGCCTTAGTTCATTTGTTATTAACAATTTTGTGACGATTTTTTAGGCAAATCTTGCACTTTTTACTTCAAAAGTGCGCCATTTTGTTAAAAATCCAAATATCGAAAAAATCCTCCTTAGTGTCGAAGACAACGTATTTCTAAAGATATGTGCAAAATTTCAAGGGAATCAGAACATAATTGTCTGAGGAATCGGTCCGGCCGTGAAGCTCGGAAAAACGGAGACATCATCGAAAAAACGCTGCACAACCGCCATTTTGTTACGAATCGTTTCAAAAAAATTATCATATACAGTTACATGTATGATAAACGCCCGTTTTTTAAATCTCGATATTCATTGCAGTTTTCCCGGAACAAATACCCGAAAACAGCCTATTATTTCGGCCTCTACAGTAGCATAATCCCTTAATTGAAAAATTTTTCATTTTTGAAGCGAATTAAAATTTACCCTGTTACTTTTATTATTACAGTCCGTAGACATCGGTTCGATAGTTTCGCAAAGGCTCGCTGCGATGAGGCGACTGCGAGAGAATCCCAACGACGTCGAAGCTTTGAGCGAGATGTACCACGCACAGAACGGAGTAATTATGTTCTTACCGAGACGTGAAGCGTCCGGAGAGAATGTAAAAGGCCAGATTTACCTACTTCTACAGAGTGCATTTTACCATTTAATTTTACCTAATTATGTTTGCAAAAAACGCTGAGAAAGTCAACGGGAGTCGTAGAACAAGAGCCTTTCACATTCTCTCAAATTGACTAATTTGTTTTCTAATCGCGCCTATGATTTGCCTCTCTTCAGATGAAGAATTGGGCGGAAAGTAAGCAGATGCCAGGTCAGTTCACTGGTAGCACTGGCGTGAAAGTGCTATCGCCAGCCGAACTTCATTCGGGCTATCAAGCCTGGGCTCGGAAGGTAAACGTTAGACGATATTTAATCAACGCGTGGCAATTTATATTCGGATTTAAATCGAGTGTCCCAATTACTGACCTATCAAAGAAAATAATCGAACGTTTAAATGCAGCAAACATGGGAAAACATTATCGTTGTACAAGAAACATAGTTGAACAGCTGTAAAAAAGTACATCCTGACTATTTTTTTGTATATTTGTATTTTAGTTGAATTCTTCATTCGATCTATCGCGATATCTTTACACGATCATTGACTGGGACACTTGCTTATGCGAACGCGCTGACTCGAAAAGAGGATTGAAAATCGCATTCTTTGGATCGAAAATTCGTATTCACGTGATACGACGAATATCGGTAGCGTCATCTACGTACCTCAAACGTGAGTGCGTGTAATAAGTTTTCAGGTACAGTCTCGATCAAGACCGTTCAAACTGGAAAAACGATTTGGGTCTTGGAGAGACTGTGACGCAGGCACAGACCACTTCTCGCAAGGAGGTGGATTCTGTGGCTGCGCGGACATGGGAGCCACGTGGCCCGAATGCATTGAAACGTAATTCCCGAACGATGGGATTGACTGAAGGGGGATCCTGCTTTAGAAGACTGAAAAATAGCTGTTTTTCGAGGATTTTTTTTGGACGGGGAAAAACAACTTAGCCCAGTGACCTTTGGGGTAGATTTTCTTGTGTATTTGAAGTGTACACATAATTTTTTTTAAACTAGATGCAATAATAAACAGCAGAGTAATGACCCTTTTCGTGAGCGCCTTGCCAATTCAGTTTCCAATTGGCGGGCATGATAGTAAAAAAACTAAAGGCTATATCGACTCAAACCAAAGTTTATTCTCTTCAGTATTAAATTATCTTCTCGGTGAACTAAGGAAAACTCGAAGTAATCATGAAATCACACAGCTTTTCAGGTTTGAAAACAAATTTGTTTTTTTTTTTCAATTTAAAAGTACCACTTTAACGTGCTGTAAAAGTTATTAACAAATACTTTTTCAACCATTTTTTTAGTTCACTTAGAAGATAATTTAATACTGAAGAGAATAAACTTTGTTTTGAGTCGATAGGCCGTTTAATTTTTCTTGCTATCGCGCCTGCCAATTCAGAAAAATCGGAATAATAAAAACTCGAGAAAACGCGGAGAAATGGGACGGAGCGCGCGCCCGCGCCCTGCCGAACGCATGTATATCTGTATATCATCTGTATATCATCTATAGATTTAGGCAATTTAAAAAAAAACTATTTTTTTTTACCTTCTAAAGGAGGATCCCGCCTGAATGTAAATTATTTGCGACAAAGGCCACGAACTCCTGTGAGACTATTGCTAATTATCGTCAGTTCCGCAGAAACAGGACTTCCTCGGAAGCTGTGTTGTCGCGCGCGTGCCAATGATAAGACAATGAGAAACTGCGATATTTAGCAGTAGTCTGCATCCACCTGAGGATTTGTTACAGGCATATACCGATAACATCATTGAAGAGATGACCCCGGCAGCCTGATGACCGATTTATGATTTTCATTGGTAAGTATTTCTCACGATGTCACAATAATAAATGAGAAAATCACTTATTCATAAAACGTTCCGATAACATTATCTTGCTCATGCTACTCTCAATGTTGTCCTCTATTACTCGATAGCAACTCCACGGATGGTTGGTTTGCGGTCTGAAATGAGCACGAACGTAACAGAAAGAGCATTCTCATGCTCGATAGTGCGAAAAAAATGGAAAACCCACTTTAGCGAGTTTTAGCTAACGTAATTTCTAACTTTAACTTACTTATTTCATCAGACATTGCTTATCGTCCGCCGTGATTTATTAGAGTCCCATGGTTTAGATGATGAATAAAAAATAGATTAATGGATTTATATCGGATTGATATTGGAAATCAATTCTTTCCCAAACTTGAAGAAGCCCTGATTAAACCCTGATTGCTCGATACTGAAACTGCGGAAATACGTTATCCAGGATCAATTAGTAACAGCGGCGCCAGTTTCCGGGGGCATGGGAATGGCGTTGTTGCAGAAAATGGGCTGGCGACCGGGTGAGGGTCTGGGGAAGAATAAAGAGGGAACTCTGGTGCCCCTGCAACTGGAAGTCAAGCTCGATAAGAGGGGCCTCGTGTCCGATCAGGATATAGGTCAGAGGCCTGGAAAGACGCAAAAACCCGCGATACCGATGATAAAAACGCTCGAAGGTACGTACGAATTTCTCCCGACAATGCCGTTCCTCCGACTTAAGGTAGTCGCCTCGCTACGTGCTAGTCAAATGAATGCTTAGACATTGTGACTCACAGACAGATGTTTGGAGGAATTTTAGCTACTTGAGAAATTATTTTATTAATTGAGGTGTGATTTTCTCAAGGGTAAAAGAAACATGTTACTTGATATCGTAAAAAAATTCGTTTATATTTTTCATTTGACTAATTTTCGATCTTCTGTCATTCGAGCTCACACCCTCACCCACATTTTTTATTTCGATTTCTTTTTCAACTAAATATTCCACAAAGTTTCGAAATGCAGAACTGTCAACCACTTTCTTCAACCGCTAAAAAAACCGCATTGCAAGAATATTCATTAACCAGCATCATTGCCGAGTCTAACCAACCCCACTCCCGCAATAAAAGTGTCTGCTCGGCTACTACATTTTCACGAAAAAAACTGATAAATTTACGATGAAATCGCCGGCAAAGTATATATCTTATGCTTCCATTGATTTCTGTGGATTTTACTCTACAAAAAGCGATGTTTTTTTACTCGTCATCTAATCGAAAAGTGTGAAAATTATGTGATTGAAACTGCGATTGAGATGTTTTCACCCTGAATTGCATATGAAGTAAACAAAATGAGCAATTTTCGGAATTAAACTTCTAGCGAAAAGAGTCGGTAAGAACCCGCATAAAAATCTGGTGTACATCTGACATCATACTTTAATAGAAAAACCAAAATTTTCACATTTATCTAATACATGCCCTAGCGAGGCGACTACCTTACGGGGTTATGCCACTGTATTTTTCGAAAATTCTGCAGTGACATAACCCCTTTAAAAATGTGTACTTTTTTACAAATCTTCACATTTATTACTCAGGAAAACATCCGGTCTCGCTTTTGGGTGAATACTGTTCGAAGCGAAAATTCGGCGCGCCGGTGTACGAGCTATGCTTCGAGTGCGGCCCCGACCACAAAAAGAATTTCCTCTTCAAAGTGAGTTTCTTCGTTATTCAACAGAAGAAGCAGACAAAAAAAATCGCGGCATTTGTCTTGCGAGTCTAAAGATCGAGTTATCTGTTGCAGGTGAAAGTAAACGGCATCGAGTACAAACCGACTGTCGCCAGTCCAAACAAGAAGCAAGCCAAGGCGGAGGCCGCGCAAATTTGCTTGCAGACACTTGGCCTGCTGGCGTCGTAATATGACGCGTAGAATATGTACAATACGTGTAATATATCCCTTTCGGAATATCTGCGTAAGATATTTATGAATAAAAATCGAAGAAATTCGCACTTTTAACTCGAAATCAGTTCATTCCCCGGGACAACGAGGGAAAAGTCCCTGCTGCCTGTTTTTAGAAGCCGCTCGCATTCCTCGACAGAAAAAAAATTATATATCCGTGAGAATATAAATCGCACCGGCAATAAAATATATCCGACAACAGTGATAAAATAGAAACAATTCTGCACGAACGGATTGGGACCTTCCGAGCCGCCAAGGCGGATTTCCGCGTCAGAATCACAACACGCTCGGCTCTCGATTTCCAAGCGGCTTTTCGTCCAGTCGCCGCTCGGCCAATAACGATATCATCACCGAGACTACCGGTTGATCCAGGGAAACGCGAGGAAAAAACCGGTCGCCCAGGCTGTCCCCGAAGGAGAAACCCTGCTCGCTGGGGAGCTCTAATCGCGGTTATTGTATATTTATCGCGACATTCCGGTCGATTAAATCATTCTCGAGCGGCACGCGGCGCAACGTGGGATTTCCGCGTAAACGCGTTTGCATCGCGTTGAACGCTTCGAGCGCGCAGCGCTATCCCGTGCAGAAATTTTCCAGCTAGATCCCGCCCGGATTTACTGCGCTGAGGTCGGGATCCAGTGCGATGTCCAGTCTGATTCCCAAAGTAGAATGTAATGCTTGCAAAATGGATTCCTATCGGAATATCCGACCTGGTCCGAACGTGGATTTTATTTCTAAATCTGTATCCATCTGGATTCTTGCGAGAACTCCTGTTTTTAAGGGGTTATGCCACGGTAGAGGCCGAAAAAATCGGCTGTTTTCCGGAATTTTTTGCAGAAAAACTGCAATGTAAATCGAGATTTAAAAAACGGGTGTTTATCATATATGCCAATGACTGTATAAGATAATTTTTTTTTAGCGATTAGTAACAAAATGGCGGTTGTGCAGCGTTTCTGCGATGACGCCTCCGTTTTTCCGCGCTCCACGGCCGGACCGATTCCTCGAACAATTATGTTCCGATTCACTTGAAATTTTGCACATATCTTTAGGAATATATTTTCTTCGACACTACATAGGATTTTTTCGATATTTTTATTTTTGACAAAATGGCGCACTTTCAAAGTGAAAAGTGCAAAATTTGCCTAAAAAATCGTCACAAAATTGTGAATAACAAAGGAACTAAGGCAAAACAAAAAAAAATCTACGTAGTGTCGAAGGAAATGTATTTTTACAGATATGTGCAAAATTTACAGTGAATCGGAACATAATTGTTCGAGTAATCGGTCCGGCCAGCTTGAAAAAAGTAGTTTTGAGAGAAACGCGTTTAAAGTTTGTCTTCGTAGGATGCTGCGCACCAGGCGGCTGCGCACTAAAATTCGAAAATCGAGTACCTAGACACTTTTCCCGGCCATAATCTTTTGGGACGTTATTTTTGAGGTCCGGAGGGACCTTTTGAAGCGAAAAAAAAATCGATTTTTCGAAAACCCTACAGTGGCATAACCCCTTAAGTATCCCTGCAGAGATCCTAACTTCACTAATGTATTGATTGCGTTGCCAAATTAGCATTCATCTGGATTTTTGTAAGGAATCCCGTTTTTGGAAATTCCTAGAATCCAGATGAAATCCCGATCGGAAGCGGATCGTACATTCGAACTCCACAATAGATGTTTCGCACGGGTAAAACCTTGACGATGTCGGACCGCGCGGGGCGTTAACTCGTGCAATTGGGTGCTGCACCGGCTATTTCGATGCTCCTCTTTCTGTCCTTTTTCTTCCTTCTTTTTTCTTTCATTGTTCTTATTTATTTTTTCTTAACATTCTTATGTTCCTCGCGAAGTTCGAGAGGATAATCCACCGTCGGACGGGCTTCGTCGAATTACCCGCGTTGCGTGACCTATAATTTGGACACTATTTCACGTGCCGTAAGCATGCAATCACGAAAAGGTGTTTCTCCCTCGCTCGCTCGCTCGCGCGCGCGTCGTCGTCGCTGCGCGCTCCACGCGGTAAGTGGCGCTCGATGCGCGCGCGCGCTAGATGAAGAATTTATCGGCGAAAGAGGCCGATCGTCTCGCGGTACGCGGCAACGATCCCGAGGTTGCCGATCATCGAGATCGCGCGTGCGCCAATATCGCGTTGTTGTCCACGGATGTGCACACACAGCAGCCTTGTCGCCCGCGATCGATGTGCAAAACGCGCGCATATCCGATAGGCGAGGAGCGCGCGTGGCCCGTAAGGTCAACGTACCAATGGCGGGACGTTTAAGACGATGTCTGTTTAGTACAAAGTTGTAAATCCCCAAATATTCATGAGATATGGTCAACAGTGCATTTTTTTTTATAACAATGATTACACAATAATAATAACTAGGGATAATGAAATAGAGTGTAAACATTTGATTAGCTGAAAAAAATACTGATTTTCGCTTTGATGTTGGAAGAAGTAATGGAAAAGGTGGAAAAAAAACATGTAATTGCATTCAGAACGTAATGCATCAATGATTTCTTCCGTTTTGTTCTACTATTTCTTCTAATATTACAGCAAAAATTAATATTTTTTTTGCTATTTAAATGTTTACACTCCATTTTATAATAACAACAAACTATTATTATGAAATCAACATTACAAAAAAAATTGTACTGTAAACCATATCTCATGAATTTTTGGGAATTTACATCTCTGGTTTTGTATACCTTTTTTCATATGTATATATTACTATTTTAGGAAATGCGAGATTATTTTAAGAGTTACATTTCATATATTGTCCATTAAACTCGTACTATTTACAAATATCTCCTTAGTGTCCGGCAACTGGGACCTGTCCCGCCATTGGTACGTTTACCTGTCACTCGAGAGTCGATCCGAGATTATTTCGAGACAACTGTGCGGAGCATTTCGTCGCACCGGTGCGACGAAAATTTGCAGATCCCACTCCGTGTAAGCCAAAGGCAATAGGGGTGACGGCTTAACGAGGATACTTAGTAGCTATTTCCAGAGCTGAGAGGACACGCCTCGTACACAAAACAGACGCTCGTGTTCGCTGCCTCTGCTTCTTCTTCTTCGTCTTTGCGGCCGTCGTCGAAGTTGGCGTTTTTTTTTTCTCTTATTTAAGGTACAGTGACGGAACGCGAGATTAATCTTGACGTTGCCAATACGCTTCGCATTGCAATCGGTTCTACGTCATCTCTCTCTCTGCTCTCGCGTAGCTCGCGCGCGCGCTGCAGCTAATTCGCGGAACACAACGGCGTAACGACCGATGCCCTGGATAAATGGAATATTGGGCTTCGAGTGAATAATTAAAATTTTCTCTTTTATCGCTCGACGACCGACGAGTTAAACTCCGTGCGCATTCTCGCCAGCTAGCGAGCTCTCTCGCTCGCATCGCCGATGGTTATTGCTGTTTCGCCGTAATTCAACACGAGTTCACTGCGGCTACGAGAAATGCTCGGTAGATTATAGCTTTGCTACAATTTCTGACGTAAGGGGCCGACCGCCCGATGCATCTCTCTGTGGAAATGTCTGTTGGTCTACGCCGACCACGTTGGGGGTAACGCGGGTCGCCTAAGAGTCGTGTCTACCGTCCGATTGTTTTGCGAGATAAATTCTTGCCGGCTAATTTCAAAGCTGTAAATAGCAGTTTTGTTTGTAGTCGAATTAGAGGAAAACACACACACACAATTTTTATTTATTTATTAATGGAATCGATGAGGAGTGCCGTAAGTAGGGTAGAAGGACCGTTTTTAGCCACCTTAGGACCAATTGTGGCCATCACATATAAGGCTATAAATCGTTCAATTGCATAAAAAACATCGAGTAGATCATTCGGCGAATTTATGTAAATTTGTTCGAAAAATCAACTTGCAGTTAGGGTGGGTCGATCACCACCGTAGTTACAGATCAACTAAAAAAGGGTTGTAACCATTGTTTTCAGGGGTAGAATATGCGACTTGAGAACGATGGTATAGGTTAAAAGTCGATATTTTGAAAAAATAAATTTCGTGACCCCGATTTGGGCGGTTTTCGGCTTAGCGGCCAGATCTACGATTTCTCACAAACTGTTCGACAAAATTTTTTTTTTTCAAAATCAACTAAAAAAGGGTTGTAACCATTGTTTTCAGGGGTAGAATATGCGACTTGAGAACGATGGTATAGGTTAAAAGTCGATATTTTGAAAAAATAAATTTCGTGACTCCGATTTGGGCGGTTTTCGGCCTAGCGGCCAGATCTACGATTTCTCACAAACTGTTCGACAAAATTTTTTTTTTTCAAAATCAACTAAAAAAGGGTTGTAACCATTGTTTTCAGGGGTAGAATATGCGACTTGAGAACGATGGTATAGGTTAAAAGTCGATATTTTGAAAAATAAATTTCGTGACCCCGATTTGGGCGGTTTTCGGCCTAGCGGCCAGATCTACGGTGTCTGACAAGCAAAACGACAAATTTGTTTTTTTTTTTTTTTTAACCAATTAAACAAGGGCTTTTTAGTTGCGATTTACCCTTTTAAAGCTTTATAACAGCGCAGCAGCGCAAAGGTATCTCGGACACGCGCGCCAGCGCGTGTGATTAGCCTAGTATCTTAAAAATGATAGGGTTGGCCTCCTTCAAATTGTACAGGTTAGTCAACTTGATGCAGTTTCATAATATATAAAAAAAATAGAGATTTCTACCGTGGAAAGCCTCTGGTGATCGAACCACCTCGAGGGAAAAAAATAATTTGAAGAGTAAAATAATAAAAATGACCACAATAGGTCCAGTGGCCACTAACGCGATACCCTACACGGAAAGAAAAAATCAGCTGCGGCATGAGCAAAGATAACGTGTCGACGCAACAGATTAGTCATTCCATTTCGAATCAACAATACGAATTGTAATGTCCAAAAGTTGACGACAACTCAATCGTCTATTGTAACAGGTGTCGAGATCGACGTTTACGTTCGTGTAGCTTGACGAATTGTATCAACTGTTACAAATGAGCGGCTGGATCGCCGCCGTATACGCCGATTCGCATTGCCCCGCGCAAGAGAAGTTTCAGTCTGGTGATGATCGGGGAGCAGAAGACCGAGGGGCGCTCGCGGGGCATTCAATTGGCGATTACGACCTCGTAAATTCATTTCGAGATGGAGCCAAAAGAACCTCGAGACCCGCAACGTGCACCTCGAATGCGAGCTTTTTCAGCCGATGATCCGAATCGCAGCTAACGCTCCGAAAGTACGTTTATACCGGCGACCATTAATAAACATTCGTACATCGAGGAATCCAGATCATCGCTACTTATGCGTTCGAAAGTGCTTTTCCATTTCGCGCTAACGTCATTCGGTCGGTGCAATAATTCGTTACCATGAGTGGAACGAACGAAATTTATGAATGACTCGAGTGAGGCGTCGGGGCGAAACAGCAAAAAAAAAAAAGAGAAAAAGAGGAAAAAAAAGATAGGCCTCGACTAATTATAGCGAATAATTATGCCGCGAGCGTGTCTGACTAAGCAGCGCGAGTGAGAAAAGAAAAAGCGACACGAGAGGAGAGGAAAAAAAGTCACTCGTGGACGGCACGTGGCCGTCAGGATGTGTGGCTAATGACGAATTGCCTTGACTGTCCTTGACCACTCGGATATACGGCTGATAAGGGGACGTCGATGTTAGAACTAAGTCACGTACTTCTTTTCCCATATCAATATGGCCATTCAGACTTCCGTGACTGGAGCCCACTGTGAAACAATTCTGACGCCAAGCGTCGAAAATAGAAATACGTTAATATATTTTCATGAATGAAAGGTGTAGCCACTACAAGCAGCAAGTTGTATGCAATCAAGTCTCTGTTCGCACATAAACAGGTGATATTTTCGTTTCCTGATAGAGGAAGCTTTGTTTTCGTGGAAAAAAAAAATGTTCGGGTTTTCGTGATTGTAAGTATACTTAGAATAATCCAAATCGTTAAGCTATCTTACAATTTTCTTTAAGGGGATAAATACCTTTAGGAGCGTAAAAAATTGGTATTTTTCGGCAATTATTTTGGAGGGAATAAAATAATCCGATCATTTTCAAATTTGCACATGAGTTTCTTATAACTGTCAAGTCTAAAAGAGATTTTTTTTTGGGATGACTAACAAAATGGCGGCGTAATTAAGGGTCTTCGGCCACCTGTCCACCGCGATATCAAAAAGTGCTGCAGTTGTCACTCTTTTTCTGTTGATCTGAAAACGATTTAATAAGTGTTATTCGTTTATTGACATATTAAGGGGGAGGATGTACCTGAAAAATGATGAAAAAGTTCAAAATTGAAAATTTGGGAGCCTTCTTAATCCAAAGGTCGAATTTTCGACCATTTTTTCGACATATATGCGAAAACCCACTCGAAACTCGTCGATGCGACCCCTGGCGGACCAACGTGTCGTTTATCCTTGTGCCAGTTGCCGTTGCTGTTGCATTTGAAAATATTCTCAAAGAGTCTCGGGGTAACGATTTAGCCCCGAAGTAACATTCTCCGACGGACAGGCCGAACCGTATAGCTCAGAATGTCCGTCCACTAGAATTAAACCGACGGTTATTTATTCACCGCGGCGGCGCGTCTCGTCCTACAAAAACGTGTACATATATACGTGCACGTACGTACCGTATCGCTCGCAGTCGTTCCGTACGTCGAGAATCCATATTCGACGACCAATCATGATTCACGAACGAGTCGTTAGATAAGCGAGCGAGCGCGGCGCTCGAGTCGGCGTCGGCGTGCGCGCCGCGTGGTAACAAACGGAACACAGAGAACCAGAGATAGAGAGAGAGAAAGAGCGAGAGCAGCGCCGCCCGCGGCGGCCCCGTCGATATACATCGAACTCGAGGGTCGAAAATAAGCTTTCTCGATTTTCCAATAAATCTCAATTTGAGAGCAGCACGAACTCTTGGCGATCGGGGCCAGGGGCGGATTTACCACTACGTCCGGTAGGCCCGGGCCTAGGGCGGCAAATTTCGGGGGCGGCAAATTTCTTTTGTTGGCGACCCAGAAGGCAAGACGTGTGGCGATCACAGTTGTAAATCCCCAAATATTCATGCGATATGGTCAACAGTACATTTCTTTTGTCATGATGCTTTCATAATAATAATAATAACTAGGGATAGTGACGTAGAGTGTATTGATTATAAAATGGAGTGTAAACATTTGAATAGCTAAAAAAATACTGATTTTCGCTATAATATTGGGAGAAATAATGAAAAAAAATGTAAGTGCATTGAGGAAGTAATGCATCAATGATTTCTTCCATTTTTTCCACTATTTTTTCTAATATTGAAGCGAAAATTAGTATTTTTTTCTGCTATTCAAATGTTTATTCTCCATTTTATAATCAATACACATCATTATTATAATGAAATCATCATTACAAAAAAATTGTACTGTAAAATATATCCCATGAATTTTTGGGGATTTACAACTCTGGTGGCGATATAGTCCAAAAATTATCTCGGGTATGACTTGATGAGAATACTTTTTTTCACAAAAGTTAATGTGACTTGACGTTTGTAATATAAATAATCATTTGATGAGACATGATATGTTTGATGTTTTTTTTTCTTCTTTTTAGCGTCTTTACTATTTATTTTCTGCTTTTCAGCGTTTTTACTTTTTTTCTTTTTGACATTTTTTTTTACATGTGACAAAAAATACCTGTCATTATTCGCTTTTCCGACGAAACGGGCGCCAATGTTTCTGAGGCCTAGGGCGGCAAAAAGGTTAAAACCGCCCCTGATCGGGGCGCGCAAACGTTTACGCGCGTGTGTATATAAAACCGCGAGGCCGAACCTGCGGGAACAAGGAGGAGGAGGAGGAGAAGGCGCGCGCCATGCATTTCATTTGCCGAACAATTGCGTAATGACCCACGAAAATGATAGCTCGTGACGAAGTAAGTACAAGCGCCGCGAAGTGGGAGGACAACCGCAACGCGGCGCGACCGAGACGTCCTCTGTGTTTTCGCGAGCCAACGTAATGCGAGCAAGCAGAGCAATCGCGGCTTCGGCTTCGAGCGAGTGCATTACCGTTTACGATAAAATAACCCGAGATTACCGCCGTGTCTCTCGGATGATGCGTGCGCCGTGCCCTGGTATATATAACGCTGCGTTTTTATACGTCGAATTGCGCGCGTACGAATTTCTCTCGATGCGCGCGCACTGATTTTCAGCCCCCCGTCCCATCGGCGGCGAGGAAGACATATCTTTTTTTTTTGGTTTGCATTCAAATTACCGTACAGCCAGCGAACGAAGTCGCCGTATTGTTCGCAAGCGAGAAAATTGAGGACTCGAAATTGATTGTCCCGCGTCGATGAATTTACGATCGACAGCTGCTGCCGATGTGTCTTTTTTTTTTTTTTCGCTTGTGCGAGCGAGAACGTTTTTGCGCGAATCGATAACGTGAATCCTGGTCAAGGGATGCGGAGCTGTCTCGTATTTTCGATTATTCCACGTTGTGCCTGTGCCGCGCGGCGGTAATAAATCCGATGATTTTATTTTCGCGCGCTCTTCCGCCTGGGAATCGAGCACGCCTGATAATGAGGATTCGGAATTTTTTTATCTGGCACAGAGTTTAAAGGTCGTTCGAAAGCTATTGATAGTTGATATTATTTAGAATAAAAACGTGTGGGCGGTTGATCTCGCGGCACTTTTTGAACAAGAGTCGGAGTTGATCTTCGCGCGGAGTATCATCAAACGCCGCGACTTTTGTGTCACTGTTGAATTCACTATTGAAAAGTATCCTTGATTTTTTTCAGATTTTTTGAAAGCTTAGAACATTTCGAAAACTCGACTGTTCCCTGAAAGTATAGACATGGCGATCATCAAAATCGGTGCACGCACGTGTTTGAACTTGCTCGTACGATACATAACCTCTCGGTCGCGTTTGACGATAAAATTATTATTATTGCCGTGAATTAATAGAGTCGTTAAAAATATTGAATATTCAGTACTTGTGCGGCGTTTATTATTTATAGTGCCGCAATACCGGCAAATCAGTATCAATAGAAACGTATCCGAAGCTGCGTGTCGGCCTCTTCGAGTGTCCCCCCTCCCGTACCCCCTCTCGATCGAATGAGACGTGACAAGCGGCGAATCGCGCCATTTGTAGTATCATCAATCCTCTCGGTTAGTTACTTGACCGACGGTCGATCGATCACGCAGCAGGCTTCCGGCGATTAATAAGAGATCTAATTAATATCGCGTGGATCATCGGGATTTACATAATTGACCGCCGCCGCGCGGCCATTTGTCCGACGCGCCGCTCGGTGGTCTCCGACCTTTCGTATACCTTTCGACCGTCGTCTGCGCGCGACCATTAGTCAACGAACGCACACACGATTGACGCGAACTTCCTCTTCGACACTGCGAATTTTCATCGCACGCTCCGTTCGTCGAAGCAATCACGACGCAAGTCACCGGAAGGACTCGACGAAATCGATAAAAATTATGATTTACCGCTTGAGCATACTTTTTTATTTAAAAAAAAATGTTATTGTCACACGATGTCGTCAATCTGAATTAAGGGGAGAAATACCTTTAGGAGCGTGAAAAATAGGTATTTTTCGGGAATTTTTTTGGAGGGAATAAAATAATCCGATCATTTACAAATTTGCACATGACTTTCTTATAACTGTCAAGTTAAAAATTTTTTTTTATGACTAACAAAATGGCGGCGTTAGTAAGGGTCTTCGGACACTTGTCTACCGCGACATCGAAAAGTGCTGCAGTTGTCACTCTTTTTCTGTCGATCTGAAAACAACTTAATAAGTGTCATTCGTTTACTGACATATTGAGGGGAAGAATGTACCTGAAAAATGATGAAAAGGTTTAAAATTGAAAAATTGGGAGCCTTCTTACTCCGAAGGTCGAATTTCCGACCATTTTTTCAACATATGTGACCCAAAAAAAATTATTTATTTAAACGCTATCTTTCAAGATGACGGTATATCCTTCCGATAATATTACTGAGAGTAACCTCCCAAAATTTCATCCAAATCGGTCAATAACTTTTTGAGCTACAGCACGAGCAGTTTTTGAAAAAGTAGTTTCGAGATAAACGCGTTTAAGGTTTCAACGCGCCCCTGCGTTTCAGTGTCCTCACGCTCTAGACTATATGCGACAACTCCGCAAATAATCAAATTTCGAGTTTTCCTTTGGTCAGTATATTCTTTGGGTATCACACTTTCGAAATATGTGAAAAAAAAAAAAAAAAATGATTTTGAAAATTCTAAAGGTATTTCTCCCCTAGACGAAAATAAGTGTTAATCTCAAAAATACGATTGACGCTGTATCCTCTGAATGAGCTGCTACTCCTTTGTATATATTGTCCCTGAGGTGAGAAAGCACGCTCGACCCGCGCGACACCTGGCGCGCTCTGGTTTACGGCAAACAGCTCGCGCTGCAGCGAAAAGAGGACCCGCGCGACATTTTTCGACATTTATTCTCGGATTTCCGAGAGAGAGTAAATGCATCCTGGCAGCGGCATTTTCGGGGCATTATACACGAATTCACCCGGCCGGCCGTCCGTCCGTCCGTCCGGCGTCCTGTCCTTTCGACAAAGAACTCGCTCGCGCGGTGGGCGGAAGGAGGGATTTTCCCACTGTGGTTAAGCCGTTACAATAGCCGAAGTGCGTTTGTGTATCCTACGCGACGAGAGCCGTGCGAGGCCCCCCGAGTGAACGTCGCGGAGGCGGGAAAATTGGCGCTGCGAGCGTCGACGAAGGGGTGGACGGTGCAGAAACGCGCCTCCTGTCGTGCGCGACGCACATCAGCGTCTGTGAACAACACATTTTCGCCTCGTTTTCTCGGATAATGCGAACGCGCCGGAGGGACGTGAATAATTCGATACAAATTTGTCGTGCGAAGGGTTCCGTTTGATGGAAAAAGATTGATTTTTCAGATTGTATCGAATTATACAAAATGATTCAATCTAGACAATAATTAGCAACAAGAAAATCGATCTACGTTAGATCGATACTGAAAGGTACCAGTCACGCAGCAACCTGCTGTCATACAGCTTATAAAAACGTTTTGTATTTTATCTGAAAATAACATGTTTATAGAAGGTTATGATCACAGTACGTATCTTATGTTACTTTTCACTGAAATATTTGGTGCATTGCACTGCATGTACTTGTTATTCAGATTAAGGGCTTGAAATGAAATTTAACTATACCGGATATCGCGCTCGCTCCGTCGCTCGTAAATAACGAATCCGTCATCGAAATACATTATCACGAAAGTCGCACGTAGGAAAGGCTAAGGTTAAGGGCTTAAAACTAGAAAAGAGGGAAACGCAAACGAAGAACGCACGTAAATGACGGAACTTTCCACTTTTTTATATAAATGTAAAGAATTGGATCGATCTGGGACGGAATTTATCAATTCAGTGGATTAATCAGTCTGAAAAGATCGATTCAAAAATCGATTAAATTGAGAAGAAAAGATCGATTTTTCGATTAACCGGGAAAAAAAATAAAACGGCAACCCTAACATCAGCGTCTGTGAACAACAAATTTTCGCCTCGTTTTCTCGGATAATGCGAATGCGCCGGAGGGTCACGTGAATAATTCGATAGAAATTTGTCGTGCGAAGGTTTCCGAACAAACAGCCGGCCTCGTGGAACGTCGAGTACGTCGCGGCAACGTCCACACGGAGCGGGACGTGTATACAATGTACGTGTGTACGTTATGAATAGCCGAGGTATTTTCCGGTGCATCTGACCGCGATTTTTATTGACCGATCGATTCGACGCCCGATAGACTTCAGTGCCGCGTGTTATTATTATAGGTGTTTGTGTACGCGTGTTAGGACGGCGGGCGTTGTATGGATTGGGTGCGGCCGAGCCCCGGCGGCCCGGACCGGCGATGCCTCGCGCGCTCTTACAACGGAAAAGGCACATCCCGTGCCTTGTCAAGTGACAGCCGACGGTTGACGATATAGCGCGAGGTCGAGGTTCCTCACCCATCCGGCCGAATTCACCATCTCGTATCTATCGAAAAACCTCCGCACGAGGCTCCCCCCTCTCCCTCTCACTCCCCCTCCTGCCTTCTCTATGCGAAACCGAGAGTTCGCACGTTTCTCGCTCGGCTGCCACGAGAATTTAATCCGTTCAACCTTTTTTTTTTTTCAGTGGTAATTAATGTAAAGAGAATTTATTAACCAAGGCAAATACTAGCGTTTGTCCATATAGAGAACCTCGGACGAGTTGGGTTCTTCAGGCATTCCACACATGAGCCAGGGTCGGCCTACCCGTCTAGAGTTAATTACGATTCGCTAAGATCTAATTATTATTATTATTGAAGGGACTAGAAAATTAAATAAAAATTTGCTTTAACCACGAGAAAAATGTGGTTAAAGCAAACGCAACCTGCAGATGTCCATGGTGCGCTCTCCATACTTCACGCTCCCCTGAGCTCAATTTTGCGAATTTCTACATTTACCTTGCGCCAAAATTTGCGGAAAGAATTACAGTATAAGAAGACGAGAAAAAAATAATAAATAGAAAAATTTTTAATTCCTTGCAGCCTAGTCGCCTTATGCCATTGTAGAGGCCGAAAAAATAGGCTGTTCGGGAATTTTTTTCAGAAAAACTGCAATGTAAATTAAGATTTTAAAAAGGGATGTTTATCATACATGTCAGTGACCATTTACGATAATTTTTTTGAAGCGATTCGTAACAAAATGGCGGTTGGGCAGCGTTTCTGCGATAACGTCTCCGTTTTTCCGCGCTCCACGGCCGGACCGATTCCTCGAACAATTATGTTCCGGTTGACTTGAAATTTTGCACATATCTATAAAAATACATTGTCTTCAACACTACATTGGATTTTTTCGAAATTTGCATTTTTAACAAAATGGCGCACTTTTACAGTGAAAAGTGCAAAATTTGCCTAAAAAATCGTCACAATATTGTTAACAAATGAACTAAGGTAAACAAAACAAAAAAAATCCTACGTAGTGCCGAAGACAATGCATTTTTAAAGATATGTCAAAAATGTCCAGTGAATCGGAACATAATTGTTCGAGTAATCGGTCCAGCCAACTTGACAAAAGTAGTTTTGAGATAAACGCATTTTGTTTGTCTTCCTAGGATGTTGAGCACCGGGCGGCCGCGCACTAAAATTCGAAAATCGAGTACTTAGACATTTTTCCCGGCCATAATCTTTTAAGACATCATTTTTGAGGTCCCAAGGGACCATTAAAGCGACAAAAAAAACGATTTTTCGAAAATTCGACAGTGGTATAACCTCGTAAACAACTAGACCGACCAGTAACATCTTAATGCATTTACATAAAAAAATGTTTTTCTTTCTCATCTCACGTATTCGCCTCGTTTACATTTGTGTTAAATTAATTTCAGGTGCTACTGCCACGGATACTGCGACGTCGGTGTCGAGATTGTGTCGCACGTGATTCCCGATCCTTTCGCCGCGGACGGCGGTGGATGCGACATGTGGGCGGCGGCTCCCTCCGCGCGTCCCGAGATGTGTCGGTGCGGCCTGCAGGCGGAGAGTTTTTGTTTCTTCCACCAGCGGCGCTTCTAGTCCGACGAGAGCACGACGGCGCCTCGGTACTAAAAATGTCAACGGCGGCAACGAGCGGGAACGTGCTCGGCCGAGGGTTTCTCGTGTTTTCATCGACAGCGCATTCGACGCCGTCGGCACACAGCGCGCGCGGTCCGACGCCCAAATGACTGCTCGGAGGTCGTAAAAAAAAGTAAAGAGGATCGCGCGACGACGGGGAACGACGGATATGCAGATTCGGACGCTTCGTACGACGAATTCCCCGTCGAGCTTAGCGAAGAATTGGATTCCACGGCATAACCGCTGTGCGTATGGAACGGTAGCGACTTCTTTCGTCCACCGATGGATCGACGACTTTGTGAAGATAGAACGAACGGTACGGAGGGAAGATCGTGGAGCTACATTCTCAGCGGATTAGACGGGGCGGCTCTTTATTCGTCGTCGATCGTCGGGATCGTTAAAACGTCGCAAGCAATTCGTACAAAAGAATTTCGGGAAAAGGTCCACGAGTCTCGATTGACTCGCTCGGGGTACAATGCACTGTTAAAAATCTACGGTGTCAAAAGCTACTAGTGTGGACTTTTTCCTAGTGTTACTTATTAAAGTGTTAACAGTAACACTTTTTACGGTGTAAAATTAACACCAGCCGTTTCGTTAAATTTGTCCTGTGTTACCGACGAAACATTGTAACACTTTTCGCTTTAAAGGCATGAATGCACGTATCATGTGTGATTTTTTATTATCTTGTGAATGAATTAATCACTTTTCTCAATTTTTATTACAGTTTCCTCTACCGGGTAATTGATCTGTATTTTTTTTTCGAAAATCAAAATTCTGACTAATCCATTAATGAGATTCACATTACTGGCGTCTGTATTTCAATTTTCGCTTCGATCCGTTGATAATTCTCGAAAAACGTGAAAGTCTGTATTTCAGACTCAGTTAACACCGCTCATTATCACCGTGATTGGTGTGGACCTATTATAGACACCGACTTGGTGTTGTTTCCACCACCGGATTTTTAACTGTGTGGTGATTAGCAATATATATCTTCGCTCGCTTGGGCTGCCTCGTTTTACGTCCTTATGAAGTTTGCATCGTTGGAAAGCAAAGAAAATCTAACAAAATTAATTACTCTAATGAACCCAAAGGATCGTACTGCGTATAAAAAGGTATTATGACGATTGATCGTTATAACAACCTTTTAGAATCGCTAGAATAATTTTAGAACCGTTACAATTTTTTTTCCGTTTTTTCACTCCATTCGATGCAAACTTCAACATCATTACGTCCTTTGTAGAGCGATATAAATGTCGAAATAATCCAAACACATTGACTTCCAAATAGCAGCTATTTTTGAAGTTTGTAGTAAAGTTGCTATAAATGTGTAAAGCCGAGATTCGAAGAGATTGCAGCAATTTCCAGTACGACAAATGTTGCAAAATGGGGACACGACGAGGGAAGTCAGGGGCAATATTGTCGGTAATTTCGGGCTGGCTGCCAGGCGAACTCTCCCCCAATTACGACGGCCGTCGGTGCGAATCCACGCGAGGCATTTCCGAAGTTTTCGATTGGTACAGTTGCCCCTCGGCGTTTGCACGCAATAAACGCGATATAGACGAGTAATGTTGTGTGTAACGAGTGCACGGTTGTGCATTGTAGGGTAAAGGCACCAGTGAATGAACCGTTAAGCAGAACGATTCGTTTATCATAAGTTTTTATAAAAAGCAATACTTTCGAATTATTCGCGAAAATTTTAATGGTTGACCAGAATGCCAAAATATGTGAAACAACATTTTTTCCACTATTTCTTCTAATATTAAAGCAAAGATTAGTTTTTTCCTGCTATTCAAATGTTTACACTCCATTTTATAATCACTACATATTATTATTATGAAAGCATCATTACAAAAAAATTGTACTGTAAACTATACAATTCGGTCCCGTACCTAGTCCAGAGAAATGAGGACGGGACAACTCCTGACTACCAATTATTACAAACATACGGAAAAAGGTTAACATTATGGCATTAAATTCATATTTGTTTTTTTCATTTAGTTAATAAATCGACGGGACCAAACCGCTGGCACGCCAATTTTTTGTAAAGGAATATCTACATCTGCTAACCATGTACCAAGTAGTTTCACTTCGCTCGTGTAGTGGATTCAGTAAAATATTTTTGAAAACGATTTTTTATCCACAATGATTGGTTTTTATGGGCCTTTTTTTATACAGATTTTTTGACAAGGAATTTTTCTGTTCCCAAGGGTTTTTTTTGTGGGATCGCTACACTTTTAATACTTGGCGTACAATTTTTGTTTTGGAAAAACATTTTTGTGGAATATGATGTCTTTTTGAAAATCAATGGATCATAGATAAATAAAGTAAACTTAAAAAAAACACAAATTATAATTAGTTTACAAATTTTACTTCACAAGGTGTGATAATGGACAATAAAATATCTATGAGCGCACCGAATAAAACAACAGTAACCGAGTAAAATAGTAACCAAATGAAATAAAATTAACACAGTAAAGTAATAGAAAAAAGTTAACCGTATTTTTTCACAATTTTTTTTACATTTTTTTACTTTACTCGGTGCGCTTATCGACGTAAAACGTCCATGATTGAGTGAATAGTAATATTAGTAAACTAATTAACCCCTTCAGCGGCAGACGAAATCGTGCGCACATTTTGTATCTCTTATATTGAGTCTGCTATTTTTTGTTTCTAAATTTTGAGTTCGGATTCGTAATCAGCGACCCTTAAAGCCCCCGAGTACCAAATTTCACGAAAATCAATCAAGCCGATCGGAAAATAATTGGATAATAATCGGGAAATGCATGCGCCATATGGCGTCATTGCCGCTGAAGGGATTAACGTCTTCCTTTTTATGTAATAATGCTTACTTGTCGATTTTTTCATATTACGTGGGCACTTTTAACTTTTCCAATTCCACTTTGTTTATATCTCGTGAATTTTTGGGGATTTGCAACTCTGCTCTACTGTAAATGGTGGTGGTGGTGGTGGCGGCCGGTCGGAGCCGGGTTCTCGTAGCGCGTCGAGCCGGGGGAAGCGACGACGGATTCCACCACCTCCTGGTCCCAGCCGCGTCTTAACCGACGTCTCTATATATTCCCCCGCTCTCCCACGCCTAACCACTATCATTCTCGTTGCGGTAGCCTTCGTGGCCGGATCGCGGGTACGCGAAGTGGGCCTCCAGCCAGCCGCGCCGCACAGCCGCTGCTGCTCTTCTCTCACTCGCTTCGCGCGCGTCCGCTCGGCATCCTCCGTCCTCCGCCGCGCGATATCTACTCGACACGTGCTTCTCCTCTCCGACTCCGTGCCGAGCGATTTAAAAAAAATAAAAATCGCGAGTAACCCACCAACAACAATTTTCGTGAATTTTTATTACCACTTTGTGCCATTGGATTTCGGTGACAAAAAAATGTAAATTAGGTGAAAATGTGTGTTTAAAAAAAAGGACACACCGGCGGGGTTCGTTGCTTTTTCGCCGACGTGCCACACCGACCGACGCTCTTATCGCTTTGCAAAAAGTTATGAGTGTTCCGCGCGGTATCGCCGCTTCGTATTAATATTTCCATAGAACATGCGCGAGCCTGACAGCACGCGCGTACCACGGTACGTTTTGCGAGTGTCGCCGAGAATCGCGAAACGAAAAAGAGAGATAAAAATTTCGCCGACTGGGATTGAATGTACGACGAGAAAAATTGGCGGTATTTTCGAGTATTTGGTTGTCAATTAATTGAAATATTGTAATCGTGAAATTAAATTTCGTATTGTCCAGTTAGGCATTGAAAAAAAAACAAAATTAATGTGCCGGTCTGATAGTGAGAAAAATGAGTACGTTTGTTTTCTCAATTTAACTTTTCGATTTACACCCTTCGTCAAACTGGAACAATATTTTTGTTAATTTCTTTGTAGCTGTTTGATAAATTATGCGTCTCTCTATCTGTCTCTACCATTGTTAAGCCTTTCGGAAAATTCTCTCCAGCGCTCAATGAACGGTGAAAAAAAATGCATTGCACTCGATCGTTTATTTTCCGTCTGTCACTCGTCTAAAAATGGAAAAATCAATCATATTCGTATGATATGCGTACATAGGCGATATATCGTCGTGGTAGGTGTGCCACCCGGTCGTGTGTGCGTGTAATCGAATATCGCCGGGTGTACGACCATATGACTCGCCCGGCCAGCCTCAAAGAGCACTCGAACCTTTATCGTTCGGCACTCGTGGCTGTCGGAGCGGCGAAAACAAAAATTCGATCACTGTTAATTTTTTTCGCAGACTCGAGACGCGTCGCGCGCGGGATTCCCGGAGGAATTCGCTCGGGTTAATTTGACCGATCGCTCGGCAATCGATCGTGAAGTGAAAATTGCGGACGACAAAATTTCGTGTCTCCTGAAGAATTCGAAAGACGCTGGAAAAAATCGTCGGTGAATCTCGGTGCACCCACGACGATGCGCCGGAGACGAAGAAGCACCGACGCTTAATTTACGAACTGACTCAGCCGCGACGCTATTTCGATGAGGAATCCTCTGTCCGTGATCCACTGGTAAGCATTGATTCGATCCGAGCGTATTTCGGAGGTGTTTTAAGGCAAACGTACGAATGGCGGGACGTTTAAGACGATTTATTTTTTGTCTGCTCATTTGCGTATGCATATGAGGCATTCCACGATACTTCAGCCACTAAAATGTTCAAAATGTTATTATCACCGCGAAATTACGTGAAGTGAAATACTAACGCGTTAAAAAAATTCGTGAGAATTTTAGAGCCCCTACTAGCTTCTGGTTTCGAAAAAAGCCAAAATTTCAGTTTTTCGCCGTTTTGACGATAACTTCGTGAGGATTTATCGGAAAAACATTTATAAAAAACGAAAATTTTCAGTTTTTCATTGTCTTTACAAAAAAAAAAAAAAATCTCATTTACTACCGACGATTCAATTTGTTATTTTAATTTTTTTAAGATTTGTTTTGTTTATAAAAAACAAAACGCACTCCGTATTTTGCTCGGGATTTGTTTTAAGTTTGTCAAGTTGAAAACTAATGCGCATGTCCCGATGCCCGGACATCCAATGTACGTATCGCTAGAAATCTGTAAAGTTGTACGGCTGCCTGGGAACAATTGCTGAAATATGTTATATGTATCGCGATGGTTTATAAGAATTCGCGGAATCCTTGCGATATTCTTACGCTATCGTTATCCAAGTAACTGCCACATAAACCAACGTCCGTGTCAAGATGACAGTCTCGCCTCAGTCGCTGGACACTCGCTGACGCTGGCGCAAAAATACTTTTGATCTTCTGCATATCCAATTCACAATGAAAAATGTGAAACATTTTCATGTACGTCAATGATAAACAGATGCGATTGTAAGAGTTACATTTCACATATTGTCCATTAAACTCTTACTATTTACAAATATCTCCTTAGCGTCCGGCAACTGGGACCTGTCCCGTCATTGGTACGTTTAGCTTATCGGTCAAGCAGGCCGATGTAATCTCGACGAAAGTGGACGTTACTCCTAGCGCGAGATCGCCAGGAGATACGAACCCTCTTCCGTAGTATCTGTAGAGCTGAATGGTCAACGGGCAAAAAATTGTCGCACTTCATTTTTGCTTCGAAGTTGACGACGTGTGGGACGTATTCGCGATCGCACCGTGAACGCAAAATGTCGCCTCTTATTTGCAATTTTTATTTCTTAGTCGTTTGAGCACCGTCAACCTTGCGGTGACTGTGAGGCCGGGGAAAAAATGTGCAATTGCAAATTCAATTTATGCAACAAAAATTCAAGTGCAAATCAGTGAGATTCTACTTTACCACCAATTTTTTTTTCTTCTAACCGACCCGAGGAAAAAGTTATATAGGCACTTTGGTCGCGGTAAGTAGACGTCGACTTGCGGTCACTGTTGTGTTTACTCGGGAATTGGAACTGCGGGTACACGCGGACAACTCGGGTTATTCTCTCGCGTTATTTTTCCTCTGCGCGTTAGTTAACGAAAATTGCGCAAGCCACAATGATCACCGCGCGCATTGTGATTCATATTTTTCGGACATTGATCCGGAAGAAATTTACTCGATGAAAAAAAAAAACCGAATTTACTTGCTCCAAAAATAAAATTCAATTTGTATAAATTCTCTTCGTAACACTGTTAAAAATTGAAATAAATTAAATAAACGAAATAAAAGTTGAAAATATAATGAATACCACTACGAAAAATTGACATCGTGGTATTTTTAACAATGAAGAGAGAAATACGTTGTTGGAGCTGGAAAACGAGAGGCGCCACAGATTTCGATAATTTATGGTAATGCGGCTTAATCGATTTTCCAGGTCGTCGCTCACACTCAACTGACAATTCGCCATGGATCCCTCGCGAGATCCAACGGAGACGTTGCCGCGAGGCAGCCGGAGACCGGAAGATGACGACGAAGGACGCGGTGGTCCGGCGCGAAAGTGTCCAAGGACCGCGTTGAATGCGGGGTAAGTTGGGTGCCCGTGCAATTTACTCAAATCGAGTGTCTTAAGGTAGTCCTTCCGCCTTGTCTGATGCCGCATAAGTTCAAGGGAGAATTAGACAGAATTTCCCTCGAACTTATGCGGCATCAGACAAGGCGGGAGGACTACCTTAGCTTCGTGTTCTCTGTGCACAAAACGACGTATATTCGACAGTCGTTTCGCGCGAGGTACGCGGCAGCTGGAATATGATCGTGGCAGTTCGAGCGCAGAGAGTCAAGATAATGAAACGTATATTCGCGAGCGATAGTCGGCACAGGTACTTCATACCTGTATGTAGAACAGTGCGTTGATGAATACGCGGTGATTAGGAGTTATTGCCGCGGCGCTGAGCGCGCACTTGCGATTATATAGCCGGGCGGATAGTTACGTCGCTTGAGAAACAAAAAATTGAAGAATAAAAAATTGTTATGAGAATGCAAAAAAAATATACTGCCCTCCAAACGATTCTACTCGTTACGGAGCAGCGTCATCTCCTCGTAGGGTCACGCGACTCGTTTCTCTATGGGCTGTTCCGCGCCAGATGAGTCAGTAAAATTAAACAAAATTAAAAAAATAAAAAATTATAATAAAAAATACAAATTGGGTTATCCCGCAAAAAATTCACTTCAAACTCCTTACTGTCACGCGACCCGACGCATAGAGCAGTCTCACCGTTCAGCCTTCAAAGATAAGAGTGGATTAAATTTTTGTGCTCGAAAAAAAAAATCGCCGGTACCTGCACTGATTTCTTTTTTCTTTTTTTTTCCCCGCTAATTGAAACCATCGCGAAATCCATTTACGTGTATTATGTGGAATTTCGCTATTTTTTTACTTCTCTGATTGATCAAGTGACGGGATGACTAATGCAAACCGTGCGCGCGGCTTAAAATTCACGTCAACCCAAATTCGGTAATACCGTCGGTTGCGCCGCGCGGTTACCTAATAACGACGATGGCGCGAGATCGTTTCGCACACAATTCTTATCTCAGGAATTTGGCACAAATGTTTTCCTCCGACGGTGTTGTATCAACTTTCCTCCGTCTACCGAGCTATGCATAACGCGATTGAGTGAAAAGAAGACGAAAACAAAATATATATATTAGGGTGTGTCTAAAAAAACGTTTATTTTCTTTTTCGTCGGCACTATCATGAAATGTCTATGCTGAAAAAAATATGTCCTTTAAAATTAAAGACCCGTAAAAAATAATTAAGAGGTGCCTCAACGACGTTTTAGATTTTTCATTTGATTAACATGTAGATGAATTCAACGCTTAACAAATGGACGTCAGGATTCTCAGCGGCTCATTTCCCAGGCATCTCAACCTTTTTTTCTTCAAATATGAGTAATTTTGAAGAGAAAAAGTGCTGACACACTTATCGGCCGAAGTAATAGTTTCGGAGTTATGAATTTTTGTATATCTCTTACTTTTGAAAAACGACTATTGATGCATTCAGCGTCATCTGAGTCATTCCTTTAAAAATTTTTTAGCAAATATCTCCAAAAATACAAAATAGTCTAAGGTTTTAGACACACCCTAATATGTGTATCACTCGTCGAGCCCTGAGACACGCGGGACGATGCGGTGGAAACGTGTATAACCCTCGTTCGGCGAGATGATAAAAAGAGAGGACGAGCGCGCGGGGGGGAAAGTGACGACGCGCTGTGGGGCGCAATTAGCCGAGTAAGAAACATATCGTTGGAATTTTATCGCGTCGACAACCCCGAGACGAGGTTGAAGCGACGAACGCGAGGAAGGAAGGAAGAGGCAAGAAGCGAGCTGTATATACATGTGTAAACGGCGATATCGTCGCTCCCGCGACGAGGAGATTCACGCGTTGGATGTGCTACACTCGTACACCGGGCATTCTATGTCCGTTTGCTCTTTTTATTTATTTCATTATAACTAGGGTTGCCGTTTTTTGTCGATTAATCGAAAAATCGATCTTTTCGTCTCGATTTAATCGATTTGTGAATCGATCTTTTCGAATCGATTAATCCACTGAAATGATAAATTCAGTCCTAGATCAATCTACTTTTTTACATTTATGTAATAAAGTAAACATGTTATTTTCAGCTAAACTACAAAACGTTTTTATAGGCTGTATGACAGCAGGTTGCTCCGTGACTGTACCTATTAGGTAGAAGAAAAAAAATCCTTCCGTTTATGGTTGAAGCGTTTTTATTTTTCTATGTCCAAGTACTACCGAAATTCAACCTTTTTACATATAAAATAGAGAAAAAAAAAATCATCCCAGGGACATATAGGAAAAAATCGATGTAACGCCGATCGATCTTCTTGTTGCTAATTATTGTCTGGATTGAATCATTTTGCATAATTCGATACAATCTGAAAAATCGATATTTTTTTATTCATAAAATGTATCGAATATATTTTTAGAGCTGTAAAAATGTTCAAGCTTACGAGTTCACATCAAGCTGTGTCCGTTAATTTCGGGTGTAGGTGCGACGAAGCGCGACGCTCGAGAATTAGAAAACTTCACGATAAATTTCTCCGCCTGTAAATCAAAAGTGTCCCAAATTACCCCGCGGATTAGCGTGCGCGCGACGTCTTTACCGTCCAGAATTGATAGTGCTCGTCGTTGCAGCGCGGGAACGCGGATAAACAAAAAGATATTCTGGGCTGCGCGGCGGTGGCGTAAATTGTTGTACCGTCGCCGCATCGGCGTCTTAAAATTGAATAAATCACCGCGCGCTTGTTCCATCTCGATATTTTTATTTAAACACACACTCACACACACACACACACACACACACACACACACACACACACACACACACACACACACACACACACACACACACACACACACACACACACACACACACACACACACACACACACACACACACACACACACACACACACACACACACACACACACACACACACACACACACACAAATAATCGTAAAACCCCCGGCGACCTGCGTGCACTGAAAGAAAAGCATATCGTTGATTTAACGATTCCACATGATAAAACGAATATAGGAAGGCTTGCAATATTTTATGGTTGAGGCGATGATAATATGGTTCAATACACGATACTTGCAAGGTTATTGGAAACAAACGTTGAAATTGTATATGCAAGAAAACGGGATATTTGAAACTATTAGAATAGTTTTTGAAACTTATTATCATTTTGATGATTGCTACTATAATAATATTTGCTATAGCCATAAAATATAGACGTTCCTCCTGGGAATTATAGTTTATAGTTAGATTATCGTCGGTCCAACTATATATATTTTTTTAAATACCAGATTTTTCTCTCAGTGTGCGCCAAGCAAATAGGCTGAGGCGTGTATTGACGGTGCAACGCGTTCGACGCGCGCGCGCGAACCGTACGAACCGTCGTGTCAAGAAAAATCGCATTCTTCGGTTAACCTCGCGACGACGATCGATGAGCAAACGATTTTCAAGTGGAAAAAATGTAGAGAACGAAAATAAAGAAAAAAAAAAAAACGTGCTTACATACCGTGCGCTAGGATTTTTAGTGTCGGCGGGCGAGTCGAGCGCGTAGAGCGAACGAACGAGAACGAGAAGAAAAGGTGGAAGGAGACGCGCGAGGAGAGACCGAACGAACGAGTCCACACACCTGTCGTATCGTTGCCGCTGCCGCAGTTAACCGACAAGTGTACACTGAACCGAAAGACCGAGAGAAGTACTCTGTACTTCGCGCGATTTATACGCAGTGCCTCCTGACGTCTATCGTACGAGCTGTATGTATACGCTGTGTTTACATATATACGGGGCATTCCATCCCGTTTTGACCTGGGTCGGCTCTCGACCTCCCCGACATTTTTTGTACCCTCAGGTGTGCACAAGATTTTATGTTTTTATTTTTTCTATGTAAATTTGTTCATAAAATATATATTTTTTTAAGTGACATATCGAATGCCATAATATAAAAATCTGAAAAAAAAAAAAAAAAAAAAATTGTTTTTTTTTCTTGCCCACTTTGGATATAAGGTAAGAAAAATTGATATTCAACAAAGTGTTTGTCAGTATTTTTTCAGATTTTTTAATTATGGCATTCGATGTGTTAATTTAAAAAATAAAAAATGCATAGAAAAAATTAAAAAATAAAAATTTGGGCACTTGAGAGTCTAGCAGATCTTACAAGAAATTACGAGCCAAATCGTGGAGGTCGAGGGCCAACCCAGGTCGAAACGGGATGGAATGCCCCATATATATGTATACACAGAGGTACACACCGAGCACCGAGTGTGTACACGAGGTTGTACACGAGTACGAGCCAAGCGCGACGGCCTCGTCAAGTACTCGTTCGCCCCATTTACCGGTATAGGTACGAGAGGCGCGCACCAGGAGCCACGAAGGAAAAGCATTGCGCGCAGGGCGCCCGGGCAGCCGCCGTGTAAGCACAGCTTCGACATATTATCCGCGCCGCGAAGGTTGTATTTACATAAAATTACGTATATTCGTTCGACGTGATATAGGCAAATGGGCTCTGAGAGACGTGAGCGATTCCCTTAGAGTGTTTATAAATAGACGTACAGGACGCTCCGGGCCAAGTCGAGTGTGTGCGCTGCGTCGATCCCGCGTGAAAGCGGAAAAAAAATGCTTGCCCGGCATCTTGTCTCGATAATGCAAAAAAGAGTTGAGAATTTTTCGGGTGGGGGTCAAAATAGTGAATGATCATAATAGTGAATGGCTAAAATAGCGAATTTAAAACTAACAAACGTCTAAATCTAGAATGATCATCATTACGGAATTCACTGTTTAGCCATTCGTTATTTTGATCACTCGGTATTTTAACTCCACATTTTATTAAAATGCAGTTAATATAGCGAATGATCAAGATAGCGAATGATTAAAATAGCAAATTTCGTAATGATGGTTATTCTAGATTCAGACGTCCATCATTTTTAAATTCGTTATTTTGCCCATTCGCTTTTTGGTCATTCACTATTTTGAACCCCACCCAATTTTTCGATATTTTTTCTTATTTATTCGGTGGGAGTTTCCGTGAAACATTTTATTTGCTCTTATTAATATTGTCATTTTAATTGACAGTTCAATTAAAATTAAATTCCAATTAAAGATCAATAAACATTTAAAAAACAATAACTTCAAATAAAAACTGTCACTTTAATTGACAGTTCAATTAAAATGACAATAAAAAAGACAGTCAAGATAACTATTTTCATTAGCAAGAAAATACTGTGTTGGATGAAAATTGAAGGCACCGCTCGAATGCATTTTTCGTTCAGGTGACGTGAATTGCCCGATATTCGTGGTTATACGCATTGATGACCTTGCCGTTGGTGGTACAGAACCAAAAAGACGTATGCTTCATTTTCGTGAACTTCGTTCGATCGATAGGATAATACTGCCGAATCTGATGTCTGATGTCCTGTCTGATTTCCCAAAATGAAATGTAATGCAAAATGAATTCCTATCGGGATACCCGACTGGCTCCGGACGTGGATTTTATTTCCAAATCTGTATCCATCTAGATTTTTGCGAGAACTCCCGTTTGGGGGTATCCCTGGCAGAGATCCTAACTTCACTAATTTATCGATTCCGTTGCCAAATTAACATCCATCTAGATTTCTGCAAGGAATCCCGTTTTTGGGAATCCCTATAGCGTCCCCAACATCGTTTTCATTTCCAAATCTGCGTCCACCTGGATTTCTGCCTGGAATTCCGTGTTGAGGAACCCACATAAGGATCACTCTGGATTCTTACAGGGAGTCCAGATTTGGGGAATCCAGATGAAATACCGATCGGAATCGGATCGTACATTGGGACTCCACAATAGATTTTCCGCACGGGTTATAGTACACGGCGAGAAACGCAACGAAATATATTCTATATGCTCTCCGGGGTGTGGGGGCCACTTAAGGTAAATGATCCGCGATTTTCTCAATTTTATACAGTACGCACCCGTCGTCTACGCGGTGCACACGTTGAGGCCGAGGAGTTTCATTACGCTCTCGCATCTACGTATATTACAAGTGCAAATCGAATCGACAGACCTTCGATGCGGAATTGGCCACGCAACACGCGCAATTATAGCGGAGTCATCGCTCGCTCGCTCCGCACCGCACCGCGATTCGACAAGGGACTCTATTCACGATCCAACACACTTGCTGTATTACACGCACATATGAATATATATAGATATACACACGCAGCGCGCTTTGTGCACGCGTTTACGCATATATCGATCGATAAATTGTGCCGCGGCGGGCAGATTAAATGTAAATGTGGCGCGCGCCGAATCGCGCTGTCGTCATTTTATTGCACGAATTAAGCCGTTCCCGCCCACGATATCGTTTCCGACTCGCGCGCGACACGAAATAAAATCGCCGCGTCGATTCATAGTGGAAATAGTGGCGATTCGACGGAACACGAAGACTCGCGCATAACGATCGAATCTCTTGAACACTGAGAAAAATCCATGGGATAACCATGCCAAATAAGATGTACCGTTAGTGGCCACTGTACCTATTGTGGCCACGTTTATTATTTTATTCTTCAAATTATTTTTTCCCCATAACTGCATGTTGCCGTTTCGAAAAAATTAATATAAATTCGTATAAATTCATGAACTTTTTAAAAGAGGGATGAACACTCCCCAACCTCCGTTCGCGCGTGTAATTCATTTCTAACATTCACAAAAAAAAAAAGAAGAAAATAACAATGAGCTTCGATTTCGGATAATGCAACGAGTAATGGGATTTTTTACGAGTCTCAGTTTATTTGCGGTGTGACGGCGGCGACGTCACCTTCGAGGCGGAAGGAACAATCGGCAAGAGTCGCGGCGATCGGTTCCGGTGCGGGAAAAGACGGCGATAAAAGTACGCCGAGCGATTAAAATTTAATATCACGACCGGGCGCGCGCGCGGCTCTCGGTGGGACTGGACGGTGTAGTGTGCGCACGCGCGACACAATGTGCGCGGCGAGGGAGCAAGCGCGGAGCGCGCAGTGAAGGGCGGAAGGATTTTACAGCGTTATACTGTAATTTTCTATCGGCGTTAACGATGTCCCGTGTGGCTACGGAGAGCACGAACGTCGGGAGAGAATGCGCGCGGCTTTTATCGCCTCGCGCGCGTCGCGCGGAACCGATGGGAAAACTCGAGACGAGCGTCGAGCGCGCGACCGGCGCCTCTGACTCTCGCTCGCGGTTATCTGGGGCCAGTTTTATAATTATTAAGGGGTTATGCCACTGTAGAATTTTAGAAAAATCGTTTTTTTTTGCTTTAAAAGGTCCCTTGGGACCTCAAAAATGATGTCCCAAAAGATTATGGCCGGTTAAAATTTCTAAATACTCGATTTTCGAATTTTAGTGCGCGGCCACCTGGTGCGCAGCATTCTAGGAAGACAAACTTTAAATGCGTTTATCTCAAAACTACTTTTTTTAAGCTGGCCGGACCGATTACTCAAATTATTATGTTCCGACTCACTTGAAACTTTGCACATATCTTTAGAAATACATTGTTTTCAACACTACTAGGATTTTTTTTTGTTTTGCCTTAGTTCACTTGTTATTAACAATTTTGTGACGATTTTTTAGGCAAATTTTGCACTTTTCACTTTAAAAGTGCGCCATTTTGTTAAAAATCGAGATATCGAAAAGAATCCTACGTAGTGTCGAAGACATTTCTAAAGATATGTGCAAAATTTCAAGTGAATCGGAACATAATTGTTCGAGGAATCGGTCCGGAGCTTGGAAAAACGGAGACGTCATCACAAAAACGCTGCACAACCGCCATTTTGTTACGGATGGCTTCAAAAAAATTATCGTATACAGTCACTGACATGTATGATAAACACCCGTTTTTTAAATCTCGATTTACATTGCAGTTTTTATTTAAAAAATCCCGAAAAAGGCCTATTTTTCGGCCTCTACAGTGGCATAACCCCTTCAAAAAATACACATCGAACGGCGCGGATAATCGGCGAAGTGTCGGCCTGTGTAGTCGCATGCTACGCGCATACCTACAGACGCGAGAGATTCGAGGTAGAAACAAATTGGAAGAAAAAACAAAACAAACAAAAAAAGAGAAAAGATTAGCCAACCAACGGCGCCCGAAAAGAGCCAAGAGGTCTCGAACGGTATCGTGCCCGCAGATGTATCTCGCTCGTTTCATCGGTGACTCACGAGCGACCCCCTCGCGCACACGGTAATTGATACACCAGTCGTCCGGCGTGCAACGAGTTGTCGCGGTAGTGGTAAATCTACATCAAGCGCTACCTTCGACGCGTTCGACTAACCGAGTTAGCGATTTGACGCGCTTCGGGCGGTCCTCGCGACCCAGTCTCGAGTGACGAAATGGCGGCGAGGGGGGATTCTAATTCGTCGATTAAATAAATTTCACTGGGCATTTTGTGGTCGAGTCGGTTGATGCAATTTCTGCTATCTTCCATTTGCAGTTCAGTCCTGATAACAACGGTTGGAAATTCATGTGTGGCTCTTATGTAGAACTGTAAAAATACAATTATTAATGAGCAGTCTAAATTTTACAGGCGCAATGCTAAGATTGCCATTCAATAACGAATGCTTTTTACCATTTTGAAGTTTGCATCGTTGGAATGCAACGAAAATAACAATAAAAATTATTCTAATGAACCCAAAAGATCGCATTCGGTATAAAAAGTTATTATAGCGATTAACTATTATAATAACATTTTGTAGAATCGTTAGAATAATTTTAGCATCGTTGAAATATATATATTTTTTTTATTTTCGTTGCATTCCAACGATGCAAACTTAAACATCATTGCTTTTTTGGATATCACCAGCGCATGCATGCGCGCGCTTATCCAGATGATGTTACGTTATATTGAGGTCACATTGATCTTAGGCATGACAACTTTTAGACTTGAACAATAATACTTACAAATTTCTGTAACAGTTTAATCGTCTCTGTCTTTTCCTCTGTTTTTGCTCCCGTTTCTATTATGTCAGCAATCTTAGGCGAGCCCAAGAGCTTTCCATTTACTCATTATTCCATCAAATTTTTCTTATGTGGCGAATCGCCCGACATTTGCCATATGTCCATACAAAAACTTTAACGGCAAGTTTTTCTCCCCACTTGTGACGAGCTAATCAAATTAATTCATTTTCTATATTTGAGACGTTGCATTTTCCACGAAGTTACGAGTCATCGTATGCGCAATTACCACACAATGTTGCCATTGCGATTCTCATCCTCTCAATATTATTCTATCCTCGACAAAAATCAAAGAGCAAAAAAAAACAAATTTAATAACCCTGATGGTCTGACAGTTCCATCGAGCGACGATGTCGATAATGAGCCGTATGAGGTTAATTGAAAGTGCATTGGCGTTAGTCACCACGCTCGTCGCTGGACTCCCCGACGACGGACGGCCGATAATTGCGGGCACCCAGCGCTCCGCAGCGCGTACATCATCTCGCGCCTGCAATAGATCACGCGCGTCAACCTTGTTAAGCACACCCGTCAGGTGTACCCGTCGTCTCAATCATAAATAATAAATCACGCAATAAAGTGCGCGCAGCGGTTCGGACCACGCGACGATGCGTCTTCACGGTTTGCCCCGCCGCGATGATGAGTTTGCAGTAAAGCCATAACCGTTATAGCGCACCGTCCGCCGCCACCGGTCGATTATCGTCCTCGACGCACGATAACAATGAATGGGTTATCGTCGTCGTAGGAATAAATTTACGGGGGATTACGGACCCTGCATACGCTCACACCCAGACACACATTCGTCCATGCGACATACAGGGTGTCCCAAAAGTTTTGAAGTTCCGGCTGCTGAACCCTGTTCGCTTAACCCTTTATATGAACAGGGTTAAGGGGTTATGCCACTGTAGAGGCCGAAAAAATAGGCTGTTTTCGGGAATTTTTTTCAGAAAAACTGCAATGTAAATCGAGATTAAAAAAAACGGGTATTTATCATACATGTCAGTCACTGTATACGATAATTTTTTTGAAGCGATTCGTAACAAAATGGCGGTTGCGTAGCGTTTCTGCCATGACGTCTCCGTTTTTCCAAGCTCCACGGCCGGACCGATTCCACGAACAATTATGTTTTGATTCACTTGAAATTTTGAACATATCTTAAAAAATACATTGTCTTCGACACTACGTAGGATTTTTTCGATATTTGTATTTTTAACAAATCGCCGCACTTTTAAAGTGAAAAGTGCAGAATTTGCCTGAAAAATCGTCACAAAATTGTTAATAACAAATGAACTAAGGTTAAACAAAAAAATCCGGTACTTCATAGCTTTTGGGACACCCTACCCTCAGACACGCTACAGTCAAACACACATGACGCACATTTGTACCTACTACATACATTATACATAAAATACACGCTCGTGGTCCGAGGGGTTGGGATCCGCTGCACCGGCAGCGGAAGATGCGGACATCTGCGGCGTGTTCGCGCGGTAGCGATGCTGTTGCTGCTGCTGCCGCCGCTGCTGTGTACACGAGTCCATCGGCGAGTCCGGGACGAGCGTGGAATACGAATAAGCTCCGAGCAAAGCCCCGCGAGCTGCTGCTGCTGCTGCTTCTGCTGCTGTTGCTGCTGCGATGCTGTCGGCGGGGCCGTTCATTCACTCGGGAGAATCTCCCCGCGGGTGCCGAGTGCGCGCGGCGGCCGGCGCACCGAGACCTTGACAGTTTAGAGGCGTCGAAGATGCAGATACTATATATAGTTATATGGGTGTCTATACATATATCTGTATATGTGGATATACGGCTGTGCACACGCAAAGACAAGACGCGGACGGTTGTGTGTAGGACAAACACAGCGGTCGCACGCACGCGCCCGACCGACCGGCCGGCCGCGGCAGCGCAATGCGTATTCTATCGGCGTTTCGCATGCGACTGAGTCGGCCCGAATGGGCGGGGAGGAGGGTGAAGGGCGATGAGGAGCCGCAGCGGGGAGGGGGGAAGCGTGCGAAGATAAACGTCGCGGCGAATTCAACGCGTGCTTTCCCTCGTATTTATATACGGGTCATTCCACGGTATTTCACACAGCAAAAAACCCGAGCGACCCCAATCTTCGCCTATTTTTTTTTATATCGTTGACTATGTCAAACGGAGCATCTGTGCATTTTTTGCGAATTTCATTGTCATATTTGGTTGATCCATAAAATAAAAAATGACAAAAATGAAAAAAAAATCTGTCGTCAAGTGGAAAAATCATATCGACAAGAATAATTAGGTCAACGTTTTCGTAATTCAACACAGTTTACGGTAAAAATAGTCATTTTTGTCGATATGGTTTTTCCACATGGCGTTAGATTAAAATTTTCTTTTTTTCATTTATTATTTTATGGATCGACCAAATATGACAATAAAATTCTCAAAAAATTCACTGTTGCTCCGTTTGACATAGTCAACGATGTAAAAAAATTAGACAAAGATTGGAGTCGGTCGGGTTTTTTGCTGTGCGAAATACCGCGGAATGACCCATACGTATCTTCCCTCTCTCTTGTTTCCTCTCTTTCTCGTTTTCTCGTTGCGCTCTGTGTGCATCCTCCGACTTTCCGCTGCTGCGTGCAGCGCGCTCGCACCCGGCGCACTTTTCCTCGCTCGTTGATCTCTTCCCTCGGCGGCTACGGCGACGGCGCAACGGCGGCCGAGACGAGAGGAGATACCGACGCGCAATGAGATTTATCTCAGAGCGGCGGCGTTTCTTTGGCGACTACGTCGATCGTAATCGTTTATTTTTATTTTTTTCTCATTTTTTCGACCGCGTGTGTGTCGATGAAGACGTCGTGACAAGAGCGACGTGAGGGGAGGGGGGAGGTGCTCGCCACGTCCTGTTTAGGGAAGGTTCGATTTTGCTCGGGGCGAATTAACGTGGGAGAAGCGGTTTTAACGCTGCTAGGGGAAAATCGACAAAGGGCGATGAGATGCAACTTTGAGGCAGGCTAAGATGTGTGTCCTGTTTGGTTCACGTACGACGGTTTGTAATGCGATGAACTAATTTCTATTCACAAGATATGAATGACAACGATGGTATAGGTTAAAAGTCGATATTTTGAAAAAATAAATTTCGTGACCCCGATTTGGGTGGTTTTCGGCCCGGCGGCCAGATCTACGATTTCTGACAAACTGTTCGGCCAAAATTTTTTTTTTTTTAAATCAACTAAAAAAGGGTTGTAACCAGTGTTTTCAGGGGTAGAATATGCGACTTGAGAACGATGGTATAGGTTAAAAGTCGATATTTTGAAAAAATAAATTTCGTGACCCCGATTTGGGAGGTTTTCGGCCCGGCGGCCAGATCTACGATTTCTGACAAGCAAAACGACAAATTTATCTTTTTTGTTTTCCAAAAACAACTGAACAAGGGTTTTTTAGTTGCGATTTACCCTTTGAAAGCTTTATAAGAGTGCAGCAGCGCAAAAGTATCTCGGGCACGCGCGCCAGCGCGTGAGATTAGCCTAGTTGAAATTAAATTTGTCATGGAGATCATTTTAGTCGACGGATATCCTCCAATAATTTAAGCTTATGCTTATCATTTTTAGTCGAGTATCCAACCTCCTTAAGGGGGAAAAAATCGTTAATATGGATTCTTCCAACCGGGTCCCCCGATTGATATTTTTAACTCCTAGATGGTATTGAAACCTCGAGTTTCAGGTTAGGTTACCTATTAACACTACTTGGTTCTATACAAAACACTATACATTTTTACTAAAAGTTTCAACTGGAGAACCGGTAACACGTGTCGTCTCGTCACTGATTAGCCGCACACTTCGTATTCTACCGCAAAAACACGAGTTAGGCAACTTTCTCGGCGAAAATGAAAAAAGTCTCAAAGCCTCGCATTATGCCGCAGTGTTGAAGCGATGTTTTTCCGTCCCTCTGCCTGTCTCGTTTTTTTAGTAGCCATGGGTCGTTTATGCAAATTCGAAGACTCTTTTCCCCGGAAAATTGTCATTTTATGTTTCTCTCTCTCCGTGTGCGTTCATCCTCTCTGCGCATCTTCTTCTCGCATCGCTAACCGCAGTGACGTTCGTCACGTACGGCTCGGCTCGAACCGAGAGAGTCGGCGCGTCGCTTTGCGCGCTTCGATCGAAATCTCCGTCCACGTCGACTCGCCAAGTAACCGCGCGGATGACGTTGTCGTCGCCGTCGTCGTCGTGTGCGCTGCGCTTTCGCGCAAAAGTTGCGTGCAATCGCTCTCGTGCGTATCATCGTCGTGCGCGCGGCCATTGAGAGACGCGCGGAGATCAAGGGAAACTCTATTCCGCAACCGTCGACCTCGGTCGTCGTCGTCGTCGTCGTCGTCGACTCGTTCGAGGAACAAAATCCGAGGGCTTCGCCGATGAAAGCCTCTTACTGGTGCTGCTGCTGTTGCTGCTTCTGCTGCTTCGCGCTCGGACATAGTAGGAGGCGATCGCGGAGAAAGATAGAAGCCCCAACGTCGGGCGGTCAAGATCGAAAAACGCGTGCGGCGCGAGCGCGAGAAGAATGTCCGAGTAATTCGCGAAGCGAATACCTCGACTGGTGTTTTTTTTTTATTCTTTGTACCACACACACGAGCCGATTTATACGGCGTTCGCGCCTCGTCGCTCGGGATTATAAGAGGCAATAAGTATATAAGTATGTTATGCGGTATATCTGTGTATATATGTATATGAGGCATTCCACGATACTTCAGCCATCAAAATTTTCAAAATTTTATTATCACCGTGAAATTGCGCGTAGTGAAATACTAACGCGTTAAAAAAATGGCAATGAAAAACTAAACATTTTCGTTTTTTATAAATATTTTTCCGATAAATCCTCACGAAGTTATCGTCAAAACAACGAAAAACTGAAATCGTGGCTTTTTTCGAAACCGGAAGCTAGTAGGGACCCTAAACTTCGTGAGAAATTTTTTAACGTGTTAGTATTTCGCTTCACGCAATTTCACGATGATGATAAAATTTTTCAAATTTTGGTTGCCGAAATATCGCGGAATGCCTCATATACAGGGAGAGAGAGAGAAAAAAAAAGGAGGAGCGCGAAAGAGCGAAGCAGACTTGTTCACGCCTACTCGCGCTCGGTCTCGTCGTTCGCGCTGTACTCACGGTTGCTTACACGCAGCATTAAAGGTGTCCGAGAATCGTCGAAAAAGGCACTTTGCTCGGGCATTAATAAGCCTAATGGTCGATGGAAATACGAATGGATTGACGAATTAAGTTGCCGGGCGAAAAAATTGTAACGATGTCGTTATCTCGAAAATATATTAGAGACCTTGGAAATGTCCGAATAAGGCTTGGACCATGACTAATCTCGAGGAGGATTAGTCACGGTAAAATAGGTCAAGAAATGATTAACTTTTTCTTAGAGATAAGATATGATTTAATTGTTGAAAAGAAAAAAAAATACTGATCTCCGGTTATGAAATAACAGAAACACAAATTACACATTAAATCACTGCGAAAAAAACGGAATAAGTGTTATCGATGGATCTGGCAATCTTATCGCGCTTTTGTGAGTCACGGCACCAAAGGCTTTCTTCCCCGCGATCGCAGATAAAATGAAAGCGTTATCGGCAAATCGAAGAAACGAAACCATATGTATTCGCGAAATTTTTCGGTTTATCTGGATGCGAATGTTCTTGTAATGCACCGCAATCTTTATGTACATTATACAGAGACGAGGAGAGAAAGTTATAAAACAAGCGCCTCTCGCCAAAAGGCGAAGCGTTAAATTATCAGGTTCCGCGAGGAGATGCGATGATGCCATGGGTGAACGTGATGCAGAGTGCACGAGCCGTGAAAAATGCATCCCGATTCCTCGAATCTACCTTTCGTGGCTTCGAGACCAGATAAATCGACTGTACGTTTGAACTTGTTGAAAAATATTAAGAATCGAATAAAAATAAATGCAAATAATTCTTGACATCTTTGAGGTTGGCAGCCGCGGTACTACCTCCCGCGAATACGCATACAGGCTTTCCCATCTCGTCCCCTGCTCTGCAAAGACGGTATCCATCCTCCTTAAAGAAAAAGAAGCTTTTTTTCAATTCTATTGAAAAAAATCTTTTCTTTAAGTAATATTCAAAAAAGTAATCATTAAAAAAAAATTCTATTAAGAAAAATAATCCATTTTTTTAAATGACCATTTTATCAGTATTTATGTAGACAACATGTCAGATGAGGATAAAGCTGTCGAGTGTTTCGTGCAAAAATTCGGGACCCACCGGCGAGCGCGAACCAGGGGGTCTCCGGCGTCGAAGTCGAAGGAGGCTAATGGCCGGTTCGTGTCAGCCGCCTGTCCGGGCGATAATTCGCGGAGACGAGAAAAGATCATGCACACCGTTGGGCTTCCGACGTCGCGTCGCGTCGGTATCGTTCTCGCGGCAGTTCGACACTGCTTACCATGCGCATTATTGGCGTACGTATATATCGATACGAGATATACATACGAAAACCAGCCCTCTTTGCGCGACAATGGGACGCGCAAATCCATAAATTTGAATATTTCACGGTTTTCGGGCACAATTTATATTTTTACATTTCCGTCTCTTTTTGGACTTGTAGATTTTCGACAATACAATATTGTCCCTGAGCGGCTATATTTTCGTACAGCCAAATGAATAACTATTCTTTTTTTTAACCTTCCTCATCGAAACCACAACATTTAAATGTGTGTGTTGTTAAGGAGCGAAATACGTTCAGGAGCGTGAAAAATAGGTATTTTTCGGGAATTTTTTTGGAAAGGATAAAATAATCCGATCATTTTCAAATTTGCACATGAGTTTTTTATAACTGTCAAGTTTAAAAAAGGTTTTTTTTGGGATGTCTAACAAAATGGCGGCGTTATTGAGGGTCTTCGGACACCTGCCTTCCGCGACATCGAAAAGTGCTGCAGTTGTCATTCTTTTTCTGTCGATCTGAAAACGATTTAATAAGTGTCATTCGTTTACTGATATATTAAGGTGAAGAATGTACCTAAAAAATGATGAAAAAATTCAAAATGGGAAATTTGGGAGTCTTCTTACTTCAAAGACCGAATTTTCGAACATTTTTTCGACATATGTGACCTCGAAAAAATTATTTATTTACACGCTGCCTTTCAAAATGTAGGTATATCCTTCCGATAATATTACTGAGAGTAATCTCCCAAATTTTCATCCAAATCGGTAAAAAACTTTTTGAGCTACAGTACGAGCAGTTTTTGAAAAAGTAGTTTCGAGATAATCGCGTTTAAAGTTTCAACGCGCCGCTGCGTTTCAGTGTCCCCGCGCTCTAGACTATATGCGATAACTCCGCAAATAATCAATATTTCGAGTTTTCCTTTGGTCAGTATATTCTTTGGGTATCACACTTTCGAAATATGTAAAAAAAAATGATTTTTTGAAAACTCTAAAAGTATTTCTCCCCTGAAATAATTATTTCCTTCTTTAAAAAAAATAAAGAAAAGGAAAGGAAATGAGAAAAAGTGAACAAAGGAATTCCATGAGAACGCAGTGACGAATCGCCGTAACGTCTGGGAATTGCGGTCTGCGCGCAACACCCGGGACATTCGAGTCGAAGTTTATACTTGCGCGATTATGGAACGGCAAAAGCCATCGCGCGGCGCCTTCGCTCGATGACAGTGAACGCTCGGCGCGGTGGTATTCGTCGGTCGATAATGCTCGGCGGTTCCCGGCGAGTAATACACAGTGGGCTGCGCGGTAAATAAAGAAGGCGAACGACGACGCCGACGAGGACGACGATGCCGACGACCATTCGCTTTGTATCTCAATCGCGTTTTACGACTAACCGGCGAAATTGCCGACAGCTAAAAAAACCGACGACGGAAACATATAGAGTGGGAAACGGCACGCGGGTTGAGCAAGATTGGACATAACATTAAGCTCGCTCGCTCGGTCGCTGCTCGCGAGCGTCGATCGTCGGGGCAGATGTGCGCTCGTCGCAAGCCCCGCGCGTATCGCTCTCCGTGGCGGCGGCGATGATGGCCCAGCCGGCTCGTCGCGGCCTCTCTGCTCTCTTTCACTGTCTCCGATACACACCCAATAGTGCGGCAGCCGCGCGCGCTCGACAAATGCGCGAGAAACTTTTACGGACTACCGATATTTATACGCGCATTGCCCCGCAGTCATTTACCCAGATAGATATTGAGGCGAAGTTTATTGAGACACGCGCGCGCGCACAGGGCGTTCCGTGTCGGACGAATCGAGCCGAAAACCGAGTATAACAGTTCCTGAAGAGCAGACTGCGCGAGATCGGAATTCAAATAAAAATCAAATGCTGCATCCTTCGTCCTTCCGGTATACAAATTACAAATTACAAATTACAATTATCGCAAAATCTCGCTTGCATAACTAAATAATACGCTGTATTTTTTTTTAACTGAAAACATTTTAATCCTAATACCGCTGTATGGCATACCGTGGCACTGTCTGCACGTGACGACGTATAAAAAGATGAACCGTCGGTGGTGACTCTTCGTCGGCGAAACGTAAGAAAACGCCGGTAGACGCTGTTCAATTTATCATTCGTTTCGTGATATCTAATAACATCCAAGGGTAAGTTTGGACTAACACTCGTAGGAAAATGCTTAACGATACGTACCGCAAATACTGACAAATATGTGATATACGCTAGTGTTCATATAAAGTGTCCATTCATTGGAATATCCGGCATCACATTGCGTTTTTCTAATTTTCTAGCAAACCAATAGATAAAATCGATTACTATAGATATCGATAACTATAGATGAGGGATCGGTATGCGTTTCGCGAAGTTCGACCTATATTATACATTATTCTAACGCTGACAAAGTTGTCATACACCTTAAGTGTTCAGTCGATGGACGATTCACCTTACATTGGGACTCCACAATAGATTTTCTGCACGGGTAGAGCGCTCGACGTAGCGGCACGCAGTTTGGGTGCACCATATCGCGCGCGGATTCGAGAGAGTCTGGCAGAGACGCTCGGCCGGCCTCGCACGCGGCTCGGCCCGGATCTCCTTTTCGCGAAACCATCGAGACAACTCGCGCGCGGTTTTCATCTCGTTTCTCGATTCGCCGGACCTATAATTACGCGTACAGCGAGCTTGTACGTACCTCACGTATGTACGATACATAAGTAGGCGCGCTGCACTGGTCGGCATTGAATGCGGGCCACGGCAGACACGGACGAAAAAGACAGCGCTGCAGTATACACGTTTGCACCGCGAGTCGTACGCCACTTTCCCCCCCGTGAGAACGCGAGGAAATCGTAGAGATACACGTCAATCTCCGCGCAAATATTCATCCACCTGCGGCCCGCCTCGAACATTTCATCAAACCCGCGGCTCAAGGACGTCGCATTTCCGTATTCTCCCCGATGATAACCCGTTATTATATATACCTCTATATTGTTGCTTTTTCGTTCATTACACTCGTGCAATTATCTCTCGGGTGAACATTTCGTCGGAGAGACGAGTGGGTGGTTTCTCGATTCTTCGCAGCTCCGGAGATTAATGAATACATCAAGGTGTACCTTGATGTGTTTATTTGATCAAGAATGACGAATTGGTTCATATCTGACTTTTAAGGAGAGAAATACCTTTAGAATTTTCAAAAAATCATTTTTTTTTTACATATTTTGAAAGTGTGATACCCAAAGAATATACTGACCAAAGGAAAAGTCGAAATATTAAATATTTGCGGAGTTATCGCATATAGTCTAGAGCGCGGGGACACTGAAACGCAGGGGCGCGTTGAAACTTTACACGTGATTATCTCGAAACTACGTTTTCAAAAACTGCTCGTGCTGTAGCTCGAAAAGTTATTAACCGATTTGGATGAAATTTTGGGAGGTTACACTCAGTAATATTATCGGAAGGATATACCTACATTTTGAAAGGTAGCGTGTAAATAAATAATTTTTTTGGGGTGACATATGTCGAAAAAAATGGTCGAATAACCCGTATTAAATCGTTTTCAAATCGACAGAAAAAGAGTGACAACTGCAGCACTTTTCGATGTCGCGGTAGACAGGTGTCCGAAGACCCTTAATAATGCCGCCATTTTGTAAGTCATCCCAAAAAAAAAATCTTTTCTAACCTTGACAGTTATAAGAACCTTATGTGCAAATTAAAAAATGATCGGATTATTTTATCCCCTCCAACAAAATTCCCGAAAAATACCTATTTTTCACGCTTCTAAAGGTATTTCTCCCATCAAAACGCCGAGAGACAAGAGCAAAAAAATGAGTCTATACTATAAGGTGGAGCAAGCGTGACCACTGGTTGTGAACCGGCTTAGCATTGGCTAAGCAATTAAACGTTGCAGTTCCGGATCTCCGAGGAGCCGAAGAGCCGCAGCAGGGTCCATGTGTTATATCGCAAGCTCTTCGATATAACTGCACGACGTGTTATTGCTTCGGCCGCTGTTCCCGCGCACTCCCCGCGCCCTCGGCGTTGCCATTGGTCATTCCGCTTCTGATGCCGGGGCTTTGCTATGCCCGTCACACAGCGTTGTATACGACGATCGTTTGCCGTACACGAAACACGTTCCGGTAAGCGAGCGCCCCATTGTTTTCACGCTGCTCGTCCGCAAGCGCCGCGTGCAACGCGCAGCTAAGCGGTGTTGCATTTCGGCGCTGGGAACCCTGAGGGGGAGCGGGATTAATGTAATGCCGGGTGCGAGCGTCCTGCGTGTCCACGCGCTCCTCGCGCGCACGCGGCGATGCACTTATTCTCGGCGACCGTCGTCGGCGCCTCGATTCTGTCACGTGGGGCGCGAATGACGGGGACGTTCAGATTTTTTTATCGCCTCGAAGAGCGTGCTGACTGATTTTTTTTAATTTTTGTTAAATTCGTTGATATTGCAATTTTTTATTATACTTTTTTGAAATTGTAATTATTTTTAATATAATTTTTTGAAATTGTAATTTTTTATTTACTTGAGAAAAATAAAAAGTCTGAGTTTCAATGAAAATTCGAGCGTTCCATTTCAAGGAGGATGGATACCGTCTTTGCGGGGCCGGGCTAGAGGGGAACGCCTATGCGCATTCACGGGAGCTAGTAACGCGGGTGCCAACCTCAAATAGTTAAATAATCAAGTAATTAAATTCTCGTAAATGAGTCGAGTTTAAGCCAACAAATAGCGGCTTATGTTAAATAAGCTATTTTTAAGTGTTTTCAGTTATTTTTCGATTAATTGAAAGCCAAATACGAGATAACCAATGTTGAAATTTGGCAATCGCGCTTTACCCATAACATCCATAATCAGGAATCGGATCAATGTGTTTTCTTTCTACAATTGCTCGATAAATATGTGACGGTCTATTTGAAACTTCGTTCAGTTCTCCCTAAAGATGTCAAGAATTATTAGCATCTATTTTAATTCGGTTCTTAATATTTTTGCTATGCTTTCGAGGGTTGTAGCCTAACTTGTTACCCGTGTATAAGAGCAGAACTTCAGTAATTAATTTCTCGATAACCATTCGGGTGATTGAAATGAAATTTGTCTTGGAGATGTAATTGTAGTCGACGAATATCCTCCAAAAATGTAAGCTTATGCTTATCATTTTGAGTTGAGTATCCAACCTCCTTAACCCCGTCTCGCGTCGCACGCTGCCACGAGTCGCGCGCGGCGCATAAAATATCCCGCACACGATGCAACGAGTGTGAACCGTTCGCGCACGGCGACGAGGCGACTAAGTATACGAGTTGACGCGCGGGCGCAGAGAGCCCGTCGTAATAGACGGAAGTGGCGGACGATTTTATCGAGCGTTAGAGACCGAACCCTCGGCGGTTGGCCGCGCGTATGAAATAATGTATTCGCGGCGACCGCGATCGCGATCGGGCATTTCGAATGCGAGACACGAAAAAGCTTTGACATACTGCGCCGCACGCGAGTTTTTCAACGCGGGCTTCGCGCGCTCGGCGATCGGCGCCGATGAAGAACCGGGAAGCGATCGTGACGCTGCTGGCGTGGAACAAAGGAAATAACACGTAGCTCGGTGCGAGCTACGAGTGAGAAAACACGCCTCGCGCGCGCGTTAATAGTTCTCCGAAATAGAAACATGGTGTTGGGTATAATTGGAAATGACGATTTGTACCACTCGGCGGTGTAATTTCATTCATGAGAATCGCGCTGCGATTCAGCGTATTACATCGCGCAGGCGCGCGCGCGCCGGGGACCTAAATGCCGGGACTCCGCGTGTACGCTTCGGCTACAGTGCGAAGCCGCGTAATTCTTCCCGAGTTAAAATTTAGACCCTCTTCAAAACCTAAATGTCGTAGTCCCACAAAGTTCTTGACACTCCTCAAAACCGCCGAAAGTGGCAGATATTATTACCCAATTGGAGTAAACGGAGACTCCTGCAGGACTGAAATGTTTTGTTTGAACCTCCTTGAACGTCCAATTAGGTCGTACAGAGTGAGATGAGGTTCCTAGGCTCTTGGATAAACCTCCAAAAGTGGCATATTTTATCCATTTTAATTCAACGAAGGGTATTTGAAGTGTTTAAATTTTACCTTGGGTTGCATTGTCACTCGTGACCACCGCCGTATTTCATCGCCAATTTGGAAATAAAATCTACGTCCGGACCCAGTCGGGTATCAGTGAATACGTAAAACATCTCTTAAAGAAAAGAATGAGCCGCGATAAATCAAAATCGAACAAAAAACACGGTTTATTCTGTGAAAAAAACTGTATGAAAATTACTTTTTTAAAAGTTAGCGTAAATTGGTTAATATTTATGCAAATCCGTTGCAATTAAAGTTTTCCCTGGTCGGGAAAATACCTGACAATACGAATCGCCATTAAAAATAATCGACAGGTGCTTAAAACTGTCTATAAATTATTAAAAAATCAGCACTCTTGTGACTAGAGGGGGCGCTCCAACCTTCTTAAATCTAATTGGTGTGAACTTTTGATCAGTTTTGACCCACTTGAAATTAAAAGTAGCACTTCTCAGGGATGTCAAATTCCGACATATTTATGTTTGGGATAAGATGATAAAAATCCATAAAATGCTATCAATCAGTGACGACTAATCGAACGAACAAAATCCGACCATGTCGTTGAATTTCATTCATCTGTATTCAAGTAATGCAAATTGAGACCAATCATTGAATGCTAGTCGAAACAAGCGAAACAAGTGACGCAGATGACCCCTCGAAGTGGGCGCACATTCCGCGTGTCCCTTCGAGCTCGGATTCTGCGTCGTGTCGTCGGCGAACCGGATATAGATGAGATTTTCGCGGCTCGTAAATCCACGCGCGATTTCCCGGTCATGTGGTACCGCGGAAGTAGAACCGTGCGGCGCGCGCAACCCAAGCAGGAAAACCATAGCCGCCGGGTGCAGTGCGCGAAAGCGAGCGCGCGGTAGCTGGCGAGCGCGCGCGCACACACGAGCACCGAGAGTTCTGCGGTCTCGGCATGCGGCCGCCCTGCAAGCTGCAATGCAGCAGCAACAGCAACACAGTTTCTGTTTCGCATCACACGCACCGCTGTGCCGATGACCGCGAGCGAGCTGCTGCCACCACCACCACCAGCGGCGGCGCGGCAGCATCGTGAGAGGGCGATCCCATCGAACTCCCGGACTTTAAACACCACTCCACGGCTCTGTTTACGTGTATACACATGCGTCAATAGATGTACATAGATCTCCACTGCATTTTTTCAAGCGCTGAAAAAATACCAGACGTTTTAAAAATTACAATCGAGTATTTTTTTTTACTCAAGTGCTTTACCAAAATATTGATTTGGACGAAAAAAGCGAATTTTTCAAAATACACTTTTGGAGGTTTTAAGGATTACTTGAAAAAAAATCGTTTTTCGACACACCCTGATATTATATATATATATGAATATATATATATATATATGTCGCAGTGTGTTTAGTTGGGCATTCGTGAGGGGCCCCCCGAACAATGTGATTAATAATGGGGCCACGCCCTCGGATCGTAAAGCAAACTCCGGGGCCTCGTCTCGTCAGTCGTCGACTGAGTGTCGCACGTTGTCGTCTCGGCGATGGAGACGACCGCTCGTCCCGCTACTGCGGCGTATTGTAATCGCCCGCGCGACATATACATATAGATATATATAAAATACGCGCTCGCGCGAAGAGAGTTGACAAACATTCGTTCCTAGGTCCCCATAACTCATTGCGTGAAACGAGGGTTGTCTCGTCGAGATTGCGGCGCGGGACATTGTAGCGAGCGACGCGCGTGGAACTATAAATATGCGCGGGACCCTCCCAAAGCGTTTAACTCGACGTTCCACTCGCGGACCTCGGGTACGTCGAATTATGCAACGCAGATATTTCTCATGAATGAAGTCACCGGAGAACCCGGATGATTTCGATGATTTTTACTTTTTTTTTTTTTTTTTTTTTTCCCGCGTGCGCCGTTTCTAATATCTTCCCGCGGCAGTGTCAACGAGACTTTCGGATCTTTCGACTCGACTCGCGATTTCTCCGGTCGATCGACGTATCAATGCCGGCCAATTACACGCGCGCGCGTCGTATTATCGTCGCGTTATTGTAATCCACCGTTGACACAGATCGCGGGTGCCTATCGCTCGGTGCAATTGACTCGAGCGGGACGCGAGAAATTGTATTGCAGCCAAGTGCAGTCGTGACACTCGCGGGTTGTCGTGTGTATATATCTTGGTCTCGCAGTGGGACAGATATAATAATACGTTTTCCTGCCAGTCGATAGCTCATTTGTAAGTGAAACTGCGGAGGTACAAGATGAATAAAAAAAAAACAGAGCAACTCTAGCTTGGCGATTTTTTTTTCATAACCGTTAATTTGCTTGCTAGCAACAATGTGCGCGCTTTGCTCGCGCTTCTTACTTTTCATATATCCTTTCTTGCAAGAATCAAGAAAGTCAGTCACTCAGTTTTCTTGTCTAGATATCTCGACATGTCTAGATATTCGACAGTATTTACCGTTTAAAAATGACAAATAGCTGTTTACGAAGAAATTTTGTCGATGGGCAAACAAAAGACTGTAATGTTTAAACGGTGAATACTATGAAATATCAGAAGTCAGAAACGACGAGAAGAGAAGGACCGAAGCAACGAGAGGAAGACGACGACGACGACGACGAGGAAGATGAGGAGGAGTGTCCCGAGGAGCAGCCCCGAGCTGCGTGTTGGTCGACTATTGCCTGTTGGAGAGAGCGACGAGAGACCGGCAACAGACCAGCAGCAGCAACAGAAACAGCAGCAGAAGCAGCATCGAGACTCGCGACGCCTGGTTCACCCTTCCCATAGAATAACAATTTCCGCTGGTGCATCGCCACCGCGCCGCGCGGCGATCACTGCCTTGCGGGGTTTCATACGCATAGCGAGCGTCCACGGTGACTGCCGCCTACTTGCCATATCCGATGTGCACTATACTCGCGTCTAATTGTTTCCTGCGTCCACGCGTACCGTTTTGTTTCTACTCGACGAACGGTTGTAATTAATTTTCCGACGCCGCGTGCGGCGACTTCCGCGACTTGTCGGCGACGGCGTAATCCGGACTTGAACCATTCAACCGTTGAGCAGCGCGCACACCGGCATAACAAAGTAGCCTCCGCGAGGCTCCGATAGACGGTGACGTACATTGGCGCCCAAAAATATAGTGACACATCGTTGGACGTCGATGACTCGTCGAGGGTCCGATTTTGTTGAAAATTGTTACGTGGGCTTCGGTTTGATGATTGAGAAAAATTAATAAGGATTTACGCATCTTTTCTGTTTCACAGCTGTAATTCCCTCACTGTTTTGTCCCAAGTTTTATTGAAATCGTATAACAATTAAGTTAATGGAAAAATGAGCCTTAAGGTGGGCCGATCACCAGAGGCTTTCCGGAGGTAGAAATCTCTATTTTTGATATGTTATAAAACTGCATCAAGTTGTAAAATTTGAAGAAGGACAACCGTATAGTTTTTAAGATATAAAATCGTAAAGTTGAGACTTTTTATGAGAATTACCATAGTTGCGTCGAGAAATTAGGCTAGGATATCAGAAATGCACATATTTAGTAGCCCGTGATCCAAGATAGACGTTCAAAAAACAGAAATGTATATATTTTGAACATTTCTGAATACGACAAAACTAAGAAAACATGACTTTATCGCACATTAAGGGCCGAAATATCAGTTTGAAGTTGTCATTACGTTGGCAATGCTAGACGGGTTATGCTATATCTTAGCGTCGGCTGCTCGAAACTAGTCAAATCAACTTCTCAATACAATTTTTTATAATTTTCGAACGCTCAATATTTGTTTAAATCTTCATATTAAGATCTGTAAAATATATATCTTTTTAATGATTAACTCTTTGTCGTTTATTGTGTTGTCAAATTATAGTTGCACATTTGATTACTACGATGGTGATCGACCGCGAAATTATGTTTGAATTTTCATATTTTTTTCGCGAATCTTATCGATCAAACATTTATTTTGTTGAAATGTTTTCATATACTCAACTGTCAATGTGAGAAATAAAGGAAAATATATGGCGAATCTTGTGAGTCAAATAAACGACTAGAGCGTGTCGAAAACTGGCGGGACGGTCGCGACTCGGTTCCCCCTCGATATATATCCGAGTCCATGATTACCCGGCAATTAATTCCCGTCGGTCGATAGCAGAACAAACTTTTAATTATCGCCGGGTTTTACGAGCGATTAGCCGGCGAAGCCCAGGAACGCGGAAGTCACTTCGCATCTGTTTGTCGGTGTTTATTCGTAAATACACCAAATGATTTACTTCCGTTTTTGGGGGATTTCACACACGTGGAAATTCAGGCGGAAGAGAAATTTCGTGTTTCGTAAAGTATGGCGGATATTCGAAAAAGTGTGGTGTGTTTCGTGATATTCAAACGTGGCATGAGTTCGGGTGATTAAACGTTATTGGGTCACAGCGCGGCGAGTACCGTATAATGAAACGAAGCGATGCAGACGCGGAGCGCACGAGGGTGACTCAAAGAGGACTCGGCCGAGCAGTTTTCGTGTTGGTTACATGTACGATGTCCAGCTCACTCCGGCGGCCTGGGCGCTGCTCGCTGCTGCAACTCGCTCGTCTCGCAATTACACGCGTGTCCGATCGACCGAGAGGAATCCCCGCGCCTCGACACACCTCGTGACTCCGCCAGACGCGAGTCCAAATCATTACTGACTACGGCGCTGCTCACGATGCGTTCGTTATTACGCTACATTTGTGATCACGTGTATCCCCGGCTCCTTCGCATTACCAAGCTCAACCGCGACTAGAGACACGAGTAGATTTATTCTTTTAAGGTACTTCTGTCGCTTCACGCTCACTTCGCATAAGTTTTCGAAAAACGAGAGCGAATGGTAAACACTTCTCGATAATATAAAAATTTGAAAAAATCATGCATATTATATTTTGCTGAAAAGATTAACATGGCATAATAATAATTCCAAAATGTTATTAACAAATTGATGAAAAATAAAATTGTTAAACAAAACTTCCGACAACCTAATTTTTTTGTTTCAATTTTATGATTTGGATACCGTCTTTGCGTGGCAAGAGGCGAGAGGGGAACGCCTATGCGTATTCGCGGGAGCTAGTAACGCGGCTGCCAACCTCAAATAGTTAAATAATCAAGTAATCAAATACTCGTAAATAAGTTGAGTTTAAGCAAACAAATAGCGGCGTATGTTAAATTAGCTATTTTTAAGTGTTTTCAGTTACTTTTCGATTAATTGAAAGCCAAATACGTGATAACCAATGTTGAAATTTGGCAATCGCGCTTTACCCATAACATCTATAATCAGGAATCAGATCAAGGTGTTTTCTTTCTACAATTGCTCGATAAATATGTAGACGGTCAATTTGAAACTTCGTTCAGTTCTTCCTAAAGATGTCAAGAATTATTTGCATCTATTTTTATTCGATTCTTAATATTTTTGCTATGCTTTCTAGGATTTTAGCCTACCGTTTGCCTGATTTCCCTATGTTACTCGTGTATAAGAGCAGAACTTCAGTAATTAATTTCTCGATAACCATTCAGGTGATTGAAATGGAATTTTTCATGGAGATATCATTTTAGTCGACGAATATCCTCCAAAAATGTAAGCTTATGCTTATAATTTTGAGTTGAGTATCCAACCTCCTTAAAGCGGTGAAAATGCTTAACATTTTTTTACCGGCAAAAAAATTGCCTGCTTTCGCGTAGAATGTATTTCAAAGATTAATTAAAGAAGTGAGACATACGCTTCCCCGGCTTTTCCGAGAACTTCGTGTGCAGCGATGAGCGAGACTCGACAAAAGAGCGATATGCCCGCGAGCGTTTTTCCCCATCTGCTTAGGAAGCCCTCTTGGTAATTTATTAGAAGCCTTCACCCTCGGCGCGTGTACTCGCCGTCGAGTTCAATTCATATAGACCCGCGCACTGTGCGCTACTCCGCTGCACATTGGCGCGGAGCCGATGTGAGAGGGGAGCAAAAAAAAAGAAACAGATAAAAGAAACTATTCGACGGGGAGGGGGCAAACACGTGTATTATGCACATCAAGTGCCGTTAATGTTACAGAGAAATAGACGGGGGAAAAAGGATGAAACAGCGCGAGGATGCAGCGCGGTCATCGGTTAAGACGGACACTTGGGTGGTACACGGAGAGCCTTTAATTATGGAAGATACCAGAGCTGTGGATCTCAATTGAGCCGGTGGTGCTCGCTTAAGGATTCCCAAGATCTTACGTAAATGTAGTTGTATACAGTTTTTATATACGGGGCATTCCATAGCTAATCGACAAGTTCGTGACCCTCACACAGTATACCCGCGCAAAATAAAGCATGAAGATAGTAAAAAAAAGTATTAAAATGATATGCAAAGGAAGTATTCGAAGTATGTCGTATTGGACAAAAGAATACTAAATGCAATACTATTAGAGTAGCGCGAATAATTCGAAGTATTAATGAAGGTATCAAATAGATGATCGGGAGTATTAATCAGTATTAGAAAATCAAATATAAGTGTTAGTATTAGTATTAAATAGACTGAGAATTCTGCGTTCAATAATAACATTTACAAGACTAGTCCGAAAATGGGCGTGAGCCTGAAATAGCAGCTGAAAATAAAATGAAAAAAAGTGGAATGCCCATATGGAATATATAGATGTGTATGCGTTTATAGTGTAACTATAGGAGCCGAAACGTTTACTCCACTCAATATACCCTGTGAAACGAGGCGGACATAGTACTACTTACTATCCGTGAGCCGGATAAGAGAGACCAAGGCGCCGACATTCTTATCGTGTAATTTACGATATCCAGGGGAGAGAGAGAGCGAGAGAGGGCGGCGCGATAGAGGCAGCCGCGCAAGTGCCGCGCGCGCGAGGGGCGAGCTGGAAACGCGAGAAGAGGGATTGTTTATAGTCTTCAGCTGCAACGCGACCGCAAGCGCAGCTTCTCGGCCGCCCGCCGCACTTCCTTCCTTCTTCTCGCGCTCTCGCGGCTCTGTCTATACTCGTAGCACACACTCGCCGACCGCACGGACATGTCGAGAGCGGACGACACGGAAAAAGTTGCGTCACTCGGATCTACAAAGACGTTCGGTGGAAATTTATATGATTTTTTTCAGTTTCGTTATTTTCCATCGCGGGCCAAATTTATTTCGTGTCAGGAGGTAGAGGGGCGGGGGAAATTAATTTCTGAATTTATGCGCGGCGATTCGAGAAGACGCTGAGTGGATTTACAAGTGTACGGGAAAGTAGGTCACGGAATTTTTGACACCGGATTTTAAGGGGTTATGCCACTGAAGAATTTTCGAAAAATCGATTTTTTTTTGCTTTAATAGGTCTCTTGGGACCTCAAAAATGATGTCCCAAAAGATTATGCAGACAAAAAAGATATACAGACAAAAAAGGCCGTAAATGAAGAGAAAGACTTTCGCTGGATAATAAAAAAGGTGCGGGAAAACTGGCGCAACGTTAAATGATTTAATCGAATAATCGGCTATCGCAATTGCCGGTGCGCAAACCTCACGGACAGCCCTAGGCACCGGCGTCGGATTAAACGACTAGTGATGCGCAAACGATGGGGCTGGGCGCGCGCGCGCTTCCGCGTTAACTCGTAATCGGTCTAATGGCCAATGACATCGTTCACGGTCGAGAAGGTCCGTGATCGTCGGAGCTCTTCTCCCTCGTCGCTCGCAATAGGTAATTAGTTAACGATTCGTGATAACGTCGCGCGGGGTAGCTCGCCCGCTTACTTACCGGAGAGAAGCCGCGCGCCGTAGCTGCCGCGATAAACGCGTCCACGAATGTATAGTGTACATAGATACGCTGCGTGCAAGGTAGAAGCGTGTAAGTGAGATTCGAAGGGGCTGCACGAGCTGCACACAGTTAAAAATCTACGATGTTAAACGCTGCTGGTGTGGACTTTTTCCTAGTGCTACTTATTACAGTGTTAAATAGTAACACTTTTTACGGTGTGAAATTAACACCAGCCGTTTCGTTAAATTTTTCCTGTGTTATCGACGAAACATTGTAACACTTCTTGCTTTAAAGACATAAATGCACGTATCATGTGTGATTTTTTATTATCCCGCGAATGAATTAGTCGCTTTTCTCAGTTTTTATCGAAAAATTGAAGAAAAAAATCGATTTTTTCATTACGGATTCCTCTACCGGGTAATTGATCTGTATTTTTTTTTTTTTTTTTTTTCGAAAATCAAAATTCTGACTAATTCATTAACGAGATTCACATTACTGGCGTCTGTATTTCAATTTTCGCTTCGATCCGTTAATAATTCGCGGAAAACGGCACTTCTGACCTTTTGAGGTGGAAAGTCGGTATTTCACCATGATCGGTGTGGACCTATATAGACCCCGACTTGGTGTTGTTTTTAACACCGGATTTTTAAGTGCAGGCGAGAATCCGTGAGTAGTTAGTTTTATTTTTTGACTTTATGTCATTTTGTTTAAACTCGAATTGATATTTTATGTTTCATTCCATTTAATTTTTTTTTATCGTCTTGATATGTTTTATATTTTATTTAATGCAGATTAAAAGCTCAATATGAGATTCATGAATGGAGAGAAAAAATGAACTGAATAGCGAAGTCAGAAAAGTCTTCGACACTGAACCGACTCGAATTATAGTATCGAGCTATATCCACTCATACAGTCTCGTTGTACATACGGATAATGCGTATGACGCTCGGGCTTCCGTTTCGCTCGATTTACTGGGTAGGGACGCTTTTTCCGATGTTCCGGTCAATCGTTCCGGCCAATCGAGCCCCTGAACGCGGCTCCGATCGCGACCGACGATCCGAGCCGAGTTCACCGCGCGTCATTTCCATACTCGATGTACGCGCAGGCGGTGCGGACACAAAAAACGCGACGGGACTCGTTGAGCCCTTCGATGACCGGCGATTGCAGTTCTGAATTATCGAGTATTCTTATTTTTTCCTTTTATAATTTTATTAGGAATAAAATAATTGTATCAATTAATATTCTTGTGCTAGTAAAAAATTCTCAGTTTTCCAATTACGACTTCATTTTTTGTTTGATACTAAAAAACATTCTTATGAAAAACAATCTTAATCTAGTGCAACAATCATCTCGATACTAGCAACGACGTGCTCGCTTCGCTCGCACTCCTTGCTCCTTGCTCCTTGCTCCTTGCTCCTTGCTCCTTGCTCCTTGCTCCTTGCTTCCACTGTTCCGAATATCCTCAAGAAATGTAAGCTTATGCTCATCATTTTTAGTTGAGTATCCAACCTTCTTAAGAGAGGAAAGCTGATCCAGTTTTATTCCGACAACAGCCGAGTCCCTCGAAAAACGTTCGCACAGCTTTGTGCTGGATACAAATCGCTTTATTCACGCGTTTCCCATGGTATTGCGTAATAGTCTCGTGTGTGCGCGGGGCACGTGTATATGTATAGGTGGTGCCCGAGTTTGTTCCGGGCCACACGCGCGACATGAGTGAGATTCGCTCTCTCTCACTGTCTCTCACTGCTCTTCGGTCTCGGCGCGCTCGTTCTTGTCGTCGAATAGTATATAGCAAGTATGTAGCATAAAGAACTTGTTGTTCCTCGTCGTCGTCGTCGTCGTCGTCGTCGTCGTCGTCGTCGTCGTCGTCGTCGTCGTCGTCGTCGTCGTCGTCGTCGCCGTCGCCGTCGTCGAGGATTCTCGGTGCGGGACTTCAGACCCACACGACGAGACTGAAAGAAAACATTCTGGGTCCCCTCTCGCGGCCTTTCTCCGCGCGGCGCGCGCGTTGTGTACACACGCGTCACGTATACCCGACAATGCATATAGAGATGTACGGCAATGAAAACACGACAAGAGCAGCGAAGTGCTCGGTCCGCCGGAGTCTTTCGGTGCGCGTAACTATTGGTAGGGTTGCCGTTTTTTTTTTTTCGATTAATCGAAAAATCAATCTTTTCGTCTCGATTTAATCAATTTTTGAATCGATCTTTTCGGAAGGATTAATCCACTGAATTAATAAATTCAGTCCCAGATCGATCCACTTCTTTACATTCATGTAAACGACAACACGACGTGTAATGAAAACACGACAAGTGCAACGAAGTCCTCGGCCCTCACGAGTCTTTTGGAGCACCCAAATATTGACGCGTGAGCTGACTTGACTCTCGTTGTGCGCAATAGATCGGCGCACATGATGCGCGCGCGTGCGTCAACCCGACTCTCGCTGTGCGCAATAGATCGACACATGGTGCGTGCGTGCTTGGCGCCCGAAGCTCGACACACGGAAAGGAGATTCCCGACATCTCGGTGTGCAAGTGTAGCGCTGTGTAAACGATACAGCGCCGCGCCGCTCGGAATCCGCGAACGGACTTTTCGAGAGCGAGAGAACTAACTTCGCGTGTTTGAGCGAAGGAAAACGCGGAGAGAGCGAGAAGCAAAAGTTAGAGCTGTGTAGTGGATAAGCGGACGCGTCAATTGATTCAATTGACTCAACGGTATCCACCGACCTTCCCTTGAAACCGAGTTTATATCCTCGGGCTCATAATTATCGCGCTGAATATACACGAGCAAACGCCAGAAATATAATATGCGAAAAGACAAAGACGAAAATCTGCATTAGATGATTTCGGAGCGAGAATTTGCCGTTTTTTTTCATAAAGACAATTAATTTTTTTTATCACTGTTTATTAATTGGGAAGCGGCTACTGTAACAATGAATTCAAATTGAAAAGGCGTTACACAGTATTTATTGTACATTCGTTGATCTCGGACAATCGTCTATTTCAATGTTTTCCGAAACAGCGTCGTCACTCGAAGTTGAAAAATAAACTACTTCTCAATACCCCAAACTATCCCCGATACCCTGAAATTGAATTCCAGCGTGATTACTATATTCTTTTCACCGCCCGGAAACAAATGTGTAATTCGACTGTCAGTCTCCGACGCGTTCGCCAAAAATTCAGCTCCGCGCGTCTGCGGATATTCGGGAAACGAATATTTTTTCGACAGGGCGCTCATTACGAGCTGGACACGTGAGGAAAATTAGAGGGACAAGCGCGTGTGGCATCCGTTCCGGTGTGTCCTCGTCTCGGGCGGACCGGAGCGACGAGTCCACCGCTCCGCGCTTCCTCGTAGCGCGATCGCGTGGTTGCTCGCGCGGATTCGCTCGGCCCGGCCCACCGAGTTCCGAATAATCGTTTGCGGAAGCCCCCGAGGGGGGAACCGCGAACGGCGCGGCGGTCGCGGCCTCCTCGAAGTCGCCGCGCGTGCACCAATCGCATCACCCCCCTTCCCCCTCCCCTGGCACCACGGCAGTCGCGGACTCCCTCGGACCGGTTCTTACAATAATTAACATATGCAACGTTAATTTTACGGAATTATAATTTCACGTCGGTCCGACCGGGATTCTCTCTTTTTCTCTCTCTCTCTCTCTCTCGCTCTTTTTCTCACCGACGGGAAGTCACTCGCCCCGCGTGGATATTGGGTGAGCGGAATCGAGACGGTTCGAGTCCGATGGACGGCCGGAACACGTTGCGTATATCGTATTAATCGCATGCACCGTCCTATATAGGCCGTCCTTATGCACTGAGAAAAGAGATCAGTCAATTCAACAAAATATATTTTGTTGACTTATAATTGGTTGACTCAACACATATGGAGTCTAAATAACTAAATATGTTTTGGAATGGACAATATGAAAGATTGAATGAAAATTTATTGTTGAGTTCACAAAATGTCTGTAAAACAACTGAAATTATTTGCTCCCAAGCAACATCGGAGATTTTTAATAACAACAAAATATTTTTTTGCGTTAACCACGCCAAAATATTGCAAAGAACAGAACGACCAGATGTTCAGTCAAACCAAATATATTTTGTCAAAAGAACAATATTGGAACAAGTTGGATATTGTTGAGTCAAAAATATTTTCAACAAGTCAGCAATTTTCTTTTCTCCATCTATACACACACGAGAGGCGATCACCTTTCCTCGAAATATACGCGCTACGCACGAGTCCATGAAGAAGTCTGAGCTACTGACTCCGTTTTATTACATTTTTGTTTTTCTTTTTTTCTTATCCCAGCAGCCTCTTTTTGTGCTGTCGTAAAAAGCCTCGAATTCTCTTCGCGCCGCGTGACGAGAAGCCAAACAATCTTTATTTTTTATTTTGTTTTTATTTTCACCACGTCGTTTTCCGGTTACAAATTTCGTTCCGTCGCGGCGAGATTCTTGTCGCGACGGGGCGTTAAATTACGAATTATACTAATACGCCGGGAGTGCATGCTCGTGCACCCGAGATTCGTCATCGGAGAAGTCGACTGTGGCTTTCTGTGTAACCTGCCACATGTATAGGCCATTTCGAGTGGAACGCTTCTGCTCGGATTTAAAGAGGTGTTTTTTTTTTGTATTTGTTTATTTACTTTCAGAACACACATTCGATACGGCGCACGTCGAGATACAAAGAATCGTGATAGGCTCGGGTTAAAGGTAGTCCGAGCGGTACAGTCCCAGGAAATGTGAGATTCAGAGGGATTCAGGAATAATTTGAAACGTTTTCCAATGGAACAAAAATATGGAAAAATCAAGCTAAACTTTGTGATTTTGTTGAGCAATTTTTGGCAAATTTCAAAATCTCGAAAAAATCCTAAGAAAAATCTGTACGTATTAAGAAAAATTAACAAATTATTTTCATTAAAAACATTGCAGTCTTTTGTTTGCCCATCGACGAAATTTCTTCGTAAAGAACCATCTGTAATTTTTAAACGGTAAATACTGTCGAATATCTTGACAGTGAATACGTAAAGCATCTTTCAAGGAAGAGAATGAGCCGCGATAAATAAAAATCGAAAACACGGTTTATTCTTTGAAAAAACTGAATGAAAATTACCTTTTCAAATGTTTGTGTAAAACCGTTAGTATTTGTGCAAATCCGTTGCAATTTAATTTTTCCCTGGTCAAGAAAATACCTGGCAATACGAATCGTCATTAAAAATAATCGACAGGTGCTTAAAACTGTGTATAAATTATTTAAAAAATCAGCACTCTTTTGACTAGTGTGGAGCGCTCCAACCTCCTTAAGCCGAAATTTACATTAAAGACATTTACATTAAACGCTGCGCGCGAAGCGACCGCGAGACTCGCGGTCACGGCTGTCGGTAGTCGAAGAGCCTCGGAGTACTCGGGGGACGCTCGCTCGCTCGCGCGCTTATCGCGGAAATCCCAAGGGATAAATAAGTCGCGCGTGGATAAAGACGTCAATCGTCGCCGGACTAGGTGGTCCGAGGCCTCGTTTCCTCGGGTTCGCTCCGACTGTCGCTCGTCCGGCGACGGCCGACGGGCGAGCGAGCGAGCGAGCGAGCCGCAGAGGCAACAGGAGACGCATCACCGCGCGCGCGGCGAACGAGAGCCGGGAGGACGGGCGAGCAGGCTTTCGTGCTCAGTGGAACGGGGAGCAGGGAGCCCCGGACAGTCATTGCCTCGCGGATGAGGGATCGGGAGATCGACGCGCGCAGCTTCGTCGCTTCTGCGTACGCGCGCTGCAGCCGCGCCGACGAGGCAGGTTCTGAAAACGAAGAAAAAAAAACAACACGAAAGAAAGAAAGAAAAGCAAAGCGAACGGGGGGAAGGAAAAAAATGAAAAAGTTGGGTGAAAGAAAAGAGAGCGAAAGAAAAAACACGACGCGGAGAAATTAGTCGTCCGCGGGAGCAAAAAACTTTCGGAAAACCGGATGGACGAGAAATAGGGCGTACATACATTGTGGATGGTAATGACGTGCTGTACAGAGGCGGAAAGATCGGTCGAGGGGCTAAGAGGGCTGGCCTGATTTTTTTTGTTTGCAAAGAGTCGAAAAGCTGATCGAAGAAATTTATTATTCGCTTTTATGATTGACTCGAATTCGCAAATTTTTTCGCAAGATAGCGAATAATTTTTCGTCATGATTCGTGTGTGGATGAATGAGAGAGAATACTTATTACTAATTTATGTGATTTAATGTGAAATTGTGGCGAATATTTAATTTATGTGAACCGATACCTTGAAAATTTAATGTGGCACAGACTAATTGATTGTTATAAATATATTTTGGAATTCTTTTGCCACTCATTATATTTATGTGTTGTTTTTCTTGTCTGATTTTATATCATATCAATGCCTGAAATATTAATTAGCAGAATTCCATTAATTTTTATAATTTTATCAAAAATATTAATGCTTAATTGTCTCATTTGAATTTTAATTTTCTTTTAAAATCACCAATTAATCTAATTTATAAAATATAAGAGAATCATTATACGGGTTTTTTTATGTTGACTCGATAATTTGTGGTTTGAGACTCAAAACGATTGAAAAATTTGTTCCCATGGAGTATCATGTTGGCCAATTTTGTGTATAGAAAAAAAATAATTCTGACAACAGAGAGAGAGATGCACGAGGCAAAGGGGCCGAGGGCTCGGGGTTGTCAGCGCAAAAAAATCAATCTATGCTCCTTACGATCTGCACGGTTATGCGGTAAAATAGCATCGAAGGAACAAGACGCGCAGCCTATTTTAGTGGGGAATAAAGTTGGTTCCTTGTTAAAGACACGCACGGCTGGATCCTCGAGTGTGGGAAGGGGTAAAAAGGCCTTGTGTATTCGCGCGTCCCTCGATATACGTATATGCAACTATACAGTCTCTCCATATACGTGACTCGCTCTATACAGAAGAGACGCGCGCACACGGACAACGAGTGAGAAGGTCCGTATGTTTCTCTCGCGCGAAACCCAATACCCGAAAGTCCGTTGGCCGAGGAATAGCGATAGACGACCGAGACCCACCGCGAGTTCAACCTGTGCATTCTCGGCTAAAAAATCGCGGCGCCTCCGCCGTGTAAAACGTGAGTGCCCCAAAAATAGACCTAAAAGCACGATTACACTGTACTCGAGCGGCGGTGGTCGCGCGTCTCCTCGCGCCCGTATGGAAATAAATGAAGGTGAAATATATGCTTGAAGTATAAGTTAAATATATTTTAAAGATATGACATATACCAAAATATATTAATATATGTCGCATATGCAACAATTTTAGCGGGTTTCCTATGTAGGGGATATATGCAAGTTATACAACTTCTTGGGGAAATATATGTCAACCATATAAAAAACATGTCGCATATATTTTTAGCGTATATTTCACGATTCAAAAATAGATTAAATCGAGACGAAAAGATCGATTTTTCCATTAATCGAAAAAAAAAAAAAAAAAAAAAAAAAAAAAAAAAAAAAAAAAAACGGCAACCCTAGCGAGAGCGGCGGTGGTCGCGCGTCTCCTCGCGAGGCTGCGCGCCCGCGCGAGATCGACGAAATTCTATCAATAGAGCGAGACGAGGAGAGGTAAGAGAGAGGGAGGAAAGGAGATTTGGAGAGCACAAGGGATCGGAGGAGGAATCGACGCGTTCTCGCAGCCCCGTCTGCCGCTCGGATGATAAATTGTAATATCGAGAAATAAGAGGGAAAAAAGGATTGAGACGAGAGGAAAAAAAAAATACGAAGACATGACGGCGCAAGATGCGGGGGATATAAACAGGCTGTAAGGATCGAACCCGCGAGGAATCGAATGATTCTCGTATTATATGCGCTCGGATTGGAACCGAGGAATTTCTTTGTCGATCAGCGCGCGTGACGATCGCCGAGGACGCGCTTAACCCACCCGCGCGCGGTATATGATGCACCGAGAAATTTCCTTTGACGCACGAGCGAGACTGGGCCCCCCCACCGAGACGCCTGAATCGACGGAAAATTTTGTCGCACGCCCATTCGACGACGTCGACGCACTGACAATGCGCACCTACGGCGTTTGCGACCCGATCGGATGCATTATTGTTCCGTGACTGTAAGGATCGCGCGGTATCGAGTGTCTCGCCGATAAATGGCCACCGAGGATGCACCCTGGAAACACGAAACTTCGTCGGGGCGTCAATCAGAAATTGAATCCCGTTCGAGAGTTTGTGATTTTTTTATAGAGAAAGTGCGATTTTATTATATTTTTTTCTAAACGAATCCGCAAAAATAACCACATTTCCGTGCTCACAATGTGTACGAATAATTTGTCATTTTTTGAAAATGGGTTACGCGACTTTTTCAAAGTATTTCTATAAAATTGTATAAAATTGTACTTGACCAGATATATGTGACAGAAAACTTGGCACACTCGAAAAACTGGTATTAAAAATCGATGTGGCTATTCGCACCCTTTTTCGTGGATCGTGGATCGTGAATCGTGAATCGTGTCTCTTAGGTTTAATTTTCGCACTCTTTTTAATGAATCGTAAAAATTCCTTACTAAGGCGAAAAATTTTCGCTTTAATGCCTATTCGCACCCTTTTTCGTGGATCGTGCATAAGTGGATCTTGTTGGAGGTTAACTTTTGGCACTCTTTTTTCGAGTTTCTTTAAAAAACACTATATATAGTATTAAAGCGGACATTTTCCGTTTTAGTAAGGGATTTTAACGATCCACGAAAAAGAGTGCGAAAATTAAACCTAAGCGTCACGATCTACGATCTACGATCAACGATCCACGAAAAAAGGTGCGAATAGCCACATCGATTAAAAATGTGTATGTTGCAGTGACGTTTTTTTTTATCGGTCGACCGAGACTCGTTGCGACACTTTTGCGCATGTGAAAGGGAACGGGAAATGTCGCGCGATTTTCTTATTGTCACGTCCGACCCCTATAGAGACAATAAAGTGTTTTTTTTTCTTTTTTCATTCTCTGCGCAGTTCCTAACGGGCATTGTCATTCCCGATCGATGCACGGTGACAAATCACTGGGTAAAATCGTCGTTCGTCGTCGATTCGATCGAACGCGAGGCATCTAAGATAGAAGATATGTATTATTGAAACGAATGAGGCGAACGACGCCGCCGTCGCCGCCGACGCCGCCGCACACGTAGCGCGCAAACGTCGTACGAGCGTTGAACTTGCTCTCGAAGTCTCGTTCCGTCGGGCACAACTGCGCTCTTTCTCTCTGCCGCGCTTGTACAACGAGCGAAATAGCGCACGCCGCGCGCGCGTACTGCACCGCGAAACCGGCGCGTATCTATCCGCGCGCTCCGTCGTATATATTGAATTAACGAGAGAGATTCCCGCCAATATATCGACGACTGTAATTCTCAATCGCGGCGCAGACATCGCGTTTCGCGTCTGTCTAATCTGCGATTCGACCGATTCTACATACCATACGGGGATTGATGGTGAATAATCGTGACTGGTAATAAGTCTAAACTTTCTCCCTTTCGACAGTGTCTTTTCCATCGGTTAAGTATATACGAATTTTCTGCAACAAAAAAATCAAACAATTAAATCAGGCGTGATTTCTAAAAAAAAAAAATTACATTCTGTCCCAGTTGCATGCACGAAATGTGGTCATTTTGGAGCGAAATCGGAAGAAAAGTATAGTACACTACACAGGAGGAGTGCAACTTTTCACCTCGTGTGAATATCTGCTCTCTCTATACTCGTGCATCAAACTTCACACTCGGTGAAAAGTTGCACTTTCCTCCCTTGTAGCATAATTAGGGTTGTCGTTTTTTTTCGATTAATCGAAAAATCGACCTTTCCGTCTCGATTTAATCGATTTTTGAATCGATCTTTTCGGACCGAATAATCCGCTGAATTGACAAATTCAGTCCCAGATCGATTCACTTCTTTATACATTTATGTGAAAAAAGTGGAAAGCTCCGTCATTTACGTGCGTTCTTCCGTTTGCGTTTCCCTCTTTTCTAGTTTTAAGCCCTTAACCTTAACCTTTACTACACGCAACTTTCGTGATAATGTACTTCGATGACTGATTCGTTATTTACGAGCGACGGAGCGAGCGCGATATCCGGTATAGTTAAATTTCATTTTAAGCCCTTAATCTGAATAACAAGTCCATGCAGTGCAATGCACCAAATATTTCAGTAAAAAGTAACATAAGATACGTACTGTGATCATAAACTTCTATAAACATGTTATTTTCAGCTAAAATACAAAACGTTTTTATAGGCTGTATGACAGCAGGTTGCTGCGTGGCTGGTACCTATTAGGTAGAAGAAAAAAAAACCTTCCGTGTATGGTTGAAGCGTTGTTATTTGTCCATATTTAAGTATTACCGAAATCCAACCTTTTTACATATAAAATAAAGAAAAAAACCATCCCAGGGACATGTAGCAAAAAAATCGATCTAACGTAGATCGATCTTCTTGTTGCCAATTATTGTCTAAATTGAATCATGTTGTACAATTCGATACAATCTGAAAAATCGATCTTTTTCCATCAATCCGGCAACCCTAAGCATAATATACTATTTTGCATTGTATCGCAAAGGAAAAATCGCAAAGGAACAAAAATGCAGGTATATACGAGGGTCACGACCCCGTCGATTGGCCGTGAAACGCCCCATATATAGACGTGTCCGAGCCGCGCACTTGAGATTCTCCGGCGCGTGGAGCTCCCGCGCGCGCTGCTCGACGCTTTGAAACAAACGCGCGCGCGAGATGCTCCTGCGCGCACTCTTCCCGTGGGCATTCACGCGCGAGAAATCGTGGTTGGTACCTAATACACGAGACGCGGCAGCCTCGCAGCGCAGCCTCGCAGAGGAACGGGAGGAAGGATACGCACGCGCGGTAGCGACGAGGATGCGCGACGACTAGAGCAGCAAGCGCTCTGGTGTCATTAGAGCGGCCCATTGGAGGTCGCTCGCTCGCTCGCGCCCATTGTCCATGGGCGACGTGCCGTACGGGGTTCTCTCCGCTACTCTCGCGTCGCACTCGTCGATTACCGCGCGCGCACCGATCTCGCACCGGGCGCTGCTCTCGACCCTTACGCACACGTCTTGCCGCCGGGAACCCCATACGGGGCTCCCGTGCACCGTAAAACGCGCCTCGGTCGAGACAATACCCCGCTTTTCGCGTGTGCATCATATTTCACGGTCATCTCCCCCTCCTGTTTATTTTTGTTTTGTTTTCGTTCGCTCGTTCTCCTCGCCTCGCTCGCCACAGTGGCCACCTCGTTCGCGCGACGTCTTTGATTGGGCGTCGACGCTGCGCGGACAATGTGATACACGGAAAGTTGCTTCTGTTGCGTTTTCTCTTCGGCACTTGGAAGCGCGAGGGCGCGAAATGCGAGAACGATAAATTCAGGCGCTGCAAGAGAATAAATGCGGTACCATGTCAAAATAACACAACGACAAAATAACACGTCAAAATAACACACGACAAAATAACCGTAAAAAAACAACTCCGAATCAAAACAACAAATGGCATCGGAAACTCGACCGAAAACCTTAAAAAATAGATAACAATTGACAATTGATAATTAAAAAATTAGTCGAGTCTTAATTTTTTTATTTTTAGGAAAATATCCATGTTGGGTTTACCTATAGCGGAAAATAACCATTGAGTTTGTCAACTACACCGGAAAATATCCATAGAGTTAGTCAAATATAGCGGATAATATCTACATGTTTTTCATGTACAGCGGAAAATATTCATAGACATTTTTAACTACAACCGAAAATACCCATAAAATTCGTCGACTACAGTAGAAAATATCGATATGATTTTCATCTATACAGCGGAAAGTATTCATAGAACTTTTTCGCGGATGAGTATATTCCAAGTGTTATTTTGTCGTGTGTTATTTTAACGTTGGATCATTTTGACGTGTGTTATTTTTGCATCGCGTTATTTTGACGTGTCACCATAAATGCATGTCCAGGGGAAGACCGGGGCAAAATGCCCTTTTGGATTTCTCTCGGATGGTTCGATTTCGAACGCAAACTCAGAGTACCACAGATTTGTTTTCGTCTGTCGATTGGGGAGTTCGATTAGACAGTTGAACAAAAATAAAAATCGCCGAGATAACCTCTTTCCACACTCTCCCAGGTGGCCCTGGGATATTTACATTTGTCTCTATCTCAACATTCATCAGAATGTTAATGGATAAAAAGAAATGAAAAAAAAACGGTCATACGATAATAAACTCCTAACTGTCGAGTGTAATTACTCGTCGCGCGAACGGACGTTTGAAATGTAGCGTGGCTCGAGCCACAGTCGGCTAGTGTTGCACGCGCGCGGCTGGCAAGGATGACGGAGGAGTTTCGCGCTCGTTAGAAGCCTTCGGTAGCCGGGGAATGTCGATTATTAATTAGCGATTCCCGGGGGGGCTCGTCGGGTTCGCCTACGGGTGAACGTATTATCGTCGATCGGAGATAGTAAGTGAATCGCGAGCGCGCGAGAGAAGTGCAACCGAGAATAATACACTGTGCTGCTATATATGGGTCATTCCACGGTATTTCGCGCAGCAAAAAACCCGACCGACTCCAATCTTCGCCTAATTTTTTTTATATCATTGACTAGGTCAAACGGAGCATCTGTGAATTTTTTGAGAATTTTATTGTCACATTTGGTCGATCCATAAAATAAAAAATATAAAAAATGAAAAATAATTCGCTTCCCATAAACGTAAGCTTCGCTTACCATAAACTGTGTAGAATTACGAACATTTTGACCTAGTTATTTTTGTCGATATGATTTTTCCACTTAAAGTCAGATTTTTTTTTAATTTTTTAATTTTTTATTTTATGAAACGTCCAAATATGACAATAAAACTCACAGATGCTCCATTTGAAATAGTCAACGATATAAAAAATTAGGCAAAGATTGGAGTCGGTCGGGTTTTTGCTGTGCGAAACACCGTGGAATGACCCATATATACATAGCGTAATACAAACGGCAAATCTGGCGAAGCCGATCAATGCCTCGCGTCGATATATAAATCGTATACATATATAGATATATATTGTTGTATTTATATCTATGTACACGATGCGGTGTGTACCTAGTATAAACACACATCTCTTCGCTATCGCTCGAACGGCGCAGACGCGGCGAGGGAGTTAACGAGAAAACTCGTGTTGCCCGTGTATTTGCACTGGCGAACACGCGGCACGTTGGATGTGCAATGCGCCGCAAGTCCCGCGCTCCCGCCGCCGCTCCCCATTATCACGAGAGGCCCAGCGAGCTATTATACCGGCGAAAGATCGCGGCGCGCCAGGCAATTTAACTTTTTTACCGGTCCGATCGACGACGACGACCGCCCGGCCCGGCCGCCAGCCCGATAGATAGATATCCTCTAATAACGGTTATGAAATGTCTGCGAACCGTAACGACTCCTCTATCGCGCCCGGACGCGCGCGCGCGCGTCCACGACCGACTCCCGGCGGCGTGTCCGCCGATTACGCGCGCACACGGGCCGACAATGCGACGCGCGGCGCAGCCGACGTTTTGTTACGCGCGTTTGCACTAGGGTTGCCGGATTGATGGAAAAAGATTGATTTCTCAGATTGTATAGAATTATGGAAAATGATTCAATCTAAACAATAATTAGCAACAAGAAGATCGATCTACGTTAGATCGATTTTTTTCCTATATGTCCCTGCGATGGTTTTTTTTCTCTATTTTATATGTAAAAAGGTTGAATTTCGGTAGTACTTAAACATAGAAAAATAAAAAAGCTTCAACCATACACGGAAGGATTTTTTTCTTCTACCGTGAAGATCGAACTTGTTGAAATGAAATTGATTTTTTTTAATTGATAATATTGTGTCTTGAATCGAGAGTAAAAAATTCGTTCAGTTATTTTTCGTGGATTTCCCGCTGAGATAAATAAAAAGAGAAATGGAAAGGATTTGGTTTCCAAGGATCGAGATCAATAATAGTACATTACGCTACAAGGGAGGGAAGTGCAACTTTACACCGAGTGTGAAGTTTGATGCCCGAGCGAAGCGAGGGCAGAAATTCACACGAGGTGAAAAGTTGCATCCCTCCCATGTAGCGTACTATACTTTTCTCCCGATTTCACTGCAAAATAACTCCATTTCGCGTGTGCAACGGGGACGGAAAATTAGGTTATTTTTAACAAATGACGATCCGCATGCGTAATGCGATTTTCATTTCTCCCGCCGGGCAGGAATGAGCCGATTTCCTCCCTAGGGAGGAAATGAAATCGTATTTCGCATGCGTGAGTCATTTGTCAAAAATGAGCTATTTTCCGCCCGCGTTGCGGACGCGAAATGGGGTTATTTCAGTGGAGTCGGGAGAAAACACATTTTTTTTGTGTGAAGATCGAATTTGTTCGAAAATGAAATTGATTTTTTTTATTTTATAAAATCGTGTCTTGAATCGAGAGTCGCACACATTTCTCCAGTTATTTTTTGTGAATTTTCCGCTGAGATAAACAAAAAGAAAAATGGAAGGGTTTTGTTTCCAAGGATCGAGATCAATTAATAAGATGTTATTTATTGCCTATCAGCGTGCATACGACGAGCTCTGGGTCCACAATGCTTCATGCTCGTTGCCGGATCAATGAGTTGAACATACTGGAGCGAATCAATGAACGTCTGGAAATTGGAGCGACTGCCTCGGAATAAAAGTTATCCGATACTAGATACGGTTTTCCTATAATCGCTCTGTCTCTCTTTTTCGCTCCTTACTCTCTCCGTCGCTCTTCTGTCATTCTCGAGTCGCGGCGGCTGATCGTTTGTGCCGCTCGCTGCGATCTCGCAACGCGCTCAACTTTATTTCCCTCTGTGTATCCAGAGACCGCGGTCGCGCGGCGCCGCAGCCCCCGCGCGCTGCCACTCAATGATTAATTAAGCTTTCCGAGAAAAGCGCAACAAGTGAACGCGTTATTGGTGCTTAGTGGCACAGTTTACTTAACGCGCGTCACCCGCGCGCGCGGTGAAGCTCACACGCGGCTTTTAAGGGCTTATATACACTTGTGATGAGCCCTTGCACTTGTGAAAATCGATTTTTTTTTGTATTACATATTCATTAAGTACAATGTCTAAAGAATATTCTCACCAAATTTCATGAAGATCGGAGCATTAGATTTGCAACTGTTTTTCAACCGACCGCATCTGCGAGGCAGAAGATATATATACTTGAATTTTTAAACGCGATTATCTCAGAATCGCCTTTTTTTAAATACCTTTGCGGTGGACACGATTACTAAAAAACTATTAATCCGATCCAAACCAAATTAATAACCCTTAATTATTATAATAATAACTAGGGCCTGGACGAAGGATTTCAAATTTTGTTAAAAAGAAAAAAAAATGTTACAAAAAACCGAAAATGTAGCACCTCAAAAAATGAATTTTTTGTTAAGAGAGTCGCAATTTTTAAGAAAATGACAATTTTCACAAATCCTTCGTCCAGGCCCAAGCCAGTGCAATGTACTAATGTAATCTTTGTGAATTTTGATTTTCCGATGAAAGTCCACCGCAACTGATGCTCAAAAAAAAAAGGTTTTACTGAAATACAGCTGGAGTTCCGCCATTTTGAGAATTTTTTTTATGAAAAAAATTGATGAAGAATGAATGTCGTTCACAATTTTTCAATAAACATTTCTTTTCTTGTCGAAAAAAAATCAAGAAAATCACGGCTTTTCGCCCGCGGCAAGTGTATATAACCCCTTAAACTGCGGAAAATCCGTATCGAAACGCGCGAGGCGCCGCGCCCGCGCGCTTCTCGTTATATTTTACACTCAAACACACACACTCGATGCTCCTCGCTTCGTTTCGCCTCTCGCCTTCCGCTCTCCCCGAGTCAACTGAACGCTTCGAACTTTGTTACTCTATTCCAGTTGGTTTCAGCTCCCTGAACTCGCGGCCACTTCCGCGGCAGCGTAATTAATTCAATCAAATAAATCTGTTCAAGGTGCCTCCTGGTGATGCTGACTGTGCTGCTCTCGACCGTCGACCTCGCTCACTCCTACCTGCCGGACAAATATCCCATCGAGGTAACGAATTGATATTAGTGAGCACTTTGGCAGATGGTGGCCGTTAACGGAAAATTTCACAATCGAATTCGATTGTGAAATTTTCGCGCCGATTGGCAACAAACTTCAGAATTTGAGTGCCGGATAAAATTATTCTCCGAAAATTCGTAATGATTCGCAGAATCGGCATAGATAAATTTATCATAATAATGATCACCATCAAGCTAAAAGGAAACAAACTTTCTCTCAAATCAATTATTCCGTTCAATAGTTCGATCCAAATAGTAGTTTTCGGTATAAGTGCGGTGAAATTTTTTCGAATTAAGTGCTAACAGGAGTCAGTGTTAACTCGTGTAAATGCAGGTGCTGCCATTACACGAGTTATGAAAAAGTTTCTCGCACGAGTTTCGAACAAAAAATTAGGGCAGTAATTGGACAGTCACCAGTGAATGAACAACAGCTTTTTGAGAGGTCATGAGCAATTATGACGACTCAGCTGAACATTGGATTGGTAATTCTTTTTTTTAGCTTTCTACTGTGATTATTCTGTCGCAGAAGCTTATTTTCGACTAAAAGTGCAGGTTAGATTGGCCCGTTTATTTACTGATATTTTTTTAATGTTTGGCTTTTAGTATTTATCTTTATATTTATTTTAGTATTTATTTATTTTTATATATTTTGCGATGAAAATATGAGACTTTTTGCTATATCACATATTTTGACATTTTGGTCAACCGTTAAAATTTTCGCAAGCAATTTGAAAATATTGCATTTTATAAAAACTCATGATACTACTCATTCTGCTTCCATTCATTCACTGGTGACAATACGACGAATACAAAGCATCTTCGTCGTTGAACGAATGATTGTCCCTAACAATGAGGATACTTGCAGGTGTACCATATGCTTCAGGAGCGAACGCAGTACGGGATCGGCAGTGAAAATCGCGCCAGAGGCAACTGGGGTCCGTGGAGCTCGTGGAGCGAGTGCTCGAGATCCTGCGGCACCGGCGTTCAGTCCCAAGCTCGAGAGTGCATTCCCGCTCGGTATGAAATTTTCCGCATATCTCGCACAAGTCGGAACAGCCGCATTGACTCGAAAGTAACTCGTCGCCGCTGACGAGCGTTTAAGCTCTCGAGCGTGATTGATCGATCGTTCGTGCGAACCTAAACCGCGATCTTGCGCCCAGACGAAGCGAAAAAGAAAGAACAGAAAAAAACACGGTTATTACGACGTCTCAACTGTGCTGTAATGAGTTAGGCGCCAGCGCGATACTTCGCGCCCCCGATGTTTCTTCATCGCTCACGTAGTACACGACTTGATGTGACTCGGCTTGCGCGTTTTCTCGTGCTTACTGCGATGACCGGGGCTCGTTGGGTCGAGTCAGCTTAAACTGACAAATTATCAGTTAAACTCGGCAAAAATATCGTCGTCCTAACTTACTTTTTTTCTCCATCATTTTATAAAAGCGTTGAAATTGTTTTTTGGCTCAAGAATTTCAATATTTATCGTTGAATTAATTTTCCAATAAGTTTTTTATGCAGATTCATACAAGGCGGGAGGACTACCTTAAATGAGTATTTTCAATTCATTTTTTTTACCTCACACAGCAGTAAATAATTTTGAAAAACATTAGTAAGCGTTCAAATTATTTTGTTACTTCAATACTTATAATTGAATTAAATTTTCAATAATCCTACAACAATTTTGACACCGAATTGTTTCCGGTAATTTCGCACGAGCATTTTCAATTATTTTTTTTACCTCACGCTGCAGTGATTTTGTTAAATATTAGTAAGAAAATGCGGTGATCTTTTCATAGTCGTCTGACCCCGGTCATTCTCGACCGCGAATGGTTTCCAAGCGTAGAGTGGTTCGAGGGTATAGCACGAGAGTGCGGATTACTCGGGAGCAAGTTATCGGCGCTATACCTATACAGCCCACTGCGCGCGCGAAGCTGCAGCAGCGCGATCGAGTAGCTGAGCAGCACCGAGAGTGCCCCGAGTGCGCAGCTCGCGGTAGACGTTAAGCCAATAAATTACGAGCCGAGGCGCACGACTCTCCGACCGTTCTTCATCATCCTCGCTCGCGCTAATCGCTAATAACGAAGTTTAAAATCCATCGAGTTCATTTGTCTCGCGATTATCCGTCACTCGCGCCCGCGCAGTAATTGTTCCCGCGTGATGCGCACCTAATTAAACGAGTTTGTCCTGCTCGTTAGAGGTGCCTTGAGGAAACGAAGCGCTCCAGTCGCGAGTCTGCGAAATGCGACCAGCTTGACGAAACCCATCTGCATCGGCACTCACAAGCGCTATCACATCTGTAACACGCAGGTAATTGTCACGTTAAGGTAGTCGCCTCGCTAGGGCATGTATTAAATAAATGTGAACATTTTGGTTTTTCTATTTGGTTTTTCCTTCATTGAGATTGTCATGGTCGGTGCAAACTATTATAAACGGAAGCGTCTGATTTTTCATTCTGTGTCAAGGACTGTCCTGAATTTCCGGAGGACCTGAGAGCAGAGCAATGCGCGGCTTACAACGACAAGAACTACAAGGGTCAGAGTTACCTGTGGGTTCCATTTCTTAACGGTGAGTATGCAACGAAAATATAAATAAATTTGCCAATTCGAAAGCTTTGCCAGGACAAAAAAAATTGTTTCGGCGAAGAGTCAGTGAGAACGGCAAAATCAAGAGGTGCTTCTTCTGCGATATACAAAAATTTCCAGCTCCGAATCCCTGCGCCCTCAACTGTCGCGCCGTTGGTCAGCGATTTTATGCCACCCTGGAGCAAGCGGTGATCGACGGAACCCCGTGCGACGGTCCCAATCTTCGGGGACACAGCATGGGGATGTCGCCTGACAAAACCGAGCAGTGGCTGTGCGTCAGTGGACAATGCAGAGTGAGTACATATTTATTTTTCCAATCTTGGGACAAAAGAAATTCGTGTAGTGAATCTTCCTATTTTGTTTTTGATTCATTCTTCCGCCTCTTTTCAACAGCCCGTTGGCTGCGATGGTGTCATAGGTTCCGGAGCGGTTCGTGACACTTGCGGAGTCTGCGGCGGTGTTGGGAGAGGATGCAAGCTTTACGAGGGCATCTTCATGGAGCCGATAATGTCCAAGGGTCATCAGCCAGTCACAACGATACCCAAAGGCGCGATGTCACTCAACATATCCGAGCTACGTTCCAGTGGCAATTATTTAGGTATAACATTTGTCATAGTAATGGTATTGGTTTTGTATTGATATACCGATGCACTCGATTTGGCGAGTGCGCCGCTTCCTAACCTCCGCGGGACGGCCGGTTTGTCGCACAAGTATCACATACTACGTTTTGTAACGAATGTCAACGTGATGTCGCACATCTCTGTGCCTGCAAAGCATTGCGTCAAGTCTACAGAAGTTATCTACAGAATTCTAGATAACTTCACGCACCAGATGGCGTACGTGAAATTATCTACACGCATGTGCGAGCATAATACGCAATCTCACGAACGCTTTGCAGGCACAAAATGTGCGACATTACGTGCATGAGTTACAAAAAAGATATTGTAGCCATTTACGAAATGCTTATTTTTCACAGCTCTGAGAGCGGAGAACGGGAGCTACATTATCAACAGTCCAGCGTCCATCAGTCCCAGCGGGACTTACAGGGCTGCTGGAACGAGTCTCACTTATCAAAGGGGAGACAGAACGCGAATGGAGAGCATTCTTGCGACGGGGCCACTCACTGAACCCCTGAATCTAGAGGTAGGTGGAAAACCTGTCATATTATTATAAATTATTTCTATGGTATTACTTATATTCACATAGTATCTATGGTATTACTTATATTCACATAGTCTTGTAGTCAATAGAGTCTTGTGTATTTTTTAAGCGCACGTATAACGTTTTTGATGTAGGGCTGTACGTTTTGGCCGGCCAAGCCGGCTCGGCTAGCTAAGCCGGCTAATGATACATTCATTTGTTTCAAAAATTAGCCGCGGCTAAGCCGGCCAAAAAATTTGCCGCGGCTAAATCGGAAAAAAATTAGCCGCAGCTAAATCGGCTAAACATTTGCCACGGCTAATAGCCAATCGAGCCGGCTTGGCCGGCCAAAACGTACAGCCCTATTTTGATGTTAGTAATTGAAACTTAGATGCACTTCCTGAGTGAAAAAAGAAAGTTGAGGCAAGGGTCAAAGAACTATAATTTCGAGGAGGAGTGACCGTCAGGCGAATGCCATGACTCGGAGTCGCGGCCACTTCTCGCAGTAGGATCTATCGTTTGCTATATACGTGTATACTATCGCTCGTCGAGCAATGACCATACATATGCACTATTCGATTAAGCTCGCGTGCCTCTTGTAACACATAACGCGATTGACTGCGACGGCCGATGCTAATTGTCTCTATTGACCCCAACAGATCTCCTACCACGAACTCAATCCGGGTGTTCTCTACAAGTACATGCTCCCGTTGACGGAACAACCGGACGGCGGTGCAATGATCGCTCCACCCCTTCGCGCTATCGGTACGACCATCGCTCGTTCGTTAAATAAACTGACGACGAAATAGGGAATTATTAATAATGCCGGGAATTAATGCGAACGGGCGGAAATATTTCAGGCTCGAGCGACCGCGGCAATGAGATTCCCGATACCGATACCAGACTGCTGACACCGGCTGCGGAACGAGTGAAGTAAGTATCTTTCATTTCCACCGCGGAGGATCAGTGTCGCTCATCACGTACTTAGAGGTTTTTCCTGGCATAATCATTTGGGACACCATTTTTGAGATCCTAAGGCATCATTTAAAACAAAAAACAAAAATCGATTTTTCGAAAATTCTACAGTGACATAACCCCTTAAAGATGTTATACATCTACCGACTTGAGAACGATGGTATATGTTAAAAGAGAATATGCGACTTGAGAACGATGGTATAGGTTAAAAGTCGATATTTTGAAAAAATAAATTTCGTGACCCCGATTTGGGCGGTTTTTGGCCCGCCGGCCAGATCTAGGATTTCTGACAAGCAAAACGACAAATTTCTTTTTTTTTAAATCAATTAAACAAGGGTTTTTTAGTTGCGATTTACCCTTTTAAAGCTTTATAAGAGCGCAGCAGCGCAAAGATATCTCGGACATGCGCGCCAGCGCGTGTGATTCTAGTCTAGTTCTTTAAAAATACGGAACGAAAATTACCTTTTCGAAAGTTTGCGTAAATCGGTTAATATTTTTGCAAATCGATCGCAATTAAATTTTTCCCAGGTCAAGAACATACCTAACCATACGAATCACTTAAAAAAATGATCAATAGATGCTTAAAACAATGTCTAAATTATTTTAAAAAATCAGCACTCATTTGACTAGTGTGGAGCTGTATAATATCCTTAATGTCGAAAAAATGTTTCAGGTCCGACAAGAATCCGCGACCACTGCCGGGAAAGCGCAGCGGCGTCGAGACCGACTCGCGAAAGCTCAACAAAAAAGAAGACGCACCGTTTTCACCCACGACTGTGATGGCCGGAGACGCGCCGAAGGCAAACTCCCCGACGGCGAAGAAGAAGAACAGAAGGGGAAAGAAGAAATTCGCCTGGAAGGTCGTTGGATTGTCGCCTTGCTCGAAGGCTTGCGGCGGAGGTAAACTGATCTTTCAAATTGTCAATGTTATACAGAGTGGTCGAAAATTTCAGTGATCATCGTTCCAAGTCCGGTGAACTAATAATTTTCGTGTCGCACTTGTGCTCCATCGAAAATTTAGCGCATTCAAAAGTGCAGCGTCGCAAATTAGGCTTAATTCAAATTGGAAGGTCAGTGCCGGGACCAATTCATTGAACCAAACGCTCTCGAACGCACGAAGCGACACTTGGTCTTCGAGAGTTTCGTTTCAATTGCTCACTCGGGCGAGAAATTGAAGAGAAAGACGTTGTCATTGGTAATTACGGATCACACTGCGAGGCGCTACTTCGACAGTCTGGGTGGGGGGTCAAAATAGCGAATGGCTCAAATATCGGATTAAAAAATAATTAACATTAGAATCTAGAATAACCGTCATTATGATATTTGCTATTTTAGCCATTCGCTATTTTAACTGCATTTTATAAAATGGGGTCTCAAAATAATGAATGGATCAAATAGTAAATTCCGTAATGATGAGACCATTCTAGATTCAGACGTTTATTATTCTTAAGGGGTTATGCCACTGTAGAATTTTCGAAAAATCGTTTTTTGTTTGCTTTAAAAGGTCCCTTGGGACCTCAAAAATGATGTACCGAAAGATAATGGCCGAGAAAAATGTCTAAGTACTTGATTTTCGAATTTTAGTGCGCGGCCGCCTGGTGCGCAGCATCCTAGGAAGACAAACTTTAAACGCGTTTATCTCAAAACTACTTTTTTCAACCTAGCCGGACCGATTACTCGAACAATTATGTTCCGATTCACTTGAAATGTTGTACATATTTAAAAAAACACATTATCTTCGACACTACGTAGGATTTTTTTTTGTTTGGCCTTAGTTCATTTGTTATTAACAATTTTGTGACGATTTTTTAGGCAAATTTTGCACTTTTCACTTTAGAAGTGCGCCATTTCGTTAAAAATCCAAATATCGAAAAAATCCTACATAGGGTCGAAGACAATGTATTTCTAAAGATATATGCCAAATTTCAAGTATATCGGAACATAATTGTTCGAGGAATCGGTCCGGCCGTGGAGCTTGGAAAAACGGAGGCGTCATCGCAGAAACGCTGCACAACTGCCATTTTGTTACGAATAGCTTCAAAAAATTATCATATACAGTCACTGACATTTATGTTTCTGGAAAATTCCCGAAAACAGCCTATTTTTTCGGCCTCTACAGTGGCATAACCCCTCAATTTCGCTATCTTAGCTATTCACTATTTTGGTCATTCGCTATTTTGCACCCCACCCGACAGTCGCGTGGCCTAATCTGCGGAGGGAATGAAATAAAAAAAAAAAAAAAAAAAAGAAATGCGAGCGCGCGAGAGAACGAAAAAAACGTTACGATACTGCGACGTGAGCACTCGCTCAACGAGCCCATAAAAACGCCCATTCACGTGCTTTTTTCTCTGGACTGTTGTCCCTCTCGAGTCGTGACCTCCGCAACCCTCCTCGGTGTGGAATGTACAGTGCTCTAATTACATGATTTATCCGCTGATTCCACCAAATTTAGATTGACGTCCCGAGGAATTAACCCGTGCGTTCTTCAACGTCGTTTTTTTTCCGTGGTGTAGTGTAGATCGTAAGAATGAAAACGTCGAGGCATTATTCGCTTCTCCGTGTTACTACACAATCCTCGTGAATTTCAGGCTTGCAGAGCACTATATTGAAATGCGTTCGTCACGCCAGTGGCAACGTCGTCCACGAGAGAAGATGTCGGCACATCGAGAGGCCTGAAATTCCACCGCCGTTACGCTGCAACGACCGACCTTGCGCTGCGAGGTACCTTGAACAATTCCAAAACGAATGAACTTATGTAGGGTACACGCACCATTTGTGGCCACTATACGATTAGTGGCAACAGAAAAAATGTATACATATGAGGCATTCCACGATACTTCAACCACCAACATTTTTTAAATTTGATCATCACCGTGAATTTGCGTGAAGTTGAAATACTAACGCGTTAAAAAAAATGCTCACGGAGTTTAGAGCCTCTACTAGCTTCCGGTTTCGAAAAAAGCCAAAATTTCAGTTTTTCGTTGTTTTGACGATAACTTCGTGAGGATTTATCTGAAAAATATTTATAACAAACGAAATTTTTCAGTTTTTCATTGTCTTCACAATAAAAAAGTTCTCGTTTACTACGGACGATAAAATTTCTTTTTTTTTAATGTTTGATAAATGATGTTCGAAGCACTTTGCACCATTTGTGGCCATCACCGTCATTTACGTGCAATAAGTACGGCCACAAACGGGTCAAGTTGATGGCCACAAAGGGTACTAAAATTACTAAAACAGTACTTCTACCCTATTCCATAAAAGTAAACTACAAAATTGATCGAAATTTCGACGAAACATCGTTGTTGATTGTCAACGGTTGTCATTAACTGAAGACTTTTTCGAAATTTCCAGATGGCGAGCCGACGCCTGGAGCGAATGCTCCGTAACGTGTGGAACGGGTATACAAACGAGAAAGCTGGAATGCGTCCAGGAGTTGAACGCGAAATTAACGATGCGCGTTGCCGCGGGTGCTTGCGTTCAGCCGCCGGATCTGAGAACTGTGGAAACTTGCGCGAAACCGGCATGCTTCAATGTTTCCGCGAGCCCGGAAGTCCGAAGAATGCACACCCAGCACGAGGTGCCACGATGGAATGTCGGCCAGTGGAGTGCGGTGAGTCTCAATCGTTTTAATCGTCGCTCGAGAGATAAGACACATCGTTTGTGGCCACTGTACCATTAGTGGCCACATAGAAAACGTATATAATCATACTATCAATGTATTCAAATTGATAAATTGAAGCATTTTGCACCATTTATGGCCATTGCCGTCATTTACGTGCCATAAGTATGACCACAAATGGAACCAGTTGATGGCCATTAAGGGTACTAAGATGGCCGAAAATGGTACTTCTACCCTAATGACTAATGAGCGAGTGAAATGAATTCAACTGTAAAACAACTTATTCTGATGTCAAAGGATTTGCGTGTTTCAGTGTTCGAGGACGTGCGGACGAGGAATTAAGAATCGCACGGTCGTCTGTATAACGAGCGGCGAGCCCTGCTCCTTCGCGAACAAACCGGAAACCGAGAAACCTTGCGAGATTCAGTCCTGCGACGCGTCGCACGAAGACTCGAACGCCTTCTGGATGTTCTCCGAATGGTCGTCGAAGGTAAAGCGTAAATCTCGAATTCTTTCACTTTTGCTCAATTCGCACCGCGCAAATACACTCGAGTTACGCGATGATTTTTTTAGCCGGGTGCGAAGCGCGAAACTAAAAGTTTCAACGCGCCCCTGCGTTTCAGTGTCCCCGCGCTCTAGACTATATGCGATAACTCCGCAAATATTCCATATTTCGAGTTTTCCTTTGCTCAGTATATTCTTTAAGAATCACACTTTCGAAATATGTAAAAAAAAATTTTGATTTTTTGAAAATTCAAAAGGTATTTCTCCCCTAAAATTTCAAGTATTTTTTTTTTCCCAGTGTAGCCATAACTTATACAATTCCAATTTCAATTGCGCAGTGTTCAGCAAAGTGCGGCAGCGGCTTCGAGACTCGACAATTGGCGTGCAGCCACTCGAACGAATTATCCTGCGAATCGAAGATAAAACCGGAAACAAAGAGACCTTGCGTGGCGAACGGCACCGCTTGCGGCGCCGCCGAATGGTTCACCGGACCTTGGTCTTCCGTTAGTACTCGACGTGCACAAATGCGATAATCAAACCCTGACGCAATCGGTAATGTTTAACAGCGATAAATGTTTGTGAACACAGTGCACGGCGGAGTGCGGCATGGGCGAGCAGCGTCGCGACGTTATCTGCGTCAAGCGAATCGAGGGCGAGTCGCGAATAATTCCGGACAGAAATTGCGTCTCCGCGAAGCCGGAGAGCGAGCAAACATGCCGGATGCCCGACTGCTCCGGCGAATGGTTCACGTCCGATTGGCGCGAGGTATTTAGACGAGAATTCGAAGTAACCGCTCGACGGTGCTGCAAACATTTCTCAAGAAACATTTCTCCACTAATCTTTTGCTTTTATTTTCCCCAGTGCTCCGCGAAATGCGGAGACGGAGTGCAGAATCGTACAGTGCGTTGCATGTCCGGAAAATCCGAGGTTGCGACCTGCTCGCAGAGGAAAAAACCCACAGACGCGCAGAGATGTAATTTAGAGCCTTGCAAGTTGAAGCACAGTCTCTCGACGAGCAAAGTGCCAAAAAGTAAGCCTGAATAAAAAATTCTGCAGCCTCATTTACGGTACCATGTCAAAATAACACAACGACAAAATAGCACGTCAGAATAACCGGACAAAAAAATAACATAGGGTAGACGTACCGTTTTTGGCCACCTTACCAATCAGGTAAATTCATATGAATTTGTTCGAAACGTCAACAAGCAGTCATGGGGACAAAATAATTGGAAGAATAAAATAATGAAAATGGCCACAATAGGTACGGTGGCCACTAACAGTGCATCTACCCTACGTCAAAACAACACACCGCAAAATAATTCAACGTTAAAATAACTCACAACAAAATAACCGTACAAAAACAACTCCGAATCAAAACAACAGATGATATCGCAAAATCGACCGAAAGCCATTAACAATAGATAACAATTGATAATTGATAACTAAAAAATTAGTCGTGTCTCCATTTTTTTGTTTTTCGGAAAATATCCATGTTTGTTTCATCTATAGCAGAAAATAACCATTGAGTTTGTCAACTACAGCGGAAAATATCCATAGAGTTAGTCAAATATAGCGGATAATATCTACATTTTTTTTCATCTACAGCGGAAAATATTCATAGACATTTTTAACTACCACCGAAAATACCCATAAAGTTCGTCAACTACAGCGGAAAATATCTGAATTATTTTCATCTACTATTTTTGCATCGAGTTATTTTGACGTGTAACCTCATTTGCACCTAAAATCATGATTTAGAACTCTGCCTGAAATGGACTCTGTTTGAAAAAATGTGTTTTTTTATTCTTTTTTTTTTCCAGAAGTGCACGCGACGGGCGAGTGTGTAGATAAATATCCAAACTGCGGTCTGGTCGTGAAGACGGGACTGTGTCGTATCAAATTTTACAAGCACTCGTGTTGCGGCTGCCGCGACTAGCGACACTCTCCCGGTGCCCGGAGAAGAAGCTAGCGCGAGGAAACTTAACGAAAAGAGATTTCGAATAGTCATCGCGAGATTCCGGCACGCCGGAAATTCGCTTGAGCAACGAAACGCGAATGCGGCGCGACGAAAAAAAAACAAAAAATCGCGAACGACGAGACTCGGAAGAGCGTGTTACAGGCTCACTCCGAGGCTGCGAGAAGAATCACGGGCGTTAGACAGGGTTGGGCAATTGCTTATCCGAACAAATCATTTTGACAAATGAAAAATCGACGCAAACGTGATTTAAAGTCATTAATTGAATAATTTCGAATTTGCGTATTTCTTAATTCTCTCGCGTTAAGTAGAATTCGTAACAATTGCATTCAACAGTGTGATATGTCGGCGTTATATGTAGAAAAATTCGCAATTCGAACGAACGCTTGACTCTGGCGTCATAGTCATTGTTGTACAGGAATGCGGTAATCGTGCGGTCCTAGAGACTCGAAGAATTAGTATTAGACCGGGCATGGGCGTTTTATACCCCAGTTTCAATGCGCGTACCAATGTGTTTTAAGTGTCTATCACGAGCCCTCCGTATGCATGTTAGTCTAATCGAACAGCTAGCCTCTCCGCAGCACGCAGCGACAATAAACGCACTCGACTTCGTGGCGAGTACAAATTTTCGCTGTGGTTAATTGGTCACCACTGGAGATCAGTTGTAAATCCCCAAAAATTCACGAGATATATTTTACAGTACAATTTTTCTTGTAATAATGATTTCGTAATAATAATGTGTAGTGATTATAATATGGAGTGTAAACATTTGAATAGCAGAAAAAATACAAATTTTCGCTTTAATATTAGAAGAAAGAGTGGAAAAAATGGAAGAAATCATTGATGCATTACTTTCTGAATGCAATAACATTTTTTCACATTTTTTCCAATATTTCTCCCAATATTAAAGCGAAAATCAGTCTTTTTGTTCAGCTGTTCAAATATTTACACTCTATTTCATTATTCTTACTTATTATTATTATGAAATCATTATTACAAATAAAATTGTACCGTTGACCATATCTCATGAATATTTGGAGTTTTACAACTCTGCTGGAGATGCTGGTAAATTTTCAAGAATTTTTTCGTTTCAGAGTATTAGAATGCTCTCCGCATCGTACTTCGATAGCAGGACTCGATTTTAAAGACGAAATGTAAGAAATCTATTTAAAAAGATTGCTCTTAAATTTAATTGACATTCTAGTGGCTGTTTAAAGAGTAAAATATCGGATTAAGATAGTCCCGAACGCGATAGTATATAGACTAATTTTTATTGTATAAAAAAGCCTGCTCGTATACAATCAAGCATAAGTGTCACGTATAAATAGTAAATTTAAAAACAATAATAATAATAAAACCAATATGGCATTAGATTTACAAATGTAATAGAATATTTTTTTAAGCACATGTTACTTGTCTTTTATTTTATCCCAGATTTGTTTGAGAGTCTTTTCAGGCAATACTTTCGGCTTCAGTTTTTTGATCGGTGTTTACCGAAATTACACTTTTTTGTTTTTGTCTGAATAATAAAAATCTGTTCGAATCAGTCATATCCCATGGAAACGCCCTTTCCAGTCCATTGCTCTTTCAAATTAACTTTCAGGCCCAAATCCCTCAGTGCTGCTTTCAAATCGGCCTCCAACTCGGGCCCGTGGACTTTTAACGCCTCGGTTAACAGACTCTCGATTCCATGTTTTATAAACTCTCGCGATTCCATCTTGTTTCTCACAGACATATTTCTCACAGCCCAAGAGGCTTGTTTCAGTACGTTCGCACTTTTAGGATACTGTTTCATAGCGTCGACGATCACGTACGGAGCACCGCAGTCGTAAAAAACGCCGGCGTTGGACGGACTCTTGAGAGTCAGAGCTGATATGCAAGCAAAACCAGATGATACCAACGCCTCGGAACCCTGAAACAAATTAATCGAATGATTCACATGAATTATTTTCCCAAGTGCGAAGAATAGCTTGTAGAGAATATTCAACGTACTTTAAGGTAGTCGCCTTGCTAGGGCATGTATTAGATAAATGTGAAAATTTCGGTTTTTCTATTAAAGTATAATGTCAGAGGTACACCAGATTTGTTATGCGGCTTCTCACCGACTCTTTTCGCTAGAAATTTAATGCCGAAAATTGCTAATTTTGTTCACTTAATATGCAATTCAGGGTGAAATCATCTCAATCGCAGTTTCAATCACACAATTTTCACACTTTTCGATTAGATGACGAGGAAAAAAACATCGCTTTTTGTAGGGTAAAATCCAGAGAATCCAATGGAAGCACAAGATATATACTTTACCGGCGATTTCACCGTGAATTTATCAGTTTTTTTTCGTGAAAATGTAGTAGCCGAGCAGACACTTTTATTGCGGGAGTGGGTTAGTTAGACTCGGCAATCATGCTGGTTAATTACTATTCTTGCAATGCTGTTTTTTTTAGCGATTGAAGAAAGTGGTTGGCAATTTGGCATTTCGGAACTATGTGGAATATTTAGTTGAACAAGAAATCGAAATTGAAAATGTGAGTGAGGGTTATGAGCTTGAATGACAGAAGATCGAAAATGAGTGAAATGAAAAATATAAACGGATTTTTTTACGATATCAAGTAACATGTTTCTTTTGCCCTTGAGAACAACACACCTTAATTAATAAAATAATTTCTCAAATAGCTAAAATTCCTCCAAACATCTGTCTGTAGGTCACAATGTGACTCACACGTGGGTCATCAATGTGATTCATTTGACTAGCACGTAACGATGCGACTACCTTAAATCTGCTGATCGCCGATACTATCAAAGGCGCGCTGCCCGAAGTGACGATATGCGATTTCACGTTGTCGTTGCCGGCGAGCGCTTTGAGCAACTTCAGCGATTGCCAGTTCAACTTTTCCGAGTCCGGGTGGTCGATCATCACGTCGAGTATGAATTGCAAGCCGCCGGCGTCTTGGACGTTCTGACAAAATTCGTTTCTAACTATTAGGGAGGCTAAGGTGAGCATGATGTCGCCGATAACGGATTTGTCTTCCTTGAATTCTGAAAATTGTTACAAAACTGTTACATATTTGTCAAAGAATTTATATTCAAGGAGGATGGATACCGCCTTTGCGGGGCAGGGGTCGAGAGGGGAACACCTATGCGTATTCACGGGGGCTCCAGAACTTTTGCCTGATTTTCCTATGTTACCCGTGTATAAGAGAATAACTTCAGTACTTAATTTCTGGATAACCATTCAGGTAATTGAAATTAAATTTGGCATGAAGATGTAATTTTAGTCGACGAATATCCTCCAAAAATGTAAGCTTATGCTTATCATTTCGTTGAGTATCCAACCTCCTTAATGATAATATCTCTGCAGCATTGGTATGTGTTGCACCTAATTCTCAATTTATGTACAGAAAATTACTAACTGGATAAAAGTTCAGTAAGGACTTCCAGGGCATCTCTGGCAATGAGCGTAGCATGTTCGTGAGCCTTCCCAAACTCGTGTCTGAGATCATCGTCCAATACAAGAGCTCTGACAACAGCGCACGCATCTCTGAGCTCAGGCCCGGTGACGTCGTCCCTCGTCAAGATCTTTTTCAATTTTTCCAGAATACCAGCATTGAAGATATTCTGTCTGTTCAATTCGTGCTTCAAGCAACATTCTTTGATCCATCTCAGTAGTAACTGAAGAGTCGGGACGTCGTGTTCTAGATCTAAAATCCTTTTGAAGCAAAAAAAAATTGATTTTTCGAAAATTCTACAGTGGCACAACACCTTAATTATCAAGTAAAATGTCTCACTCCATCTGAAGGCTGACGCCACTTGCATCCAGTAAGTCCGGATATCCCGTCATCAGAGACGTTATTGTCTTCAGTGCACATTTCATTGTCGGCAAATCGTTTTTACAGTGCTGCATCAGCTCGACCAAGGTTTTGTAGGCACCGTTCTTTCCGGCATAGACCCTGCGCGCTATATCCTTGTCCAGCTCGGCTTTCAGCTGATCGAGAACACGAGGGACACCGTCAAAGCTCTTCGACTCTATAGCAGATCTTAATTTTTCCAGACAGGAAACCGTTACGTCTTTTTTGTCATCCAGCACCAGATCTTTGATGATGTTTGTGAGGTCTACGCCCTGAGGACAAGAATGACGGTGAAGATTTTCAGTGAAGAATTTTCCGTCGATGACTAAGGAACGGTGATTAATGCCTGGCTATATCTAAGTGTATAGGGCTTAATATATATATATATGTGTACTTGGGCCTCAAACTGCTTGATCGCATCTTCGATCGCTTCCTCGGGCGACATCGCGAGATCTTCGATATTCTCCTTGACGACCTCATCGTAAGTCTCCTGTTTGATCACGCGAACCATAATTTCGATGTTTTGATCGTCGCGGACTCGAGTATTGCCATATAAGGACTGAAATCCAGTCTTCGACCTCGTACTACTTTAGCCGGTCGAGCTACTGTCAACTGTGCTCTGCGGTGGATTCGAAAACCCTGGCAGCGTGGTATCGTGAGAGGGATAAGGAGGCAGCGTAGGGGGAAGAAGTCGGAGCAGTCGCCGAGTGACGCGGCGTCGAAACTCCTCGAAGATGGGTATTAACTAACCTGCGTCGGTATTGTCGATTCCTAGTGACGAGTGCAGTGACCAGGGATCGGACCTTTCTCTGTAACGACGTTGGAAAGTTGGAATTTTCGTAATCGTCGAGCTTCTCAGAGACACCCTGGTTTTTGTTTACTTGCAACACGACTCACGCCCGGAAAAATTCGGCGGAAACTTTTTCGGAGAAACGACTGAGATTACCGTCTGTTAGATATTCGCGAAGCTGTGATATATTTCAGAGGAACCGGGAATAATTTAGGGTTATGATTAGAAACGAAATTAGTAAATGATTGTAATTTTAATTGCAGTCCGCCCGGGCAGCAACCGGGGGAATCTTCGACGAGCGGCGTCGTAGCCGTGTCGACGGCGCGTCGAGCGGCGGAGACGAACAGCTGATTGGACGATCCGCGAATTCGTACTCGACGCGCGCGCCAATTGTCTCACAGCTGACGCGCATTTCAAACCGAACGCCGAGTGGCCGCCGCGGTCCGAAGTTATCCAAATGATGACAATCGCGTATCCAATGTCCGGATAAAAGATGTCTTAAAGTTATATGGCGCCCAAAAGTCAACATTTGGACGTCGGATGCCTTATAGTTATCATTAGGACAGACACTGGACACCCGATTGTCATAATTTGGACAACTTGAAGTTTTGTGCTGCCTGAGCGATTATCGTGGCTTTTTTTTTCGCGATATCGAAATTGCTAATCCGCGCGGCGGCTCGAGCCGGGAATTCGCGCGAGCATTAAACTGCAACTGGCACTCGCGCGCTTCGCGATAACCTGCCAGTGTGCCGGGTCAATTTTTCCTCCGCGCCGATGACATTGGATAAATATTTAGAGAACCGCGCCGCGCGTCTTTCGGGGAAAGGCCGCCGTACGACGATTCGGGAAAACGCTGCGGCGACTCGGCGGATCTTTTTATTTTTCAGTCAAGAATCTCTTATCGCTTCTCGATAATAATTTATTTTTTTGATATTGTTTTCCACATCTTTGTTTTTCTTTTCCGCAGGGAATGCAATCGGCATGCAAAAATATTCGTTACCTATTTTCATTCGACGTAACGAAAAATCACGTTCGTCCCTATCTCGCTTCTCTTTTTCTTCTTCTTCTTCTTCTTTCTCGTCTTTCTTTTTTAGATTGGCACCGGCCGGGTTTGAGAATGAATCTGCTGGTTCCCATGCAACCAATCTCGCCTCTCGTGAATGTAACGCGTGGAATCTGCGCGTGTTCGGCCCAGAGAAGCCCCGCGGGTCTCCTTCTTCTTGTTATGATTTCTTATCTAATCTCTCGATGACCTCTGCGCACCCTCGAGGCGCGAGCGAAGCCGCAGCCACCGTCGCCGCCGTCGTCGCGCTTGTGTCGTCGGGTCGCGGGCGTCATCGAGAAATGTTCGAAAATGCCGAGGGAGAGAAAGAGAGAGAGGGGAGAACCTTTGACCGCGGCGATCGACGTGTGTGCACGGGCGCGGGCGACTGTGTGTCGCGGGCGCTCACTCTCCCGACGCTCTCCGGCAGGGCAGGAAGCACTTACTTAACTATATAACGCAGATTGTGCGTGTACGCGCAGCGGCGGCAGTGGCGGCGGCGGGTTCAATAGAGTTTGATGCATTTGCGGGGCCAAGCGAGCCTTTCGCTTTTCACGACAGATAAGTTCGCATTCGTCGGCACCGCGATTGGCGCTCGGTTCGTTCGGTTTCTCCGACTTATCCACGTTGTATCCCGGAACACACGTGACGGTGATTTTAAATCGAAGCAGCTTCGCTCGTTCGTTCGTTCGGTTTGTTCGGTTAATCCACGTTGCATCCCCGAAAGCTCGTGACGACGATTTGAAACTGAAGCAGCTTCGCTCGTTCGTTCGTTCGGTTTGTTCGGTTAATCCACGTTGCATCCCCGAAAGCTCGTGACGACGATTTGAAACTGAAGCAGATTCGCTTGTTCGTTCGTTCGGTTTGTTCGGTTCATCCACGTTGCATCCCCGAAAGTTCGTGACGACGATTTGAAACCGAAGCAGCTTCGCTCGTTCGGTTTGTTCGGTTAATCCACGTTGCACCCCCGAAAGCTCGTGACGACGACTTGAAACCAAAGCAGCTTCGCTCGTTCGTTCGGCTTGTTCGGTTCATCCACGTTGCATCCCCGAAAGCTCGTGACGACGATTTGAAACCGAAGCAGCTTCGCTCGTTCGTTCGTTCGGTTTGTTCGGTTAATCCACGTTGCATCCCCGAAAGCTCGTGACGACGATTTGAAACCGAAGCAGCTTCGCTCGTTCGTTCGTTCGGTTTGTTCGGTTAATCCACATTGCATCCCCGAAAGCTCGTGACGACGATTTGAAACCGAAGCAGCTTCGCTCGTTCGTTCCTGCGTTTTCTTCGGCGCATCCGCGTTGCACCCTCGAAGCGCACGTGAGGACGATCCAGCGAGGACACCGGATTTCCCCGGTCTGGGGGAAAAACCCCCGAACGGACATGAAGAACTCACGGATCGTCGAGTGACCTGGGCGGCCACGTCCCCTGCGTACTCTCCGCATTGGAATCCGACCCGCAGTCGGTTTCGCGCTACGCGGCGCAGCAGGCAACATGATTGGAATTTCGCTGCCGATTTTTGTGCTCCTCGTGCTCGTCGCTGGAGAACGAGTGAGCGCAGGTAAGTCCGACAGTCATCACCTACATATTTAATACCGTGTACATTTTATCCCCGTGACTCTGGTACATTTTTTTCGAATGACTCTTGCGAAAAAAAATGTTCGACTTCGCAAATAATTCGCGTTCTCGTTCGCGCCGGGATTTGATATTTATGTCGTGTCAAAGATCAAAGATCGAAATCTCGCGAGAAAGCGTCGACGACGTTGTCGACGGACTCGCGACCCATTTTCCTGCCAATCGCTATATATATATATATATTTTTTTTTTCTGCAAACAACAACTGGCTAGATGTTTTTTTCTTTGTTACATATTGACGGTCGTTGCGATGCGACTATGGGATTGTTGGTCCCATATCGAACTCGAGGCGGAAACGCACGTTTTTCCACACAAAAATCGCGCGCGACTCTTTCGCAACAGTTTCATCATCTCCTCGAAGTTTATTTTCCAAGTAGCGCACGCGGGGCGCGCGAGTAAATTCCGTGAATCGACGGCCCGTCGACGTGTTTGTGAATGAGATCAGCGCGGGCGCGCGGTTGTTTATCGCGTCGTACGAAATTTACTACATAGATCGTTCGACTTATTACGTAATTGTTTCAGAGATCATAAAGGATCCGTCGCTGTGCAGCCGCACGAGATGCATCGGTGAGTGAAATTCGAAAAAAAAACGCAGTTTCCCTAGCAAGTCCGAACACCAAGAAATCACTGAAAAAGCACTGAGTGCTTTTCGTATATTGAAGCACCGGAGTTTTGGTCGAAAGCACCGAAAAAGCACCAAAAATTGGAGTGTTGAAACCGTAAAAGCATCACCCCTCAAATGCTCGATGCTTTTTCGGTGCTTTCGACCGAAATTTCGGTACTTTTAATATTTGAAAAGCATTTAATGCTCACCGGTGCTTGTTCGGTGACTGACCTTTGTTCTTTCGGTGTTTTTATTCGGTGCGCGAACCTGCTAGGGTTGTCTCTCATCGAAAAAGTGTTTGTTAATTTGTTTCTGCAAAAAAAAACTGCACTTCGATCCGTCATCGATTATTCTTCTCATTCGTTTTTTTTCTGTTCGTTCCCCGCAGTCCGGCCCGAGCAAAAGTTCAAGTACGCCGAGGGCGTTCTCTACCGTTATCATCACAGCGTCGACGTGAGCACGAATTTGGGCGATGCCGTTTATCGGCCCAACGACGGCGAAAAATCTTCCTCGAGTCGGCGGTCCGGAACCGAGAACAACGAGTCGACGCTGTTCATCGACTCGACGGTGACGCTGCGCTTCGTCTCGCCGTGCGAAGGCTACATGAGAATCACAAACTCCAGCATCAGTCATCGTCGCCAGGGTTACAATCGCGAGTTTCCGGATCGCGCGGACGCGGAATTTCGCTCGCATCTCGAGCGTCACGCTGTTCGATTCGCGTTCGACGACGGCCACGTGCGCGAGGTTTGCCCCGAGGCCAGCGAGGTCACGTGGGCGCTCAATGTCAAGCGCGGGATTCTGTCGATGCTGCAGAACACGATGAAGCGCTTCGACGTCGATCGTCGCGTTGACGAGCTCGACGTGAGCGGTATATGCGAGACGCGTTATCGCCTGCACGAGGCGCGACGCACGAGTCTGATTATCAAGAAGACGAAGGATCTCGCGAGTTGCACTCACGCGGGTAAACATCTGTCCGTCGTCCAGTCGACGTTCTACCGGAGTCCGGTGTCGCGTTCGCGACACTTTCGTCAGCCGCTTCTGCGATCCTACAGCGACTGCGACATCACGATCGATCACAATGTTTACGAGAGGGTCGTGTGTCGCGAGACGCACAATTTCGAGCCGCTGTCGAACGGCGCAGGCGCCGGCGCGAGAACCGTCACCGTGGCGAGCCTCAACCTCGTCGAGGAGTCCAAGGACGGCGAGGACGGCGACGACGAGACGCGGAATGCAGACTACGACGACGAGGACGACGAAGGGAGAAGCGAGGAACGCGAGCAGCAGGACGAGGGTCGAGCGGGCGGCGGCGCGAATGCAAAGAATATGATAACGGCGAAGCGCACGAGTCTTCTGTACGATCACGCGGCGTCGCCGCGCGCCATTCGCGGCGAGCTTAGGAGCTGCCGGGATCTCCTCAAGAGCATGTGCGTCTTAGGCACCAGCGAGGAGTTGGATCAACGATTCTCCGAAATGTACACCAAGTTCATACACTCGGCGAGGATGCTCGATTATCCGTCCATGTCGCAGCTGCTCGCCAGGTCCAACAGTATCTGCAAGGGTGGAAGGTAAATGAGACGCGCGGGAGCTTGCGAACGATTTTTCACCTCGTGATGGACTGAGAAAAATTAGTAGTTGCCATTGCCAATTGTTACGGTTAGAGGTACCAAAACGTTGGTAGCAGTTACCAAATTTTTCGTAACTCTGATTAACGTTTGGTAGGTTCAATCAACAATGGTAGCCCCGACCAATGAGTGAGCAAGTTGGTGCACCGAAAAAAAGCACAGAATAAACAAAAAGCACCGATAAGCACTGAGCGCTTCTCGAAGTTTGAATCACGGGCATTTTGGTCGAAATCATAAAAGATACGCGTGCATCGGGACGTTTTTTTATTTTATTATTTTTTTTATAAATAATTTTTAAAAACGGGCGACAGCGAAAAAGCACCTCAATTTAATGATTCAAAGACACTCATTTTTGTAACTTTTTTTCGATGCCTTCGACAAAAATTTCTGAGCATCGAATGTTTGCATTGAATAATGTTCAAAACACTAAATAAACATTTAATGCTTTTTTAGTGTTTTGAAAACTAGATAATCACTCGGTGCTCTTTCGTTGTTTTGAATGTTCGAAATGCACTCAATGTTTTTTCGGTGTTTTGAATGCTCGAAATGCACTCAATGTTTTCATCGGTGTTCGAATCTCCAAAGGAAGTAATAACGCGGTAAATTAATCTGAGTCTCATTTTCATTGCAGAAAACACATAATCGACGCTCTGCCGTTTATCGGCAGCAACGCGGCCGTCAAAGTGATGAGAGATCTCATGAGAAAAAAAGCTGTCGACAAGGACACGACGAGCGAGTGGGTGACCGCTTTCGCCCTCATCCCGCGCCCGGACGCCCAGACCCTGCTGGCTCTGCGGCCGCTTCTCGATTTCGAGCACGAGATACCCGAGGCCCAGTTCGTCCTCAGCTACTCCGCGGTCGTTCACGCCTATTGCGCCAATCAGGAGGTCGGATACTGCGTCGGACTTGGATTCGAGCCCATCGACAATTTCCTCCGCACGCTCGAGGAGAAGATCGAGCGAGGCTGCGCCCCGAGAGCTCACGATCGGTCGGACATTCTGCAGGTACCGATTCGCCGATCTCACGATTATTCAACGCGACCTACTCAAACGTAGTCGGTTAATTTTTTATTTCTACAATTTAGCATTGAATTGGATCAATGACTTAAAAGTAGCCGGGAAAAGTATGTAATTTTTTAAATGTTAAATGAGACTAAGAATAATAATAGACGCGCGGTAAAATCTACTCAGTCGATGATAAAAACTGTAAATACTTATCACGACGATACCAAACGTTTTTGAATGAGAGAAAAATGTTCCATCGTTTGTCTGTTAATTCTGAATTATGTTAAACGTTTATTATTCCCGATATGTTTTGAGTTTCCGTGAATTATTGTTCCGAAAATCGTTTGCTATCACACTTGCACTGCCACGCCACGTTTTATGTCATCTTAAAATCCTTTCAGACTCTGGAGGCTCTCAAGGCGATAGGAAACATGGGACAGGAAACGCCGACGCTGTCGGGACGACTGAAAACCTGCGTCGACGACGCTGGCGCTTTTCTTCCCATGGAAGTTCGAATATCGGCGATCGAGGCGTACAGACGACTGCCGAGCTGTCCCGAGACGAGAGACTCGATGTTTCTCAATTACTATCGAAACTCGACGCTCGACTCGGAGATCCGGATAGCGTCTTACCTTCAGGTGATGAGATGTCCGGATTACAACGTCATCAAGATGATAAAACACACGCTCAAGCACGAGGAAGTGAATCAGGGTAAGGGCCACCGACGATATTTCGTCTGGCGCTATTTCGTATCTTCTTTTTTTCCCGATTCCGCGAAAATCACCTCATGTCGTTCACAACGCACGCGGAAAATCGCTCATTATTTACAGATGACGTACGCACGCGCAGTACGGTTTCATTACCTCCCTAGGGACGCAGCAATCGGCTCGTTCCTGCTCGGCGGGAGTAGTATAATCCGTACTACGCATACGTGTCGTTATTTGTTAAAAATTGTCAGTCCTCGTTGCCCATACGAGATGTGGTTATTTTTTGGTGAAATCGGAAAAGAAAAAAGTATAGTATGTTACATGGAACGCAGTGCAACTTTCTCCTCGTGTGAATTTCTGACAATTCGATTGTGTCAAATCAATTATCACATTTGGAGAAAGGTTGCCCTTGCCTCCCTCGTAGCATAACGTATTATTTTCTGAGATTTTTTTGATCACCGACGATTTTTTCGTTACAGTCGGTTCGTTCGTCTGGAGTCACCTGACGAATCTGCTGGCGTCATCGTCGCCGACGCGCGTCGAGATCCAAAGTCTTCTGACCGACCGCGATCTCGGCAACAAGTTCAACAGTGATCTTCGAAAGTACTCGCGTAACTACGAGAAATCCGTCTTCTCCGAGGAATGGAACTTCGGCGCCAACATCCAGAGCAACGTGATATTCTCGTCCAAGTCGTACGTGCCGCGCACCGCGAGCTTCAACGTGACGGTCGATCTGTTCGGCGAGTCGGTGAACGCGTTCGAGGTGTCGACGCGAATGGAGGGAATGGAGTTTTACGTCGAGAGGATTTTCGGTCCGGACGGTCCGCTCAGCAGCGAGAAACTCGGCGGTCACTTGAGCCAATTCCTGCGAGCTTTTCGCGCGGCTCGCGCGGCCAACGAGGAGAATCACTGGGCCCGGGTGAAGAGTCTGCCGAACGTCATCGACAATAACTTCGACGATCCGCGAATAAGCGTCAGCTACAAGATATTCGGCAACGAGCTGAGATTCCGCATGCTCAACGGCGACGAAGAGATTCGAGCGAGTCTCGCGTCGCTCAATCCCTGGACGAAGATCAAGCAGATACTGTCCGGTCGTGAGATTCACTACGAGAACACGGTGATGTTTCTCGACTCGAGCTACGTTGTGCCCACGTCGTCGGGTCTGCCCGTGCGACTCGAGCTCATGGGATCGGCGGCTTATAACTACAAATTTTCGGGTCTTCTGGAGAGCGAGAGACTGGCGAGCAACACGGAGGTCGAGGTTGTCGGCAATGTCACGCCGAGGTACGTAGCCCCCACTCTCTCTCTATCAAGGAGAGAAAAATCTGGGGCTTATTCCTTATTTAGTTTATTTATCGGAGGAAACATTGGAATTCCTAATGGAATGCCTAATGCGAATGCCTCAGATTTCGCAGATAAAGCGCCTTAATATTCTATCTAGAAAAAACTAGACAGAATCGGGGGTCGACTGGCAGATGCTGGCTACATTATGGCTAGTTTATCTAAAAAAAAACTTATATTAGTAACCTGGCAAGACACACGGGCAAAGATTCCAAAACAAAAGATTCCAAAGATTACCTGAGCCCAAACATGTCAACACGTCCTCCGATTGATAAATCGCATTTGAGGGGTGAGCCCCAGATCTTTCTTTCCCAGATGTTTTTTTTATTTTATTTTCTCGCACATCATCCGTTCGCATCCCTCACCTCTGTTTCCCTTGCAGCTTCAGCATCGACGTCACCGGGCGAATGATCGTCGACGCTTTTTACAAAAGCGCCGGTCTGAAGTTGCGGAGTAGCGTCTACTCGTTCGGGGCGGTTCAGCTTCATCTCAAGATAAAGGGCGCTCGGCTCGTGCGTCTCGGGCTGGATCTGCCGAATCGCAGCATGGAGGTGATATCGATTCGCACGGACGTGATGCTCGTGAGCACCAACGGCGCCGAGACCGAAGAACGACTCGTGGGAAAGCTCCTGACCGGCGACAGGTCCAAGGACAAATCCGTCGCGGCTGTACCAGCGAGCGTAATCAGCAACACCACTTGCAGCTGGCCGTCCCTCGAGCGTCTAATCGGTCTCAAACTTTGCGCCGATTATCAATTTCCCAACGTCACCAAAATATCGAACGCCTCGTACTTCGTCCTCAACGGGCCGACGCTCTTCCGGGTCTCCGTGATCAAAGCCGATCCAACTGCCAAGAGTTATCTGCTGGAATACAAATGGACCGTCACACCGGTAACTGATTTACAGAAAAATAAAAAAGATTCGATGAAACCTTCCCTCACGAGCTGCCAACGACAAATTTTCTCGATTTACGTTAACTTCTAATTTCTATAAATTTATATTTTCTAAATAGGCGAGAAAATATGTTATTTTTTCAATGTTAAATGAGACTAAGAATAATAATAGATTTAACTTGAAAACATTTGAATTTGGCAGCCCGCAAGTGAATGATGTGTCGAATCAATGATTCCTTTTTTTCACAATTTCGCAGTTCGATGCAGGATCGGAATATTTATTAAACTTTTTCATTGCAGGAGGAGAGCGTCGTTCGATTGGCGTTCGACACACCGGGCTCGCAGATGAATCGCGAGCTGAGCGCCACTGTGTCGTTCGACAAGAAGGATCACAATATGACCGTGTTGCTTCGCTCGGCTGGCAATTCCTTGGTCGCTAAGGGTACGTTTCTCCGTATATCAAACCAGATCCAACATCGATCCAACCGCGTTCTACCGCTTTGCCACGAATAGGAATAACAACAAGACTGTCGTTCACTTTTCCGCAGGTACATACAAAAGAACTGACGACGAAGCCATGATAGACGTAGGCCTGGACATCAACGGAACGAAGCATCTCGACGCGAGCGTCGGATACACGCGAAAACGCGGAAACTACGGCTTCACGTATTATCCGAAACTTTACCTCGCCATCAACAGCGAGAGGATCGCCGAACTCTCCGGTAAACCATAGACTCCATTTACCTAAAAACTTTGAGACGAAATTTCAGGCTTCCTCAGAGCATGAACGTCATATCGATTATCGTAATTTCAGGCACGATAAGAAACGCTCAGAAACTCAACATCTCCCAGTGCGACATTGACCTGAGCTTCGAGACGAAGAAAGTCACGAGCCGCGTTCACGGCTATATAATGAAACGGGAGATGAGCCTGATGGGTAACGTGAAGCTCGACTATCAGCTGAACAAATCGCCGAAGAAGGAGACTCTTCAGGTGGAGATATCGCTGGTTAATCGCTCATCGAAGACGTTGACCCACAAGGAGGCCAATATGAAGCTACACTCGACCGCCTATCCGCAGCTCAACGTCGACATCGCCACGTGGTATCAGCAGGCGTTGGGCCACATCGAGCTTCACGCGGAAATCAACACGAAGCCGCATCTTCAGGACAACCGGCACAAGCTCACCGCGCAACTCGTACTTACCCACTCGCGGGCGTATTTCCAGAGTCAGGAGGCCAAGATCAACGCCTTCATCGCCATCACCAAACCCATACAAAATTTGGACATCAAGGTCGGCGTTCAACATTTTGCCGTTGGAGCGTCCTCAAAGACGAATTTCTTGATTCGCTACGCGCCTGGTAAGTAACGATATCTAATTCACTGAGTAAAGTCGAGGTGGTTCAGCCAACTGCTTCAGGTAGTCCTTGCGATTAGTGTCGAGTTCGCGAATAAGTTTCCGAATAATGAAAGACAATTCTTGATAATATAAAAATCTGAAAAAAAATCACATATAGAAGGTGTTGAAAAGATTAATCTTGCGTGATTATAATTCCAAAATGTTATCAACAAATTGATAAACAATAAAATTGTTTCACAAATCTTCCGACAAACAAACTTTTTTTTTATGAAAATGATTCGTTAATTTTTCTGAATACGTATGAATTTTTTCAAATTTTTTAATTCACTTTGAATTGTGTTATTTTTTCCAAATTTTTTAATTCACTTTGAATTGTGTTATTTTTTCCATGTAAAAAAAATCAAAGTGAATTAAGAAATTAAAAAAAAATCATGCGTATTCAGAAAAAAGAATCATTTTGATTAAAAAAGTTAATTTGCGGTAAAATTTGTTGAACAATTTTATTTTGGATCATTTTATAGTTAGCCTTATGTTCTTTCTCTCAGTGATAAGAGGAAATACTGCTTGAAGTGAATGAGAAAGTGCATTATTCGCAAACCAACGATGAAATCTTTTCGTTTTGCAGGAAAGGAGATAAGTCTGGCGGTGAACATGGTAACACCGCGGGGCAGCCTGTTCGCCATCGAGGGCCATGCGAATCTCACGATACCGAATTTCAACTCGATGCTCATCGACGCGAGCATAAGCGAGCGCTCGCGACGCGAGTACGATCTCGACTTCTCCGGAACGTGGTTCAGCGGTCACAACATCACGGTGCGCGGCATCTACGCCGACAGATCGACCGCCGTGATCGTCAGTCACAGTCTCAAGCTGACACTCACGTCGCCGAGTTTCCAGCGCGACATTCTCCTCAACTGCAAATTCCACCAGGACGCGACGGATCTGAAGATGAATCTCTACGTGGAGCATCTCGATCTCGAGAAGTACGCGCTGATCATCGATCACTCGACGATCTCAGCGACACGACTGACGACGTACGTCGAGGGTCGGTACAAGAGCAGCATCTACACGATGACGACGAACGTCGACACGGAGCGGGAAATTCGCGCGGAGCTGCATCTGGATCGTTGGCGCGACGTTCATCTCGCGGCGACGAGCATCAACGAGCCGGAGCGTAAGGAATTCGGCGTCGAGATCAAGTGGGACGCCAACAGGGATCCGGCCCTGAAATTCGCGACCGTCGTGCAGCTCGACAAGTTCGTCGACGAGGCGACGTTCTCGCAGAACGTCAGCGCGACCGTCGTCGTGACTTATCCCAACAGGCTCATCACGGGTTCGTGTCTGTTCGCCCGACAGGCAAGGACGAATTATCTCATGGACACCCGACTCGACTGGGCTCCCGACAAGACCATACGACTCACCGTCGACACGGATTACGGCATGACGACATGGCCGAATTCCCTCAAATTCGAGTCACAGCTGCTGACGCCCTTCGACAATTGGAGGAAGACTTCGTTAAACGCGAGGTAAGCGAGATACGTTTGGCGATATTTCCAGTTCAGCTTGAGTCGAGCGAGTCATTCGCTCACCCTCGCATTGGCTCGTCAACCCGAAACCGAACGATCAACTGAGCGCACCAAATTAATAGTTGTTCCACGTTTTTATCAGGAATAAACCGTAATACACGCTCAAAGTTGGTTTGAGTTGTGTCACAGCTGGAAATAAATTATATGTTTAAGTGTCGAAAATTGGGTTGGTTCTCAATACCCGACCACAAACCAACTTCGAGCGTAACGGTCGATTTCTGGAAACAATATAAAAAAATGATCCCCCTGGATGGTCGGAATAATGCGATTAGTTTGTGTAATAACGCGAGACGTTTGGGTAATAATTTCTGTGTAAGAAAATCATCCCAAATAGTTGGAATAACGGTCGATAGTTTCCTGCGCTATTTCACCGGTCGATTCTTTGGTTTATTATGCAAAAAAGGCCAAAATGTAACCGAATCTACGATTAGAATCCGCGAGTGTTTTTTCCAAAATAATGTCTCATCGTGCCGTTGCTCCCGACACAGATATCGCCAGACGAACACGCAGATCGGCGCCAGTTGCAGCGCCTACTGGCAGGACGATCAGCGAATTCTCGTGGATTTCCACGGCGAGACAGCGAGCAGCCCGGAGCTTCTCGAGTGCAGCGGCCACTTCGGTCTCACGAGCAGCGTCCACTCGATCGCCTGGGTCACGGCGAATTTCACCCACAAACAGGTGCCCGGCAAGCAATTCGATTCGTACCTCCGGATCAACTACGATCCCGATCGCGTCATAAATCTCACGAGCGTGTGGACGATCGAGCGCGACGAGGCGAACGAGAGCGTCAACGTCACGGGAAATCTTCAGCTGGCGTCGCCGGTGGCGAATTATCGTCGGGGCGAGATGAAGTGCCTGCTGCGAATGCTGCCGAATTGGCGATTCTACGGCGCGTCAAACGTCGATCTTGACAAACGAAAGTACACGGCGGTTCTCGCGGGCGATTTGGCGCGATTCCGCGAATCCCTGGTGGAGTTGAACGTGACGACACCGCTGGAGCGTTACGCCTTTCTGCGAGGAAGATTCGGCCTGTCGGAGCGCGATCGTCACGTCATAGCCGAGGTCCTCAGTCCCGCGGGTTCGCTGGGCTTCGAGGCGCTGTGTCAGCTCTTCACCGGAGCCTCGTACGACTTCAACGTCAAGCTCCAGCTCGCCACTCCCATCGACATTCTCCAGAAGTCGCTATTCGTCGCGAAGCTCAACAGACGCGAGGCCGATTTTCGCGTCGCTTACAACAACATCACCGCGGGCTTTCAGGGCGTCTGGCACTACAACAACCTCACCGATTTTCACTACAGTTACGTTCTGCTCTCGCCGATTCACGGGCTCCACGAGAGCGGAATCGTCGCGAAGCTCGTGGCCGTGAGAACCGAGCCCGATGGTCATCTCGACTTGGACACGGAATTTTCGTTGAGAATCGTCGAGACGAAGATCGGCGTTCAGGCTCGCGCCGGCCCGAAACCGCCGCCGCCTGCATTACCAATTCCGATAGCCGAGAAGACGCGCGTCGAGGAGCGAAGGAAGAACGCCGACGAGGACGACGAGGACGGCGATGAGGACGAGGAGGAGGAGGAAGATGAGATCGAGACGTTCTACTGGAAAGGCGACATCGAGGTACGATTGTCGTTACTCACATAGGAACGTTGCCATGTGTCTCACTCCGATTTCGATAATATTCATATATGTTGAAGTATTCGAAAATCTAAGAGATCCATATTTTTTATATGTGCTACGATTAATATTCAGGGAGTGAAACAGCCCCTCAAAGTTTGACAAAATAGGAGCTTCTTTTTGTTTTTAATTCAAAGCGTTGGAGGGATTTCAATGAAACTCAAAATAATTATATCTTGTGTTAGGAAGATACGGAAATGATACCATTCTTCAAGGTTGCACCTCTTTAATGGGAGTTAACTACCCTTACACCGTTTTTTTTTGCCGAAATTTGAGGGACTGTCAATAATTACGAGTGAAATTTCACAAAACGATATTTCCCCAGATAAACGTCGCGGTATTGGCTCCGATCGTCGGCACGGCGGACGTCGACGTCGAGGGTCCGGTGTACAAATTCCTCGGCTACCTGAAGCTGCCGCAGGGACGTATCACGGTGGACGACAAATTCACGTTCGAGGATTTCTTCGACATGCGCAACGAGCTGAGCATCGACACGCCGTTCCGCACCGCGTCGGAGATCACGTCGCGCTACGTCTTCAACGTCGACTCCGAGAATTCCGTCTACCTGATGGAGAGCGAAGTGACGGTCCTGACGGCGAATCGCAGCACTTGGGCCGAGGCCGGAATACTGGCGAATTACTCGTACACAGAGGTCGTCGAGGACACGCAGACTCACACCCTCGTGTTCCAGGTGAAGACGCCGTTCAAGAGCCTGCTGCACGTCAACACGAGCACCATCTACGAGGTCGACGAGAATCTGTACAAAGCGCGAACGAGCATCGCCACCGAGTCGACCCGAACGGACCTGGCGGGTTCGCTGGAGATCGACGAGGGCTTCTTCGACGTCGCCGTTTCCGCCGAGGTCGACGGTCCCGCGTTGACGCTGCCGCGAACGAAGATCGTCGCCAAGAAGGATTTCACCGAGAGGGAAAAGCGCGTGGAATTCGCGATTCACTTCGCCGAGCCGAAGGACAGATCGGCCGAGTTTCAGGCGGCGTGGCTCGTCGACGGCGACGATTACGTCAAGGCGTCGTTCGCCCTGGAAACGTGGCTCGCGTCGCTGCGAAACATCGACGCTCAGCTGTTGTACGCGAACGCGCTCAAGGTCAACGACACGGCGGAACTTCGTCTCAGGCTGAGACACTCACCCGAGCAGGAGTATCGACTGACCGGAGACCTGAAGAACGGCACCGTCGACGTTGGGATTCGCACTCCTCTCGCGTCCTACGAGAATCTCCACTTCCGGGGTGACCTTGAACGACCTCGATCCGACGGACCCTACGAGCTCCGCGGTGACCTGAAGAATCTCAAGACTTCGGAGATTCACGAGGTCACCGCGTTTGTCACCACCGACGACGACGACGACGCGAGGATTACGGACATCGACGTGGAGCTGACGCCGCGTCGCGGCGATCGTGACGCCGGCAGAGTCGTCTTGAAATTACGACGCGACGGACGAGTTCTCGCGATGACAGCGCAGAATCGCCAAGTAAACGGATCGCTCGAACTGACCTACGACAATTCGCTGAATTGGGATGTCGACTTCAGGGCGGCGAAACTGAGATCCGGAGGTTCCAGGGTCGGGGAGGACGACCGGGACGCCTACGAGTTGAGGACGAGCATGGACGTGCAGACGAACGGAAACACAAGCATCACCGTCCGCGCTCGGACGCCCTGGAAGGACATCGAGATTTTCACTCTCGACGGAAATTTGCTCCTCGAGGCTGTGAGCGGCCAGGCGACGCTGCGTCATCGGCTCAACGGCGACACGAGTCGCGGCCTCGTGGCGTGGAAACTCGCGTACATGATCGACATGTTCGGGCGAATCGACGCGGCGATCAACCGGCGGAGCGTCGACGCGCGGATATTCCTGAGGAATCCGAAGAAGGCTTTCAAGAACGTGGAGGTCGGTTTCGATGTCGATGTCGATCGCGACCGCTGGAGATTGGGAACGAACGCGACTGTGGGATACGCGGACTCGGAGAACGTTGATGTGGTGATAAGCGCGCGTCTGCCGCCGCCCGACAACGACGATCACCGGGTGCTGCTGAGCTATCACGGAAATCACGGGATCCAGGACGCTCGGTTTGTCGTCGGCTACAACGCTCTGCGGGCCAAGAAGAATTATGCTTCCGACGGTTCGGTAAGATTCGAGATTTTTCGGCGCCGAATTTTTCCAGTCGCGACTTCCGTTCGATGGGGCTTGAATAATTTTACTTCTAAACTTTTTTGCAAAAATTAGAGCGAACTTTTTTTTCGGAGAAAGGCCTTTTCACGAATCTACTGCAATCCCAATATGCGATTACCTGAATTTTTACAGGCCCAATAAAAAAATATATATTACTGGAGTTTGAATAACAATTTTCCTAAAATTTCCGACAGATCCGCATGGCCGCTCAGAACTTGGACAGTCATCTGCGCGCGACGTGGGGAAATTTGCCGACGCAGACACTCAACAACATCCTGAACGTGACGTTCGATCAGAAATCGGTCGACATAAAGTACTCGCTGTTCACGCCGAAGCACGCAACCGAGGAAACGGCGATAATTTTGTTGAGTTACGACGCGTCGCCGGAGGTTTACAGTCTGCTGAACGCCGATCTCTACTATCCCGCGGCGACGAACGTCGCCACCGCGCGGATATCGTACGCGAGCTTGAGCAACGTCAACGGCACCGTCAACGCCACGACCCCGATACCGCAATTTTCTTACGCTGGTTGCAACTTCATCATCCATACGTCGCTGTGAGTATCGATCGTTCTTCAGCAGTGACGCTTATATTGCGCACCTCTGGGATCCTCACCGAGAGAAAAAGATTCATTTATTCAATAAAATTTCATTGAAATCCCCACCTCGGATTAGTGAGATTAAAGTGACTCCTTAATGAGAAGTTTCTTTCAAGTCACTGAAATGTCTCTGAAATTCAAAGAAAATATTTAATTCAAATCAACGAAAAAAATGCAATACACCGCCTATTTTCATTAAATCAATAAAACTTTTTCTCTCGGTGTACTTTTTTCAATTTTCGTTTTTTTTTTTCTAATCACGTCCGTTTCCTCCCGCCGCAGAAAGCAGAATCGAAAATTCGCCGAGGTATTCTGGCCGAACACGACGGCCCTCTTCAACTCCGACTACAATTACCACAGCGAGCGTCTCGACTCGACCCTGGAAGGCGTCCTCGAGCTGGAAATTCCCCTAAGCACCCGTCACGTCGGTCGCATGACCTACGGCTACAAGAAGCGTCCGCTGATGACCAACGGCTACGCGCGGCTGACGTACAACCGCGACGAGATCCTCAACGCGACGTACAACTCGAAGGGCGAGTCGCGGGCGGGTTTCGAGAAGGATCGAACGAACGTGATCGTGCAGAACGTCTACATGCCGATCGGCGTGATCTACGTGAATCAGTACGAGTACAGCGCCGGCAACGGCGGCACGAATTATCCGACGGTCGAGCTGAAGAAGGTCAACGTCTACGGACTGGAGAGCAACTCGACGCTCAAGGTCGCCGGCGAGTCGCGAGTCCGGACGACTCACGACGGTCAGGAGATTTATCTCAAGGGCGTTCATTACAACCGAACGATACAGCTGAAAACAGACTACCAAGTGTTGCCCGGCGAATTCGACCAGAACACTTGGCTCAGTCTCGCCGAGGACGCCTGGGCGTCTTATCACATCAATATCCTCAACAAAACGACCCGCGACGTGGACAATCAGTTTCTCGTCGTGAATCTCGCGTATCCGCGTCGCAACTTCACCTTCGACGGCTCGTACCGGGTGACGACACACGAATTCGATTCGGAGGCGAAACTCGCGTGGGACGAGAGCACCGATCAGCCGCGTACGATCGGTACCGCGCTGCGCTGGAGAAACTCGACGGACGCGAGCGCGGACGATCGTCAGGAGGCGGTACTGAGCTTCCGGCATCCGGCGTTCGCCAAGGACGTCACGTTCACCGGGCGACTCGCCGAGAAGGATCCGCGCGAATTGTTCAACGGCGAACTCGTCGTCGATTATTCGACGTCGCCGGACAAGCTGCTCGTCCTGTCGGCGATTCTGCGCGACGAGAGCGCGACGCCCGGCGACGCGAGGTACAGCTACGAGATAACCGGAAGTCATCCGCGGACTCAGCTGGACCTGAGGGTGAACGGCAATGTGCGTAAGCACGGGGTCGTACTCCTGGAGACCGATCATCGGGGCGTCTACAAGAGGAGCTACATGCCGCAGGAAAGAGGACAGCTCCACGGACGCGTCGACGCCAATGACTACGAAATACAGTTTCATCGGGAGAGCAACGAGCTCGTCAAGCATCTCAACGTTCGTTACTATCCCGACGATCCAGATTATGTTCTCAACGGCACTGTGATTAATACTCCGATCGAGCTCAACGCTACAGGAGCGTTTTACATTAATGTCCCGAAAAAATTGACTTGGATGATGCTCAATTACACGCCTGGTGGGTCTTTTTCGGTTTTCTTCTAGTTTTCTTTAGTTCGATCTGTCCATTTTAATACTTAAAACGCAGCGAAAAATCATTTCTTTGAGTCATCAAAGTTCCGTTTTTTTTCTTTATACGAGCGGCGATGAGAAAAAACGGGAGTTTTATGCCTCAAAGACACTATTTTTCCACTAATTTTCGTGCTTTTTTTGTACTTATGACCAACGTGTCGGTGTCGCTAATTTTGGAATAGCACTTAGTGCTTTTTCGGTGATTTCTTCGGTGTTCGGACTTGTTAGGATCGTTGATTTCAATTCCGTGGCATTCGAGACAAATGGGATTTGCGATGGGAACTCGTTAAACTTACCCATCGCTGTCGTTTTTCAGACGCCGTCGAGAGTCTTCGAATGTACGGATACATTCCCGATGTCCGCAACGCAATCTTCGATATTTGGCGAACTTATGACCAGGATCTCGTGGTCAACGACGTCTCCTTCTACATCAAGCTCAATCACTCAAGACTCGTGACTTCCAAGCTGAAGTGGCGACCGGAATTGCGCGACGACATTGTCGTACGTTCACCAATTTTTAATTTTCAAGTACACAAGAGAAAGAAGTCCAAACAGATTGTCAGCAAAAATGTCTCGCGTTATTTTGCAGAATCTCGTCAAGTCGTCGTTGACAAACGTGTACGACGAAATGGGAAAGGACATCGACTATTGGAAGCAATACATTAAGAGCGAGACCGTCGACGCTATTAACGACGTTTGGGAAGATGCTCGCGAGGACATTCAACCGTTCCTCGATGACTGGGAGTGAGTTTATCGAATATTCGACAGTTCCAACAGGGAACCTTCTGGTCTTGTCTGGTCTTCGATGTAGCATTATGCCTTGGCTTTTTTTCAGTAACTTGAGGGCTCTCGAACAGGACTTCGACGATCTGAAAATTTACCTGAACGCTTCGTACTACGCCAACGATTTTTACATAAAAGACATCATGGCCATTGGTACTTATTTCATCGACGAGCTGTCGCTGAGAAGTCACATCGAGTCGTTGCCGAATATAATAAACGAGATATGGGAGATAATGGGAGAGTCCGGTGAAGCGCTGCGCAACTCTCTCGTCTGGATCATCGAGACGATAAAGACGGCCTACAAGAAGTTCACGGAGCTCGTGAGCGCCGTCCTCAGGGGCGAGTCCGTCTCGCAGATCGCCAACGTCGTCGAGAGGATAATCGAGAAATACGATATGTTCGTCAAGGATCTCCACGTGTCGTTCATCAAGTACATCCAGAATCTGTGGAACAAGTTCAGCGAGGCACTGTCGCGTCAGTGGACCGAGATGCTGAGGATGGTCGAGCCGATATTCATACGCGTGATTCACTACATCGAGGCTGTGTTGTGGAAGGTCAGCAAGGAGGTCGTGGACTTTCTGTACGATCGGCGAAACGAGATCATCGGCTCGCCGTACTTCGACAGATTCACCAATCTCACGCACGACGTCGATCGCATTTATCGCGACATCAAGGCCAACGACATCGTCACCAACGTGCAGAAGTACTCGGCGATTGTCATACAATTCATACGCGAGCGTTACTTCAATTTCGTGCCTTTCGGCAAGGAGCTCAAGGATCTCGTGGACGAGATTTGGTCGGGTCTGAAGGAGCTCACGAAATTGCCGACGGTGAATTTTGCCATCGAGAAGGTCAATCAGGTGTACGAGAGGGCGAAGTACCTGTACGAGTACTTCGGGGTGCGAGCGAAGATCGAGAGTGCTGTGCGACTGGCGCACTCGAAGCTCGTGGAGATAAGCCAGACTGCACTGCAGGCCGAGAGCCGGTACCGCGAGGCCAAGACCAAGTTCATATTCGATCCCGACGAGGGTCTCTTGTGCTTGGAACAAAAGTTGCCAATGTCCTGGCACGCTTTCAATCAGACCCCGGAATTTCAGGAGATACCCGAGTACCGAGCGATCGCCGATATGAAGAGCTACTTCGCCACCTCGAACACAACTTTCTGGACGCTCTATTATCAGTACAAACCGTACACAGAACCGTCCAATTGGCTGCCACCCTTCAGAGGTATGTCGTCGCCGCACATTATACAATTTTTCGCCCATTGTCGTCCATTTTATTTCTAATCATTTCGCGATTCTGTTGACTTTAGCCCAGGCCATGATCGTCGGATCTCAGCACTTTATAACGTTTGACGATCGTCACTTGGACTTTGCCGGTTCCTGTACTTATCTCCTGGCGCGCGACTTTGTTCGAAATCACTTTGCCGTACTGATAGAGTACGATCGAGATGCCCTCACCGACAAGATCACCCACCGAATAATCGTATTGATTGGACGAAAAGCCATCGAACTCGATGTCTTTAAAGACGTAAGTCGATAGGAAAAAAATATTAATATCGAGTCTCCGTGAGTGATCTTTGAGTATAATGGAAACAATAATATTTCACTCCCTTAGACCGTCAAGCTCGTGGACACCGGAGCGATTCTCCAACTTCCGGTGGAGCTGGAGAACGGAAGTGCCTTTGTCTATCAGGAGGAAAGCATCGTGACCGTGGAGACGAGACACGAGCAGTTCAAGCTTCGTTGCAACTTGAAGTACGACCTGTGTATCCTCGAGTTGTCGGGCTATTACTTCGGGAAAACGGCCGGACTGTTGGGCACGATGAACAACGAACCGATGGACGACGCTCTGTCGTCGGACGGGCGGATACTCCAGGACACCGGAGAATTCGCTCAGAGCTGGTCGCTCGACAAATCCGCGTGCGCGAGTCGCGAGAATCACGCGGTGACGGAGAAACGTGGTCCCCTCGAGTTCTGCGACTGGCTGTTCGTCAACAAAAGCTCGGAATTCAGCGGCTGCTTCAATGTCGTCAGCCCGAATCGTTACGCGGACACGTGCGCGACGAGCAAGGACGAGGCCGAGGTGTGCACGCTCGCCATGTCTTACATGCAGATGTGCAGCTTCTACGACACTTATCTGCGAATTCCCGACAAGTGCACGCGTTGCTCGATGCCCGACGGCTCGACGGTGCCGGAGGGAGAATTTCGCAAGCTCGACGGCGACAGAGTGCCGCGAACCACGGACGTCGTCTTCCTCGTCGAGGCGAAGCACTGCAACGAGGATATCCGGAAGAATCGCAGCGTCGACGCGCTCGTCACGCAACTCAACAGGGAACTCGAGGCGCAGGGTCTCCGCGACAATCGCTGGTCCCTCGTCACCTTCGGCGGCGACGGCGTTTACGATCGTCCGAGAAATTTGATCCTCGACAATCGGATATTCGCCGAGGATCCATCGCGTTTCGCCGATTACTTCTCCAACGTTCCAACGGGCAACGGCAATCAGGATGTATTCGCCGCTATTGGATTCGCCTCTCAGCTCGTTTTCCGCGCCGGAGTCTCCAAGACGTTCGTCCTCATGCCGTGCAGTCACTGCGAACAACATAATCAAACGGTAAATTTTACTATTTCACCAACCAACAATCTAAAATAATCATACGTACGTATGTCACGTTAACACCTCGTCTCATTGATTTCCATCGACAGTTGGACTACTCGGTGCTTCATCAAGTTCTTCTCGAGCACGATATAACCCTCCACATCCTGATGGACGACGACTTCCACTTCAAGAAGCAACGAGTCAACAAGATATTCTACGGCCTCGACGCCCACAAGTCGTACACCCGTAAAGACGCGAAAGCTCTAGTGGGCGACGTGGATCTGCGACGCCAGGTGAAGCTATCGAAGAGCGCTCTCGGTTACTGCGCGCCACTCGCGTTGGAAACCAACGGCACGATATTCAGCGGCAGCAAGTTGCGCTTCGACAAGACGACGTCCATCAAAAAATTCGCCAGTGTGTTCGCGAAAAGAGTCGCCGTCGGCGCGCAACCGAGCTCCTGCCAGCACTGCGAGTGCACCGCCGACAACGACGGGATCACCCACATGGAGTGCATGCCCTGCGTTTATCCCATGCCTGTTGCCGTGGATTACGTGAGTGTATGTAAAGTAACATTCTACGCTCGAAATACATTCCTCTTTTAAAGAGGTTTAAGGTAGTCCTCTCGGTACAGTCACGCTAAACGGAAAAATCTGAAAAAATGACACATGTCAAAGGTTAATCTGACATAATGTTTTAATGTTATCAACAACTTAATCGATTAATTTGTCTGAATACGTATCAACTTTTTTCAGAATTTTTTTTAAATTACAATTTTGAGGCAAATGGTGAAAAATAAAAATCTGTAAAAATCCCACGTTTAGACGGACTGTACCGCCACATTGATATATCGTTGGTCCCACCGTGCAATGACTCTTATTTGTGTGGTTTTTCGCAGGAAACTTTCAACGAGGATGACGCGTTGTCAATGCTTCAGCCGCTGGACGTCGATTACGGTCAACTCGACATCGAGGATGAATGAGCGCGACTGCGACACGCGACGACAGGCCAACCAATCTTGAGTCACGGTCGGAAACGTGCGGTAGCTGTATTTATTTGAATGACCTAACGGTGTACGGATGGTCCAGTATGACCGATTTTTATCGATACCTGCCCTTGGTCAGGTGTATAATAATAGAAAGAAAAATAATGCTAGAACGATTTGGGCGTAGATGGATGAACTTGCATTTATATAAGCTCAAGTGAAATTCTATAATCGTTACACCAAAGGACAACGATTATAATTTTATATATATAAAACCTCGTGATGATCATTTTTCTCTCTTCCTTTCTCTTCCGCATCTTTCGCTCTCGCTCTTCTTCTTCGTATATATATATTTATTTATTTATATTTTATTGTATATAATGGTAGTATTATATAAATCTAACGCGAATCGGCAAGTATCGAGTGATTCACGTTAAAAGTTTGGACACTCGAAGACGCGAGTGTTCCGCACGCGCGCACACGGGTTTCGTGATTATTGCGTGAACAGGAGCACGACACTTTATCGGCTCCGATTAGTCGTCGTGTGATCAAAGACAACAACAAAACACAACAAAATCGAGAAAAAAAAAGAAGTTGGATATGGTAATCAATGCGATTGTCTACAACGAATCAACGATATAACGAGGGCGGGCGAGGGACAATAATCTTTGTTTTCATTCTTTTGGAACGTACTGAATGGCTGGGATTTCCCCCGACTTGGATTCGAATGGGGTCGATGCTATCGATTTTCGTGTCACCTTCCGTTTGGCCGCTATCACAATCTCAATTCATCGACGAAATGATCCGTCACCTCGTGTCATGAGCCTGCAGGTGATTCGGTGCATCGGCGAACGTAAATTTTAGCTTGTATGCCTCGGCTACCAGCACGCCGATCTCGGAATCGGTCCAGTTTTGAGTTGGCAGGTTTTGTAGCATTAGCATGAGTCCCTTTGGAGAGGAAAAAAATGTCGTTTGTTTTTGCTTTGTCTGTCGATAATTATAGATCACGTGGAGATACGGGACTCGTAAATATTATCGTGTTGTATTAAACAAAAAGAAGAGCGTGTACCTGAAAATCAGGTTGCAGCAATAGATGACGCCTCCATCGGAGAAGAAAAGCCGCGCAAACGTAAAGTTGAAACGACGCAAAGCGGTCGGACTCGGCGAGGTAAGTGTCCCAAAGACGAATAGTGCAGTGCAGAGGAATTTCTCTCGTCAACAAATTGTTCATCCATCGGAACGAGAATTGCAAATAGTCGACGCCCTGCTGAGCCAGATGCTGATGCAACGGAGCTAAAATCACGAACGGATTACCTGATAAAATGGTTCCGTGAAATATTACGCGACACCGAATAATCTTGCCGCCGCTAAGGTCTCAATTTTACCATCGATCCTCTGGATGAGTTCTTTCAATTGAATGACTTTTTGCTGAATGCCTAATTGAGCAAAGATGTAGTTATCCTGAATTCCGTCGAGGAATTTCGAGAGGCACCAAAAACTGTCGGCTTCGATGATATCCTGATGCTGTTGTGGCAACGAGGCCACGTCGTAATTTTCGAGATCCTGCCACGCCGAGGCTGGCACGGCTTCTTGGAGAAATACGAGGAAGAAGGGTGTAACCAGGTCGTTCATGCCCTTTTCGAGAAAAATATTTTAATTACTATGCCCACGGTTATATTGGATTAATTTCCGTGATCTCTATCATCTGGAAAATACCATCATACCTGTACATAACCGGAGGCTGGATGTCGAATCGCCCATATGTAAAGTATTCTCTCGAAAATAAGTTGAACCGTGTGCTGCTGGAATAGAGAAATGAGCGGCGACATCCGAGGTATATCAATGTGTATCTGTCGATATGTATCCTGAAAGCCTTCGTCTCTCTCCGCGTCGTAGTACTGCTTCACGAGATTCCAATAGTCCAAGCGTTTTCGTTCGAGAACTTGCTGACGACGTTCTAAATTCGCCGGCACGTATTCCTGGTTTTTCAAAAATGCCAAATGCGACATTAATAATTGGTATGTTAGAAATGGCTGGCCGGCAATGGTTCAACGGACGATTACTTACGGAGAGTAACCTCCAGGTAACTGACCGCAGCTTGGCAGGCACACCGGACCACGACAATTGTCTCAATTCGTCGACATTGAGCAGCGGCGAATCCAACAGCGATTGGAACTTGTCGACCTTGCTCTCGCCGTCTGAAAACCAAACGTGAGAGTCGTTGTACACGGATGAATCACTTTGGAATATTCGGTAATCGCGCGTATCCCTAAATTACTACTACCTTGTTCCTTGGATGGCACGAAAAATTTGGAAGACGCTGAGCTCTGCTTGAGAGGCTGCGGTCTACCGGGAAAATGTGTCGGTCTGTGACCGGGCGACGTGCCCAATTTACCAACATCAGGATCTTCCGTGCCCGTCGTCGACGTCGACGTCGTCGTCGTCGTCGCCGTCGTCGTCGTAGTCGTCGTTGTCGTCGTTGACGACTGCTGGTTGTGATTGCTTCTCGGAGCCGGCGAAGTTGCGCTCAATTGAGCGTTGCGAAGGTGGACGGCTAATCTTTGGAGGGCCTCCGCTCGTTTCTCTTCGGGAATAATCGCCTGTCGCGACTGAATATCATTGGGATTGGCTTGAGTATAGCCGCAGCTGCCGCCGGATCTGTGACTGTTTATCACGCTTAGCGCCGCCGAGTGGCTTACTCGCTTCGAGATTTTTACATCGGAGACCGTCCAGAACTCGTCGTCGCCCGAGTCCCACGCGTCGTCGACGCTCTCCTGAAAGTCTTGGAAGGACGCGGCGCCACCGCCGCTTCCGGTGTTGCTCACCGTACCGGCATAACTTGCCGGCAAACTGTTGGCTGAGCCGACTTTGCCCTGCCGCTGTGGATCCTGCTTGGGACTCGGCCTGCGAACAAAATTATTGAGAATTATTTGACGCCTGGCATTTTGAGAAATTTCAAGAATTTTTTAAACCAATATACATGCGACATAAGATAAAATAAAATACTTGCCTGCCAGGTACAGCCCGGGCATTCTTCTTCCAGAAGGGTTGATGGTTTTGCTGAGCCTGACTGTGATTATTCTGATTCTCCATCTTTGTGCTCAACGTTAACTGCCAGCCGCTGATTTTTCGTGACAATCGCAGGATAGGCGGTGGCTGTCCCTCATGCCCGCGTGAACAACTGTCAAAAACAGATAGAATTTTACCAAATTGCCTATCGATTCCCATTTGGTAATTCAAGTGGATTCTCGTGAATCCCTTTGTCTTTGGTTAATTAATAAAAGTTCAACCACGATGTCTTGCGAGCAGTGTCAATTTGTTACTGGGGTCTCGAAATGACATTGTGCTGGATCGAACAATCTCAGAAAGTAAATTCCAATTACACAGGGATAATACTTGCGCAAGGTGCGTGTGTTGGCCAAAAAATACACAAAGTCTGCAATCTATAAACTGGGCCACAAAAACAAGTGTTGACATATAAAAATGTTTCATTGTTATGTCAATGTGCTTGACGGACACTTTGCAGAAAGAACTATGCAAAACAAAAGCTTAAGTGATGCAGAAAAGTTTTTGTTTTTGATATACATGACTGTGTATCATACACATCCAACGCTAAACTAAGTAGACCAAATTGAATTAACCTACTAAGTGCATTATGCAGGAAACTTTCTGCACTCCTTCCAGGCTTACTAAAAGTTGCATAACAATTTTAGCCAAAAGCTCCAAAAAACTTCTTGAATCTATATACGCATCCTGCATGGTAATTTGCGCCATTGAAAGGTTTCGCCGCTGGATTGCCAATTGAAAGGGTTGCTTGAGAAAACTGAATAAAAGAAAAATTTCTGCTGCACAAAAAGAAAAAAAAGCACTTCGTACGACAAAGGTGGAACATTGGGCAAGCTTCAACTTGACAGTCGGTCGACGTTCGATGCGCGCGGAAAGTGCTATTTTATGTGTCAAACAGATCGCTGCGACCGATGCCAGGTGTCTCAGGTTATGTTTTCCGGGAACGAGAGAAACGTATGGAAGTCACGACGATTTGCCAGTTGACAACTCGAAGCGACCGAGAGGCTCGCGCAACGCCGACGACGTCGGCGATTGCGAGATGTATAATTGTAAACAAAGAACGGCCGGGGGGAGGGGGGGGGGATCCTTTGGATAATCGTGCGTTACGCGGATACGTGGAATGTCACTGCGGTGGCTCGACGCGCGCGAGCTTCTCGTCTCTCGTCGCGCGAGTATCTGTCGACCGGTCGGCGCCTCGCGAGTTGCGTGCTTCTCTTCTTTTTTTTTTTTACGAAACACACGCGAGCGATTGACGCAGGAGTCAAATTACCAGAGCACATTCGTAGGAAATTGTTGAGGCAGGAGATTCCGCGGTGTCGCGAACGAAATACCACCGTGTCGCTCGTCGCGGCCGTTTCGTCGCGGTTTGACGTATGACAATTTCGTACCACTGCTGCCGCCGCCGCTGCTGCTGCGACTACTGATACAACTTTTACTAGCGCCGCAAGTGCCAGCGACTACACTGGAAGCTCTCACATGTTACCTTCAGCTAGTTTACGTGGGCACGCGGTGGGGACAATTCGAGTGTTCTCATTGGAGCAGGCGTGCTGCTTCGTGAACGTGATTGGTCCTTCACTTAGGTTACTGGGTCCGCATTAAGTAACATGTGAGAGCGTCCACTGTACTTCGGGAATTGGTGCTGCCCGTGCTGCCGCTTCCACTGCTGCTTCTACTGCTGCTGCCATCCGCACCTGAGCACCGCGACGAATCACGACGCGGAAGTCGCGACTTTGCACGAGAATGACATGTCTTATTCGGGTTTTATTCGCTGCAATTTATTTTATGCCATACCCGTGCGCGAAGAGCGATTTCGCGCACGCTCCGCGTCGCGTCGGATGTGCGAAATCGCACTTTGCACTTTGTTCGGAACTGGTGCGAGAAACTTTTCCTCAACTCAACTTCTCAACTTTCCGGTCGAGAAAAAGTTTCATCGCACTCGTATCGAAGACTGCCATTATTTCACGAGTGCGAGAAGTGCGATTTCTCACATCCGAAGCGAAGCGAAGCGTATGAGATAATTAGGAGTTTTCGATACGAGTGCGATGAAACGCACTTATGCTATACCAGTGTGCGAAGTGCAATTTCACACACGCGACGCGACGCAAGACGGAGCGTGCGCGAAAACGTTCTTCGCGCACGGGTATGGCATAAAGTACTATTTCAGAAGACTGCTCGTCGCGCGGCAGGCACCTTATAGGCGTAGGTTGCACGAGCGAACACGTCGCGCGACTGTTCGATGTTATTGAGTCACGTCGAGAGATAATTATTGCTGTTCGCTGTACGCGCATCCAATTATATACCTGAAAAAATAACAGGATGGTCAGCGCGGGCGTTTTCGCGTTCGCTGACGCATCGGTATGCGTGACTTAAACACAGAGCGCAATCGCGTGCGCGATCGTTATAACATACCGACCGCGACTTACGCGGCAAGCGCGCACACCGGTTCGATGTTATCCAATTGGAATGTAGAGCGCCTGTTGCTGCGCCTGAAAAGGGCCACTTTGCAGTTCATTTCGACGGGAAATTCAAAATAACAAAACTGTTACAAAAAAGGGATGAATTTTGAGGAAGGCGAGAAGGAAGTTGTCGTCAAAGACGACGTCTGTAAAGAAATATTTAGGACTGTCATAGCTGTAAGCTCGAAGGCGATTCCGATCGCTTACTTATATCGATGAACGCACAACTTGAGAAATTCGCACGCAACGCAACGCGGCAAGCGAAAAAGAAAGAATGGCAACCGACCAATCGAGAGAGGTCGCGACGGCAATACTCGGCGGCGGCGCGGGGCCGAAAGCAGAAAATCGCTGGTGTTATTATAACCTTGATGAAAAAGTCTTATCGCAATTTACGATAGACCCTCCGCGCGATTAGCTTGAGATCATCCGCGAGCGAACCTTGAGAACTCGTTGCCGCCGGTGCGTGCGGCTAACACAGATTTCTTGCCTCGTATACACAGGATTCTCGCGAGGTTCGTGACGACAATATTAACGTAATCCATGTTGTGCCCTTTAGTCCTCTAAAAAGATAACGTTCGCGACATGATCGTCAACAATAGCACATATTGAGTTGATTAACCTCAAAACTTTGCACGACAACAATGTACTTCAGATAGAATTTGGTGGACACAACTTTAGTCTTAAAAATGTTTAACCATAAGTATTTGACCGATGGAAAAAATGATAAGTGAATTGTTAACAATTTTTTTACAGATGGGTGAAGCCTGCGGCTTAACGAACAGCGAAGCGCGCGACCTTTGCTCGGCGTCTCCTGACGAGAGTAAAGACTGGATAATGCAACAAACGATGTACCGCATAAAGGATCCGAGAAAATCGTTGCCATTTTACACGGGTGTTCTGGGGATGAAGTTACTCCAAAAGCTAGACTTTCCGGAGAACAAGTTTTCCCTTTATTTCATGGGATACGAAGATCCCCAAGACATACCAACGGACAAAAGAGAGTCCATACAATGGACTATGTCCAGGAAAGCTACTATAGAACTTACTCAGTATGTATTATGCCTTGCTTTGTCCGACAGAAGATAAATCGGAAACAATTGATGTACATGTTACCGGTCGAGCATTTACTACATTTTCATTTTAGCAACTGGGGAAGCGAAACTGATCCTGATGCCAAGTATCACAATGGAAATACAGAACCCAGAGGATTTGGTGAGATTTTTTTTCCCTCAATTAAGATTTTTTCGCTAAATATGCTGTTTTTGCTTTCTCATAGAAGAAGCTTTGTTTTCATGAGAACACTTTTTTTTTGTGATTGTCATGCCAGCATACTCAGAATCACCTAAAACGATTGATTAAAAAAAAATTATAAGTACGATATCAATTAATCAACATGCCAAATTTCACATAGATCTATTCTATAGTTTCTTCACCACAAATTAAACAAAACGGTAAATTTAGAGAAAAGAAGATGTTTATCTTTAGAAAAGAGAATCACCCCTTAATGCACATGAGCTGTAAAAAATAAAAATAATTTTTTTTGCATTGTTTTTTTTTAGTAAAAAAGTTGACGAGATATTCACGAGTGTGACCAATTTGTGTTGAAATTCCAGGTCATATCGGTATCGCCGTATCCGACGTTGACAAAGCTTGCGAACATTTCGAGCGTTCCGGAGTGGAATTCGTCAAGAGACCGAACGACGGGAAAATGAAGGGCCTAGCCTTTATCAAGGATCCCGATGGTTACTGGATTGAAATTCTGAACCCTCGCACCATCGCCGATATCGCATTGAGCCATTAGTCATCGGAGCAACGTACTATTTACACAAAATACAAACGCGGTCCTGTTGTCCTCGATCGCGTTATATATATTACCGTACTTTTCACACACAATGTACATTGTAACGCCCACTTGAAATTTCAATATACGAAGAATGTATTTATTTTTTTCGTGTCTTACGGTTTTTCGTGTATTGGTAGTGCCTCTCGAGATTCGTAAAATATTATGCAAACGGGAAGCCGACGCGGCTTTAGAAATTCAAATTTTCGCGAGGTTGCGATTTTTAACATGAAGATCGGACCTAAGCGCGCTTGGTGGCGCGGGTCGGAGGGAAATTCGCGCATTGGAAATTCGCCCAAGGCCATCTGCGTTTGACGTTTCAGTGCGCGTACGCGCATTGTCCCGAAGACAACAAAGAAGCGAGGAACGTGATGCGCAGTAAAATCACCGTGCGACGCGCAATAATTTGTGCTGTTACGGAATCGAGCAATAAAACTTGTTTATTTTTTTGACACTCTCGCCGCTGTATTCTGTGTTTTGCGATTCGCAAGGACTCTAGTCATGCCTGCAGTCCATCGGTTACGGTAATAATACCATCGTCGTCTTCGCTCATTTCGTCTGGAAACGTCGCTGAGTCGCGGCGTGTCGTGGCGCTTGATAAGGAACAATAGAAACGAGTTCGAAAATGTGGCGACCCTTCGAGCCTGGCAGCTCTCCCGTCGATTGGTGCGAGGGAAATTACAGTATTTCACCCAGCATCGCCGAATTCACGAACACGGTTTGTCCAATTTATTTTCTTTAATTCCAACGAAAATTTGGTCCAATTTTTTCTGTTATTCTCAAGTTTTTTCCCTCCTGCTTCAGTTGAGCAATGTCCTGTTTCTTTTGCTTCCGCCGATCCTCATGCATCTGTTCCGAGACTATGGACGTTTTGTCAATCCGGGCATTCACGTAATTTGGGTTTTGCTGATGGTCGTGGGCATCAGCAGCGCTTACTTTCATGCCACGCTGTCGCTCATGGGTGAGTCACAGCTTATTGACGTTGAAAAAATATTTTACAATTTTCTGCAGAGTTTGAGTCCATGTGCATCACTGATTTAATATATATATTTTTTTTCACAGGTCAATTGCTGGACGAATTGACTATACTCTGGGTCTACATGGCTGGCTTCTGCTTGTTCTTTCCCAGAAGATACTTTCCGAGTGTATTCAGAAACAACAGGAAAACATTTTCTCTGTTTGTTGTACTACCTACATTGGTGGCAACAGGACTGGCTCTTATACACCCGGCTGTTAATGCCTTTGCTCTGATGACACTTGGAATTCCAGCCTTTGGATTTATGGTGCTCGAGCTAAAGAGGTATAAAAATCAGATTTTTCCCATAAAAAAATACGATCGTACTTTAGAAGACAAGCATCTAACGCGTATATGCATCGTTTCAGAACAAAATCAGCGAGAGTCTATCGTTTGGGATTGCGTTGCGGAGCCGTTTGGATCCTCGCGGTTGCCTGCTGGTTAAACGATCGACTTTTTTGCGACACATGGTTGAATCTTAATTTTCCGTATCTTCACGCTCTCTGGCATCTTTTCATTTTTATAGTAAGTTACACGGCAGCCGTGCTGTTCGCTTACTTCTCGGTGAAGGAAGAGAAGCCTCATCAGTCGCCGGTCCTGAAGTACTGGCCCCGAAACGACTTTGAACTCGGCATACCTTACGTTACCATCAAATGTTGCGTAAAGTTCGATCCCAACAGCAACATTTAAATATAAGTCGACGTTATGAAGATTCGATTGAAAAATATGAGTCAGTCGATTTTTTAAACAATGCTTAGATTTTACGATGAAAAAATTTACGGTCATATGAAAACTGGCGACATAACAGACAATTATTTCTATTGCGATTCCGTTAATCGGTCCAGTGTAGTGCACCCGGAAATATCTACAATATTCAAATAGATTGTAGTTGATCAATCACAATCATATCAATTTTTAACGTCGTATGACTGCAGACGTCTCTTCATTTGGTCACGATACTCAGCTAAAAAATGAGATTGCTCAATTGTAGCTGATAAATCAATAGAAAAAGGGAGACTGAAAAAAACAGAGATTTTAGACTGTTCTAATGGACTTTGGGACGTTCCGGACCCATAAATCAGCCGCTGGTGCGGTGAGACGTGCGCACAGCTTATCCAGTACGTAACAACATTATCCCGCTCCTGAGTCTTACCATAATTGTGTCGTTGAATGATTTACAAGCGGAAATCATTTACTAAATACACAGTGATATTGAATTATTTTCCTCGAATGATACAACGCGTTTAATTAGGCTCGGCAATAATTGTATTACCAACGATCAATGCTATTTTTATTTGCAAAGCGTACGTAAACTGCTTGCTCAAAACTATTGAATTGTGATATTGATACCATATTTATATATATCGAGAAAGGAAAGCTGTATCAGTTAAGTAAGGATTAGACGCGCTGAAGGCTGAGAATCATACTATATATCCTAGAGGATATATACATATATGTAGGTCATTCCACATGAAGTGTGTTACCACGGTTTGAAACGTTCGTAAAATGTGCCCATAATTTTTTTTTTTTTGGCATCTAGAGAACCCTGAAAAAATGTAAGTTGTTTCAGATTTTTAAACCTCATAGTTTCTAGTGGAATGATCCATATATAGGAAACGTGTATATGAAAATTTAATAAAGTTTTAGAAAGATGTGTGATTTTTTTTCTTGTATTTGTATTAGTCAATATAAGTAATAAGTTTATCGAAGGTTTGATTCAATCAGAATTGGAGTAGTTTGCAGTGACCAAATTGTGATAGCACATGAGACAGATAGGTAGTTGGCAAATGACAAAATCAGCCTATGCACTTGACTGTGTAGCTTGACCAAAATTTAAGGTAGCAGTATTATTAAATATAGTTGGTAGATTTACTAGTTCTAAAGTTGGACAGCAGTACTACTGCAGCAACCACTGCCTACAACTTTTATTTTTTGGAGTACTTTGCAATAACAAACATACTCGAATTATGTATACATAGATATATTTGAAAATTCAACTGCAGTAAAGAAATGATTGAAGTATACATTTCTCAAACATTCTCAAACATGATTCACTTTTTTATTATCATTATGCTTTAATTATTATTTTTTATTATTCGATATTGAAAGCAGTTATTATATTCAGTAACGCTCGCATTTTTAAGTTTGAATTGTGAACTATGTACTCCGAAAACTGACAGATTCCTTTATTATTTATCGCGCGAAATTGCTCGAAAAAGCAGCGACATTCGTTTTTCGCGGCTATAGAACGGGGCGATTGAGGCAGAGCAGCATGGAAAGGAGCCTACGCGAGACAGTGGAGCCAACGCGATTTCCGCAATGGCCGCAGTACGTTCGTTGACGTAGAGCGGACGGAGCGGACGAACGCATATAGTGTGCGCAATTTTCGCTTGACGTGAATATTGTTCGTATTTCGTCACAAGCAAGCGGATCCGTCCAAGTGAAAAAAAAAATTATAATAATTCATTAGTTCCGGCAACGGAAACCCGAACGACGAAAGATGCCGCGCGGTAAGAATCACTCGAGAAACACGAGATTACTAAAAGATTCGGACACCGCCTCGGCGATGATTTTTTTTTCTTTGTTTTTTCTCGCGATCTGCTTTAAACGCAATAAACGCAAACGTTCACCGCACTTTTATTCAGTAAATCGCGAAACGTCGCACAGTTTCCGTTGAAGGCCCCGAAGGTCGCTCTGCGCAAGCAGTTTCGACTCCTCGCCGATGACGACGATATTGCAACTTCTGTTTGATTCGTGTTGCGATCGCGCGATCGCCGCGCGGTGTTTCAGGAAAATTCGTAAATCACAAGGGCCGAAATCGTCACTTCACGAGCCCCGAGGAACTCGAGGAGCAGCGACGACAAGACGAGGAGAAACGGAAGTGGAGAGTCAGTATTTTATAGGTTATGGTACACCGACCACACGGCGGCATTGCGGACATTATTTTCGTAAAGTATTTTCAAGGTCGGGGCGTCCTTTGTTCGGTCGATACGTGAATGCGAAATATCGAGAAATCACTTTTTTTTTTGCTCCATCTGAGACACGAGATAGTCTATTTTTGGTTCCTATGCTTTTGCGTGCAATTGTCATTCGGAGCGTGAATGAGTGGCTTGAAATTTTCAGCAAACCAAAGGCGAAGATACGAGCAGCGACGAAGATGACGATCCCAAGGCCAGCAAAGACAAAGCCAAGAAGGGCGACGGATCTGATACAGATACAGACAGTGAATCTGAGTCTGACTCCGAAACTGAGGTAAACAATAGTATTGGGCAGACAGGGCCAAAAGTTTGCAGTCATAAACGCTAATATTGCCCTTTTTTTTGCATACTATCTTATTTGTAATAAGTGTATAAATATTGGTACGTTGACTGATAACTTTTGTGGGATGAATATTGAAAAGCAAGGTTACAAGTTTCCCTTCCGAAAGGTGAAAGTAAACTCCCATGGGATAAAACTGAAACAATTGTGAACAAATGCGAAAACCCATCTTTTTGACATTCCCAAGTAATTAGTTAATTTTGGCCCACAAAACTGCCATTAAAGTGGCACTTTTCATGCATCTCTTACAAAAAAACAACTTTTATAATTATTTGTGCAGGGAAAGGCGAAAGGTGTGGAAAACTTGATTGAAGTAGAAAATCCAAACAGGGTACAGAGAAAAGCTAAAAAATTGTCGCAACTGAATGAAACATTAGCGGAAACATCGAATAAGCCTGAACTTTCACGAAAAGAAAGGTGAGTTTGAGATTGAAGCGTGAGCTTGGCAATAAAATGTACAATAAAATCACGATTATCGTCATTTTGCAGGGAACAACTGGAGAAGCAGCGAGCGCAAGCGAATTATCAAAAACTTCACGCCGCGGGTAAAACGGATGAGGCCCGCGCCGATTTAGCTCGCCTAGCGATTATTAAACAGCAGAGGGAAGAGGCAGCTAAACGCCGAGAGGACGAGAAAAAACAGCGGGACATGGCCGCGCAGAAAAAGACCGAAGACACCCGAAAGGCCCTCGGCAAACGGACTTGAATGAAAATTCGTCCTCGCGTCGCTACTATAATTAAAATTGTATACCGATGATGTTATTATACACTAATACCTAAACGGTTCCGCATGTACTTTTTAACAATAAAATTTCTTTTAAAACCAAACAGTCGTCACCCTCGATATCGCTTTGCGGCAGAAGACACGCCCAACAAGCTTTTTGTAACTCGCGTTTTTTTGTATGAAATTGTTGGAACTTTTGCAAAAAAGATTTATCAATAAACATTACTACATCTCTCTGGTCCTTGTATTTTTATATTGACTCTACTTCGGTTCACGTGTTGACCACATATAAATCATATATAAGTTTAAAATCGCCCAGGAGCGACAGAGTGTATCGCATTCAACAAAAAAAATAAGCATTTTTGGGACTTGAGCATCATTTTTATCATTTCATCACTTAGACTCAAAGACGCTCGCCAGATTTTTCATTCAGAAACAATATTGCGACGCGATGCTTTAGCCGGAAGCAGCATGGATGCAACAGCCTATATAGGATGCGATTTTCGTAGTACAGTTGGGGTGGGGGCAAGGGAGCTAAGGGGTTGAGCTGGGTCGACCGGTCACACTTTGCACCGGTGCCAATAGTCCCCAACAGTAGCTACAACAGCCAATTCAGCCGTAATTAGACGAACGAAGAAGAAAAAAGGCGACAACAACCAACAACGAATTGCATTACCGCGATCGCGCAAATTGAAACAACGTCGCATCGACAACACGTAAGCTGTGCAAAAAAAATTGTTACAAGAAGACAAAAGAAAAATTCACGCGGTCCCTCTGACAGATTTAGCCGGTTTGAAGGGAAAATATGTTGAAGCTCAAAGTAAGAATTCGTTCTTGTGTACGATCGCAACGACGAATGTTTGACGCGCGATGCTTATAAATGTTTAGGCGTTTCTGGCGAATCGATTACCGCAGAATCTTCTGAGAGGCGCGACTGACAAAATATACTGCAGAAATACTTCGACGTCCGTCGATCCGACAGCCAGAATGTCCGTCGAGGAGGAGAAACGTGAGTAATCCGTTTTAGAAACGCAACCAAAAACCAAAACTGGGAGTAATGAATAAATTTGAAAACTGCAGAGAAATTTTTAAACATGCCGCTGGAGGAGAAGCGAAGTCACTATCAGATCAATGCGACCACCACGGATCAGATAATGAGTTGGTGCGAATACTGGAAGAAGAACAAGGCCACTATCGCAAAGACAACGGTGGAGAATGCGGAGAAGGTCGACGAATCGTTGGCCAGCAAAGTTTCCATGTGGCAAGGCGACATAACGTCTTTGGAGATTGACGCTATAGTGAATGCTGCCAATTCCAATCTTATGGGTGGTGGGGGAGGTACCGGTCCTTCTGACTTTGTTCTCAGTGTTGACATGCTAAAAAAAACATCTTTATCACTGTATAGATCAATCGACTTTGTACTCAGTTTGACAAATTGTTTTTTTAGTCGACGGCGCTATTCACAGGGCAGCTGGACCGATCCTGAAGAAGGAATGCGCCACTCTGGGTGGCTGCCAGGTTGGCGATGCCAAGATCACCGGCGGATATCACTTGCCAGCCAGATGTGAGTATTGCACAACAAATGTGAATCAGTATTTTTTTAAATGTTGCAAATTACAAGTTCATCTGCACTGATTAAACTTATTTTCCAAAAGAATGATGTATGTTTGTAATATTGTGGCTGATTTTTTTAATTTGACCAACTTCTGTTGTTTGCAGATATAATACACACAGTCGGGCCACAGGGTGAGAAACCCGACAAATTGCGTGGCTGTTACGAGAAAAGTCTTGCCCTGGCTGTGGACAATGACCTTCGTACCATAGCGTTTCCCTGCATATCGACGGGAGTCTATGGATATCCGCAAAAACCAGCGGCGCATGTTGCCTTGACAACAGTGAAGAAATTCCTTGAGGAGAATCCAGATAAGATCGACAGAGTAATATTCTGCCTGTTTCTGAAAAGCGACAAGGACATCTACGAGGAATTGCTTCAGAAGTACTTTGCTCTTGATTGAACATTCATCCAGGCACTTGTGATCCTGTCTTTTTTTTTCTCAATTCTTTACTATAGTGATTCTACACTGGCGCGCCATTGTACATTTTTTTCATAGCCACGAATCTTGTCTTACTGTTACATAAAATCATTTTTTACAAGCATCACCAATGTATTTACTGTCAATGCAGTCCTTATTGGGACTGAGTTACCAAAAAGGAGCATGAGAGAATTTTTTTCTGTTAGAAAGAAAACTCAGTTAAATCTCTTATAATATACATATCAAGCTGTACTTTAAAACCGCGATTTTGTACAACGATTATATCGCACAAATATGCAGCAGGGAGAAACATTAAACACTACTGTGAAAGAACTGAGTGATCGCATTATTTACATTAAGTTTTTTGATGAATTAACGGTTTTGCGCATTCCTTGCAATAACAAAAATCCCTAATACGTTCTGAGCAATCAAAACGACATCTCGAAAACTAAAACTCGTTCAGTTTTTTTACGCAAAATTCTCTTTGTCCGAAGTCTCGGTGTCTTTCCAAATTCAAACGTTTGCCGTCTGGTATATATTTCGCAGGGAGAGTAAAAATTACCGTGACTCGTGCGACCGGTAAAATGACTGCCATCTGACCGAAACGTTCGAGTTTTTGGTGCACGCAACTGCAACAATTACTGTTGGCGGCAATACCGAAGTACGCGCGTGTATTTTGCTGTAGATAACATTGTTTAAATTTCGTGGTGTCGAACTGGCGGTACGTGTTGTTAATAAAGAGGCTAAGGCAGAGGCATCGCGGCTGCCCGTTTGTTGTTTACTTACACATCTCGATGCTACGAGGGATGGGGGGCGGGAGGGGTGGGGGACCCGGGGACGCAAGTAGTGCGCGACACGTCCGCGGGGGCCGCGCGCGCGCGCGCTCGAAGCTCGATGAGTTTTCGAACGCCCGGGAGGCCGTGAAAGCCCTTCGGCGTCGCGTCGACACTCCGGAAAGGTATTTCGCAGAGTACGGGTGTGGGATGCCGTAGCGAGAGCGAGCGCAGCCGGGGCGTACGGGTAGCGCGCGGTACGGACCGCTGTGTGGAAACGAGGAAACGACGCGCGCGCGCGCGGCGAACGGGGCAGTAGCTTGCTCGGCGGTGGTGGAGAGCAGCCCGCGCGGTCAGCGCTAGAACTTGGGCGTTTCGCCGCAAATCTCGTCCCTGCGCCCTGACGGCGGGTAGCCATCTTGAAATATCGAAGTGTGTAATGTCTGCATGTGGTAATAGGTGGGGGACGGTTGTTAATGTGGTGCATTTCGATCGGGAAATCTGTCACAAATGGGTAAATATCCTTTGGATAAATAATCGTCGTTGATCGGTAAGCCGTGCGAATGGGAGGATCGTGCGTCGTTCGAGTGATATTTGTGCGCGTGGCCAGTGGCAGACTACGAGGCGGCGGCGACGGCAGCAGCGGCGGCAGCGACAAGACGAGAGAGCCCCGTGAGAGAGAGAGACACAAGCGGCAGTAATAGTTCGATCGCGAGTGAACACCACCGAGAGGCTTGTGTCAATCGTCGATTCGCCGTTCGTTTCGGGATTTCGAGTTGTTTTTTTTTTTCGTCTTTTTTTTACCCCCCGTTTTTTCTCGTCGCTGGTTCCTTCGCCGTGGCTTATGTACTGCTGCTGCTGCTACTACTACTACTGCTGCTACTACTGCTACTACCGCTGCTGCTGCTGCTACTCGTGCGTTGCTGTTGTTACAAGTTATAATCGCTGACGACGGGGTTTAACGCGTGTCTCTCTCTCGCGACTACCGTTCGCGGTCATCGGTTTCGGAATAGCCTCGCGAGATGCGATATTGTCGGTGTGTTAATAATATGTGTGGCGCGATTGCTCGAGCCGAGGACCGACCGAGAGGAAGAGAGACAGAGAGGGAAAAAAAGAGAGAGCGAGAGAGTGAGACGGAGGGTAAGGGTGCCTCCCTCCCTCTCCCTCCGTCGATTGGCCGACACACCTATAACAAACGCGCATCGTGTAGCGGTCGCGGACGGCACAGTGCGCGATCTCGTCGGTCGGTTCTCTCGCTTCCTCGCTTCGGAGCTGCGAAAACCGTGAAAAAAAACTCCCCCGCGCGTTATATATCTGGTATATTCGAGGCTTTTATTCACGGACGCTCGGACGTACCGACCGACCCGAGTCCCGTAATCTCTTGCTGAATGGCCGCCCGCTTTCTAGGTTACTGACGGACACACCGTGTATACGCCACGGTCTTCCAGCCGCCGCCGCCGTTGCCACTGCCGCGGTTGTCTCATCCTTTTTTTTTACTTGTTTTCTGGCTCGTTGCTGTTGCCGTTGTCGCTGCCACCGCCGTCGTCGCTGCTATGCTACTTCGGTTGCCATATCGGCTGTCTTTGGGCACTGAGAGACACGGCAATGTCCGTGCGAAATCGCCGTTGCAATAGCAGCAGCAGCAGTATTAGCAGCAGAAGAAGCAGCTACCGTTGCATTTTGTGGTTCTCGCCCTAAACCGACGAAAACCACACGTCTCTCTTTAGCTTTCTTCACTGTTTTTCTTTCTCGCTCTCAACTCGCGTTGCAACGCACGTCTGTCAGTCGCCGCCTCTCTCGCGTCTCGCAGTGTCGGCTGCGAGTACGAGCGAATATTACTTCCAATAATTCGCATATTTCGATACAGCCAAGCGTCGCCCTTGTTCCTGGTACTCGACGCTCGTTGCACTCGAGTGTTGAAAATACCGAAAAAGGGGATGTGAAAAAAAAAAGAAGTATTTGACATTTTTAGGGGCACAGGTAGAAAATCGTACAGGTACGATGTATTTTTAACGCGTAGTAACACGCATCCCTGTGCCGGGTATCGAAAAATGAACGCGGGTGGGGGGAAAAGTTTGGCGTCAAGACACACGGCAATGTCGTCGCTCGTTTCTCACGCTGTATTTGGTACCGAGATATCCCGGTAACACGCCGCCAGCGCGCCGCTCGCCCGAGACTTACCCGGGCCTCACGAGATACGATTCGTCGAGATCCTATTTTTTTCTCGAAGAGAAAAATCGTTCGTCTCTATACTAGCAATTTGTTTTCGCGGCTATTAATGCGATTAATAAAAGCCACATCGCAGGTGCCAGGCCTCCAAAACGTTTTTTTTTGCTTCTCTATATTCAGCGTGAAGTCACCTGATTGGACGAGGGCGACCCCCCTCGTTCGTGACGTCATCGCAACGAAAATATAGTTGGCAAACCCATTGGAAATAACGCAATTTCCGCGTTATACGGGTTGTTGTATATTTTTTTTTCTCTGTTACGATGAGTTGCGTCGAGTGTGCCGCGTTCCTGGCAGCAGCAGCAGCAGCAGCGGTAGCAGCAGCGGCAGCGACACTTACGATTACTTACAGCGAGCGAGTGCAACAGCACCGTCTCGGATCCAAAAAATCGTACGACCTCGGCGAAGCCGAGTGCTACCTTCGAGGTCGGATCAATGCTGCGCGGTGCGATACTTTGCCAATCCCTTCACTTTCAACCGAATATATATATACACGCACGTATACACACGCACGCGTAACACTTTGTTCGTCTTTTTTCCGCGAGACACGCACCCGTGGAACCGTTGCTGGCTCCTCATCCTCCACCCTCGTCTCTTCGTTCTTTATTTTCTACCTCCAGTATTTTTTTCTCGTCATTTTTCACGCGGCGATTTTGCGATTTTATTGAATTAAAAATATAGAGGTTGTGTACCGGCCCGAGAAATCAAAATACTTTCTTATGAATGAAGACGCCTCGGATTGCACTGTTTTTCTCACCACTGACGATCTTGACGAGAAGGATAATTTAAAGATGTATCATTGTATTTTTGGTTCTGTTTTAAATATAATGCGGTAGGGAAGCAAATAATTAGCAATGGTGAAACAAAACGATAATCACTTGATAATAAAAAAAATAGAGGAAAAGGAACAAACTCACATACATATGGCACTTTGTTCTTCTTTTTTCCATGGAACCGTTGCTGCTGACTTCTGATCCTCCACCCTCGTCTCTTCGTTCTTTCATTTTTCCTTCCAGTCTTTTTTCTCGTGATTTCGTGGCGCGACGAATTCGCGACTTTATGGAATTAAAAACAGAGTGATCGTGTACTGGATCGGGAAATTCAATTACTTTGTTACGAATGAAGTCACCTGGGATTACACCCTGGTCTTCTCGACTTAGTGTTTCTTTCGTCACTGTCGATTTTGCCGAGAAGAATAATTTGAAGATGAATTATTGTATTTTTGGTTATTTCTTAAATAATGCGGTAGAGATGCAAATAATTAGCAATTATGAAATAAAACAGTAATTACTTGATAATAAAAAAGAGAAAAAAAGAACAAACTTGGCACACGACACTTTGTTCATTTTTCCGCGAACAGTTGCTGTTGGCAATCCCGATCCTCCAACCTCGCCTCTTCGTTCTTTAATTTCTCCCCGTTTATTTCTCCGGTCTCATTCTATTTCATGTTTTTCCTCATCGCGCGGCGGGCGCTTCTCGCGCTGTTTTCGCTGCCCCGGCGTCGGAAAAGTCGATCGAACACTCAAATTCGACCGACGCGCTTCATTCGCGCCCGCTCAGTCGTCCGCCGAAGAAAAAGTCGATATCTTCGTTTCAAGGCTTCCCGCGGCGTGAGCTTATTTTCATTCATAAACATCGGCTCATCGGTGGAAACAGTCCGAACGCCGTCGTCAGGTGTCTCCCGCGTCGTGCAACGACACTCGAACGACAAATTCTAACGAATCCTGCAACTTTCGAAAGGCACATTTTTTTTTTTTCGCGTAAAGTGATCCATAAAAAAATAATAATAACAACAACAACGCGGGCGTGTATCTTCTGGTCTAGCGCCGAGCACGTGTGTCCTAACCTAACATTCCTGCTCTGTTTAACCTCCGGACGGCGAGTGGTATGATTCAATTGTTTCCTATACTCTTTAATTACCGTAACGAAGAGTGACGGATCACGCGGAGACTCGAAGCTTGCGCCGACGACGAAGACGACGACGACGTCGTCGTCGTAGGCGACGTCGTTTAAAATCCATTTCTGCCAATCTCATTCGCCGCGGGATTTTTCCTCTCGGCCGATGAGAGGCGCTCGCGTGTGTGAAACCCTCGCGAAAACGCGCGTCGTTATTTGCATCAATTTCCGTTGCCACGCAATCGCAGGTGACTCTCCGGCCTTTTCTTCCCCGGCCGCCCGACCGTCGCACCTGCCGGCGTTGCCCCAGCAGCGGCGGCAGCGAGTGTCACTGTTGATACATTGAAACGTCGCGTGCGAGCGTCGACGCGGGGGCGACCGGGAAACCCCTCGCGATCGGCACGCGTGTTTTTTTTTCTCCTTCCGCCTCTTCTTCTTCTTCTCATTACACCCGCCGCGTTTCCGACAATCGATTCTCGCCAGTCGTCGTCGCCGTCGCCGTCGCTTTTTCGGTGGGCCTAGGTCAACCTCGCGCGATGTTACTGACCTGTCTTTCCGTTCCTCGATTTTCGTTCGTGAGTGTTTTCACGTTCTGACATTTAATTGATACTTGACGAATGTAGATAGATACGTTTATTCCATGTATGGCTCTTCGACTTCTACATATCCTCCATACATCTCCAATAAAACTCGCCTTCTACATTTCCTCATCCAACACACGACAATATTTTAACATTCCAACAATCTCTTACACTATTTAATCTAATAAAATATACTCTTTTATCTTTTACCTTTGGCCTCTTTACACTGTCACAACTCGTGTTATGTTAGAACAATTCTGTCGCACTTAGCCTAACTTAACTTAACTTACATCCATCAACCCCGCTGCGCCCGCCGACCCCCACAAAAACAAACAGCTTTCTCTAAGGCTCCCCCACTCCATCCACCTCCCGAGCTTCTTCGGTTCTCGACTTTTTCAATTTTTCGAACTTCCTCAAGTACTCGCAAATCGCCATTATTGGCTCGCCCTTTAAGACGCCTTGGTCCAGCATTCTAATCACTTGACGAATGTATTTTTGTTCGTTCGTTGCGAAGTGTTATTTGGCGCGTTATTCTCGGTAATAAATAGTATAGGGTGGGGATGGGTTGAATTTTCGGGGCGGGTTACAGGCCGTGAAAATATGGGTTCTCGTGTCGTGTCAAAGCGGCCGGAGTGGCGGCGGTTGGTTCTGGAGCTGCTCGTAGCTGCTAAACGGGCACGGGCAAGCGGAGAAGATCGATGTCTCCAGGGGTATGTGCGGCGGATTGGTGCGCGCAAATTCCAAAGGTCAAACCTCTCCGGCGAGTTTCCGCTCCTATGTGGGATTGACGTGCCGCCGCCGCTGCTGCTGCTGCTTCGCCACCACCGCCGCTGCCACCGCGCGCACCTGATGCACATTTGCGGCTAAATCTCACTCGCGCCTCTCACTCTCTGTCTTTCTCTCTTACTTTCTGTCTCTCTCTCTCTCTCTCGTTATTCCTCGCGACCTTGCGTATAATTACTCGACAACCAAACACGCGCGCGGTCGCGCAAACTAAATTAACTCTCGATTAAACTGTAATTATAGCTGAAATAGCAAATATTCGATTTTTTTTTCTTCTTTTTTTTTTTTTTATTTTTTGTGTCACGCTTATGTAGCTGCGACAATTGACTAATCAGCGGGCATGTGCCGCGCTGATTCGTTCGAACGATGAATATCCGCCGGCGCTCATATTCTCTCGCGTTGAAACATACGTATAGCGTATCGTTAGAAAATGAAAAAAAAAAAAAAAATGAAAAATTGAGCCGCACACGCCTCCCGTACACTGTTAAAAATATTTCGCCGTAGTTTCCATTTCGAGCAAAGGAAGCCTGTTTACATAAACTTGAATATTAAATTTAACATGCAAGTGTAATGTAAAATTACAGTTTTTTCTACTGAATCTTATAAAAATTAAGAAATTTAATATCAAAGTTGAGAAATGTGTTATATTTTTTTATTTTATTTGAAATGTGGTATACAAATCTGGAATTTTACTATGCACGTGTATTAAATTTAGTATATCAGCTGATGTATGGAATTTCTAGTAATGTATACATTGGCAAACATTTTTAACAGTGTAGCACCCGGGCTGCGGTTTAGTCGATGTCGTCGTCGCGAGATGCGCTTTAAATCTGCACGATTTTTGTGTGTGAAATTTCGGAGTTTCGTTGATTTTTGTTCGCAATTATTATTTTTCTATTTCGTCGATCAGCGACTATAACGAACAATGCGCTAAACTCGAGTGCTCGTTAAAATTTAACGGTGCATTTATATATACACGGCGGGTGCATCGCGGTCCATTAGACACACGTGTGACGCTCGGGTGAGGCGTATTTCACGCGCGCGTGTGAGCGTGGCTGACCTCGCGCAGGAAATGCAATATTGACACGATAATTCACGACGATTCTGCTGCCGCGAGCGGCGATGAAAACCGCGCGCGACTCGCGCGCGTATCTCCCGGGTTAGCGCCGCTGGCTATCCAGTTAGTTGCGCGGAGGACAGGATAGGAAGTTGCCGTGTGGCGCTAGTAATAACACACTTGTCTGGAAAATAACACAGGCACCTGCACGGCAACAGCTGTCGTCTCGCTCCCTTCTGTCTCGCGCTTTAGAGCCAGGAACTCTCGCTTTCGCGAATACGCGAAAAGAACTCTCGCAAACACTCGAGAATTATCACGATTCATTGATCCACTTTGCATCTCGCGTCCAATTTTCCCCGGCGAATCATCGAGTGAGCAGATTTATTTTTCGAACGACATATCGCTTCAATTTGTAAAAAAAGACATTGAGCGTTGGCCACAGAATCGACGTACAAAATTTGGTCGAGCCATTTTTTACCGTTTTCGATACAACGCGGGAAACCAAAAAATTCCGCGAATCAGCTGATCGCTGTCAGACGATCAGCTGATGGCGCTACAATTCTCGTTTTTTTGCCCCGGCAGGGTGAAGTCGGGAGTTAAAAAATACGCTGTGAGAGTTTTCGCAAAAAAAAAAAAGCGCTGCCAATCCTCTTCTGAAAAATTGGTGGAAAATCGCGAAATATCTCATTGTCTCTCTCATTCATATATATCACCCATGGTCACGGTCATGGCCTCATTGTCACCGTTTAATTTACACTGTGATTGGTCGAGACTCTCAGATCGAGATCAACTTCATTTGTCCTTCGTAACTTACACAGTTCCACCAAATATCCTTTGTTTGATCGGCACTATATATTTTTTTCCTCAAACAGATACAAACAAAAAATGATAATTATCTAAACAACGTTTCGCGTTTAGCGTGGGTATACTAAAGCCGTTGATTGCTCCGTAAACCAGGAAGGAAGGTGGGAAGTGAGGTGGGAGGAAGAGGCGGAGGGGGGCGGAGGGGGGCAGGCGCGAGGCGTCGCGCGGCGGCGCCGCGGTAATTTGACACTAATTTGCAGAAGGATGTCTTCAATTTATAGCAGATAGAAAAATAAATAGTGCAGCAAGTAGGTGGGTAGGTAGGTAGCAGCGCCGCGGCGGCGGTGGCAACGTGTAGGCAGGCAGCAGCCGCAGCGACGCGCGGCTAACGTCGCGCGTCCGCGTATATCCGTTGCTGCTGTTGCTGCACGCTGGTTAAGCTGCACCGCGCCGTGCGGATTTCTTTTCATCGCGTCGATGCAATTTTTCACGAACACCGTCGGCCCACGAAGCGCGAGAGAGTGCGGTTTGTGTGTACGTTGCGGTACGCGTCGCGCGGTGTGAGAGACGCGCGCGGCGCGTAGCGACCGAGTCCATGCGGCCCGAGCGGCACCAGCGCCAGGCAGATATGGAATGAGTCACGCACGCCTACCTGAAAGTAGGACTCTTTCGATTCTCCGGTTCGAGAGAGCTCGCTCGGCGTGTCTCGGCATTGAGAAGCGCGTCGGCGGCGTCGCCGTCGTCGGTGGCGCGGCGTAGCACTCGCGAATATACGCCTCTTTGCTCCTTCCTCGTTTCCTCGTTCAGACCGGAAGAACGATTGTTCCGTCGAGGAATATCGCCAGGAGTGATCTTTCGTCGCTCGTCCACTGGTTACGTCTTCCTCCCCTCTGTGCAGATTTATTTATGAATAATATTAATAATAAATAGCAAATCAAGTTTACTCAGGATATATGTTATATTAAAAATATATATAGCGGCAAAAAGTTCGATATCCGCTGTATATGTGAGATATGTGAGATGTATAAAAGTTCTATCTCTTATGTATTTTCAAATATACTTTATGTTCATAAGGGTCCGTATATTCTTGCAAATATTGTCCCGCGACGTCTCGGGCACACGCGACACGTCGTAACAACACGAACGGTTCGCACAGTATTTTTGGCCACTTTTAGGGCGAAATCGTGACGCTTGTGGATTCGTACGATAAATAATCTGCTAATTTCGTATTATTAGAAGAATGTACCGAAAATCACGGGGAAGAGGCGACAAAGTGCGTTGAGCAATAAAATTGGTTAAAAGATCCATCTTCTGGGTGCCAGTACCAACCGATTGATCGTCACATTCAACCGAGGTTATTTGTTAAGTCCAATTGATTGGTTGTGGAACCTAATAGTTGGACCCCCAACTAATTTTATTATGTTGAAGTTTGCGTCGTGGGAACGAAAATTATTTAAAAAAATTATTCTAATGAACCCAGAAGATCGCAATGGGTATAGAATGTTATTATGACGACAGATCGTTGTAATACATTTTTAGAATCACTAGAATAACTTTAGAATCGTCGAAATAATTTTTTTTTAAATAATTTTCAATGCATTCCAACGATCCAAACCTCAACATCATCTAATTTTGCCGTTTGGAGCGCATCAATCAACGGCCCTTGGTTAGGGCAACGACTTATTTCTTTCCGTGCGAACGACACGAACGTGCATGAATTTACGCGCGCGCTCGCGCACAGATCATCCGTAGCCGTAGCCGTAGCCGTCGGTACCGTAATATAAGCGAGGTGGATAGCTGTAAATAATCTTGTCTCGGCGGTGTTTTCACGTCTGCGTTTACTCGTTATACTTTCAGGCGTAGGGGCAGAGGGTGCAACATCGAAGCGTTGGAGGGTTTGAGGCAGTAAACCTGGCTGGCCTAGAATGTTCACTAACATGCGGAGCACCCTGCAAACTGTTCCGGAGTCCGTGCCCACCGACCGCGTCGCAAATTCAAAAGTAAGTTCACCCTCGTTTATCTCTCGGCTCGCGCGGCACGTCGAGGCAGCTCACGAGCTTCAAAACCGCCCTCCGCATTTTTTTCTTTTCCGTTTCGCCAAAAATTCCATCGTCATACGTGGACATTCATGTTTTTTAAACAAATTTGCAATTTCCAAGATAAATTTTGAGAAACTTTGGGTCGACACTCGTGAGCCACCTTGGCTGTCTATTATTATTATTACGAAATTGTTATTACTATCATTATTATGACAATACATGTGCATCGAATGTGGTATCGCATAAAGGAACGTAGTTATCGTATATCGTCTCGCCGCAGAACGCCAGGAAACGTCGTGGGTACAAGTTTTCTGTATACTGTCTTTTTTTATTGTTCTTTTTCTTTTTTTGTCTCCCTCTCATTGCGCCGTACTCTGCGGTTCACCAACTTCTCTGGTATTATACTTTCACGTGAGCACAACCGCATTTCGTAGATTCTGGCGCGTAACGCCGTGAAGCCTTCTGAGTCACTTTAAAAGCTGAAATTTCGATAATCTCGGCAATCGTGGACGGCACAAGTTTGAAAATCTTGCATCTCATTGGTAGAGAAAAAAAAGACCGTCAATATTTCATAACATTCTTTACCTTTTTCTCGAGCAAGAATTACATATATTTATTTATCAAATACCGAGGGAGAAAAATGAATTATTGGGAATCGAGTCGAGCAGTTGTGGAAATAGAAGCCGAGAGGCCGTCGCAGTGCCGAAAGTTCAACGAACCCTCCCAGTACCGACCACGTTTCCTATTTCGAACGGTCGGCTCCGGCGACCGTGGAGGCTTTTTAGCAGTACAACATTGTCGCGTCCGAATTTCAGTGTCGAGGTTCACGGTTTTTTATTTTTATTATTACCAAGAGCCTACGGTGAAGCGAAACGTATGAACGTTTGTCCGCAACAAGCATTTACCGCTCGTTGCGCGGCTACTGCGGGTGTGTTCTCATATTATTTCCCACGTTGATATTTTTTCAAAAGATGATGTTGAAGTTTGCACCGTGAGAATGCAACGAAAATTAAAAAAAATTCTAACAACGCTAAAATCACTCTGACGATTTAAAAAAGTTATTATAACGATCAATCGTTATCATCACTTTTTATACCCAATATGATCTTTCAGGTTCATTGGAATCATTTTTTTTCATAATTTTCGTTGCACTCCAACGATGCAAACTTCAAAATCGTTACAAAAGCTACAACTGCTGCTGCTTCGTGACGTCCTTCGGCATAATGTTGGTGTGAGGCGCCTTGAGCTGTTGCTCCGAGCACACATATCATCGCACATATAAAAACCGGATATATAAATGTACAGATATACGTGTCTCTATATATACGAACACGTATAGTACTAATATCGTTAATAATATTATCACCCCCCGATGTTACATCCGTCGATATACGCGCGTGGCCGAGTTGTATAATGCAATTCGCCCGCGAGTAAATAAGCCACGGGGAGCGTCTCGAACGCCGTCGGCAGAGACGCACAGACGGACAGAGCGAAAGAGCAGTATCAATTCGCGAACGCGTCCCGCGCGAGGAGGTTCAGCTCGCGTCGCACGTGAGCCACGTCGATAGTCTGGTTTTCGCGTGCGGCGTATGATCCTTCTACGGGAGAAACGGCAGCGGCAGCAGAAGCGGTGCGTGCTAACTCTTGCAGATGTGCTGCTGCTGCTGCTGCTGCTGCTGCCGCCGCTGCCGGAGAAGGAGGAACCCCCCACACCGTCGTTGCTGCTGCTGCTGCTGCTGCTGCTTTACGGTAAGACCGCCTCGCGGTAAACGAGAGCTCCCTGTGTAGTTGTATACGACTCACGGCTCGCGAGCTCGCGAGCTCGCTTCCTCCCCGCTGACTGCCCCCCCATTGAGTTTTCCCTCGGCGCGCGCGCGCACGACGCACTCGCCAAATCCGACGCTTTCTACGTGCTCGATTTTTCACTTTTTATCACGCAAAAATGTTAGTTTGTTTGTTTACGAAAAAATGTTGTTTCGTAAACAATATCAGCCATGCGAAACGTTTTTCATTGGGACAGGGTTCATTCGAAAGAAAGATATTGTTGATTCGAATGAAAGATATTAAATCTAATACATTTTTCGTACGTGACATATATAGAGATAATTCGATAACTCGAATTCAAAGTAAATGAAAAACGACCTGACGGCGAATTAATAGCGCCTTGTCTCGCGCAGCATATTAATTCATTTTTATACTTAACGTTTCGTAAACAATATCGTAAATGTTTAATAAAGGCATGTAAAGACCCCAAAGGGTCTGCATGCAATAAATGATTAACTAACTATTTAATAAAGGCTGAGAGGGGTTGATACCGATATCCAACGAAAACGATAATTATCGAGGGAATAATAAAAATATTGCGATAAATGGTTGTCGCAAATTATGCAGAATTATTTTGCATGTACACGACATTTTTGTATAAACGTAAAATAATTTTGTTCCGACGACACGAACGATGTAATTCACACATTGGTCTATAGGGAGGGTGAAACTCTGAAATTCTTCGAGAAAAAAAAAAGAAAAAAAAAATTCTACTTCATTCTCATTGTAATGCAGCTTCAGTCGCGGCTAACATATTATTATATGATAATGAGTGGAAAGTGGCGAGTTTTCACGTTGGCTCGGATGTTTGCGGAGATGCCGACAGATGGCGAATCAAGACCGACAACGTCGACGAGCGGCCGCGAAGTCAGTTCCAGGACAAAGTAGAGAGTGGTGCGAGAGGAGAGCGTCAGAGTCGCTCGTGTAGTGGCGCTGCTGCTGCTGCTGCTGCTGCTGCGGCGGCGGCCGAGGCGCGAGCCGTGAAACTGCCGTGAGACGCGGCGAGCGAGAGAGCGTCGCGCGGCGCGCTCGCGGAGCTCCCGGATCGCCGCCGCCGCCGCTCGGCAATCTGAAATAAACATCGGGCGTTTCTCGCGAGAAATATCGCGCGCGAGAATTCGAGGGGAGCTATCTCGCTCGAAGGCCGCGCGAGCGCGCCGTGTATCATGCGGATCGATGGAAACTCGTCATTGTCGCCGACAAATATGCGACGAATATATACACTGTTAAAAATATTTCGCATAAGCTTCCATTACTGGTAAAGGAAGCCTGTTTACATAAACTGGTATTAATTTAATATAAACGATAAGAAACTGAATATAACAATTTGAAATTTTTCCACACACGCGTGTTAAATTTAATATGTCAGCTGATGAATAACATTTTCAGTAACGTAAATTCAGAAACATTTTTAGTAGTGTACACAGAGAAAAAAAAATTACTTGAAATTTAACGTACATGTACTGGAAGTTTTTATTCATAAACTGCTATACCAAATTTACTATATAAGTGCGGGGTCAAATTTATTTTTGGTACAGTAGTTTTACTTTGCTTTAATTCAACTGTAAAAGGGCTTTAGTTTTAAAAATGTACTCTAGTTTCATTGCAAAGGTGTCTTAATTTTATATCACAATTGTACATTAAAGTTAATTGATGAGTTTATGAATAAAAATTTCCAGTCTTTTCTAACAGTGTATCTATATTTATGCGCGATACATCTCGTAATCGCTGTATACGTTCCCGCGGTGTGTTACGCACTTGACGCCCCCGGGTCGCGAACGACCCGGAGGAAAGCCTTTTACATAAACATTTTTCTTGCGGCTTCGTTTGTTTTTCGAGGTTTCGCGCGTCCCGCTGCGCGCCCGAACGCGGAAACACCGAAGACTCGGCAGCACACGAAGCAGTGGGTTACCCGCAAAAAACTCGAGAATCAATCATTCCCTACGAAATCATAATTATTTTCCATTTTTCTCAAAGCTCTGGTAGTCGGACTCTTCGATTACTCGCACGGAGCGAGTGATACATTTTTATACATTTTTATTCGATTACTGACCTTCGCTATATCCGACCGAGTAATAAAATTCGCCTTCGCGTTGTGCGCAAAGTTCTGAAAAGAGTTGTGGGAGGGGGCAGAGAACCGCTTCGCGCCGAACGTCCGAGGACGTCGGTGGGCCCCGAGCGTGAGGCGCGCGACGACCAACCGGTAGGCCCATAAATGGTCGTGGGCCGAGCCTCGGGCACGGGAAATATAATCGAGCGTGTCGTGTAGTCTGCTACGGGGAAGGCTCCACCGGTGACGAAGACTGCGACGACAACGACAACGACGACGACGACGACGACGACAACAAGTTGCGAGCTCGGAGAAGGATAAAAAGAAGAGGAGGAAGATGAGGAGGTCTGGTACGAGTTGAACCTCTATAAGTGACGGCAGACCACACCCGACCAATGTCAATACGTGTTTTGTGCTTCTCTGTGGCTCGAGAAAAGCCGTTTACAGCTGGCGTAGCTATACCACCTACGGTATAAAACCTATCGCAACGTCGACAAGCGCAAATTCAATTCTCTATTCAACGATTCCCCCAATCGCATGGTCGCTTCGCCTCCCTCTTGGATCCCAGTTGTTAGGTAGCGCCGTTTCGCTTGCGCGAAATTCCGGACCGATTCGCCACCTGTCGGCGAGCGCCTCAACTGTCTCAGCGCGCGTCGGCCGACGCGATCCATACGCGCGCCATCATCGGATTCGCGAGATTACGCGCAGCATCTACGTTCCCAAAGCCTCGAATGCAACTCGAGAACCCGAAGAATCGGCGGTCGAGGTGTCGCCGTATACGCGCAGGGAGATGCCGCCCGTTGATCCACTCGGGCGGATCACGGAAAAACCAGCTGAGTGCGATAAAAAGGAAGCTCAAAGCTGCACTGTCAAAAATATATCACATGAGCTTCCATTACGGATAAAGGAAGCCTGTTTACATAAACCAGTGTATTGAATTTATCACACAAGAGAAATGTAAAAACACAGTATTTTTTTCCATAATTCGAGAAAAATTAGCTCATTTAATACGACAGTTACGAAATTAAAAATAAAAATTTGCAATTTTACTATACACGTTTATGAAATTTTATATATCTGCTGACGAATCAAATGTCTAGTAGTGCAAATGCATAAACATTTTTAACAGTTTAGAGAAGCTCGCGCAAAGCTTCCGAGGATGAAATCGAGAGACCTTAAGAGGATTATCTATTATTTATTATTATTATCTATTATTATTAACTTATTTTTCTCAAGTTGCGCTTATTTTTCCGGGCTCCGTTCCCTCTCCCCCCTCCGCCCTGAGAAAGGTCCTTGAGCAGTGACCTTCGCGATCGTTGATCAAACCGCTTTCCTGTTGCATTTGCGCTTTCCGGCGAGATATGTGCTTGCCCGCGCATCACCCGAGACCCGGCGAAGTTTAACCCCGCCAGGGCAACGAGCACCGAGCGAACGCCTGAAATCTCGTCTCGTGCGTTCTTCGACGAGGAGGTGGAAGGAGGCAGGAGGGACATGCAAGGGTGCGACGGGGTCGAACGGCGGCGGAGGGTGATGGAGGGGGTCGGGCCAGCGAAGAAACACCCACTTTCTCGCCGCCCGCATCGCAGATCGATCGAAGCCCAGACGGGCGAGCGAGTGAGCAAGAGAGATAGAGAGAGAAAGAGCTCCCAGCAGCGCACGGCACGCGTCTCTCTCTTAACCCAGTAACCCACCCCGACCTCGAGGATCGACAAGTGACGTGCTCCGGCTGGACGGCCGAGGATTCTTCGAGTTCCGCCGCCGCCGCCGCCGCTGCTTCTGCTGCTTCGATCGAAACTTCGCGCGCACTCCTCCCAACTTCGACGCCTCCTTGATGGTTGCTCTTGAGTTTTCCCGTCAACGCGCCGACCGTCTCAATATTCTCCCCGGGATTTTTTTTTTTTTTCGACTACCGCGCGTCGCGCTCGTATCGCGCTATCGGCAATCGCCGCGCAACGATACACGCAGACAGTCGGTGTTTGCTCGCCTTAATCTCGAAATCGCTATTATTAGTATTCGGGCTCTTCGTTGTATCGCGCGTCTTGTTGTTATTGCAGAGCGGGAGCAAAATTCTGTAGAGACGGGGAGAAGGAAAAAAAACATACACAAAAATTGTGTAACCTCTCGACACGTTCGAAGGGCGTTAGGAGGATTATCGAGTAAATTGAAAACAACCCTCCTTACCCAGAAACGTATTCTTGTGTTGGCATTGTTATTGTTATTATTATTATTGTTATTAATTTTAAAGCTACATAAGCCATGTTCTTCCCTGCCAAATCTGCAGGTCTCCGAATTTCGGGGTTTTCAGGGATTTCAGGACGGCCACGATAATAATAATAATAGCATCACGAATACAGGCAATAATAATAATAATAATAGTATAATAATAGCAACTGTTATAGCTCCTGTACGTAGGTGTTAAACGAGACTATGATTTATCCCCGCAGTTTCTAGTAGACTTTGTCGCTTTAGAGTCGTCATTCTTGTCAGTCGTCGGCGAATTTCTTATCGCGAGCAGCGCGCTGCTCGTGATTTTCCTCGAGTGACGAGATCTCCCACACGGGACATTAAATTTATGTTTGCGAAGCCTCGTACGTCAAGGCTGTTGGCGCTGCTGTTGTCGCGGTTGCTGGTTGTTGGTGATTCTCGCGACAGCTCTGCACGATCGAATTGCGTGGGTCTCGCACGCTGTGTGTGTCGCGTTCGTTACCCGTATCTCGATGCACGCGGACGCAAGCGCCGTGCAACGCTGCAGTATCAACGGCTCCAGTGATAACGACAGTGCGAACAAGAGAGAGGGAGAGAGCTCTCTCTTTCTCTCTCTCACTCTCTCTCTCTCTTGTTCGCACTGTCGGACAGAACGAAAAAAAAACTCTGAGGGAAAACGCGAATGTCCAGACAACTGGAAAGTCGTAACGGCGAATTATCAGTTCGCCCAATAATTTCAACATCAGTTCGCCCAATAATGAAGCGCGGAATATATGCATCACATACATGCGATTTCTGAGATTGGAATCTCTGTATCGCCGATGATACCTACGACGACGCGTAACCGCTCCAGCGCGCGCGTAGAGCCGACGACATCGCGGAGCGCATGTCGCGTTTGTTGTCTGTGTTATCTCGGGCAAGCATATAGAAGACACGCGTTGCGGTTATTTAACTGCGATGCCGCGAACTAACGCGCGCGCGCGCGCGAGCGCGGTTACCGCGCTTCTTTCAGCGCGGCTGCTGTGTAATTGCGTAATTGGTGGGCCGCTCTCGTGCCCCACAGCTGGTCGCGCGCGGAATCGCGCACATGTTGTCGTTGTCGTCGTTTTGTCGGTCCCTGCTGCTGACATCATCCGGACGCGAGATCCACGGACACCACCCTCGCACACACAGCGCGAGTCGCGAAGCGCGCGCGCGTTCGACCGACCTGTCTCCAATTTCGCTCCCGCCGCGTGACAGTCGCGTAATTACGCGAAGAGTCACTGTGCACTCGGGTGCGATCGAACGAAAAATTTGAGTTACGAAAAAAATTGGAACGACAGTGCGTTTCGAGGAAATGTTGGTACACTGTTATAAATCTGTCAAACGCTGCTGGTGTGGATTTTTTCCCAGTGATACTTATTACAGTGTTAATAGTAACACTTTTTACGGTGTAGAATTGACACCAGCCGTTTTGTTAAATTTTTCCTATGTTACCGACGAAACATTGTAGCACTTTTCGCTTTAAAGGCATAAATGCACGTATCATGTGTGATTTTTTATTATCTCGTAAATGAATTAGTCGCTTTTCTCAGTTTTTATCGAAAAGCTGAAGAAAAAAATCGATTTTTTCATTTCAGATTCCTCTACTTTGTAATTGATCTGTTTTTTTTTTTTTTCAAAAATCGAAATTCTGACTAATTCTTAACGAGATTCACATTACTGGCGTATGTATTTCAATTTTCGCCTCGATCCGTTGATAATTCGCGATAAACGGCACTTCTGGCCTTTTGAGGTGAAAATCGGTATTTCAGACTCTCTTAACACCGGTCATTATCACCGTGATTGGTGTGGACCTATACAGACACCGTCTTGGTGTTGTTTTTAACACCGGATTTTTAACAGTGTGCGTTTCGAGAAAATGTTGGTATCGACAAATAATTTAGTGATTGACAAATTTGTTTACGGTTCTGGCTAATCAGAGAAATATCGGCAGCAATTTGCGCGTATTGCACGACGTGTACGCGGAGCCCTCGTGGATAATCAATTAGGGGTTAATCAAATTTCACCGGCTTATTGGTAATCTCCTGATATGGTTTGATGCAGCTGAGCTGAGTTGGTGGCAGCGGCGGCGGCTGCTGCTGCTGCTCGATCGGCGGCGGCGGCCGGCCGCTCGCCTTGCCACACATCGATCGAACATCGGCACGCTCGCTATACCGCGTTGCTGCTGCTGCTGCTGCTCGTCCGCTTCCACTGATTGCCAATTTACTCGCGAGTCTCGTCGTCGTCCATACATCGAGCGAGATATAGTGACACGAAGAACAATATATCGGCGAGGCGTATCAAGGCCGCAAAGGCGCCGGCCAATATCCACACAACTTTTCCTCCGTAAACACTTTCCACTTCCGAGTATCCCAACGATTTCTACGTTCTAATCTTAGTCTTCTAAATTCAGAGCGGATTTCGCGGGGCGCTTACTGAACTAGAAATTCCAAATGTAATTTTCATATTCGGACGGGCAACTACAATTGTAGCTTGTTTAAAAAATGTGTTTACAAGTCTGGAATTCTATTATTTAGGGTAGACGCACCGCTTGTGGCCACTGTACCATTAGTGGCTACATAAAAAATGAATATATTAATATGTTATACTATCAACCTAATCAAATTAGTAAAGGAGATTATTTTACACGAATCGAAGCAAAGTTTACATTGAATATATTGAACAGTAGACTTTTGACATCTTATTGAACATTTTTTCGTGAATTTTCGTTTTTTTTTCACGATTTCTTCGACGTAAAAAAAAAAAGGCTCGATGAATCGGAATTATCATAGTTTATAAACCATCTACATGAGTACTGAATATGTCGAAAAACTTTCAAAGGAATTCGTCCGATAGATTTCGAGATATCGTCGTCACCAGTTTTCAGAAAAATGCGTTTAAAGGTTCAAATACAATTATCACCAATTAAATTTCTACTCACCATTAATCAGCTATGCCTGGTTCATCGGAATATTATTTTACCCACATACTTATCACTATATTTGAAATCACTATATTTAAAAAATCAATTTATTTTAACCGATCACACGGGATAACCCCCATAAAACACACAATTGTTTAATAAAATAATGTCCAAAGCACTTTGCACCATTTGTGGTCATCAACGTCATTTACGTGTAATAAGTATGGCCCCAAGTAGAACAAGTTGATGGCCACAAAGGGTACTAAAATGGCCAAAAACGGTGCTTCTAGCCTACGTATATTAAAAGCTTCCATTATGAAATGGAAGGTAAATCTCTTTGACGCTGCTATTGAATTTACAATTATTTTCGCGCGAAAAGAAAAGTGATGGAAACGGTCGTAAGAGACGCAACTTAATGGTCGAACGCAACGTGTCTGAGGTAAACAATGGTAACGGCCTGTAAAGTGAGATATATCGAGGCTAGCCAGCCCGCCAGGAGGTCGGGCAGGCCCCTTGTTATCCACAAACTTTTCCCAAGTAAATATACAGAGGGTCCCGGGTCTCTTCCGCATAGTAGAACCGCTCGCGCGCGGTGTCTATAAAACGCGAGGGAGATGATACAGTCAAATGGATGCGCGTTGATGCGATTGTTTTTGTTTTTATGCGTCAGGCGCGACTCGTGTATCGTGTTCGCTGGCTGCACAGTCGCCACACGCGCGCGGAACAGAATAAGTGGAAGCTCGTCAGTGGAGCCGCGAGGTGGAAGGAGGAGGAAGTGGAATTCTACACACCGAGGAGCGTTTACGCACTCCGTTACTACACAATACGCGTTTTATTGTCGCGGCAACTCGAGTAATATATGCGCGGAAGAGCCCGGAGAGCCTGACCATTGAATCACTCGCGAAAACACGTACGCGCCGCTTTACTACATCGGACATTCCACAGCTAACCGACCGACTCCTGGGACTCGTTTTTTTTCAGGCTTGACTAATTATTATAACAAATTTTCAAAAATAATCTGAAAAATATCATGAGCGAAATCGTGAGAGAAATAAAAGTAGAACCGACAACATTGCTTCCTCATTAATTTATATTTTTCACAAAGCCACCTCAATCAGCAAATAAATTAAAAAAAGCAATATGAAAAATAGAAAATATAAACAAGGTACAAGGTTTTACTTTGCAATTTTTTAGGGAAGTTGGAGCTATAATCAATTTTTTTTTTTAATTCAATATGGCATAAAATCCGAACCACACAACCGATTTCGTCGAAATCCCTCTTTTAAAAAGTTCATGAGTAACGGAAAGCATTGTTAGGAAACTATTCGAGCTGTGATTGGCTGGGACTCTCAGACCGAGTCCAAGTTCATTTGTCCTTGATAACTTTGACAGTTCTGTCAAATATCGTGTTTTTTTTTAATCAACGAAAAAGGGTTGTAACCGGTGTTTTCAGGGCTAGAATATGCGTCTTGAGAACGATGGTATAGGTTAAAAGTCGATATTTTGAAAAAATAAATTTCGTGACCCCGATTTGGGCGGTTTTCCGCCCGGCGGCCAGATCTACGATTTCTGACAAACTGTTCGGCTAAAATTTTTTTTTTTTCAAAATCAGCTAAAAAAGGGGTGTAACCAGAGTTTTCAGGGGTAGAATATGCGACTTGAGAACGATGGTATAGGTTAAAATTCGATATTTTGAAAAAATAAATTTCGTTACCCCGATTCGGGCGGTTTTCGGCCCGGCGGCCAGATCTACGATTTCTGACAAGCAAAACGACAAATTTCTTTTTTTTTATATCAACTAAACAAGGGTTTTTTGGTTGCGATTTACCCTTTTAAAGCTTTATAAGAGCGCAGCAGCGCAAAGTTACCCCGGGCACGCGCACCAGCGCGTGTGCTTAGCCTAGTTCAATACCAAAAATAACATGAACGTATCTTCAGTTATAAAGAACTATTCACCTAAATTGTCAAAGTTTTACGAAAATTAGAGGCTTCACGCAATTTTTGAAAAGCAAAAAATTCTGTAAATTCTGTATACTTGTATACATATTATTAAAAATCGCACCACTTAAATGAGAGTTACTCTACTTGCGTGCCAAATTTTAACTCGATTCGCCGTACCGTTCGTGAGTTATGGACGATTGAATCTTGAAGAGCCCGAGAGCCCGGCCATTGAATCATTCGCGAAAACACGTACGCGCCACTTTGCTGCATCGTTCCACGGCTAATCGAGGGACTCTCGACCCCCACCTCTTTTAATGTTTTATTTTTAGGTTAATATGAAAACACATTTTCGAAAAAAAAAAAATTAAAAAATTAAAAATGTCTGCGTACAACGTTCCGAGAGGAAAAAAATGCACGAAGATCGCGACCCCATTGATCAGCCGTGGAATGTCCCGTACGCATCGTGGGCGAAAAGCGCACTCTCGACTTCTAAGCTCGTATATTCCTTTCACGAGCAATCGTAAACGTGTGCGCTATATATTCTGCTTAGCCGTGCGGCACATGTACTACATGTATACACACACACACGCACACGACGTGTCTACTATAATCGCGGCATGCGTTGATCGAGAGTGCGTAGCATCTTCAAGACCAACAATGAAACTCATACAGCTCTATCTTTAGAGCTGTCGTTGAATTAATTCTCTCACAAATTAGTTCCTTTGTTTTTCTCTATTATTTCTTACCACAGAAGACTAACTTGAAGACCACATCAGCGCCATGATAAGTTATGACTCACCCTTCATCGATTTTCCATCGATAAAGTATTTTTCGCGTAAGGAGGTTTTACCTCCGGAGCTCCACTTAGCTCGGCTCAACTCGAGACAAGCGATCCATAAAGAAAAAAGAGGCATGACGTTTTTCCACGGAATTCGCCGGCCGCGTTGTTCCACTTTGTCCGCCGCGAAGCCAGCTGATGCGGGGAGCGGACTAGACGAGACGGTGCCGCTCGTGCAACGCCTAACCGCGCGATAATCGAAGAGTTCCGCGGCCCACGCGAGTCCTTTGTTATAATATAACATATAATATAACATGGAAGTAGAATGCAAAATGCAAATTACAGTTTCTTTTTTTTTTTACTAAATCCTAAAAAAAAAAATAGAAATTTAATTTACCGCTCACATCTCTAGTCTCGACCCTTTGCGACAACTGTACGGAGGGTTTTGTTTGCGGTGATGGATTACGAACTGTATGACTTAACCACTGTTATAAATAGTTGGCGAAGCGGAAACCCCTGCGTTTACTCCGTTCCTTTGAGTTTCATAACGCGAAGCTCCGAAACATTGCGTATATCATCTGCGCCGCTGTTATCCTCGGATGATTATCGTCGTCCCCGAAATCCGTCGACAAATGTCGATTGGCGAACGAAATTACGATTGGCGCGAATATCATGGGAAATAGGAACGCGAAGCTCGGCGACGAATCGATGACGAATGTAACGAGAGAAGGATATTGCACTGGGCGGAAAAACATCGGGGAGGATTGACTCACCGCAGCCGAGCGACCGGCTCGCGTCGCACATCCGCGCGAGAAGCTTTGTTTTTTTACGTCAGCGTCTGGCATAGCAAAAACGTCATCGTCGCAGATTTCCCCGCGCCGTCACTGACGTGTGACCCACGCGCCAGCGGACCCAGCAACGTGATTCGCAGTCAGGGGATTCGAGCGGGATGACGACGGGTCCCGGTTTACTGCACTCGTAGACAAGTTTTTTTTTCGTCAACCAACGGCCGATCCCAACTATTCGGCTGTTTTTGCTGATCTGTCGTTATCCGCGTGACTCATGGCTGCGTGGCCATTTCATTTTCGATTCTGACGGAAACTTTCGTCGAATTTACAATTTTTTTTCGAAATCTCTCGTTAGCTGAATAAACATTTTGTGTATGACTCATCAAAATTAATTTCAAACCTTAAAAAAAAATAACATTTTCTTAATGACTCAACAAAAGTCTTGTGAAGTTAGGGTTTCTTTTTTTTAACGACGCAATGAAATTAAATTGAAGTCTTGAAAAAAAAAAAAACATTTTCCAGTTTAGTCTTATTTCCCTGGAAACGCGGATTTCGTTAAAAAGCAGAGTAATTAAAGTGCTGAAAACGATGAAACCGCACGTGTCCCTGACAGCTGCATCCTACGTCACGCGGCGAGCGAAACACCGCGTCTTGTATAAGCCCCGCGATATTCCATTGAGTCGCAGCACATATTTCCTCGGAGAAGTGGAACGAGTGTGTCAAGGATGGCGAGAGATGGAACGCAGACAAAGTTCACCCGGTAGATCGATAATTATACACGTATACTCGCACACAGACACACCTGTTCGCCCTTCTGGGATTCGCGAAGCTCTGCAGAACGTAACTGCGCGTCGGACGGGATCGCCTTTAAATTTTCCGTTTTTAAATCGACAAGGCGTTTGTGTGCTCGACGCTCGTCGCTCGAATTTTGTCCCGCGAATTTCGACATCATCTCGCAAATTAATTTTTTATTCAGCGCGATCACCCGGGCGCGTCGATATCGATCGACCTTGGGGAGAAATTTCGCGTTGACCTTGAGCGTGCGCGCGCGGAGACGCTGACGTAATTGCGCGGTTGGAAAAAATATAATCCGACGATGGGGAAGGACATAATATATACCTCGAGGGTCGTTAGGCTAATTTCCCGGGTCTAACGGGATCCCGAGGGACGAGGATTTTCACTGATAACCACAATGTTGCTTCGACGTGCACGAAGCGTCCCGTGCACGTCGACCGGATGACTCCTCGCTCTCTGCGTCCCGCAACTCCATTATAGCCAACGAAAATGATGTCGAAGTTTGCCTCGTTGGAATGCACCGATTTTTTTTTTGTTTATTATTATTCTAACGATTCTAAAATTATTCTGGCGATTCTAAAAAGTTATTATAATGATCAATCGTTATAATAACATTTTATATACCCAGTACATTAGAATAATTTTTCTTTTTATTTTCGTTGCTTTCCTACGATGCAAACTTCAACATAATCAACGAAACTAAATTCTGCGCTAAAAAAAATCAGATATTTCCATGAAAAAAAAAAAAATAACGAGCTGCCTGAGTGGAAAGTGTTTAGCCTCGCGCGCGCCTCCCTTTCCAGTCGAGTGCGACCGACTGCTCGAAACTGCCAATCACTAGTGGCCAATCACCGCGCCGCGGAACCCAGAAGCGGCTAATATACAGGCGCACGCGTTGAAACACACCGGCGCAGGTTGCGTACAGCACGGACTCTACATTGAACACACACCGAGGGAGAGTTCGCAACGGTTTAGCGTTGCACAACGAAATGCATCTATCTAGGCGCGGTTGGTGCGCCCAACAACAGCAGCGGCAGCAGCGGTTTAATTTTCTATTCAACGCTGCAGTTCGTGCGTCCGTCGACGACGACCGAGCTGTACACACCACGCGCGCTCTACGCCCGCTGAAACGTTGTGTATCTATATGGCAGGCTGGCCGCTATAGCCACAGCTATCGTTGGGCTGAACACGTTCGTGTGCGCTTCACACGGACAAGCGGCGCCCGTTACAGTCTCGACGCATACGCACAAAGCGCGTTATATTCGCTCGAGCGTCCGGCGCGAGACCCGACGACGCACCCGCACGACCCTTAACGACCCATCGAGAGGGAATATCGCACGCAAGAGCGACGCCAAGAGTAAAGGTAGACAGACCTATAACGAGACAGTCAAGTGTATGCGCATCGCAATACGCCCCGGACGACGCTCCGTGCGAGCCTCGACAAGCGGAAGGCTTATGACGACGGGAGAGAGAGAGAGAGAGGGAGGGAGAGCATGCGAGAAAGATAAAACGCGCATAAGCGCGCCACCCATAGGCCAAGCTATCGGATTTCACGAGAGTTCGAGAGCCCCCGGCAGTACCCGAGAGCCGATAATGCAGCGCATCGATGACATAACCTTCGAGTTATTGGCTCGCGGCAAAGAACGCCTGAGTGGAATTCTAGGTTTACGCGAATAAAACCTATTTATCAATTTTAATGAACAAAGAAAAAAAAAAGCCGCACACGCATTCTCGTGGCAACGAGATGGGTGTGTCGCCGCTTCGGATAATTCAACGGAATTAACGGCATTTTCATTAGCTTCCTAATGAATTGACAACTGGAAAATAACTCGACATCTGCGATCTACCGACGAGACAACTCGCCTCTACTAAGCCAGAGATAGACGTCATCCCCGGCCCTCCCCCTCCCCCCGCCCACCACCTCGCCGGAAGCGACAGCAGCTTCGTTTCCACAAGAAGTTTCGATCGATTCGCACTTGAGCTATGTGCCTTCCTCTCGTCGAGACCGCTGCATCTGGATATAGATATAGACACATGCAGTGGACCCGACGTCACATCCAGCGCTGACAAAGGACCAAAACAAAAGATACGAGTCAGTCCATTGTTAACACTACGGACGATCCTTTGTATCGTGCCAGGCCCGCATAGCCCACTGACCCATCTCCCTCCGTCCTCCCTCCTTCGCCCCCCCCCCCTACCACCCCTCTCCCTCCACGACGCGCGGTTTCTCCGCCATTCCGCCACGTACCACACACGCCAACCAACTGTAACGTGCCAATCCACTCAGCTACGCTAGATAACCACTCGTGCGGCGTGTGTGCAGCGGCAGCTTCTTATGGCTTGTATACATTAGGGAAGGCTCGAGTGGAGTTGAGAGTGCGAGGCCGCTGCCGCCGCGAAACCCCCCCACCCCCTTCCCGACACACCGCTATCTTCCCGTCTCTATATAGAAGCGCGCGCCGCGCGCTTTACAACGACGATCGGGGGAAAAAGAAACTCACACCGAGCGAACGAGGCGCGCGCGCGATCCGAGTCTCTGCTTGTATACGCGCTATAATAATAATAATATACACGCGTATCGCCGAGATCCAGCAACAAAGCTGACTGCTGCTGCTGCTGTTGCTGCTGCTGCTCGCGTGTTGCCCTGTCCTCTCTGCAACATAGAGTACCGGGCATAGCTCACGGCGAACCAGCAGCAGCAGCAGCAGCAGCAGCGAGCAGAGGCAGAGGCAGAGGCAGCGAGAGTAACAAGCAGCGCCGAGCGCTCTGCGGCTCAGTTAGCACGAGGCCCGCGATCGAGCAGCACGCACGACGACGGCCGCGGCCCCCGTGTATCTCTCCGCTCTCCGCGCTGCTCTTCAGCCTCGTCGGTCGGCTCGCGCGCCGTACGAGCGACCCCTCACTTATCGCGCTCGCGCCTGCGCTTTATATATATTTATATATAAAAAAAATATATATATATATATAAATACACGCCGCGCTTGCACGTCGTATCGAGAGACGCGATAGGCCGTCGGAGCCAAGTATTACAGCTTCCAATACGCCAACACGCAACGAAAGCAACACACAACATCATCCGGATTACTCGATCGGGCGCGCGTTTTGTGTATAGCTCTGCGTCGTCTCGTCTCGTCTCGTCGTGAGGATCTTGCGTCACTGTCATCGCCACCGGGATTTTTTTTTCTCTGTATACGAAAGTATTAAAAAAAACACACATGTGAGTGCCGGGACGTGAAACAGTGGCCGTGCGATAATATTGGGACTGTCATCGCTGCGGAAATACGGTAATAGAAAGTGAAAATGGATTTGCGGTAGTAGTGTTATTAATAGCCGGGTAGAACGGACGGACGAAGCGGGAATTGGAATGGTGCGAAGCGGGGCTGTTTGTGTACAGTAGGTACGGGAGTTACGCGAGGTTACGGAGAGGCGCGCGCGCGCGCGCGACGCTCGAGCACGTGGCCGTCCCGGTTGTACACGGGGCAGCCACGACGGACGCCCGAATTCTTCCGATGCGACGGGAATTTTTGCAAACCATGCGAGCTTGACCTTGGTTCACCCCATCCGAAATGTATCTGTCGAGCCCAGCTGCGCGCGTCGAGATATTTGGATGCGAAGATAGTTCGCCTCCGCATTCGACTTGTTATTTGATTTCTCTTCGGTCGATTTTTTAAGCCTGCGTCAATAACATCGGCATGGACGTGAATCGGTATCGACGTTAATTTTCGCAATCCACGCGAACTTGAACTTTGTTTCCCCCTCCTGAATTTATTTGTCGGGCCCAGCTGCTTTTTTTTAAATTATTCTAGCGATGCTAAAAAGTTATTATAAAGATCAATCGTTATAATAATTTTTTATTTTCGTTGCTTTCCAACCTTGCAAACTTTAACATAATGATATTTCAGTGCGAACATCATTCGCGCCCATTTGACTCGTTCGATTTTTCGAGCTCGCGTCAACCATATTGGTATAGATGCGAATCGGTATCGACGTGAATTTTCGCAAACCACGCGAATTTCATCTTCATCCCCCCCTCCCCCCTCCCCCCGAATTTATCTGTCGGGCCGAGCTGCGCGCGACACGAGATATTCCAATGCGAATGTCCGTTCGACATCTTGTTGTTCAATTTTTCGAACGGTCGATTTGTGTCGAACTGTCGTCGAGCCTCAACTATATCGGTATAGACACGAATATTACGCAGAGACGCGACGCGAGAGACCCGCGACCGATCGGCATCGGGTTACGCACACGAGGACAGAAGGAGAAACACATGATTATACTACGAATGCGGCCGAACTGACCCTCGACCTCTTCTCGCTCCTCGTGTCCCCTTCCTCCTCTCTCGCCTCTCCCGTTAATGACCCTTCGGCCTTTGCGGAAATTGCCCGTGAGGGCGAGAGAATCCGTACGCCTCGGGCCTCGGGCTTGTGTGCGCATATACAGAAGAAATATACATGTCTATAGATTTGGCGAGTATGTGTAACCTGTAGGCCGATATAGAAGCGATTAGCCGGGGCAGACAGTGTCGTGTGACGTAATTGACGATACAGTCGCGCTGAGATATAGATAGTCGCTCGGTCGTTCGGGCGTGTGTATACAGAGGCATTGAACGTGGAGGAGACGAGAACGTCGAGAGAACTGATTCATTAAAGACCCGCGCGAATATCACGGTTCGCGCGACGTTGCCGTGACGTTTAAAAAACAAAACACGAATCCACGCGGATGTTATATTCCAAGTGTCAGAGGAGGCCCTTGATAACAATGGATGGAAAGTCATACGTACACTGCTAAAAATATTTCGCATAAGCTTCCATTACTAGTAAAGATTGTTTACATAAACTAGTATATTAAATTTGACACGTAAATGGAATGCAAAATTACAGTATTTTCTATCGAATCCTATAAAAATTTGGAAATTTAATATAAACGTCAAGAAGCTGAGTATAAATATTTGAAATTTCACCACACACGCGTATTAAATTTAATATATCAGCTGATGAAACAATTTTTCAGTAACGTAAGTTTAGAAACATCTTTAACTGTGTATTTACCATATCGGACTCCAAAAGTACCCTTTTCAATGATCAGTCTATCTTTCACAGGCGTAATGCTAAGATTAGCATTCAATAACGAATGCTTTTTTGGACATCATAAGCGTGAAAATGGAAACCCAAGTAGGGGACATTAGTGCACTAAATGGTCACAAATGGACCCTTTGGTGTCAGAGGGCTCCGCGATCGAAGCAGCGCTCAATTTTTGTAAATCATCTCCCTGTATCGCAAGTTCGATTGTGCAATAATTGACAAGCAGGTGTCATATTCGTAGTGCAAAAAAAAACGAAATAAAAACAAAGCTGCATTCAAATGAAATTTCCAAACCCGTGTTCCAGTGGGGGGGGGGGGGGGGGGGGGGGTTTGCGCGCAGTTAGAAGCAAACGGCAGAGAGAAAACGCACTGGAGAGCCTGGCGACGCTTTATAACAATGCTAAGCGCGGCGCGCGTCCGGCCGTCCGGCCGCGTGCGGTGTTACGTGCCTGTCGAAGGTGTTTGGCGACGGCGGCGGCGGCTCGGGGGTGGGTAGAGTCGCGTAAATGTGGAACGGCGAAATACGCGCTAACTCGGTTACGCTAACGACATTAGGAAGTCCGCGGCGGCGGCGGCAGCGGCAGCGTTGTGCCGGTCAAGGCGCACGCGGAGCTCTCTCCCTGTCTCTCTCTCTCTCTCGCTCTCTTTCAGCACTCGCTATAGTCAGCGTCGTGGATGCAACCGCGCCGCAACCGAGGCGCTCACTGTGCGTGGCGGTCGCAGCCGCAACGGCCGCGGCGACTAACGAAGCTCCGCGTCTTCGGTAGTAATAGCTCCGGGGTTGCCGCTGCCGCTGCGCCTCTGTCGTCGCTCGCTCGGCGGCGAGAGACATTCGGGAGCCGTTAGCGTCCATCCGTAATTACACGCGCGCGATTCGCGGAATCACCCGAGAGAGCAGAGCTCGTCGTCTCCCCTGCGTTCCGCGAGTGTTCGGGCCGCCTCGTCGCGCGGGGCCGATATATAATCGAGGCATTGAATCGCGAGTGTGTTTAATTGAACGGGACTCATCATCATCATCATCATCGTCATCAGCGTCTCCGCTTATAAACGAACAGTTGGATGCGAAATAATTGGCAATTAGTCGCTCTCGCGCGGGCGGCGCGCGCAGAGGACGATCGGATCTATCGCTGTAGGCGCACGTGTTGTTGATTCGCGCAGAGCGAGAGAGCCAGTTGGTATATATCTATTGGGTTTGGTTGCGCCGTGTGTAATGTGGTTTTACCTATAACTGCGACTGCGAGTCTCGTCGCGGAATCGTCGGTGTCGTCGCCTTCGTCGCTGCATTATCTACCGCGCATCGCACACGCGCGCGACACGCACAACAAGAGCGAAAGGAAAAGCACTGCGGGCAAGAATTTGAGAAAAGATTGCCGATCTTATCTCGCGAATATTTCCCTGCGATCGACGCTACCGTGCGCACGAGCGGTTATCGCATCGGCGATAAGATAAGATCGTCGGCGCTCGCGCTTTCGCTGCACTCGCGGTGCAATCTGCGCGGGGTGGAATGACCGGGTCGATGCTATCGATTTAATTATCGTCGATCGACGATTCCGCTCGATTTAGCTCGGGTAGATTTCACGCTGTTTTTTTTACGAATCGTCGCTGCGGTTTTTCTTTAAACGTTTTTTTTCACGCTGTCAGTCTAGTCTATAGATTATTTCACAGCGAGTTTAGCGTTGCGCGGGGAAAATGAGGTCTCGGGTTTTTCGACGATCAGCAGGCGTGCTTCTCTTCGCGTTCGGTGAACCTAGGAAAAAACGGACAGGGAAAAATAGTCGAAAATAAGAATAAAAATAAAAAAATTCCATTTGTTGTTATAACTGCAATTGAACCTTTATGAAGAAATTTCCTTGGAAAATTCACAAACACATGCAATAACATATCCGGTTAGACAACATATACATTTACGTAACTACAGCGGAAGATAACTACCGAAGTTTCTTCACACTTTTCCGAAATCGGTCTTTTCCCCCCGACCATTTCCATTTGTCTCCAGCCATTTCTCCCTCGGTTATTTATTCCCGATATCGTACACGGCGGTGTTGCGATATTATTTAGATCCAGAATCGTAAATAAATTATATCCAAAGCAGGGCCGTTTTTTAGACCCGCGTCTAGTTTTTCAATTTAATTATTTTTTTTCTTTTTTTTTGCCTTTTCGGTCGAACCTCTAAAATTGTACTGCACACCGAGTTTAGCGTCGCGCACGAAAAATAAAGCCCCCCGAGTTTTTCAACGTTCATCAGGCGCGATGAAAGATTCTCTTCGCGTCCGGTCGTGATACACGGCGGCGGCGTTGTGATATTATTTATTGCAGCCGACCGTCGACGAGTCGTGGATAGATTATATTGAAAGCGGCCCCGCGCTGTCGGACTTTCCTGTTCGCACAGCGCGGCGATGTAGGTGCCGAGGCGGTAGCGGTGTGGTGTGGTGGCGGTGCATACTAGTGGGGGGGGGGGGGGGAGATCCCGTCCTCCGTAACACCGCGTGAATCGTTAACAGCGCATCACACATTAAAGTAATGATCGGCGTATTATAGTGTTGAGTCCGCAGGAGGGACGGACCGGCGAATGGACGGAACGTCGGTGTGTATCGGGCGAGTCCTGTGCTGGCTTCCATCTTCCCCTCCCGGCGTCGTTTCCCCCACGCCCCTTCGCCATCACCTCCTCCTCCTCCTTCTCTTCCGACTCCGTGCTCATCGGTATCGCACGAACGAATATCGCGCGTGTGTGTGTCACACATAACTCTATCGTTGTCCCCGCTATTGCCGGGCGTTCCCAACAGTCTAGCCTCGCGTTACGAGCTCTTCGAACTCAACTTTCAGTCTTCCTCGCGGTTCGCCAACTGTTCGATCGATGCGGACTGTCGAACGCAATTTTTAGAAGAAAAAAAAAAACCGGTTCGTTCGCTCAATTTTTTCCGCGTCTTTCTGCCGAGTAATCGCGTCGAAATAATTCGGTGTGAGTGGCAGAAGCATTTCCCTAATACGCCCCTCCACCTTCGTCTCCTCTTCTTCCTCCTCTTCCGACTTCGTGCTCATCGGTATCGCACGAACGAATATCGCGCGTGTGTGTCACTCATAACTTTATCGTTGTCCCCGCTATTGCCGGGCGTTCCCAACAGTCTAGCCTCGCGTTACGAGCTCTTCGAACTCAACTTTCAGTCTTCCTCGCGGTTCGCCGACTGTTCGATCGATGCAGACCGTCGAACGCGATTTTTTCAAGAAAAAAAAAACCGGTTCGTTCGGTCAATTTTTTTCCGTGTCTCTCTGCCGAGTAATCGTGTCGAAATAATTCGGTGTGAGTGGCAGAAGCATTTCCTTAATACGCCCCTCCACCTTCGTCTCCTCTTCTTCCTTCTCTTCCGACTTCGTGCTCATCGGTATCGCACGGACGACTATCGCGCGTGTATGTCACTCATAACTTTATCGTTGTCCCGCTATTGCCGGGCGTTCCCAACAGTCTAGCCTCGCGTTAGGAGCTCTTCGAACCCAACTTTCAGTCTTCCTCGCGGTTTGCCAACTGTTCGATCGATGCGGACTGTCGAACGCGATTTTCGAAATAAAAAAAAAACACCCGGTTCGTTAGCTCAACGTTTTTCCCCGTCTCCAGTAATCGCGTCGAATTAATTCAACGCGATTGAAATAATTCGGTGTAAGTAGCAGAAGCAAATTGAATCGCGGAAACGATATAGTCGCAGTCAGATGCGAGCGGTACGTATATCGCGCTTCGAGAGCGCCCGACGACCTCGTCGCGAGCGTCGAGTGTCCGCGCGGTGTGTTGTGCGAAAAGCGTGGAATTCGCGACGAACCGGAGAGAACGCGGCGGAGAGCGAGCGGAATTACGGTTGCCGCAGCCGCGATGACGACGGGCTGACGTCAACACGACTGACTACACGATGACCCGGACCCGTCGATAGTCACACGTGGATGCGGTCAGATCGGCCGAACCGTAATGCTCGGACAGTCGCAGGCTCTTCTCGGGATACCCAACCGCACCAACCGTAGCAGCTACAACTATAGCTCTCTCTCTCCCTTTGTTGTCTTTCGATTAGTATTCTTCGCCCTCCTCTCGTTCGATTCGCTCGACATCCAAACACGTCCGAGTCGCTGTGTCTGTTCGTTCTTGTGTGTGTATTTTTTTTTTCGCGCACCGTTTCGCCAGAGTTTCCACCGGCGAGTTTCGCGCTCTGTCACTGCGCGCGTTGCGGAATTGACCTCTGGAGCGTGTGGCAATGACGATAAGTGAAACGATAGTAGCGACCGGCGCGCGCGAACGGCTCTAATCAACCGAATTCTTTCGACGCGCTCGGCTTTGTGCAGCGTGCAACCGCTCCGCCGACGGCCAACACACACATACTGTTTTTTGTTTCCTTCTCTTTCTCGCTTTTTTGCACGTCCAGAGGTCAACAGGTTTTATATTTCAACCAGTTTCCGTCCGACTATGTGTGTTCCTCGGTTGCAGTCGAGCGCGAAGCGCAAAAAGCCGTCGCGATTAATTTCGCATTCGAAACTTTGGCAAAACTTTTGTGTCGACGACTTGGTCATTCCGGTACACGAATTGCGCCCGCCGTCGACTTGATTACCGAGATTTTTCCGCTGGAAACAAAGAAATTCGCTCTCGGGCGAAAATATCGCGCGCTAATTAGCTCGTGGCAGCATTTTCGTTCCTTCGTCGAGGAACCCACGTCCCGTCGTTATTCCCGGCATTCAAGCTCGCGACGCGCGGCTTTTCAATGTGGCGGACGCGTGTCCGCTGCGTCGTTGCCGCTCTTGTCGCAGGTTTTCCGCGAAATCCTGAGGGAAAATCGAATAGAGGCGCCGCGCGAGTGCACGACACGAGTGCATGGCGAGCGTAAACGGATTATGCAGTGAATGAAGTTCCGGATGACCCGCTACTGCCGGCTCCGCCCCCCCCCCCCCTCCTCCCCCGGCGCCCCCCTTCCTCCCTGTCGCGCCTTCCACATTGGTCGCCCTCCCCGAGCGCTAATTGAGATCAGGGCTCGCTTCCGCATCGGTCTCTCCGATACAAACTCCGCGCCTTCGTCCTCCTCGTCTCTTCGTCTCTTCGTCGCCGTAGTCGCGGTCGTCTCTCCGTGACCCGCTTCGCAGTGTTCCAACCGAACCCGACTATTCACGGAACCGAGGCAAAGCGGCCGCGCTTCCCTTCTTCGCGCGCGCGTGCACAACACACACAGACACGCAGATACACACAACACACACAGACACGTAGACACGTAGACACATGAAACACACACGACACACACTGACACACACAGAGACGTGGACATGTAACACACACAACACACACACAGACACGCAGAAACACACACAACACACACAGCACAGACACGTAGACACGTAGATACATGCGACACACACTGACACACACTGACACACACAGAAAAAAAAGACACACGAGGAAACACATAAATGCAGATATACGTAACACACACAGAGACGTAGACAAGTAGACACACACAACACACAGACACGAATTAACCAATACCGATCTGCGTTATAGCCACCCAGACCCGAAGCCGTACAAGTGGGGTGAAAACCGTTTGTGACATAACTGTAGGTGAATCGTTCGTCCCCGCGTGCTGGCTGCGTGGAAATGAATGAAATTCCATCGAGTCCAATTACAATCGTCGGCGTAGAACGAAGAGAACATTGTGAGTGTTGATAAAAAAGACAGCGAGTAAAAATAGAAGTGGACAAAGATAGAGACTGCTGGATCGCCGAAGCCGGAAGAGCGTTTTACCGTCCCGCGCGGTTACAGGCCAATAAAAAGGAATAGGAGAGAAAACCGAGCCGGACTAAACTCGTGTGTATTCTCCGTGCGGACTTGGTGCACCGTGTGGCGGACGCCTCTGCGTTTGGTATGTCGGTCGTCGTCCGTAAATCGCCGCGGGCCTGACCTTTACCCGCCGGCTCTTACAATAATAACCGGCGCCGCGCGCTCGCGCTTCGCTCGACCGCAGCGAGAGCCGCGACTTTTCGCGCAGGCCGCGGTGGAAGCGCGGCCGATGCCGGGGCCAACGTAGCCCGGAGCAAAATCAGCGTCAGCATCGTCAGCAGCGTCACCGCGTCGAGTTTATTTCCCGGTGACTGTGTGTCGTGTCTCCACTCGTGTTCCGAATATTCGGGACCACCGATGCCGCCGAGAGTTCGAGCGTCTCGGAAAAAAGATACCTTCGTTCGTCGATAAGACAGATTTCTCGTTCCTTTTTTACTTGATCACCGAGTCGCGATTGAAACGAAAGGAAATTTTTGAGAAAGCGTGTGGAGAGAGAAGAGGAGAAAATATGTACGTGATGGAGGCCTCGGGAGGCCACCGAGTGGCTCCTGCGCCGACAAAACTCAAGAAGGTCGTGGAGTACAAGACGACGAACGACGGAGGTCACGGGGTCGTTAGCGGCGGCGGCGGCGGCGGCGAGAATCGTAGCAGCGGCGGCGGCGGCGGGACTCACATAGCGGCAACAGTGAAAAATACCGTTCGACGTCTGCTCCGACGCACCAAGAGCCACCGGGACGCGCCGTCGACGCCGCCGGCGAACTTTCCCGTCAACCGAAACTCCGCGTTGGCCTCGGCAACGACGACGACGACGACGACCGCGACGCCCACGACCGATCGCTCGAGCGTCGGGAAAAACGTCACGCCGAGGATAACACCCGGCGCGAATGACCCGCGGGTCAGACGCGTCAATGTCGAGCAGCAGCAACAACAGCAGCAGCAGCAGCAACAGGAGCAGCCGACGCCGGCCGCACCGTCGCAGCAGCAGAGCACGCGACGCGTGTCCTGCCGACCCGGACGATACTCCAGGCCGAGAGTCAGATTGCAGGTAAGACGCGGTGAAGCGAGAAATAAAAAAGGAATTGGGGAGAAGAGAGCGACGAGTGTATTCTCGTTCGTCCACTTAAAGTCGAGAAATTCTACATACAAAGGTTTTACAAATTACTAGGCTAATTCGACGCGCTGGCGCGCTTGCCCGAGATACTTTTGTGGTGCTGCGCTCTTAGAAAGCTTTAAAAGGGGAAATCGCAACTACAAAACCCTTTTTAGTTGATCTTGAGGGAAAAAAAAAAAAAAAAAAAAAAAATAGTTTTGTTTGTCAGAAACGTTTTTTATTTTATTTTTTCGAAACGTCGATTTTTAACCTATACCATCGTTCTCAAGTCGCATATTCTACCCGTGAAAACACTGTTATCAACCGTTTTTAGTGGATTAAAAAAAAACGATATTTGATAGAACTGTCAAAGTTACCAAGGACAAATGAACTTGAGCTCGGTCTGAGAGTCTCGTCCAATCACAGCACGAATAAACTGCTAACAATGCTTTCCCGTGAACTTTCAATGAGGGATTTTTCATGAACAAAGAAAGTAAAGGTGAACAGTTTTGTATAAAAATTAAGCGAGATTCGACCATATTGCAAAGGAACGTCCAGCGACCTCGACGACGAATGGATTTTCATTCGTTGTCGGAAAGGAGGAAAACGCGATACCCAAAGATTTTTTTTTTCTCACACAGAGAAAGTAAAGATAAACGATTTTTATGAAAATTAAAGTGCGATTCGACGAGATATTGCAAAGTGACGTCGAGGACGCCGCACTTGTCAGTCTCGTCGACGCGCAACACTGCGTTGCGTCTGTCGTCGATTGACTTGAATCGAGACAGATTGGAACGGTGTGACGCAGTTTAAGAATGAGAGCGCGCGGCCGAGTTAGTACAGCAGCTCTGTCTGTCCCTCTCTCGCTCTATGCGATGGATTGTGTATGCGGCGTGAATAGTTGGCGGTACTATTCGATATGCTAACTAATTTTTTATATACAGCAACTTGAAAACGTCATTTTCACAAGCAAACATTTCTTGCATTGCTCCGTCTCTCGTCGCGGGCTCGCCGACCATTCGAACAAACCGGCGGACGTTCGTCGGTCAAGCAACAACCACCGGCAGTGGGAGCGGAGATCGTTCAAACAATAAAATGCATTAATGTCGCGCGCGCGGTCTCGTTTGGACTCTCCGGAGACACCTGAATCCACCAACCGCCGCACGTTAACCCTTTAAAGCATATATCTTTCCTAACATAAGATCTACTTCAAATTTGGGGCCCGGGGGTTTTTTGGGTCGCTGATTACGAATGTGACTGCAGAATGCTGAAATTGAAAATGGCGGAAAAAAATGCACAAAATGGCCCATATTGAATCTGACCAGAAATCATTAACCGCGAAAAATATGCTAATGCGTTCATATATAATTTTGAAAATTCCGATTTTTCTCGCCGCAGTTTTGTTTTCCACCCAAACAAACGGCCAGTTGTTGATTGTAAATCGAAACGCCTCCGCCTGGTGGAACAAAACGAGCATCTGTATTCCATTAGAAGTGCGGGGGGAAGGGGAACAACGCGTTGAGTAACTCGAGAGTTTTGCGCGAAGATCCTCTCGCGCGTCGCGGCTTCGTCGTCGATGTTATAGCGGACGCGGCGGCGGCGACACGAGCGACTCTCGTGAATTCACCTGCGACGCGGCTGCGAAGTTGACGCGCGGTTATAGAACGTAAAATATCGAAGCGCGCGCGGCGTATGCACCAACACGCGAGCGAGCAGCACGAACGAGCGACTTCTCAAGGAATTCCATTCAACAGAGCTGCTGCTAGCAACGAGCGCGCGGCTAGAGGGAGACAGACTCGCCGTCGAGGTCGTCAAGTGCCTCGCGACGTCTCTCTCGCTCAGTCGCGCCCTCTCACTCTTTCTCTCCTCGCGAGGACCACGATAATCTCTCTCGCTTTTGTGCGAGGAGCGCGCGACAATGCGCAAACCCCAACGAGAATTCAATTCCACCGCGCCGGCGCGTCGAGTGCACCGGCCGGTGCACCCGCACTTAAAATACTTTCGCGAGATTTTCCTTTCTTTTTTCGTTCTATTTCTCTACGCTAAATTGACGCCTCGATCGGCCCGCGCGAGAAGAGGTGGAAAATTGTTTTCCGCGAAGGCCGGAAGCGAGAGTGTTTCTTTGTGCTCGCGGGGAGACGGAAAATATCGCGCGCAAGCAGCCAACGGGTGGCCAACGACTGGCGGCCGGTGGACCGCGTAATATGGAAATTTTAACGCGCACGTCCGTATTCCGACAATTATTCCTTCCGTATTTTCGCTCCGCCCAAGACGTTCGAGAGAGCTGCTCGATTCGTCGAACGTATACGACTTGTAGTACGTCGTGTTCTTGTTATTGTTTCCCCGCATCTATCGCCGAGACTGCGCGGCTCGTGTAAACCATCGAGACGGATAATCGCAGGTTTTCACCGCAACTTCCTTTCACTATTTTGCGTACGTCTTTTCTGTCGCTGTTGCACTTCTAGCGTCCCGCAGCGACGAACGGCGCGGCGATGTGTCGGCTGTGAGTAAAAAAAATGCAGCCATCGATGCGTTCCAGACTCTCGATCTGACAAAACTTGGCGGTTGTGATTATGCTTATCACGGACTGGAATATAGATTGCGGTTACAAAAATCTTCGTAGCTCTGACCAACGATTGGTAATCACAATTACTAATTTTTTTAATCTCCGGACTGCTCCACCAGGGGAAAAAAGACGGAAGTTATGCGTTTCACGCTGATCAGCTGATTGGAGCGATTTCTTTAGAGCCTGTGTCCTCGAAAACCTATACAGAAATGTAATGAAGAAACATAAACGCTAAATGTTATGAAAATGTATAAACATGTAACGCTGTATAAAATCTATAGCGTTGCATTGGGCCTACGTCAGGCGCTGATCAAGATTGGACAGGGATGGCACGGCCCTGACTAGGGCCTGACTAGCGGACAAGTGTAACGCCGAAAATGTTCTACGAGGGTAACTGCTATCTGTCATCTGTCATATTGAGTCTGCCATTTTTTCTTTCTTAATCTTGAGTTCGGTTTCGTAATCAGCGACCCTTAAAATTCTCGAGTATCAAATTTCACGAAAATCAATCAAGCCGAACGGAAAATAATCGGAAAATAATCGCACAATGCATGACGCCAAATGGCGTCAATGCCGTCGAAGGGGTTAAAGGGTTAACCAAATGTTGTACGTCGTTTAATTCTCTATGACTGGCGCCCAATGTCATTTTTTTCATATTTCGCAACGTACACGTAATCCGCGTGTCCAATTATACACGTCGAATCTTCGGAAAAAATGATAACTAGTTCTCTCACTGCTCAACTCGGTTGAGCAGAGTCGGAAATATACAGTGCAAGTCGGTGGGCTCGTGCCATTCGGATTGCATATGTCTAGCTACCGAGTCTCTCTCGCTGTGTTCGCTCAACGAGACCGCACCTCACCCACTCGTGACTCGTGAATAATTTGCGCGTTCGACACCCACACGCAGGTGCAACTCGCTGGCACGTTATCGCCGCCGCTGCTACTGCTGCTGCTGCTACTGCTGCTGTGTACTCACCGCGGGTGCTACTGCACCGACTTTGCGCGGTTCCGTTGGTTAGCAGCGCCGAGTCTCGGCGAGTTATCTGTGTCCGCCTCGGCAGCGGGCGACGGCGACTGCGGCTGCGACACAGCGGACCATTAGAGTCGCGAGGAAAGTCTGCCAAGGTCCGAGAACTTCGTCAGGCATTTTCTCTGTCTCCGTCGTCGTCGTCGTCGTCGTCGGTTCGTTCCAGCAGCAACAGCAGCAGCGGCAGCAGCCAGTCGGACAGCTCGATTGAGACAACTCTGCGCGCGCCTCATGGCGCATGTCACGTCGTTGCACATCGAACTCGTCGCACACAACTCGTTTCGTCCTTGCTTAATCATTATACCGCCGCTGTACACGCTGGCGTTTGATTATTCAACGCGACGAACTCGTCGTTGGGACATTCCGAGAATACAGCTGAGAAATATCGACTGCTCAGTCAAATCACCGCAACACCGAAGATGGACTTTTTTTTTCGTGATTTATTTATCGAATACCGCGCGTATTACGACATGCGCGCGATTTCCTGTTTACACGGAAAATAAATGTCGTCACCGCTAACGCGAATTAGCTAACGAAAAGTTCGAGATAAACATCGCGGATTCCCCTCGTTTTCCCGTCGTTGACAATTTGAGTAACGAGCGGTGAGAAAACGTCGTGGGTCGAGTCGAACGACTGCGAGCTTAATTAGTGGCTTCTCGATTTACGAGCCATAAATCCGTGATATCCGCGAAGCGTGGCGAACAGAAACCGAGAAAAAGAAATAATAATTTGTCCCACCTCGTGTCTATCTGACTTCGAGTACTTTGCGCGTGTCCGACCATCCGTCCGCCTGTCTCCGCTTCGCTCATTTTTTCCCCCCACCCCGCGAAGGATTAAAACTCCACGATGACGTTGATCGCGCCGAGAATAGAAACACTCGCCGGAAAATTGATGCATAAGCACACTGGAAATCGCACGACGAATGACACGCGAGGCTCCTTTGTAATCGTATGCTAATAAACGATATCTCATTGCGTTACGTTCAAGGGGAGATCCCGAGGTCCCTCGTGACTCTTACCTCGACGAGATATATACGATTACGTTATGTGGCTCGGCGCAGCGACGCCGTCGATAACGTCGGATTTTCGTTCATTCACATTTGCGGCTGAGGGGAAACCTACTCGGTCGGTAATAAAAACTGTGAACAATTATTCCGATGATATTAATCGTTTTCTGATCAAATAAAAGTTATCATTCCTCTATGAATTTAGAATAATTTACGACTTATTTTTTTTTTCTGATATGTAAAAATAAGAGTCTTACTACATCATTCAGTTTCCATGAATTGATGTTTTGAATCAAATGCTCTATCTCACTCATCCTCGTTAGACGTCTCACCTCGCGTTGAATCCCCTCGAGTGCTGATATCTTGCGACAAGTTGCGATACAAAAAACACACACGAGAAATAGAATAAAAAGAAGATTCCATCTCCTGTGTGCATCTGCCGTTTGTGGGAATTTTTCAAACGCACGTTCGAGTTATTCCCGAACGATGCTCTATTCACGATGCGAAGGAAAACAATATTGCCGTACTGCACTGTAATGAGCTATTTCCGTTACGAAAGACTCTTCTCGTCGTTGTTTTTATATTTGAAACAAAATAATAATAATAATAATAATAATAATAATAACAACAATAATATTTCAAGACGTACGAAATGCTCTGACGATAGCGGATATCGCGGGGGGTCGGCAAGTTCAGATGCACCCAAGGGTCACCGTGAAAGTAGCAGCTCGAATGACGTTTCGCAATTTTTCTTTTTGCCCGGTTTGTTTACCAAACACCATTTCTTGTTCCGCAGCGTTTTGTTGCAATTATATGAGCTAGCGCGATACGTTTGTTCGCGAGTATTTGCGTTAAACGTGTCTACTAATTAGGACGTAGACGAGGGCAGCGGTGGCGGTCCGCGACTCTCGGGAGAATTGCAACAGTGGTTTGTCCAGTGCACAGTCGATTCCTTGCGGTTCCTCGCGGGCAAAGTGTGGCATCCGATGCTCCGCTAACGGTTCTGTCACGATGTACTGCTTTACTGTACTGCACAGACACAGACTCAGAAAGACACAGACAGACACAAATGAACACAAACAGATACAGACAAACACAGACAGACACAGACGGACACAGACGGACACAGACGGACACAGACGGATACAGACGGATACAGACGGATACAGACGGATACAGACGAACATAGACGGACACAGACGGACACAGACGGACACAGACGGATACAGACGGACACAGACAGATACAGATACACACATAGTATGGGCATAGGACACAGAACAGGCAGGCACAGATAGGCATAAGAGGCACTGACAGACACATAGAAATAGGACACATGCAGACGCACACAGACACATACGCAAACCTAGACGCACAAGTGGCGCAGTCTAGTTACAGGCGACGCGCGAGCCGTGCGGTATTCCACATGCATTTCCGCGAAGAGGAATAAAAATGAGAAAACCGCGAGGAGAAGAAGAATGGCGAGCAAGCGAGCTCAAGCAGTAACGAGGCTAGACGCACTCGTGGAAGATGAAGAAAAGAACGAGGCTACTTCGCGCGTTGCCTCGCGGTGCTTTTGTTTCTTCGCCTTTCTTACCGCCTCCGTCTGTTTCTCTCTCTCTCTCTCTCCCTCTCTCTCCCTTCCTCGCGACTAATGACCTACTGCACTGTTGCACGTTAAAGGTTTCAATGTCACGGCGCGCGGCTGACGGTCCTCGTCTGTCCCACTGCGCTCTCTTTGCCATTCACGGAAAAAACTTCTTCGTAATCGCTCCTGGAAATGTCAAACGTGAGCCGGAAAAAAGTATAAAACTCGTTAACGACCATCGATTTTTTTTTGTCCTCTTTATTTTCCATCGAAGATTTCATTCGAGCGAAACACTTGGACAAATGATACGGAATATCGAAGTTCGAGGATCAATTTGCTAAGAGCAGAGACGGGGAAGCGCATCTGGTTGATGGGCAGCAGATAGAGATAGTCGCGAATAGAAGGAGAAGGAGGAGCGGGCGAGCCGCTGCTCGGTATATCATCGCTTCTGCTGGCAAAGGTCACGCGGCGCTGCGATAGACGCGCGGGGAATATCGCCCGCGTGATGCATACCGAACTGCGAGCTCACTGTGCACCGGCGGCTCGCGACTGTCTTTATCTCTCTCTCTAACTCACCACCCTTCTCTCTCTCTCTCTATCCCTTCCTCGTTCGCTCACTCTCGGCGGCGCGTGTGGACTATATCCAAGAGGCGATTCCCAGGGAGAGTGAAATAGCGTATAGAGAGTCGCAAGAGTATCATTAGTTGCGAGGCCGAGCCGCAGTCGGTTTGTACCCCACGCGTCCGCTCTACATCTTCGGTCTATGTATACAATTCGATATATGCGCGTGTCGGGTATACAGAGAGCGAGCCGCGATAAATCGATTACAGGGGGTGCGCCGGGCTGAACGATGCATTCGGATAATTGCGATGGCTCGAGGGTATCGACTCTCCAGTCTGTGTGTGACTAACCAATAGGGCTTGTTGCAAACCTTCATTTTTTACGGCTCGTTGCGAACATACGGTTTTACGTCTCAAGAGCAGCGAGATAGAAACACGGAATAATTCGTCAGCGTCTTTCGAATTCACGAAAGACCATTAATTAATCTGATAATAATTGAAAAAAGAATGCCTGGAAAATGATACGTTTCGGAAATAAAATTCTGTCTGTGTGTGACTAACCAATAGGGCTCGTTGCGAAACTTGATTTTTTTGCGTATGAAGAGCAGCGGACAGTCAGAAACCCAAAAAAGTTCCCGGCGGTCTTTCGAGTTCACGAAAAATCGTTAATTAATTTGAGAAGAAATGGAAAAAAATGGGCTGAAGGACCTCGGTCGATGACCGAACATTAATATAAAATAATATTAGAAAAAAAAAAAAAAAAAATAGTACTGTCTATATTGTATTATCAATAAACTACCTTTACTACTACTGAAAAAAATGAATCCTTGGAAAATGATATTCGCCGCAAATAAAAATGTTGCCGAGTCGACGTCGTGAAAAACTCGATCGCTCGTTATTTTTTCTCTCGACGTTGTCCGACGATCCGACGATCTGTGTGTATTCAAGTGGTTAAACGGAACATTATTAAAACGCTATAGACGGTGTCGTAAGTGCGGCGGGGCCGCGCGGAGAGTCGCTGAAACGCGCGGCGCGAGCGTCATCGGGGCGCACCTGTTGTCCCCGCGCGCCGCTGCGCGCGTTGCGTTACGCGACCGCCAGACCCGGCGGCCCGACATTTATTTCAGGCGGCCAACCGCGTTCGTCAGGTGTTCGCTGCAGGCTCGAGACACACCGCCGGTGTGTCTCACCGAGTGAGACCTTTGTAAGGTCGTCGTCACCGTCGTCGTCACCGTCGTCGTCGCCCGGCAGTTACCGCACGTACAAATCGTAGTATAGCGGGGAAAATAAATTCATGAGATAATTTCATACATATATATTTTTCTCCCATTCTTCAACAGGAAGTCAAACTCTGAATATAAAAGACTGGAAACCTCGAGATGTATCGCTTGAAAACTTTTTCCAAACGACCGAACACAGAAAGAAAAAGAAAAAAAAAACACCTAGAACTCTGGATCAGCTTCAGTGCGAAAAACGAGCTCAGATTAGAGATGTGAGCGGTAAATATGATCGGTAATTTCACCGCATTTTTACCATAAAAAACACGGTACGTGACCGCTTTTAAAATTACCACATTGGTAATAAAATCATACATGGTCTCAGTGATTTTTAATCCGGTCAAGATACGGTGAATTTACAAGAAAAAGTTACAGTAATTTTACCAAAAAATTTGTTACCCGTAATTTTACAACTATATAGACGAAGTTTACCATTTTTTACGGTAAATTTACCAAAAAAAAAAAGATGTGACTGGTCAAATTTACGAGCAATTTTCATGACCGTATTTCCACAACACAAAGTTTGTAGGAAAAAAAAAAAAAAAAAAAAAAAAAAAAAAAAAAAAAAAAAAACTGTAAAAGACGGCGAAAATACTGTATTTTTTACGGTCATTTTACCAAAAATAAAAATACCGGTATTTTCACATCTCTACACTGAAAAAAATTAATAGTTGTGATCACTCGTTGGTCAGAGCTACCAATATTTTAGTAACTGCAACCGATATTTTGGTGGATCGAACCAATGATTGGTCATCGCAACTAATAATTTTTCTCAGTGTAGCTAAGATCGACCGAGAGTGTCGCGGCGAGAGTAAAGAATATCGACTGCGCCGCGTGACTGGAAGCGGACCGCTCGCCTCGGGCGGTGCTGCTCGACTATAGCGGGGCTCGCCCGTCCGGGCGACAGGCTGGTAACCGTCGGTGTCGACTGTCGAGAGTGCTCCATAGCATCGCTGATACGTCGAGCGCGGTCGTCGTCGCTGGCCCTCGGCAGGAGAGACACGTCCAGCAGCAGTTTTGAACTTTCATTTTTTACCCAAAGCCCGAAGAGAGAGAGAGAGAGAGAGACGGTTACACACTTGTGTTACACTCGAGCCAACGCGTGGAGTGTAACACGTGGGCGACGAGAGCGAGTTTCGTGAAGCAAAATATAACGCGTCTCAGGGCTGCGCCGGTGCTGCTGGCGCTGCTGCCGCCGCCGCCGCTTCGCTCTGCGTGCCAGCAGCGAGGCAACGCGGGTAAGTAGCGCCCGTAGTTTTAGTGACTTTCTAAGCCGCTAGACTCGCGCGCAGCGCGCGAGTCTCGTGGCACTGCCTGCCAACGACGACGACGCGCTGTCGCTGCTGCTGCTGCTGCTGCCTGTAAGTTATACGCACAGTCGGTTCGTTGCGTGCCCGCGGGATAGATTCACGACGGATCGTCTCTCGTCTCGTTCGTTGATTCGTCGGTTTCGTTTCTTCGCGTTCGGTTGGTTTGTCTCTCTCGCTCTTCATTGTTACGACTTTTCGCAGAGTGGCCAGCAGCAGCAGCAGCAGCAGCAGCAGTAGCAGCAGCAGCGGCGGCAGAGCGCAGTGCGAAACCGGACGTCGTTCCGCGAATCACCGCGAGCGACGCGCGCGGTACCGCCTCGGGGCAAAATACACAACGCGAGAGTGAATCGTAACGATAACAGTGCGCGCGGGGAATATTCGCGCACGAACGCGCGCGAACACACACAGAGGCACGCGACGGCGGCGGCGGCAGTGGCGGCGGCCCCCGTTGACTCATCGGACTCTCAGTGCGGCGTTCGGTGTGCTCGGTGCTGCAGCGCTTTATTATGGCCGTTGCAAATACCGTCGAATATCAACGGGCGACAGTCACCTCGAGTGTCATTATCGTTGCGCATCGTAACCCGTCGTCGTCGTCGTGTCGCCGACTTCGCCGGGAATGTCCCCCGGAAAAATGTGTCACGCCGAGTGTGTCTCGCTAGTGCGCGCCGACCGCGCGGTTGGATAACACACTCCGCGACGACCCCCTGAGGATTTGCACGTTTTGCCCCCCCCCCCAACGCGGTAAAAATACGCCGCGAGTGTAACGCGAAACCGATTTGGGCGAAATTCACCTGCTGCGAAATTCATCTGTGCGCTTGTTACGACGAACTCGCGGCAAAGTGCAGTGTGTTAATTGGACTATTTCGTTACAATGTATTTAACATTATTATTATTATTATTATTATTTTACTTTGACATAATTTCTACGACCTTTCGGCGCCGATTGAGCAAATATTTTCTCACTCGCCCGGAGGCTGTGTGATTGGATAACGAACATGTATATATATATATTTTTAGGGAAGTTTTCTTCTCTCTCGATAATCCGCACGTCCGTGCGCTCGTTATTATTACGCTCGTTATCTCTGTACACGCGATAAGTCGGGAAAGAAAATAAGATTCTTTTTTTTTTTATCACGTCTCTCCGTCTCTCTCTCTCTCTCTCTCTCTCTCTCTCTGTCTCGGGAGATTTCGCTCTACGCACAGGTGGGAGACGGCGCTGGCGATCGAGCGACGAAACAATGACTAGAGCCGCACCGCGCCGCGAGTGCTGGCAGCACGCGCGCGCGCGGCGCTGCGATACCGCGGTATCTCGCGGCCACTCGAAGAAGCCGAGATACAAGAAACGTGACTGTTGTTCACGACGCGTTTTATTCTCGCGATTCCACGGGAGCGTCTCGCGAATCGCCGGAGCGTTCGCGTCGCCGCCGCGATAAACAATCGCGCGGAAAGTTTTTCAACTAACCGTGCGTACTTTTTATCCGCGCGGATTTTCTTTTTTCGACGCATGCTCGGTAGAAGGCGCGATTGAATGAATCGGCGTCGACGAGTCTCGACGTCAGTGAGAGAAAAACGAAAACGTTGCAGGTCCGTCTCTATCGTCGTTGCCCGGACTAAATTCGCCTCGACGCCTCGATCAGCGTTTTCTCTCATTATTTCGTTATTTCGTTATTTTGCTTCTCTCGTGTTGGACGGTTTTCACGTGGCACTCGACTCGCGTCCGTAGGTTTGCCCCGGGCGACGCGACACGGTCAGTGGATCCGCGCGGGCAAACCCGGAAGTGCCGCCGCCGCCGTAGCGGGTACGATCCAACCAGCAGTCAGCCAGCCAGTCAGCCCTCGCGCTACGACTGCGCGCGCGAGAAATGTCTGGTCAGTTTACAAACGTCGCCCGGTGATTTTCCGTGTGACAGACGGACACGCACACAGACGGTGGCGACGAGATCGCGCGGAGACAGACGCTACGTCTGGCTTCGGCCGTCGCGCGATTATGATTATCTATTAAAAGTCAATGGTATTGAGCGTTGTTATGCGGTTATTATTGTCGTCGAGAGCACTTGAGTCGTTCTGCCGTCTCGGCAGAGCGATCGGAGAAGCGACTCTCCTTCACTTGTTTTTTTTTTCTTATTATTCCACAATGTTTCAATTGTATGCTTCTTAACGATCCATCGGTGCAATTTCTATTCGCAATGTCGTCAGTGTCACAATGTTACGATGATTTATGCAAAACGTCGCTCGACAGCCAGATTTTTCATTTACATTATTTTTCGTCGAATTTATCGAAAACATCGTCAGACTAGCCTGAAACGAGTTTAGGACTAATATCCCTCCATGGTTACACTACACTGAAAAAAGAAATTCGTCAAATCAAATAAATATATCTTGTTGACTTATTGGTTGACTCAACAAATATGGAGTCTAAATAATTAAATTTGTTTTGTAGTAGACAATATAAATTTAGTTACTAACTAAATATATTTAGTTGGATTACTATAATCCAACTAACTATTAAACCGTCAGAACGTCACCGCCAGAGTTTGTTGATTCAACAACATTTTCAACAACTCAACAATTCCCTTTTCTCAGTGTATGTATTCGGAGGCATATCTGCACATTAGAGTAGATATGCCAGGTAAATTTCGGATCGATTCTACCCACGTTGACCACGAAGGGCCAAATGTGGTAATAATCACGAGGAAATTTCGTCCGCGTAGCACACGGTGATTCGATGGTACTTTTAGCGTGGGCGTCTGCCCGACCGTCCGGGCTATATCGCGCTGTGACTGCCATAGGCCACGCGTGTTGTTCGTCCCGCGCGGCGATTGAGTGCGCCGCGAGGAAAAGACAGACGCGTACGCGGCGGCTCGTAGCACTTGGTTTGTCGGGACGAGCGATTCTCCGCTGTATATAGGACGGTGTACCGCTCGGTATAGTCAGTGCTGCTCGCGCTGGACTGTAGACCGAGCACCGAGAATCCTCCTCGTGACTCAGACTCAGCGGCAGCAGCGGCACTCGGCTCTCCGGTCTCGACGAAGAACGGGCCCTACCGCCGCCGTTGCCGCTGCCTGCCGCTGCTTCTTTCTCTCTCTTCCTCCGCTCCTCCTTTCCGCCTCCCGGCGGCTCATTTATACTAGTACAGTTTCGCTTCCTCGCCTCGTTCCGCAGCTTTCGCTTGTTCGCTCTCTCGGGACGCTCGCGTTCCTTTTGTCGGTGGTGCCCGGTGCGGCGGCGGCGGCGGCGGCGGCGGCGGCGATATCGTCATCGCGGACTCGTTCGGTTCGCACTTTCCCGTCTATTCGCCGTATCATTCGGCAGTTCGTCATCGCCTCCGTAAATACGTAGCGGACAACGCGCGCGCTGTTCCGCCCGTCGTTATTCATCCGCCCGAATCGTAATCGTAATATCATCGCTCTGGAAAAATCTTCTCGGTAGCGCCGACCAATCACAAGTAAACAATCGTCGACGCAATCATCGCTCTGTTCACCGGCATTGTTTTTCCTGCAAATCTACCCAAATCAAATCGCGAGCAGTTTCGACGATAATTAAAAATCGTGTCTGGAATTAAAAAATTGCTCTTAGTGTGACCGCGGCTCGATCGAAAAATGTGCCGCGAGTGCGTCGACCTTGCCAGCTGTTGCGCGGCTTCCGTTAATTTCCTATGATCGTCACGTGTAGGGCAGAAGTACCGGTTTTGGTCACCTTTGGTCCAGTTGTGGCCACCCACTTCGAAAGGACAGAATTATTTGTGTTGTTAAAACGAAACAAAATTGTATGGATGGTCTTGTTAACTTGTATGGATATTTTCTAAATTTCAACATGAAAATATAGGAAAACAATAATTTGAAATAAATTATAGTGAAAATGGCCACAACTGCTACAGTGGTCTCTACCGGTGCATCAACCCTATTTCGAACAACTTCGGACAATTTCGGACAATTTTCTCCGCGCGCGACTCGTCGCCGATAATTCCGTGTTTCGAGACAACTCTCCTCGCGGCGGTTGGGTCGCCCTCTACACCCACGTTTTTCCGTTACCGGATGCGGCGGCGACCTGCCCGCCGGACGAGGGGGCGGGGGTAAAGGGGGAGAGGGGTGCAGCAGCAGCAGCAGCAGCTCGTTCGGCGCTCTCGGGGACAGCGAGTGCGAGTGCGAGCGCGGCGACTCGGCTGTGGCGCAGGGCCCAACGTATCGTGACGTGGCCGCAGTCATCGCTTATGCGGCTCCGCAGCTTTGGGCCCAGTGGAGCAGCGCCCCCCACCCCCTGTCCCTCTCCCTTTCTCTCTGTCATTATTCACCTTTCTTCTCTCTCGTCCTCTCGCTTTTTTTTATTTTATAAATACACTCTCCGATCGTTCTCGTGATTCGTGACCCCGCAGGAGTGGGAAAGACGCGGAGGGCGAGGAGGGGGGAGAGGGGGGAGGGGCATCTTCTTCACGCACCACGGACATCTAGCCGGGCTGTTGCGTCCGGCGCTCGCTCCAGCGTAACCGAACTCGCCTCTTGCCTCTCGCGCAAATTTTACCTCCGCTTGGGAAAATTTACTCGCTTTGGTTATTGTTATTATTATCATTGTTACTGTTAACAACCGCTTGCGCCGCTGCTGCTGCTGCTCTTTCTCTATTATTTTTCACGCTCTCCCAAGCCGCAAGGAAAGAAAATGCTTTAAGCTGTTTGCCGTCGAATTCGCACACTGCACTTTCGGATTTGCACCGTGGATTTAACCCCGTTTTGGGGTCGAGATATCGCGAGCGAAATTTTTTTACAAATGCGTCGACGTTCACACTGAGAAAAAAAATCGGATAAAAAAAATATATTCTGTCGTTTGGATAAATTATTTGGCGATGCTGATCGAGATTTATTTATTTATTTTATGTCCAGTTGCTTCGATCAATTAAATATTTCTTTCGATCAAACGAATATCTTTTTCGTCGCCCGCTGTGCATTTTGTTGGGTCTATTTTTTTGTTCATAGTGCACAGAAATTTCTCGCGATGTATTCGTCGATTGCAACCGCGATCGAGGGCAGGATTCGCCTTCCGCTATCTCTATTCCCGTTCAAGAGACGGAAAAAAAATGATTTGCCGTCCTGGGCTGTGCTGCTGCTGCTGCTGCTGCAGCACAGCCCACGGGCGATAGGCAGAGCCTATCGCTTATCAGCATCTACGGAGCGGCGCTGATAACGCGGCATAACGCTAGTCTGACTCGTCGTCGTCGACTGGCGTGGCTGTCGTCGTCGTCGTCGTCGTCGTAGTCGCGGTGGCCGTTCTCGTGCTCGTCCTCTCGCGTTGGCTCTCCGAGAGTCCCGGTTAAATCTCGGCTCGACCGCGCATTACTCGGCGTTAATTTCAATAACGTCGCGAACGTTCGCTCCAACGAATTATCGGATTTTCGGTCTGCAGTGCGGATATTCAATGGGATCGGCCGATTAATTTCCGCGAAATTGTTTCGCTTTCTGGATTACCGCACGTATCGTTCGCCGCTTAGTACGTATATCGTATATATACCTAATATATATATATATATACATGTCGTGTGTGTCTTTCATAAAACGAGCCTATTTCGTCGACTCGTTCTACACTCGGCGATTTTTTTCGCCTCGTGCCGAGACGTGTGACCCCTGAGTGTGTGTTAAAAATTCAAGTTACCCGAGACGGTCTAACGTGTCTCCTGTGTTACGTGTGTCTGTGCGTTTGCGTGTGAGCGGTGGCTGTGCTATATCCTCGTGTTCCTTCTCGCGACGACGAGACCCCTCCCCCCTTCCATCCACCCACCCACTTCCCCTAAACCCTCGTATTTCACACAAAGACGCCCCACTCCAGTCCGCCCAACGTGAACGTCGATAAGAGTTCGATCGACGACGACGATGCGAGGCTCCGGTCGCGCTGGCCCAGTGCCGCTGCCGATAAGCCACGACACGCGCAGCCTCGTGCGCCAGCGGAGCCTCCGCCGCTCGCGCAATCGTTCGGGGATTACACGGAGAACGATCACGCAAATGCCCCCATACAAATCGCCTCGTTGCATTTTTGACAAATCGCAGAACGCAATTTTTTTTCGTTTCTTTTTTAAATACTTAAGAAAAATGAGATATGTCTAATTTTTCTTTAGTATATTGAAAAAATAAAAATGAAATTAAAATTGAAAGAATTAGATATATATGATTGTTCTTTAGTACAGAGGATTATGACCACGCGGATGCCCCCATACAAATTGCCTCGTTGCATTTTTGACAAATCCAATTTTATCCACTTTTTCTCCAATTTCCTTCAAAAGTCTAATTTTTTTTTTATAAATACATTAAGGAAAAATTACAAACATCAAATCTATCCAATGCATTTTGGGAATCGTTCGGAAATTACAGTCCATCATCGTGTCATTCATCGCTGAGCGATCATTGGGAATAATAGAATAAGAAGCTTCACGAATCTTCGTACACGCTTGGTTTCGCTTGCTTGTGTCGCCGTCATCAGCCATTGTCCGAGGTGAGCGATCTCGCTCGCGATAGTTTTCGACGCAGGGCGAACATAGTGTACTATATAGTATAATAGGCTCTGTGGTGTGCGCGTGTGTATGTGTCTCGAGGTCGAGGTAGTTTGTCTTATGGGTTCGTCCGGGCGTCGCTATGAGAGAGAAATAAAAGATAAAGCGTCACATCGTCGTCGTTGGGAGAAGCTGCCGCTGCTGGATAACAACCGCTGTCATTACCTATAGCTATAATCGTTGTTACCGTTGCCGCGTTGGGTGATTGTCGATGCGACGCGAGGCGAAACGAGTTTTACGGGGCCCAAGAGCCAAGACCAAGCCACAGGCGGGATAACAAGGGCGTGTCTCTTCTTTTTCTTTTTTCATTGGCCTACGACAGAGAGTAACCGAGTAACAACGGGCCGAGGGCACCGGCGAGGGAGCCCCGAGAAAGTACGTCGACCGAATCTCCGCGCGGACGTCGAAACACGAGAGCGCAGCGCGGGGACCGAGAGGAGAGTTACCGCCAGCAGCATCAGCATCAGCAGCCACAGCGAAAGGAGAGAAGGAGAGGAGGAAGAAACGAGATTGCGGGGAAAAATCGAAGAAATCTGACGGAGGATCCGGAGATTAAAAGGATCGGCCGGTAATGGCCGACCGGGAGAGACGAGTCATCGGGGGATTCGCCCGGACTCAGCTGGGAAGAAACTCGATAGGACCGTCGAGCGGCGGTGGCTCTCGAAGGGCTCCGACGACGAGTCAGCAGGGAGGTGGCGGAGGAGCCGGAGGAGGAGAAGGACGAGCAGCAGCAGCAACAGCAGCAGCAGCAGGCTACGCGAGGTCGTCCGCGACGGCAGCAGCGAGAGCGGATAGTCCCGCGGGCGACGCGGCGAGCAGCCCGGTCTCGGCGCCGAGACGCCTGCCACCACCGGCAGCCGCTGGACTTGAGAATCTCAAGCAGTGGGAGCTCGTGCAGGGCGATCGCGGCCTTCAGGTCGTGGAGAAGCGAACCGCAGCGGCGGCAGCAGCTGCCGCAGCTGCTGCGGCCGGTTACTCGCCGAAATCAGCGTCCGAGCGGCGCTCGACTCCCGCGATTCCCGACGATTACCGGGCGCTCGAGGAGGAGCTCGTGAAGAAATTCAAAGCCTTCGAGAAGTCAAGCATCGTCCAGGCCGTGCAACCCGTCGACTCCGAGTCGATGCGCCTGTCGACGAATAATTCCGCGAACAACGACGACGCTCGCGAGCAACTTCGCAAAACGACGATGACGACCAAGCCTGAAAGTGGCAGCGGCGGCAGCGTCCAATCCGCCCGATCGAACGACAGAAAGACACCCGTCAGTCTGAACGCCATTCTCAAGCAGAAAAATGCTGATGCGGCTGCTGCAGCCGCGGCGGCGGCGGTCGCCCCGATCGGGGGTAGCAGCGACATGCTCGATCAGCTCGAGCGACAGGTCAAAGCCATCGAGATGGGCACCATCGAGGCCGCGAGAACGAAGAAATTGCGGGAGAGTTGCGACTTCGAGCCCGAGATTCAGCTGCGCTACCGTGAGCACGAGGACCTCTTGAGGAACATTACCGACGACGAGGCCGAGGGGTAACTTTTTTTTTCTTCTCCTTCATTTTTAGTTTATTCTCTTTGTTTGTTTTTTTCTTTCGTTTTTTTTTCCTCGTCGCGCTTCACTCGAATCCCCCGAAGGTGCGTTACGACTGACAAATCTCAAAATTAGACGTCCTTCATCCAAAATATTCGCGGGGAGAATTTTATGGGCAAATTTGTGGTTAATTTTTTATTCGTTGAGGAAACGATTTTTTTAGTTTTTTTATTTTTTTCTTTTTAAATTCAGTAAAATTAAATGACAATTTGTCACTTTCCGCATAAAATTCTCTGCCGGCGACGAAAATTCGTAAAAATCCCTGAATTAACTCGAACGTGACAAATAAAGACAATAAAAAAAAATCATCAAAGGCCACCGTTGCAACGCGGCGAAACGACGAGGAACTCGACCGGAAACGCGGGCATAACGACGAGACGACACGCGGTTCAGTTGGCTCGAACAGCGTCCGACACGAGACGCGGTACGCAGCAGCCGCATCACCACCAGCAACGTCCGGAGGGCGAAATGCCGCAGACGAAGGTCGTTCACGCGAGGGCTCAGCAGCAACAGCAGCAGCAGTCGCAGCGCGCCGGAGGATTCGCCGTCAGGCCGATCGTTACGAAGAAAGAGTATCGTCAGCAGGAATCGCGCGGTCCCCTCAAACCCTTCACCGACATCATGCAGAAGGCCATTATGAGCGCCTCTCATCATAAGGTATATTGACACACAACAACAATAATGCATATAAAATCGTCGTCCTGTAACTAGAAGCGAAAAAAAGCCCATCGCGAGCGCAGCTCGTGAGACGAGTTAGATCCACCCGATGCAATTGGCGCTGCGTTATCAACGCGTTCGACTCATCGATTACATTGTTGTTGCGTATTGACACACAACAACAATAATAATACATTTAAAGTCGTCGTCCCATATCAACTAGAAGCAAAAAAAATGCCCATCGCGAGTGCGGCTCGCGAGGTGAGACAAAATCGACCCACCCGATGTACCTGGAATTAGCTGTACGCTGCGTTATCTCTGAACGTTCGGTGCTCGATTGTAATGCGCTCGACTCGTCGCGAGACGACGTTTAATCGTAACGCTGAGCGCAATAATAATGTACTTAAAGATGACAGCTCCCGATTGATTACATTGTCGTTGCGGAGCGACCGACAGCAGCTTCGTCGGCAAACTCTCCGCGTCGACTAAACACGCGCGAGTCCCGCACGCTCGACGTGCGCCATTTATCACGGAAATACTTAATCGACGGAACGTTAATTTTACCAAAAACTCGATTGTCTTGTTTTGAGAAACGTCCCGTGCAGATGATGAGTCCGACGATGTGGCTCGCCGTCGTCACAATGCGAACTCCCGTTACAGTCTAATTCGATAAGAGGTGGTGACACTGCCAAACATTCTGGGCAGTGGTGGGCGTATTTTCTCGTAAAGTTTTTTGTAAAGTACTCGGCAGATAGGGCTTAAATTTTGAGAGAATGTGCAGAAGTTCGGCAGAAATGGGATAAGCTTCTGGTTCCTTAAAACACGAATCCGTTAGTTCGAGAGAAATGAAAAATCGAAAAGTGCAGTACGGAGCGAGAGCAACATCTATACACCGAGAAAAAAAGTTTCGTTGATTCAATAAAATAGGTGCATTGCATATTTTGTATTGATTCTAATAAAAATGTTTTCTTTGAATTTCAAAGAGACAACGCCACCACAATGAAGGAGACGTTTTCAATGATTCAATGAAACGGTCTCTTTGAATCAATGAAAAGATAATATTATCTTAAGTATATTATTTCATTGTGATTTCAAAGGAATGTTTCATAGGTTGGGTCTTCCAAGAAATGTCATTGAAACAACGTCATTTTTTTTTCGGTGTAGGCGTGTTAAAATTGGGCGACGGAATTTCCAGCAGTGCATCATATCCTCTTAAAGGCTGGCGTTCCTTTCGCGTGATTTCCACGGAAAATCCGTGTCGAGATGTGATTTCGCTTCCAGCGTGAAGCGTCGTCGGAATCCGACCACAAACTGTCAACCTCCTTGGTGTTACTTGTGGTGGACGGTGCACCGACAGTGCCGAATCAAAGCGACGGGCTGCATTATCCGCAAGGATAATGCATTGCCGGAGAGTGAATTGATATTACGGGTATAACCATGGTTGTAATATCAATTCACTCCCCGGGACGGATCAAAGGTCCTCCTTCAACTTGCGAGACGCAGGAGGAGTGGGGATGGGAGAAGGGCGGTAGAACGAGGAGAAGGGCGGAACACGCAATAAGGTCGACCTTGTTCCGGTGTGACAGGAGACGACGGGGGCGAGCGGACGGGGTTTGGCCGCAGGTCTGCGGTGTGCAACCCCAAGATGAAAGCTTTTGTGCAACGTTCAGCGTCTCTCCGAGCGTACATCCGTTAAATCAGAGCGGCATCCGCTGTGGGCTACGAGAGTAATACACCCGACGACGACGTCTCGTGCCTCGCGTGGCGCCTCTGTGCCGGAGATACCGAGAGACATGCACAAGATGAGAGAAAGAGACGCGGGGGTGCGTGATAGGGCGACGTTTGCCTGAGGTCACGCCGCCTCCGCTCGACCTCACGTTTAAAACCGTCCCTCAGCCTCGAGAAAATACATTCTAAGCGGATAAGTGATGTACATTTATAAACGGCTGTGATACTTTCCCCATCACTGCTTAAAATCTGGAAATATATTTTTAACCAAACTACTCGAGAGATAGGGCTCAAATTTTGAGAAAATGTGAGGGAATGCGGCAGAAATGGGTTAGCTTCTGGCTCGTCGATCCTCGAAGCCGTTTGTTCGGGAGAACCGAAAAACCAAAAAGTGAGGTTAGAATCGAGAGAGACAGCTCTATAGGCGTTTAACATTGGACGACGAAATTCCGAGTGGTCTATCATTGCCTTTTTATTTACTTATTTATTTATTTTGTTTCACAGGTTAAACTCTTTTACAATTTAATGCGATTGTGTAAATATAAGATACAATGGGTATGCTCAGTTTTTTTTTTTTTTACTTTTTGAGCTAATAATAGAAGATAACTTCACGCATTTCACGTTGACATGCCGATAACTACATAACCTGCAGTCTGGCTCGGAGGATCGTTCGACGAAAGGTGGATCGCTTTTAGTATATTGTTCCCAATTTTCACGTGTGGAATTAATTCGTATGAGAAAGAACTTTTGCACTGGAAAAAGGAGTGAAATTAGCGTCGATGAGTTTCCAGGCTTTCGAAAAAATAGTTTCCCTCGCGCTCTTTCTTTCGGTGTGTGCATCTCGATCCGTGCGGCGTTCGGGAAAACCACGACCCGAAGCGAGGTCGACGGGGACACATTCGGTGGGAGATATGGAATAAATCCACCTATAGAAAGTGTCGTCACAAAGCGCGACGTATAGGGGTTGGTCAGGTAGGAGTTTGGCGTGGGCGAGCGGGCGGGCGGGCCGTGTTGGCGCGCCTGTTGGGTGTCAGTGTTTGGTACATTCGACATAGACGCCACAATGCTCCCGCCTGGATCAGCTGACCTCGGGGAAAATTGCACGTACACCGCGTCGTCATTGCGGCCGCTCGCGACGCGCTCGCGAGCACACGACGGCGGCCGCCGCCGCCACCATACCGATACCATATTTAATCTCTCGATTTTGTAACCGACATACGGAAGCCGATACTCCAACTCCGTAGCAGCAGCAGCAGCAGCAGCAGCAGCAGCAGCGTCAGCCGTACGACCGTATAACGAAAAAAAGATTTGACTTGACTTGAAAAATTCTCTTTGTTCATTTATAACATTTTTCGTACATATTTAGCGTACAGTAAAAAACATATATTTTTCTTATCCCTCCCAATACTGGGCTAGATAGTAAATTTTTTAACAATAATCGTGGGTTAAGAACATAAAAATTATCATATTTTCGTTTGTAGTTATTGTTTTATCGGGAATAAAATTTTGAAAAAATCCCATTAGATGCACGAGAAAAAGAGCTCGAGGGAAAAGCTTATCTTCTCGGCGTAGACGCCGAGACGGAGAGCGCGTGCGCGAAGGCGCCACCACCCACCCCGTCGTCGTCACCCGCTCGTCGGGTGGCGGAGGTGGCGGGAGGGGGTGGACTCGGTTCGGCTCGGCTCAGCTCGCGAGTCGAGCCGACGGAACCGAGAGTGCGCGCGCGCACAAGACACCCTCGCCCCGGTCCTCGCGCAGCACAAAGCTATATGTATATATACGTATATACATATATATCCGGCGTTGGTTCGCCGCGCAGAGTTTACCATGCTGACGGGGAGTCGGGCGTCGTCACGTATTGATTCACCCTATCATCCCTCGCAGCGCGCGCGCTTCCGCCGCCGCCGCCGACGCCGACGGAGCGCGAGCCGAAGACGACGAGCGCCGCGGCGCACAGTCGTTTCGGGGTTGTTCCGCAGCCGAGACACGCGCGCGCCGCCGCCGACGCCGCCGCCGCCGCCCCGGGTCTCGACTCGACGATAAAGAAAAAAAAAAAAAAAAATCGAAAGTGGCGAAGGAGAAAACATCGACGACGATGACGACGACGACGGCGCGTTAGCTTCTTCGTCTTCCGCAGAACGTTTCCGCACATAGCAAAGACACAGACACACACACACACACACACACATCGCCGGTTTCTGGCGACGCGATACTTTCGTTGGGACGTCGCGCTTCTTCGACGGAGGGGAGGGAAAACATGAAGGACGTGCAGCGGCAGCAGCATCAGCAAAAGCAGAAACGGAAACAGTGGATACAGTCGACGTTATTGCGCGTATCGGTTGACACGATGATGCCGCGACATTGAGAGACCTAAACACGTCTCTCCCGCAATTACTTTTTTTTCTCAGTATTTTTTCTCCCTCTCGGTATTTTTTTTTTTTTTTTTCTTATTTGTGTAATCGCGGTGCTTCCGAATCGTGAAGATCTGTGAAAAATCGTCAATCGAGGATTCGTCGTCGTCGAGCCGCACGACTCTCGATGGCACATTGGTCGCGCGACGACCATCGACGTCGGACGTTCACTCGAGCTCATTGTCCTGTCTGGGGATAAAAATATTCGCTGGGATTCTGCGTGGAGAGAGTCGCGACTGGCGCGCGGCTATCGTCGCCGAACCCTTTGGCTCCTATTGCGAATCGATGGCAACGGTATCGTCGTGGTCGTGGTCGTGGTCGTGGTCGTCGTCGTCGTCGTCGTCGTCGGCGTCGTCGACGTCGTCGCGGTGGTCGACCGATCGCCGCTCGCAGTCGGCAGGCATCGACGCCACTATCGCTGTTGCCAGGAAGCCCGAGAGCCTCGACGCCGCCACCACGGCTTGAGACTGTCGCGAATCGCGGACGGATTTGTCGCCAGGAATTTTTCGTTTTTTTTTGTGTTTTTGTTTGTTTTTTTTTTTGTTTTTTTTTTGTGCGACGAAGCAGCGACGACGGAGCGGTCAAAGCGCTCCGGTTATTTTGGCCGGAAGGTCGAAGGCTTCTCGTGGGGAAAAATTCGTATGTCCGTTGGGAGAACGAGGGAAAAAGTTGCGAGGATATTCGAGGATGTGCGTTGCGGAAACTCGACGGCGCGAGAGTTGTTGTCAGGCGGTGTCTCGGGTGCTCTAATTAGGCCATTCACTCGACAGCCCGCACACTCCGCGTCGTCTCTCGCCTCTGTCCGCGCGTCCGCGCTCACCCACACGCTCGCCGCTGCCCCCTCGCTCATCGATTAGCCCGAGAAAATCGATCGGGGCGCACCGGCGAAGGGAAAATATTCGGGTTATATCCGCCCGCGGGGGTTCCTCGAACTCGATTCCGAACATCTGATCGAGCGCCAGTTGCGCCCGACATCTGACCCAACGAATCGCGATCGCGTTCTCCGTAAATTTCAGCAGTGGCTGAATTAACTCCATGTGCCAGTTTCGACTCGACTTATCGCGACTCTCGAAACTGGAGCGTGAAAACAAAGTTCTAAAATCGTAATAAAAAATATATATAAATGTATGCCTGAAAAATCCCATGAAAATTCATTGAAAAGTGTCTGAGAAAAGTTTCAGCAGTGGCTGAATTATAATCCCGAGGTGACAGTTTCGACTCGACTCACCGATGCTCTTGAAACTGGAGCATGTAAACAAAGTTCTAAAATCGTTATAAAAATATATATAAATGTATGTCTGAAAAATCCCATGAGAATTCATTGCAAAGTGACTAAGAAGAAAAATTAAACTCTTACTTTAACCGCCCTACGTAACTCGAACCTCGAGTAGACGACGAGAGAGCACGGAAATTATGAAAATGCCGAGAACACTCGTCGAAAGTGCAGAGACGACAGGAGCGAGTTATTCGCACTGTGGCGACGACACGAAAGAGAGTTTGTAAAAAACAAAAACACGAAACGGATTTGCACGCGTCTTCCGGGTGGTGAAAAGTTGCGCGGGTGGTGATATTTGTGTAATTAAATTTCAAAGGGTGCGTCGATCGAACCTTCCAAACTGGCGGCCTCAAAGGTTGCCGCTGTGACCTCGTGCAAGATGGTCACGCGTGGCCTTCTACGGGTAATAAAACACAAATCGCTAATCTGCCGTTTCCTCTCGAGCGAGCAATTGTACATGGGCCATTCCACGGCTAATCGACAGGCTCGTCGTTATCCTCATTTTTTCCCCTCTCGGGACGTCGCAGTAAAAATGAGGTCTCTGGATTTCTTCAGTGACTTTAAAAACGGAGAAAAAGTAAAGAAAATAATAATAATTTTATTTCATTTTTGGATATTACTTTGGGCTCACGATTATCTTCGGATTGATTTAAAAAATGTTGTTTTTGGACACAGAATTCAATTGACGCGAAATTGAAGTGACAAGAAAATAATATAAAAAATAATGAGGTCACCGTCAATTAGACGTGGAATGTCCCATATCCATATACATATGTATATATGTTTGTGTGCACATTCGCTGGGTGGTTAACAATCTACGAGTTGTTTCTGTTCTATTACGGGAGCATCTCGTTCGGGCCAAGTCTCGCTCGGAGCAGCCTCGACAATTCCCATGGCGATCACCCTCGATCGAAGCTTAATTACTTCCCTCGCCCAAGTCCATTTACCAATCGGACGGCTCGGCACGTCCTCGCTGACAGGCTCTCCGCTAATCGATTCGTCGATTGGAGAAACGCCACGGACACTTGTTGAGCAGATGTATTTATCGAAAGCGAGATAATTCGTGCTCTCGATTTTCTAATGGCTCGCGAAATTCCACTGATTTTCCGCAAAGTACCGTTAAAAAACATACAAATGTATCGAATAATCGTGTATGCAATTGTGCACAATTCGATACATGAAGAGAAAAAAAAAGAAAAAAATGTGTCGCGATGTTCCAAAACACCTTTTGCGATAAACCACGCCCACCTGACGGTGCAAAATGATCGCGTGATTACGTGTTATATTGTACACTTTCTCACTCGAGTGTGTAAGTTGATAAGCCGCGAGTAAGATCGAAACGAGCATTTTTTTTGTTCTATTTTTAATCGCGTTTTTTTTTTCTTTATTTTATAATGAAAGAATCGACGTCTACTGATTATTGATGTGCGCGCGCTCTCGAAATGCTGCGAATGATTACTGATTCGGAAACGTTTTTGCTTTCTGTTTTCATCAGACAGGGGATGGCGTCGGAGTGTCGAGCAGCGGTGGTCGACTGTCCTCGAGGAGTCGTACCTCCGAGGAGCCACACATCGGCAAATACAAATTGCTGAAAACAATCGGCAAAGGCAACTTTGCCAAGGTCAAACTCGCCAAGCATGTACCAACGGGCAAGGAAGTGGCTATCAAGATCATTGACAAGACCCAGCTGAATCCTGGCAGTCTTCAAAAGGTATGTTATCGCTGTAGTTTATCGCAATAAAAAAAAAGTCAGAGACAAAACGAATCTGCGAAATTTCATATTTTGTTTTTGCTTTGTTTCTCCGATTCAGCTGTTCCGCGAAGTGAGGATAATGAAGATGCTCGACCATCCGAATATAGTAAAACTGTTCCAAGTGATCGAGACTGAAAAGACATTGTACCTGGTGATGGAGTATGCTAGCGGTGGCGAAGTATTCGACTATCTAGTATTGCACGGTAGAATGAAGGAGAAGGAGGCACGAGCGAAATTCAGGCAAATCGTATCCGCCGTGCAGTACTGCCACCAAAAGAAAATCATACACAGGGATTTGAAGGCGGAAAACTTGTTGCTAGACAGCGAAATGAATATCAAGATTGCTGACTTTGGATTCAGCAATGAATTCACGCCAGGCAACAAATTGGATACCTTTTGCGGGTCACCTCCCTACGCGGCGCCCGAATTGTTTCAAGGTAATTCCATTTTTTACTTCGCGAGTTTTTCGCGCAATTAATTATTATTTTACGTTAACCGCACCTTTCGTTTTTCCCCCCTCACCCAACGACAACAGGAAAGAAATATGACGGGCCCGAGGTGGACGTATGGTCGCTTGGCGTAATCCTCTACACCCTAGTGTCGGGCTCACTGCCATTCGACGGTTCGACCCTGAGAGAACTCAGGGAAAGGGTTCTGAGAGGGAAATATCGTATTCCCTTTTACATGTCGACCGACTGTGAGAATCTTCTGAAAAAGTTTTTGGTGCTCAATCCGACGAAGCGGGCCTCATTAGAGGTACGTGGTGATAAGGTTCGAATAACACTTTGTCTCAGCACTTGCGATTTCGTAGGCACCACAGGTTCCTTGTTACTGAAACGATCGATTTCAGAAACAATAGTACACGGAAGAACAGTTTGGTTGGATATCACATATCAGCAAATAGATAATAGTAGTTTGAGCGTAAAAAGTAGATCAGTCGTTGATCTTCTCTCCCCTCGATCGTGTGGTAGAAAAAAGAAACGTTGATGTTACGAGATAAAGTTAGCATTCTTTCGTGACGGTTTGAGCCGGTCTAATGGTATTCTTGGCGCTGTGCTGTTGTAGAATATAATGAAGGACAAGTGGATGAATATGGGCTACGAGGATGACGAATTGAAACCGTACTTAGAACCCGAACCCGATTACAAAGATCACAAGAGGATAGGTGAGTCTGCCAGTATGTACATAACACATTTTTCTTACCTAATTGTAATTTTACATATTAATCAATAATTATTTATATTGAACACTCTAGCTTAACGACGCTCCCGAAAAATGCTTATTCTTTTCCTTTCTTTTTCCATAATAACGTAAAGGAATCGCCCGATTTATTTCCACACATAGAAGATTCGTCTCAAGTAAGAGTGTTCAAGTTGTGTTTGCTTGTCGTCGAAATTCGACAATTGGACATAGCGTCGTTAATCGCACCAGCGGAGATCGAGCGCGTTGTATGATTATTTTGCCACAATCTGTATTGTGCATAATCAATCGTTATGTTCAAAATTTAAAAAAATAACTTATAACTATAAATTATATTCCGAAACAAAAACGTGGTTATACTTCAATCGCTTTATTAACGTACAGTCCGTTCGCTCGAACTCTCCTCGTTGCTTTAGTTATAGTACATGTGTATATTCCGCATGATTATATGAATGTGGTACAAAGAATTAGACTTGAAATTAAATCGAAAAGTAAAGTAATTAAAACGAAGAAGAAGAAGAAAGACACTTCGAGAAACCGAGAGTGAGAAAATGAGAAGGAAATGGATTTACGACGACCTTACCTCGATTGGATGAAACTATGCCTGTGGCAAATGTGTGTTACAGAGGCGTTAGCTAGCATGGGATACACGCGAAGTGAAATCGAGGATTCGCTGGGTCAGGCAAAGTATGACGACGTCTTCGCCACATATCTGCTCCTTGGCAGAAAGACAACCGATGTGAGTCGACAATCTGTGTGCCCGAAAAAAAAAACATGTCAATTTGCACGACTTTATCGTCAGGATAATCTCTGTTGTATTTTCTTCGACAGCCCGAGAGCGATGGCTCGCGGTCCGGCAGTTCGCTGTCACTGCGCAACATTCCGCCGCAAGTTGGCTCTGGTGGAGGCGGAGGTAGCGGTGGCGGTACAGGAGGAGCCGTTCAAAGTCCATCGCACAGAGGTGTTCATCGGAGTATTTCCGCAAGCAATCCCAAACCTAGTAGACGAGCTTCCTCTGGTGGTGAAACTCTTCGTAAGTCCCTGCAACCGACTAAAATAATAATCAAGCACCGGATTGCCGCTAATTTTTTGTAAATAAAAAGAAGCATTTTCGGAACAACTATTCAGAGAAAAAAAAAAAAAAAAAACAAAAACAAAAGCAGAACGCGATACAAGAGTCGTGAGGCGGTTTTTCAACCGTTCTGAGAAAGCGAGTCTGACTGGAATTTTACCTTTGTTAATCGACATTTTCCATCATCTTCATCGTTTTTTACTATTTACTCCTCCCCGAAAGAAAAAAGAAAAAAAAAACGAAAATATCCAGTACTTCCGCCACTGTAACAAATTTGTCTCGACTAATCCAATTGTCCCATGCTTGATTCTGTCGCGCGGTTTTCCAACGACAGGCGGAGCACCCAGTCCAGGTAATGCAACGAACCACAATCATGCGACGGCGGTGACGGGAACCACGGTAACCGGAAGTGGCGGTAGTAATTTCAAACGGCAAAACACCGTGGATGCCGCTACGATTAAAGAAAATAGTGCCCGTGTCTCGGCGACGAGACCATCCGCACCGAAAAATAGTCCGGGGCAACTCGATACCAGTGAGTTATCTTTCCTCTCAGCTTACCTCGGATGAGAGGTCAATCTACTCTACAATATCTTCGAACACACGGTTCTTCGTGTTTACACCAAATTTTTCTCGCTTTCGATTATGCTTTATGTTATAAAAAAAAAAAATCAATTACACGCGACGGAAAAACTAAAGAAAACCGCGTATCTTAAGCACGGGACAAGAATGTGCTCTGCAATCCTCGCCCGCATAGTTGTTTTTTCGTATCGTTCCGAGTGTTTTTTCGTGTCATACTTTATACATTTTTTCATCCAAGTTACTCGCACTCGAAGGGAGCGTTTTCGCGAGATTTTAATTCAAATGTGTAAGAAAATTTGTATGTTAACTCATTCCTTTCAAGCGTGAGAATCTTGTTAAAGAAACAATCCTGGATAAAAAATATGTCTATTTAATATAAACATAAAGACAAAGCATTGAATAGTTATTCTTTAAGCCAGGCGAGTTTCCTTTAATAGAATTTTTTGAAGGAACATGAAAAAAATACTACCAATTTTGGTACGCGTTTGATTAAAAAAAATCGGGAAGACCTCGTTCATTTATTCGTTCAGCATTTTTCCTTCTGTCTGTTTTTGTGGCTACTTTTTGTGCCTCTGCCTCCTGGCACTTTGTCGCTTTTCTTCGTCTGTTCTTTGGTCGTTAATTTCTTTTCGTTTTGTTTCAAAGTACCGTTGCTTTGTTTTGTGTTGAACCACATCTAATGAGGCTTGCAGTGACAATGTTCATTCTAGGCGTTGGCACAAGTCCTGGCGGGAAAGGACGAGTCGGCAAGAGCAACACGATTAACGCGGGGGTCGGAGGAGTTCGAACAACCCTCACATCGCCAGCCCCCGGCTCTGTCGGCCGACGCAGTACGATATCCTACGACCAGACGGCAAAGACAGCCTCTTCGTCCACGGAAAGAACCAACGATGTGCCCAGGTACGAACTGTTTATTTTCACGTTATTTTCCAAATCTCGAAAAATATTTCTCAAAAATCCTTCATGTCAGCGCACAGGATACAAATTAACTGATTAAAAATTAAACTAACCGTACGATAGAATTTTTTTATTTCCGCACAGTACGAACTTGTGGTGTGTGTGTTTTTTTAGCGAGTTATTATATTCACTAACCAGACCTTAGGTGAAGTAGCGAGATCATTTTGTTTCTCTAGGATACGTAGATCAAAGGCAATCGTGATTGATAAACGAAAGAAAATGTGCGAAAAACTTTAACCCGAGACTACCGGAGATTATTTATTTGTTGCATTGCTCTAGCATGCTGGCTGCTGCCTGCGAATCATATTTCACAATAGATACTATTTACATATATATCGTCTATCGAATCATTCACAAATTGATGATACCAACAAATATCTATACATATATTTATATATATATATTTCAATAAAACATGTACAGACGCTTGCCGTAATCATAAGTAACCACCAGTTGCATCGATATACGAACTTACTCTTGTTTTTGTTTGAGCACTCATGTGTGTATAGGAAACCACTGTCTCATTGACGTCATCATGTCATTCACATCATTCCTGCGTCATTTCGTTGCGCGTTTAGTTCAGAATCTGTGTAAATAAAGCGTCGACACTTGCGTGATTATAAGTAGAAGGTTAAAGGGGTGTCCGAATTACAAATTAATGCAGCTAATCGCTAAACGTGGAAATCGTTGTGTCGTTTACTACGAGTCATTTCATAATAGACAAACGGTGATCATTGAATTCTCATTAGTATTGTGTTTAAATATTAAAGAATCAATAAAGTAGCCATTGTTAGAGTTCAAGTGGACAAAGAATGGAAATGAAAAAGACAAGTAGAAACTCGGAAAGTTAGGGTTCGGGGAATTGTTTTTTTGACTAGTTTTGTGCGCAGCTTGGGCGAGGGCACTAGGCCGACACGGGGTCATACCAAGTCTGCGAGCATCAGTGCAGGTCACCGCTCCTCAAGTGGCGTACCTTCCGGCGACCACTCGCTACTGGACACTCAGCCACGGAACGTTCACAACTCCCTACTCGCAACAGCTGATCCTCTTAGACAGAGGTACAGGTCCCTCTTTATCCTCTCGTCGAATGAACGTTCTACGTTTTCATTTCGTTTTTTATTCTTCTCAAATACATATAATATTTATATACATTTAAAAACAAAATTAATAAACCTTCCTTTAGTTAATTATCTTTGAAACCCTTTACAACCTTCGCATCGGCCACTAACTCTCCTGGGGTATTTCGCTATTTTCGGATTTGTTTGCTCCGCTCGCCCGACCCTACCCGTCAAACGTGACAGTTAGGTTGGCTTTAAATGGGGACTCACGATATCTACTCGAAATATTATCGCTTGTCTTTCTGTACACTCGATGACTTTGCTCATCATCATTCGCGTTCAAAAACTCTAGGATAGTTTCTGGTCATAGCAGTTTTTTTGCCTTCGTTTTGCATGCTAAATTTACGTTCTCCTTTCGATAGCTCTTATCTCGATAGTTCGTAAGCTTGATGGAAAAAGCGTAAATAAATAAGTAAATAAAAGCATTTGTAACGCTCGTAGGACCATAATTTGTCGCTGCCGCGAGTCGTTGCCGTCGAGAATCGTTTTTATATCCTACGATATAGGCAGATCATCGATCATCAATACATTGCAAACTTCTGCGTTCATCATGCACGTTCTCATGCGCCTCATGGCTTTGTTAGCTCTGCATTTCTAGTAGTTATACTCTTTTTTTGCTTGAGATATCGGGATAACGGTTGTCGAATAACTAAACATCGCCGGTACTCGTAGTGCCACGAGCTCTCTCGAAGAATCATACGCCTAACTTGTGGTGAATCGTTTGATACTAACATAACTCAGAACTTGCACCAGTCCGTTCTTAGGATATTTTGGGAGGTTCGATTGTTACAATCAGGCCATCGAAGAAAGAGAAAAATTATTGGTTGAGGACTAATAATAATATAAAATAATTTCGGAATAAAAAATTAATAAAGTCTATGGTCAACCCAGTTTCTGCCATCGAACCTCCCCAACGCAAAACTTCAAGCACAAGTAGCGTAGAGTCAGTAGGCGATATATATACATTTAAAAAAAAAAGAATATCGCGATCGGGTGATATTGTACAATACTAGAAGGGCGTTTTTGTCGAAGATTGAGTATTTAAGTGTCGATATGATTTTCGTCGCATAGATTCAACGAGCTAAAATAAAATGCGTTTTACTTTTGTCTCGTCCAGCTTGGGTGTTTCTCCGAGCAATAGATTGGCAACACCGACGACAGCAGCATTTCCACGGGGTGTTCCAAGCCGCAGCACGTTCCACTCTGGTCAAAACAGGACGCAGCGCAACAATGCTCAGGTTCGTAACGAGACGCCGCGCGTCGCCAAAGTGAGCATAAAAGGAGGAATTCACGATGACATTAAACAGATGTGGCTCTTAATTTCTGCAAAATGTCCTATCACTCTTTTCTTCTCTGTCTTTCGTGTAATTTTTCTTCGCTGCGAAAACGCTCGCGATTTCTCGTGTTTCTCACATTTCTCCTCTTATTCTCTCGCAATCGAAACGACCGCACTGTCGTCTGGTCGAACTGAACCGTGTCAAAAATTGCAGGGACATACACACACGCAGGACACGAACGCGATAAGCCCCTTAGCCAGGCCATCATTTTTCTCCAAACTATCGTCGAGGTTCTCCAAACGGTGAGTCGACCAAATTATTTATATTTACTTAATATATAATCATAGAAACATTGGTATTAACATTAATGTAAACATATATCTCTCGGCATGCTGATAAGTGTGCCATAATCGTTTTTAATTTCTTGTACAAAGAACCAACCCTTCGATTAATCCATCGAGCTATTATTCGCTGTAAAGCGCTTGAGTTTTTCGTTTGTCACGCATACCTTTCTGTGTCGACCTGGCCTCGACCAAATTCTTTTTTCTCGATTCAAGTTATTTTTTCTCAGGTCGAATATCGAGTATCCAATTTTGTCGGCTAATAGAATTAAATAAATTGTTAAAACTTGCGTACCCGACCTGACTCGGCCTCCGAGTAGCCGGGTACATCGATATCAGCACACCCCAAACGAAAAATAATTTTTTATTGTTTACCTATTACTTTGAATATCTTGTCATTTGCAATATCTTGAAAGTGGACTAATTGATTCTGAAAGAAAAAAAGGAAAAAATGGTCGCGTCCAGAACTTGGCCCGAAACGTTGCGCCCTCTTCCTCTACATTTCCAAATGTATTGGCTTGAGCTACAATTCCTCCCGTTCTCATTTTCCCAATCGCCAATTGAATCGTAGATCCCGCTTGAGAATTCTCGAGAGCCTGCATGACAAGTTCCCCCGTCCCACGACCGTCGAGTCGAGAGTCACAAAAAAAATCGTCTCGAAAGAAAAACCAAGACAGAAAGTTAACTGACGAGACGAACAAGCGAAAATTCCTATCTCTTTTCCCCCCACGTTTGAGAGTTTGAAAATCCAGTGGGACGCTTCACCGCGGGCATGGTAATGGCGTTTTGTTGCATGGGCCAAAGGTGGCAACGAGAAAGAATAACATTTTTTTGATAACGCACTGACTTAACCACTAATGTTTACTACTCGGTTCATTGAATTTATTGTATCTATCGTTGTTTGCATGCCATACGATGTTTCTGTTTTAAGGATGCACAATGACTATGTAATTCTGGAAGTCCTTATACTGATACAATGCATAAAATAAGAAAAAAAAGAAAAGAAAAGAAAGAAAAACCAAACAAAAAGATACAGTGTTATCGTATTCGCTGTAAAACCCGATGAGCTAGCAGCGACCATTATCAGTGAAAGCCATTTATGTAGCTTATTATGTATGAATCATTGCAATGTCATAGATCTATTTCATTATTTTTTCCCCCAATTTTACAAAAATAAAAAAAAAAAAAAAAAAAACCAACGAGAATTCTCCTCAGAAACGTATCGCGCACGTCTATATTTGTCTATCTATCTATCTCTATCTCTGTTTGTCCCATAAGTATACCTGCTTGAAGGTGTTTATATTCTTCGTTTTATATTGGAAACTATAGTTGGAATAATCTCATAGGCTATATATTTCGTACACTCGATGGTTATCGTTGAATATCGCCTCTAGAGAGTTGAATTTACATTTTAGACGCAACAAAACATATATGGAGAAAATGAAACAAACAATCGGTTCAAAGTCTAATTTCCAGACGGTATAAAGATTACTTCGAGGTTAAAAAAAAAGAAAAAAAAGAAGCTCAGTCCACCTCGCATACTCATTGTGCATCCCTTCTTTGACATTGATTTTATAGCGAGGCGTTATTCTCGAATTTGTGATTTGTATGGGACCTAGCCTAGTCGTTGCATATTACTCAAATAAAATATGTGGTGATGGCATGTGCTATGCGCTGCCCACACGTTAAACACACACTATCTGTCTATCTCTTTCTCTCTCTCTCTCTCGCCCACTGATTGCCGCTCGCGAAGCCACAGAATAATGAGAGTCGTCCGTCAAGCCGCTCGCACTTGTCTTTCATGAAATGGTCACTGTACTCTCATCAGTTTGAATGAAAATTCGATAAGTTACTTTCGAACAAACGACTTGTTATTAAGCAAAACAGTACGAAAAAAAGTCTATCGGTCAGACTGCCTACGGCATAGCCATTGGTGCATCACTAAATTTATTATATCTCATTTGAATATTTTTCTTTTGTTTCTTTTAATCGCAATTGAATTCCCTTTGAGTAACTCAAATCGGTACATTTACTATGCTGCAGGACTTGAACCAAGTAGATTGGCTTCGTCTCAAGTTCCACGATGGCCAAGGCCATAGAGACGCGAGTCGGTAAACAACTACAATGACGCTGGCTAGTGGAGCGTAAACGCAGCTAGCCCAACACACACCTAGACAAAAAAGAAAGAAACGAACTAAAAACACACTATAAAATAATGATAAAAAGAAAAAAATATATATAAAGACTCCAAGAACGAAAGAAAAAAAAAAAAAAGAAAGCACGATGCCCAACCGTGGTACAGCCGACGCTCAATGGATAATGTGATGCATAGAGAGAGAAAAAAAATCACGAATTTTGGCTCCGTTATTCTGTGGTGCGAGTGGTTGAGAGTAGAGACTTATATTTTGTTCTTTTTTTTTTAAATAACTTTTGTATGTTGATTTATGAGAGTTACGAGGCATATATGTAATATACATATACATATATACTATATACGAGGTTATATATGGTATGTATGCGGTTTAACTGATATATATATATGATATATATATATATATATGATTGTAACTATTAAAATTAATGTCTTCCTGATCATGATGTACAGGAGGGTTCGCCTTACGCACTTAGACGATAGCACACTCAATTCTGTGCCTTTCCTGTCTTTCCTTCCCACTCCTGTTTCCCCCCCTCATAATCTATCGATTTTTCCGATTTTCGCTTCGAATTAAACACACAATTTCTACACATTTAGCGAGCGACACGATTTTTTAGAAATCCTCCAATGATATATCCGCACATCCATCTTCTCACGATATTTTTGTATTCCATTCCTGTCAAGCAATCGGATAACTAAAAAAAACACTAAAACACAAAAAAAAAGGAATAAAAATCCCTCATAAATCGTTAGAGTACTTGATAATATTGGATATGGAATCCCGTTGGCACAGCTTGATATTTTAGGGGCTCCCTCGTACATCCTGCGAAAGCCATCTGCGCTTCTTCCATGTGATTAGTCGGGCAAACACTGACAAAGAAAGCAAAATTAACCCGATTCTGGATGACGGTGGCTCGACGTATCAGGCTAGAGAAAATTTTGACACGAACGTAGGAAAAATTTAGAGGCAATATTTTTTTAGACGACACCTTGTCACAAAAACTACTCGATCTATCGACTTAGACGTCGCATTGTAAAAAATTATCAACGGAATCAATTAGTGTTGTCGTTGAAACAATCATCAGTTTGGGACAATTCATCGAAACCAGAATAGCTTGCTTAATGTCGATTTAGGTATACGTAGCGAAAATTACGCGCTTCTCAGTGTCATTAAATATCTTCATTATCTCGATTAGTTAATTGATATGAACAAGAATAACTAAAAACCCGCATTTAGATAAAAACAAAGACAGCTGAATAAAATATCATTACCCGTACATTGACAGGTTTTCTAAGTGAAAGGTGACGCGCGTCGCCTCGTGTTTACCCGAGACGATATCAGAGCGATCGACAAACTGGATTTCTCACGCATCGGCAATCTTGCCAAAGTGGCTGCATACTAAACCAGATTTAATAAGATAAACTGTCGGACACACGTTTACAACGAGATTCTGTTCTTCTTTTCTGGTTTTATTTCTTTTTTACGATCATGTAGATCTTAATTAACTCGCGCACTCGACTGATCGCAAATTATTGTGTATTATTTTCAAAGAGCAAACAAAAATGCTGCGGATTTTCTCTCGTTATACGATTCCGCGTCTCCTCGCAATTTACATGCAAAATATTGTTTTCACTTTTTTCCCCGGTATCGCCGTAGACTTTGTGTGAAATGTAATTTTTAAAGTTTCTCTTACTAATCAATTTGTGATCATGGAAGAAGATCGGTAACTTTTACAATTACATGTCATACTGCTTTAATTAAATCTGTTTCGTCAGTACAAAATCGCTCGACAATATTCTTCAACTCAGCTGCGTCCGATCTATGTCCGGTTGCGATGTTCGACGATTTTTCCTAATTGTAAAACCTACTGTTAATCGTAATGACGATCTACGTGTAGCTTGTCTGTATGCTTAAAAAAAAGAGACACGCCGTTTTTTTTCTTCTTTTTTTATAATTATTATTTCCTTCAGTTCGTGAATAATGTATACGCAAGGAGCGTGATGTGTATTATAAAAAGAAAAGAACAAAAAAAAAAACGAAAATAGATCCGCATGACCATCCGAATGATCACTCGGGATGCCAACAAAATATCTTTGCACTAACTGTGTTTTCACTTATTTTCTATTATACCCATAAGCGATTGTATAGGTCTATGATTAGGGGGTCTTGAGGTTGAGATACGATGAGTTTCGCCGTTTCATTTGGCAATTCCTCGGCGACTTTTCACCCTCGGATAATTTCCCGCCTCGTCTTAGAAATCAAATTACTCCCGACGACTGACACTCATGGCATATCAATTACGAAAATCCTTCGGGTCGCCCATAGGAAACATTTTTTAATTACAGTAACGAAAATACTCCCAGCGCGCGCGGTTACGGCAAGGCGGAATAAAAGTTGGAGGGCATTGGCAATGAGATGGCGATTAAATCTCACTGTACATCGTTTCCATATCCTTGTTTATGAAGTAGCTTCACAGAAAAAAAAGAGACGATAGTCGGTAGGTCGACTTGTGAATTTAAAAAACGCCTACCGCGAGCAAACAATAAGAGCGTCACTGTTGCTCGACCAACAGACGATTAATAATCGAGATACGTGCTTTGTTTTTTATTTGTCGCTAGAAGCTTACAGATTTCTTTCCGCCGAACTGATTCTGTTTATCGCTGATCGATTCTTCAGTATCCAAACGAACGAGAAACGCTTTTCGTTACGTTATTTTTTTTTTATTATGAATACTGGTAGCATGAATTATGAATGCTGGTTATGTTAACTGTAATCAAATCCGTGAATGATTGTAGAAAGGAAGGAGGAATAAGAGAGAGATAAAAAACACACACAAAGAAAAATTTGTAAACCGATGATAGAGAAGCCTAAGGCCATCCGGTAGATCGATGTGCGTAACAGTGAGATATGGAGAGAACGAGATATTAAATAATTAGAACAATATATATTATATATACAAATAATGAATAGAAAACATTTATATTAATGATATATGAATATGAACATTAATATACCTGTATCGAGTGTCACTGTTTGCTGCCCTCCAGCTATGCGCCCGTCCAAAACTTTCGCGAATAAACATTATTCACTTCCACTGCTCCCCTTCTTCTTTATTTTTTGTTTTCTTCGATTATCATTCATTTCCGTAAAGTCGTTGATTTCGAATGAAGTTTATTTGAAGACGAAGAAATGCACGATTTTCACTAAAAATCTAGGTCACATCATATGGAGGGCAGTAAATAGCTGACAGACAAATGCAGGATAGAATTATTATTTAATAATTTTAAGAAGCAATAATAGTAATAATTTCATATTAATAAATATTTTAAAACTGTCTTGTACATGTTGTACCGATTTATTTCCGGAAACCTATATATTGTCAGCCAGGGCGTTTTTACGTTTATACTCAGCGTCGCAAAGAAAGGGAAAATGACCACAACAACAACATCAACAACAGCAAACCGCTATTTCGTGACTGTTAATGCATGAGCCTTTGTTTTGCAATTGGCGATGTCTAAACTAGCTTTATTTTTATAACCGGCTCGTATTGGTAACCTAAGTGAAAACTGATGAACGACATCGTTCGACGTTGTTGCGAAATATCGCTAGGATAACGCCGACGATAATATTTTAGGAAAATTCACATTCGCAATCATACGGTGACATCTATTACTCTTTAATCAATTGCTTCTGGTGCCTCTGCACATCTCGTGAGTGATAATAAAGCAAACAAATATCGTAACTGTTTTTTTGTTTAATTATCGTTATTAATTACTTAATTTCGCACACAAGGTAGCTCATCACGTGGCTCTTCGCCAATCGACGTATAATCAAAGTGTTCTAATATATTTGTCTCACTATCGATATGCAATGGTGCCACGCATCGACGAGAAAACAACAACAAAAAATCTAAATGAACCAAATTTTGTCTAGCTGAACTCTCATTCATTTATCGAGTTTAGTGTTTGTTAGCAATTGCCTTTGTTTTGTTATTTCAGCCCCATGGATCCCCCCGTACCTCCCAAGAACCCAGTAGTGAGGTACGTTGCTGCATACCATTATACCACGATCCATCTCTCTCTCTTTATATTATTATTATATTTCATTGACAATAGACAGCCGCCTCAGTTATCTACAAAATTATCATTCATTTTATTCCAACGAATTCTTTTGCAATACACTCGCCACGAGCAACTGTCGCATGTTTTGCTCCAATTCAGGTCCGAAATTGTGCAATTAATTGTAGTCATTTTTATATAATAATAATAATAATAACAATAAGAATAATAACTGTTTCATCGTATCCATCGACGATTCGATAAATACGTCTAATGTGAAATTCGTCGGTCGACGAGATCTTCGATTCTGCTTTGGAGTCTGTACCCGACTGTCGAAGAATACCAAAGCACGTTGAACTACCATTCATATTTACTACTTATAAGCGTCTAACAATCGAAATGATACTTTTATCTCGATGTTATAATCATACGCACGTTTCGGAATGCAAATATCATGCACTATGACTCGCTGACCAAGGCCGATTCACATTTTAACTCGCCCATTAGAGATCGTTTATTGTTGATAAATGTCTCATGAGTCACTTTACTTCCGATCCACATTCTTTAGATTGAAAAGACAATACCGATTCGAAAAGTTGGCTAGTTCTGCATGCGGAGCATGTGTCTTATATTATGATATACAAATGGCATCGAATTGAATTATTCTTATCGCGATTGTCAGAGGGAGAGAAAGCGAGAGATCTTTTTGATCGAAAATCCCTTGGCGATGAAGGGGCGGTCTCAAGAGATTTTTTTGTTACAGTGGTGCAACCACTAACGACGAACAAGTAAAGCCCCGTAGTTTGCGCTTTACTTGGAGCATGAGGACTACCAGCAGCCGAGACCCCAATGAGATAATGTCTGAAATTCGGAAGGTACGACATTTTTACTTTTTCAACGAAAGATAATTTCCAAATGTATTTTTTTTTAGTATTCCTTGGACGCTTGAAAATATACAAATACGTAGAAATTTCGTTTCCGATCTGAGAAATATTTCGGCTTAATATTTGCTACTGTTATTATCCATGTTCAATGTGAGCCACCTAACGTGTTGTCAAAATTGCAGGTTCTGGATGCGAACAAATGTCAATACGAACAGCGCGAGAGATTTCTACTTCTGTGCGCGCACGGGGACGCGGCGACGGACAGCCAGGTACAGTGGGAGATCGAGGTGTGCAAGCTGCCGCGACTGTCGCTGAACGGCGTGCGCTTCAAGCGAATTTTGGGAACGTCGATAGGCTTCAAGAATATCGCGAGCAAAATCGCGAACGAGCTCAAGCTGTGACTGCCGGCTGACGGCACCTTGGCCACACCAGTAAACCCATAACCCCCTCGTGAACTCTGTCACTCAGTGGCGAACTCTGAGGAATTATATTCATGCTTGGTCTGGGACTCTGACTCCGAATCCGACACGCGTGAAATATTTGTTTAAAAGAAAATAACAACAGCAGTAAACAACACAACACAAATACACAATATCTCCCAATTCTTCTCGCCCAGGGCTGAACCGAGCCCGTCAGACACGGTGCTTCGTTCCACGTGACACCCGAAGATCTAATTACTCTTGAGAAAAGGAAATACCGTAGAAAAAAGAACAAAAAAGAATAACCCGAGAATCTTTCGCGTTGAGGCGTTTCACTTTCTGGCTTCGCCTGCCGTAGAGGAAAACCTCGAAGAAACTCAGCGACAACGGAAGTGACGCAGGCAGACTGGCATCGAATACGACGCGCTATGGATGAGAAAGCAGCACGAACGACGACATCAAACTCTAAAGACAGGTGCTTAAGAAAAAAAACAATCGAGTGAAAAAATCGCGTCGACGGGGTCGGGGGTAGAGTTTCGTAGCAGTATTATCGGCTTGGCGTGTGCGTTTAACAATCGGGTAAAACGACAAGTTCGGCGAGTGGCAAGTGACCGAAATATCCGTAAAACCCGAAGAACCCCCTGATCCTCTTTCTCTTTTTGATAACTGACTAACGCTTCACACCTCGACGCACTGTCAAATCGAGAAATGGGGGCTCGTCGAAGGAAATAAAATAAAACAAATAACGAACTTAGTTGTACCGCTGTCGTAGACTCGTCTTGTCATCCGTCAATTGCAGAAAAAAACAACATCTCATGGTTTTTTTCATTAATGTGAAGAAACAGCGACAAACACGCTCATATACGTTTTCATTTCTCTTATTGTATATCGATCCTTAACTACTGAGGCGGATATACGCGTCGAGCTTGAGTTATCCAACGAATAAAGTCAACCTTTCCTTGATACGTCATCACCTTTATTTTCTCCCGCTCGCGCTGATATCTATATTCATTTTCCGTCTCGATACGACGAAAATAGAATGCACGTTAGCGAGAAAAATAATGTCCAATTTAGTAGTTAAGGATTCACGAGATTCGTTTTTTATGTACACACTCAGTTCCCCTGATGAAAAAAAGGGTATATGTGAAAATATATGACTTGCCCGTTGTTCGCACGTGTAATTTGTTGTCTTTTATTGCGAATAAAAAGTATGCGTGAATATCGAAATTCTGATGCTGAAATAGACTTAATGTGGCTGGTATTGGGTTCGATTTGTCAGTGAAAGTAACGCGAAATCATGATTTTCAAGAGGTCCATTTGATACCAGGGAAGGTAGCAAAAACTCAAAATCGTGTTACGACAAATCCCACCTGATGATCATGTATTTGAAATATTTTTCTGTAAAAAAACAACTCGAGCAATCACTCGGGTATTGTCGGGAACGGTGAAATGATTTCCCTAAATAATGAACGGAAAGATATTTTGAACTTGTTTTTAATTTGAATATTGCCCATGCCTGTTTACAACTATACGTGAGATATACGATTGATCATTGGAAATTGTTGTGAACATGTGCGACATACGTGATGAATATATTTGAGCATATGTCTTTGGTTTTGTCAGCGGTTCGTCAGTGTCCATAATGAATATTAGTGAAATAATCAGTGGATAATAATTGTTTTCATTGTGATCGATGAATGTGAATATTGCGGCGACTTATAATTATGTAGAGGAAGTGAGAGAGCGAGAGTACGAGTGTGAGAGATAGAGAGAGCGAGAGAGAAAGATATAAAGGGCGGGCGAGGAATTGATCGATTGCGATAGACGACGAATGACCTGAGTGAATCGATTATCGAGAGTGGGTCACCCGCGTGTCATGTGCATAATAACGATAATTCAATATACTGCGTTGTCTTTCGATGAATATTAAATTGAGACAAGATAAACTACTGCATTAAAATGCCAAGATCTGCTATTTCTACCGAGGATATAATGATAACAATAAATTTAGGTCTTAAAATTCGGCTACATTGTACTCCTTGACCCCCTTTTCATTGGCAGGTGCATTGCGCGGCGAGCTCGATAAAACGTAAAAACAAACGAAAAGAAAAACAAAAAAAAGAGAAAAAGAAAACCGACGGATGCGAAAATATGTAGTGTACGTAGTGATGATGATTGCAGGCTAGAAATTCACGCTGTATATAATACGACATAAAGGTACTAACAAAATACAAAAATAAAAAAAGAAACAAATTTAAACGGAAAGAGCCTCAATATTAACAGTCGCACGTGCACCACAAAACAATACATCATAAAGACGTTTTATATTTGCCTAAGATTAATGAAAGAAGGAGATAACAGATTTAAAACAACAGCAAAAAAAAACGAAGAAAAAAAAACAAACTATGTTTAAACAAATACATTAGGCAATGACTAATAATTTATTTACATGCTACAGACGCGTTGATTTTTTCACATTTCTAATCTTGCTACGATCAATGCCGAGCAATCTTCAAGTACGACTACGGACGTTATGTACGCAATATCCGTTGTACACAGCGCTGGAAATCGATAAACGACTGATAGAAACTAAGTATCGACCATAGCAGTCTAATTTTCCGTGTCACGCTAGATCGGAAACTGAAGATATCCCACGAGACGACAATGATAAACTAAACGACAAGAGAGCAAACAACAAACGAGAATAAAACGATATAAAAAAACGATTGACACTCGAGTGTATGAGCGGTGGCATCGGGACTTACTTTCCTTGTGTGTAACGATTGTGTATAGTTCCACCTCTTTGAAGTACATAAATCTATATAAATCTCACTGGAGAAAAAAAAAGAAAAATACAAAATGTAAAATACGTTTATTAATGCATCATGTTCGACACCCATATGTTGATATACAGATAACAGAAAAAAAAGGTTTATGCTCATTATCGACGTAGAGAGAGGAAGTGTATACAAAAATATCTAATACGCAGACATACAACTTTTTGACGCTATATATAACGCATATAAATTGTATATCCTCGAAAATCCTTTATTTTCATGGGGATAAACACACACACACACACACACACACACACACACAAACAGAATGAATAAAAAGAAAAAAAAACAAATTATCATCATCGTTAGGGTAAAAAAGAATGAAAGAACAATTACTTTCCGTTTATTTGGTAATTGGACAATTTGTGTTTATAATGTCAATGCAGTCGTGCTGAGGAGAGGCGACCTTAGATATACATTTATGCATACCGAAATGATCATAACAGTTATTATTATGTTTTATTATTATTGCTATTATCATTATTATTAATAGTGTTATGAGATAAGGTCCTTTGTAGCATTAATGATGGATCCCTCTGAAACACGGACACGCGCAACACTTGATAAAATGATATCTAAATAATCTCTATACATACACCTCCCTCCTCCCCCCTCCCCCCTCCCCAGCGATCGCTTGCTTCGACAAATTAATGTATAAAAAAAGAAAAGAAAACATCTATTAATACTTAAAGTGAGGAAGGGTAGAAGAAAATTTTGGAAAGGCACTCATTTTAGTATAGTGAAAGCGAATGTCGAGTTTTTGACGGCTGGACGGACAGCGCTATCGGAAACTCGTGAAAAAAAAAAAAAAGAAAAAAACCCTCGACGGCTCAGGTCGAGCGTCGAGCATTGTAAGTAGAATTATGCCAAGAATTAACTAAATTAAAGATATACATACTCGTAAAGATAATGACACATAAAGCTCTCCGAATTAGCTGTCCATGCAGCCTTCGTGTACTTCGATGTTGCCATGAGGGTCGCGCCCGCGCCCGCGTGCGCAAAACACACACGACACAAAAAAAATCACACATACGTACATACGCACGTCAGTCTGTAGATAAGTACATACAGCTTTGCTAAGTGTTTTCTGGTGATCGGTATCTAGCCAAAATGTAGCGAAAAAAAAGAAACGTTTATAATAAAATGGTAACACGTATTGTTTTTTAATTGGGACTCCTGTCGGCATGCTGAATATCGAGTTTCAGGCGCTGTTATCGTCGAGCAGCTGATTTGCAATTCAAGCTCTACAGCACTATAATAAACACTTGTCGTCCACGGGGAAGGTTTGTTTCGATTAATACAGTAAGTATAATTCCTTTTACTTACGAAAAAATCGATTCACTATGTGAAGTCTAGAAAAATGAATTACCAACCGAGGTGTTTCATTGCATACCCAGATGTTTCGTTCATTACCGACCGAGTGCCTTCATTTTCTGATATGCAATCGATAACTGATATGCAAAGCGATAATGGTAGAGGAAAATATTTCACGATCCCCTCCTTCTCGCACCTAGATTTTCTAGAAAATTATTGAATTGTGATCCACCTCGAAATAAAAAAATATAAAAGAGGAAACTTGTTTTCATATCACCGCCCCCTTTTATTATATAGTTCCATTACCCCTTCGGCAGCATATCGACGTAATAGGGCGCACATTTTTGTGGTGCCTGAAGCGCTGTTGATCCCTCTTTTAAAAAGTTCATGAGTAACGGAAAGCATTGTTAGCAAACTATTCGAGCTGTGATTGGCTGGGACTCTCAGACCGAGTCCAGGTTCATTTGTCCTAGATAACTTTGACAGTTCTGTCAAATATCGTATTTTTTTTAATCCACTAAAAAAAGGTTGATGACGGTGTTTTTAGGGGTAGAATATGCGACTTGAGAACGATGGTATAGGTTAAAAGTCGATATTTTGAAAAAATAAATTTCGTTACCCTGATTTGGGCGGTTTTCGGCCCGACGGCCAGATCTACGATTTCTGACAAACTGTTCGGGCAAAAAATTTTTTTTTTCAAAATCAACTAAAAAAGGGTTGTAACCAGTGTTTTCAGGGGTAGAATATGCGACTTGAGAACGATGGTATAGGTTAAAAGTCGATATTTTGAAAAAAAATGTCGTGACGTGAGATCGCGTATTATGCTCATGTCAACGTAGATAATTTTACGTACGCCATCTGGTGCGTGAAGTTATCTACATTACTTCACGCACACATTGACGCGAGCTACGTGGAAAATCGAAGGAGGTGAGTAAGAAACGAATGCAGGTGTCAAAGTTTGTTAATATAATTTATTGTATATCGAGGTTTCAACATGGAAAAGTACAAATATTGCAATATAGGGCCCGCGAGCTCTCCTCGGGAGGGAGGGAGGGAGGGAGGGAGGGATGGTTTGCGTTTCGATTGCACAAGGAAGGTTGAGGGCGACGTTGACGTACGAAGGTCGAGAATTAAACACGGTTTAGTAGACACCGCGAGAGCGCGCTCGCAATCGCAGTCGTTGGACGCTCCACTCAGCACCGGGAGTATTTTTTTTTTTCCACAGTAGATATCCTATGTATGTATATAACGTCATCGTGGACGTCTCTGTCGGCGATAAAGGAAGGTTCCCTCCTCTCCACGGCCCCCGCATATATTTAATACTCGTTTTTTTTCTTTTTTTTTCTTTGTCTCCACACGCCCAACCACCCGATCATCTGTTCGAACTCAACAGGACAATAACGCGTGGACGAGTCGAGCGCGCCCGGATGACAATATATATATATTTTTTTTTTGCTTTTTGTTTTCGTTTGTTTAACCACGACGCTCCGACAGTCGCAGTTTTTGCTCTCGCGTTTTTGCTCTCGCGCTTTTTTGAATCACAGTAATCGCCAAGTGTGGCCCCGCGGTCAGTTCGTTCGAGTGTTTTTCGTCCGTCGTCAGATCGGATCGTCGGTGGAAAACGGAGGTTGGTCCTTTACTGGTCAAACGCGAAACCCCTGGGTGTCGGGTGAGTAGGCCGCGAGGCAGCCGATGGCCACCGCGCGGCGTCGGAAAATTATATCCGACGACCAATCACAAGCGTCGCCGACCCGAGACACGAGCAGATTCTTCGGGAATATCGACACATTTGTCTTCAACGACCACACAGATCCCGAATCTACACCTGTTCGGGACCGACGTTCGCCTGCGTTTCGCCTGGTGGCCAACGCTAAAACTTTTGTCCTACCAACTCGTTTTATAAGCTCGTAAATAGCGTTGTAACAATTAAAAAATGTCTTTTTTTCCCTGCTTCGTTGACGTTTTAGATACGATTTTTTTCGGGGCTCTTCGATCAGTGAAGAATCAGTGCAATTACTGTGATTCAATGGTTAACTCGATCAACGTACTACGCCTTCGGAGGGTGGAGTACTTTCTCTCTCGCTCTCTCTCTCGCTCTCTCGCTCTCTCTCTCTCTCTCTCTCTCTGTCTCTCGCTCACTCGTTCTCTTTTTCGCTCGCGCCTTCTCTCTCGCTCGCTTTCACTAACTTTTTTTCGTTCTCTTATTTGCAAACGCGTGCAGCTCGTTATTTCGCGGTATTTTTTTTCGTGCATCTCGTTCTTGCTCGTTACTGCGTTACTTCTTTTATTCTCGCCTCTTTCTCTCTCACTCGCTCTCTCTCTCGTCTAGCGCTCGAAATTCTCTTCATAGTTTTTGTTTTTTGGTTTTTTTTTTATGCAACACATAATGCGACTAGGTAGTACAGGTTAATAATTAATAATTAATATCGTTAGTTATACAATAATAACGTATGACTAGACAATGCAAGATAATAATTATATTCGTAAATAGTAATAATCGTGGATTGCAATTTATATCAACAATGTGATGGCGCATTTTATTTTTATTTTTGTTTTTTTTTGTATTTTTTTTTCGTGTAAAATGTAAATATACGTGTGTCTGTTGCTTTTTTCCCGGTTTCGCTTTACCCCCGCGATAATTTTCGTTTTTTGTCGCTCGCGAGGGAAGGAATTTTGTCCGCGTGTCTCTCGTCCGTGGAGTCCAAGAGCGTCGTCGGTTCGGTGATTTTTTTTGTGCGTGCAGTCTGTCCCCGGTGTGTATAATAATACCCTTTGTAATACTATTAGTTACATCTGTGTGAAGTCATTTTCTGATTTTCATGTGTGTGTGTTTTTTTGCATTTCTTTTTTTTTTCAACTTCAACATCGTTTCGAGGAGATCGCGACGGCGCGACAAACGATTGCGCTACTCTGGTGCTGCGACATTGCGGTGTTTGTGTTGAGTGTTTATGTGTGTGTGTGTGTGTGTGTGTGACTGTGTTTGTGTTTTCGTGTGTTCATTTCTCTGTCGAGGAAGCCTCTGGTGGGTCGAGTCGCGCGTTTCGCGTGTGACTTTTCTGCCGATTATCGTTTACGTTTTTTTTTTTTTTTTCGTTTTGTTTTGTTTCGTTTTGTTATACATCAGTTTTGGCGTTTCCAAAATAAAATGCGCAGATCAGTCTCGACACTGTGGAGGGGTTTATGGGCCAGGGGGTCCTCGGGTGTGGCCCTCAAAGTCGTAATGTGTCCTTCGCGTTTTGCTCGATCACTTCGTTATTTTATTTTATATTATTTTTTCAATAATTTTAATCCCAACAATTCGCCGTAGAAAAAGGACCTTTTTTATTTCACAACACATGACTCGTGAAGTGTCGTTCACTCGTCGCGCGCGTTTTCGTCGGGCGAGTCGAGTCAAGTCGTTTGAGAACCGATTGCGGCGTTTTCGTATTCTCGTCAACTGGTATTACGGTTTATTTTGTGCGACCCGTCAGTCGTCGGAAGAACGTTAGTCACGTATGATCGCGTGGAATTGCGTTGAAACTGGAAGCATACGAACATACTATGCGCGACAAACTTTTAGTTTTTTTTAACGAATAATTTTTTTTTGCTTCTCGTTACGGCGCTGTTTCGGTTTGCACATCTCCCTGACCTGCCGCTATCCGTCACACTCGACTGTATTTTCTCTCCAACTCACGAGAGTCTCTCGCGCATTTTCCCTACAGTTGCCAAGTTCGTCCAGCGAAGATTGCTCGTCAGCTCGATTTTTTTCTCTCCTTTTTTTCCTTTTAATTTGCAATCGATATCTCTCTCTCTCTATTTCTTTTTAATCATTTCCTTCCCTCTTTAATCTACTTAGCGTAGTTATTACCACAGTACGATTATCGTAAATACAATAATATCGTTACTCTTACTTATAAACCCGTCATAAAATACATTACTTTGTAATATCCACATAATATGTCATCTTTGTCGCAGAGTATTTTTTAATTTCTTTGGTTTTTCTCTCTCTTTCTCTTTCGCTTTCTCTCTTACTGCCCCCTTTTACACGTTTTTTTTTGTAATCTTTTTTTTTCGTTTTATTTTTTTTTTTATTATTATTCTCGTCTTCGTTATCTCCCGCCTCGATGTGGCCGGCAGTTTCACATGTGCTCGCCCTGTTATCGGCGGCGTTAACGCCGTGAAATTCTCTCGCTCGATTCGTCCCTCGGATTAATCGCGGTATCTCCGGGGCGTGTCGCGGTCGCCCGGTGGGATTTTGCAATAGAAAAAAACGTCTCGTTCCCGCGACTCGACGCGATCGAGTCAATCCTCAGCCTCGGAAAAAAGCCTCGTAACTTCTAACAATTACCGTGTGTAATAACGTAAGTGAGTGTGATGAATTCGTGTTCTTTTTTGTTTGTATTTTCCCGCCTCTTCTCTACTCGCAACGGTTGCGAAAAACAAGGGCGACTTCGAGAGAGTCCCGTTAAATACAATTTGGGTTGGTAAACGTCTTGTGCCGTTGATTCTCCTCTGTTGTCGATTTTCTTTAAGCGCGACGCGTCGGAGCGAAGCGCTCGGGGAATGTAAACAAATGGCCTCGAGGCTCGTGGCGCTCTCGGACGAAATAACGAAGCAAAACAAAACAAAACAAAAAACGATCAAACAGAAATGAGCCTCGCGTTGTACTCGTTTTTTTTTTGTGTATGTCGCAATAGACAAAGATATCGCGCGCCAGAGTTACATCTCATTTTTTTTTATTAGGTAGGTTGCGTACGGGGAATGTGCGGATGGATTCGGAATGTTTCCAAGTATTGCGCGGGCGCGTTTTTCTTTCTTTTTTTTTCTTCTTCTCCCATATATATATACGCATATATATCTATCCACATATCACGCGGTTTATATACATAGATATATAAATTTATATATCGGCCCGTGAGCCTGCGCCCCGAGAACCTCGCGCCCCGCCCCTCCCGACACGTGTCGACTATAGAATACATGGTATTTAAATATTTTTACACCCATTGACAGACTAGCTACCACGTTTTTTTTCGTTTAAATATATAGTTTTTTTTTTCATAGATATTCAATTAATTCATTCGTTAATTAATTAATAGTTCATTACAAGTATGATAATTCATAATTATAGAATAATTAAAACATGTACAGAAGATTATAGATTATCTCTCTCTCTCTCTCTCTCTTTCTTTCTCGCTCTCACGTTCTTTTTAATCGTAGTTCTTCATTTTCATATCCGTCTCTCCTCGTCCTCGCCTCCTGCTCATTTTTTTTCTTTTTTTTTTCTTTTCCTTTTTTCCTATCTTTTCTCTTTTTTTTTTTTTCATAGGGAATATGCTCAATTTTTTTTTGTTGATCGTTGTGGCTCTCATCGGAGTAATATCTCGATTATTTCAGTACGTCTCGGTATTATTATTTTTTTTAATCACTTCGCGATACAACTCTGTCTTTCTCTCTCTCTCTCTCGCTCTCGTTCTATCATTCATCTTCAGTCACACGGTCATTCGCTGGATCGTATCATTCGCGCCTTCACACGTCAATCGGTAAGATTAGATAGTACATATGTATAGTGTTTTTTTTTCTTCTTCTTCGACTTCTTCATCGTCTTCCACTTTTTTTCTCTTTTTTTAAATTAGGCCTACAGTGAGCTAGAGCTGTCATGCCGTTGTCCCCGTATTGTTGTAATCTCAACCGGAAGTGTCGCGCCCAAAGTCTCTCGACCCCCCCCCCCCCTTCCTCCCTCCAACCTGCTCTCACTCGCGTCTCTTTTGAACAGTGCCACGCGCTCGCGCATTCGCTTTCGCCAATTGTGCCCTGTACACCGCTTTTCGAGCCCTCTCGGGCGTTCGACCAATGATAAGGCGCGCGCCTTGACTCTGTTGAAATTCAGCCGTCAATTGCCAAGGCCTCGTGATTCATCCCAAGCTCGTACAAATTCTTCTATGTACCTGTACTTCCATCTATTCACTCCCCCCCCCCGTTCTTCCTCCCTCCCCGACTCCCAGCCCAACCGCTTCGACTGTTACAGTGACGCCAAATCCCAGCACAATGCATATTTCTACGTACGGACGGCTTCGGCGTTTCACCTATCTGCAGCTACAAGCGAAATTTATTTTCTTCAATCGCTCGCCTTAAGTCACCTTCCCTCCCCCGAAATTAATCGAATGAAAAATCGTGTCTCGCGGCGAGGCGGAGAAAATAAATATAAGCGCGTAGCTGCCTATTCGTCGAGACGAAACAAAATGAAAACAACGATTCACGATTTTCTACGATACGAGGGACGCTAAAACTCGGCCTCCCTCTCAATTCTTTCTTTTATTTCTTTTTCTCTTCTCTTCCCTCAGATCTCGTCCTCCCCTCCCTCGCTTCCGTCCCTCACGGCCCCCTTTTCCGCCTCTTCGTTTCTGTCTACAGCACCACTTGAATTCCCTCGTGAGAAATTTTTTTACAATTCGACTCGTCGATTTTTTTTTTCTAGCGTTGTTCTCGCCGCTTTCTACCCCCTCCCCCTTCTCGGTTTACCCTTCGACCCCGGGAGTAACGCGCAGTCTCTCCGCTGCCGCCTCGGAAATCCGGCCCTATGGGGCTCTTCGCGTCCGCGGTCTCGCGCGCAGCGTTCGAAAGCACGTCCGCCCCAGATAACACCGAAGGGTCCACTTGTGAGCATTTAGTACACCAAAGTCCGCTGACTAGGTTTCCATTTTATCACGCACAAAAGAGCATTTGTCATTGAATGCTAATTTCAGCATTGCGCCTGTAAAAGTCAGACTGCCCATTCAAAAGCGAACTCTCAAAGTTCTATATGAAAACGACACGTGGCTTTCCATCCGGTGTCATCAGGGCCGATCGTCCAGTTTCCAAAACCTGCGAGCGAGATTGCGGACTCGTCCCTTTCGGTACAACGTTACGTACGTTTCTCCGACTTCGCTTCTGTCGCATCATCGTGCTGCTGTCATACGCGAGACTGATACCGCGCGTCGTTCGAACTATCTTGATGGCACTTTGTCGCTCTTCTCATTCGTATTACTTTTCCTTCTTTTTCCTTTCTTTCGTTTTTCTTCCTCCTCCGTGGCATTGGCAATCCGCGCACGTCGTTAGTATACGCAATCGGTAGCACGACTACTAATTAATTATTCAGTACAATAATACAATGAGTCTAAATGGTTAATATAATAATCAATAAATGGTAATATCATATTCCTTACACAAATAAGCTAAAACATGTTTTTTTTTTCACTTCTCTGTTTTCTCGTGTGTACGTAGTGTGTGATGGTTCATGTGTGTGTTTATCGTTTTGTCTGGGGTGTTAATCTCTCGTGTCTCCGTCGTTGCTGTCGGCGTGCGTGTCATATCTGTTTGGGGTTGAAAATCGGGTGAGTCGTTTGTGTGTGTTTTGTTGCTGTTGTTGATTCGGTTAATTTCTCATCGAAAAAACGATATCGTACTTCGCGTTCGTTTTGCACAATTTCCGCCGCCTGGCGCGTTAACCAATCCTCGACGTTTTCCGCCCGTCAACAGTCGAAATTAATCGCTACCTCCGTTTCCGCCCGCCTAAATTCGTCGTGCGTCGTGTTTCTACCTTGTTTGTTTTTTTTTTTGTTCTCGTCGTTCCCCCCCTCGATTCCACCGGTTTTACTCCATCGTGTCTGCGTGTCGCGGCCGAACAACTCGCGAGGACCGCGGCGGCATGTAAATCGCGCGTGTTAATCTCGAAAAAACAGCGCCCTCTCTGTCGTCGTTTCATGCGCTCTCTTTCTCTCTCCCTCTTTCTCTCGTATTTCGTCGCCATCGGCTCGTGGCGATATAACTAACAACGATTATTGAGACATAAATACAATACACATAATGTATATCTAACGTAATAATCGGATTGTAATATTATAGTTAATTAAGTAGATTAGCGTGGCTTCTCTTCCTTTCCGCTCCTCCTCCTCTACCGTCTCTCTCTCGCTCTCTCTCACTCACTCTTCCTGACGTCTCTTCGTTATAAGTCTTCTCGCTCCTCTTCTTCTCGCTACTCTCCGTTCTTCTCCGTTAATTGCTGGTTCTTAATTTGTTTTTTGATGTATGTGTGTTTTTTTCGGTTCTTCGGTAATTAACGCGTGAGATCATCGTAGCTGCGAGCGCGAGTGCGTGCGCGTTGTGCGTAGGGTCGGGGCTCTCCTCACGGGGGGTTAGGGTTGCCGAATTGTTTGCAACGAATCAATTTTTCGAATCGTTTCAAATGAATCGACCCCAATGAATCGATCCAGGCATAAATTGTGTACCATAAGATCGATCTACCGAAAATCGATTTTTTTTCTCTATACAGGGTATCCCAAAAGTTTTGAAGTTCCTGCTGCTTAACCTTGATCGCCTATATTTGGACAGGGTTAAGCAGCACTTACGGTTAAGCAGTATTTCATAAGTTTTGGGACACCAAAACAGGGTTGTTAGTCCTGTTCTCTTAACCCTGTATATGAACAGGGTTAAGCAGCCGGAACCTCGTAGTTTTTGGCCCTGTTAAGGGCCTGTTTTGGACCTGTTCACTTAAACCTGTACTCAAACAGGGTCAAGCAGCCGGAAATTCATTGCTTTTGGGACACCCTGTGTAACAACAAATAAAGAAATGTGGATCGATCTGGAACTGAATTGATCAATTCGGTGGATCGATCGGTTCGAAAAGATCGATTTTTCGATTAATCGATTAAAAAACGGCAACCCTACCGGGGGTCTGGGCTCGCGCGAGCGTCTTCTCTCTTTTTCTATGTATAACATATACCTAGTACGGTTACAACTGAGACCCCAAAGTCTCTCCACCCGGACTTGGTTTCGACTTTTATCTCTCCCATCGCCCCTCCCCCTTCTCCTCCTTCTACTCCTCGTCACTTATACTACATATCTTATCGTTTTTGTTTTTCTTTTCGCCCAATTGATGCTTCGTCGCCGAGGAAGATTAATGGAAATGATTCTTTTCCGCTTAGCCCTTTCGTTTCCTCTCTTCCACCGATCGGAAGGAACAAAGTGAGATCAGAAAGACCGCGGCGGCGTTTTGGACCGACGTCACCCGCGCGGCTACCGGAACGAGAACGGAGCACGTGACTGGCGGTTCTTATTTCGTTACGAAAAGAAAGAAAAGAAAAAATCCCCCGGAGCAGAAGTGAGAGAAAAAAAATGGCGGAGAAACGCGGAAGAGGAACCGCGGAGTTCGCGATGCCAGCCGCGTCTGGGTTATTCTTTTCACGTTTCCCTGGGGACTTTTTCTTTTTTACACAGATCTCTTTGTGACTCTCGACAGTTTTGTGCGTTGCGCTCTTCGTACGAGCCGTTTATTGTACCTCCCGCCTCCTCGTCGCATTTCCAATCTACATAACATCGATCGTTTTATCATTAAAGACTCGTCGTTTATCACATGTGCGTTTTGCCTGCGTGCGCGTTGAGTGTGTGCGTTAGTTACTTGTAAATGTCCCGGGTTCGACGCGCCGCGACGCTGCGGTCGGTCGAGTCCCCGAGGTGAGCGAGCGGATCCTCGGTAAGTCCCGGAACACGGTCGAAAGGATTCGTTGATTATTTCGCAACGAGTACACGGGGTTGTGACATTGTGTGTACCGAACGAGATTCCCCGGGGAGGGTCGACGTTTCGCCTCTTTTCGAGCGTCGTCCGATCGGTCCTCTGTGTGTCCGTGACGGCGAAACCGCGGGAAACGAAGGAACGGGATTGATCGAGGTTTTACACTCATCGGGATGCATTGGTACAGCAGAGACCTGCGTGAATTTGCTGGAAAGCGTCGGTTCTCCAATTGTAAAAACTGTCATGTATTTTGCACTCTGCGCTAAACAACGACGACTCTGTGGCGAACATTTCGCGTCGGTCTCTGCTGTACGATGGGATCGAACAGGGTAGCCGAAACTGAAAGACCGTAAATGAAAAAAGAAAACGTACGACCTCTGAACCAAACACAAATCAGTTTAATCCTCAAATAAAACATAATTTCTGTTATGTTATAATAATAATTAAATAAATAAATAAATAATCGGTGGTGGTGGTGGTAGTAGTAGCGTTATTCGTAGTTGTAGTTGAAGTTGTGGGTTAGAGTAGCAGTAGCGGTAAGTAGTGGTAGATGTTAATGTTAAGTGAAGTTTTGTTTTACCTCTTTTTTTTTTGAGTATGCGAGTATGTTAAGCCAGTTTTTTTTTCTTCACAAGTGTTATGAACTAAGTTACGACGAGAGACACAAAAAAATATATAATGATTGCGACAATAATAATAATCATAATAATCATAATCATAATAATAATGGTACTAAGAAGAATAGATGACGCTAGTGATGGCAAACATAGTAATAATAATAATAATAAGATAATAATAACCAGAGTAGTAATAGGAGTAGAAATAGTAGTAATAATCGTAATTAATTGCGTGAAGATGAACCGTCGTGTCGAATCGTTGAGGATTGACGGCAAGTCGAGTGACGCGGCGAGGGGTCAAGTCGCCGGGCGAAAATACTGTGAAGCGTGTAAACCAAGCGACTCGACGCGCGACCCCGGTCACCAAAATTCTGTCGGCCTCGACCGAGAGCGACTCGTCTCGTTGAACCGCGGCTCGATCCGAATGAAAAAAAAAAGCCTCTACACGCTAGTCACGCAACAACACGGAGAGATACGTCGTCGGTTTAGTGTTACGTGTACGAAACGATTAAATAAATTAAAATGTAAGAAAAAAATTCGACGGCCGTAGCTGATTGGGAGACGCGGCGTTTGTTTTTTTTTTGCATATGGCCCGAGCTTTCGTTCGAGATTCTCTTTGTTAGTTTTATTTTCTTCGTGTTTTGCTCCCCAAACTCGTCGAACTCTGTGAGGAGTTTTTGGCCCTCTCGCCGCGCTCCCGGACTAGACACATGAAGGTACACATAAATAGGACACGATACACTATATCTCATGTTATTAAATATATATGTATATATATATTTTTCCGTTTATATATATAGATATATAAGTCATAAGAAATTTTGATGACTGAGGCGTGATTTTCTCTGGCTCGGGCGCTTCGACGAACGAACAACTTTTGTCCGTTTGTTTGTTTATTACTTTTCCTTTTTCTCGCTCTCTCTCTTTCTCTCTCTCTCTGTCTTCCTCTCTTCCTTTTTTTACGACTACTACACCCTCTTTGCGAACTGCTGTGTTATACCCTCGTGTACACTCATCACATTCACTATATATGCGCTACCTATTACATCGATAATATATATTTATATATACTATATTCTCAACTACGTTTCCATCAACGAATCCTTTGTTTTTCCTCTCGAGAATCTAAGCTAGTTTCGTTCGTAGCTCGTGGACTAGACGCAGTTTCGCTTCTTCCTTCCGTCCGTCCGTCACGGCGCGGAAATCAGATCGGACGCGCACGATTTTCCGTCAGCAAACGCGATCCACCGCGATCGAGTCAACTCGGGAGAGTCTCGGAGCCTTGTGTGTTCTTCGTCGTTGTTAGGACGTATTTACGTTTTTTTTTTGTTTTTTGTTCGTTCTTTTTTTATAGCTACTACTACCACCATCATCATTATCAATTATTCTTCAGCCTCAGAATCGCAGAGTAAGAAAAAATACCCCGCGACACCGTGGCTCTGTTATCAAGTTGATTAGAAGAGGAAAATTGATCGATCGATATTTTCAAATCGACAAAAAATGTCGATGCCTCGGTCGTCCTCTGTATCGTCAAAATCTACCGCACACATATGTATATGATACATATGTGATGCTCATCGAAAATCTCTGCAACATCGTCGACTAATCTTATCGCGGGTATTGCGAAAATTAGCCACGTCAAATTGGGCCGCGTTGTCACACGGGCTGACTCGATCGAGGTCGTCTTTGTGACTGTATCGCGAATTTCTCAAAGGTTTCCGCTCGAGTACAAAGTATTTCAAAAAAAAACTGTATACAACCTTTCAAAAACCGGATATATTCGCAATAGTTCCCTCGCTAAAAATGTGTCTCGATGTAAAAACAACACGCTGTCGTTTATCATTGTGTATCATCGATTTTTGAAAGTCTGCATCGTTTTCCCGTCGGATCCCGTCTCGTCCGTTTATACCGACCACCCGTAGCACGTGTAGAAGCGACTCGCGTTTGTCGGCAGTAATTGAGACGCGATACAAAAGTATCCCGCGCGATTTGTCTTGCCACAGAAAAGCATAAGGTTTAGGCACAGAACGATCCGTTCTCGCGTCCTGAAGCTTCCCAACGGTCCGCAACTGCCGGCAAGATAATTTGTTGAAAAATTGCATTTTTTTGTTTGTTTTTACCCGTTCTTATTAGCTCGATTCGATGTCGACGTACCAGAAATTAATTCGCTAAACCACAAATAATTACATATAAACGCACTCGGTGCCCTTTACGTTTTTTTTTTTTTTTTCATCATAACTATCATCTACATAATCGCGAAGTTGAGATAGCGCGTTTGTTCTGTTTTTCCTTCCATTTTTTTTTCTTTTTTCATTCAAACTTTGACTAGTACGAGAAAACTTTAAGAGCTAGGCAACGTTGTTAATATACCGGTGTCGTTCCCGCGGATTTATTTGGTTCGCATTTTTCTCGCCTTTGTTTGCACGGGCCAACGAGGGCGGTTGGTATTCCGGCCGCGCGGTACATTAATAGTCATCGTAAACATAATTAACCGTCGACTCGTCGTGTGAAGAAAAAAAAAACGAAAACGAAAAAACAGAAGAGAGCGTCGCCGTAATATCAACTATTTGTAAGTACTCTTCCTTCGTTAAATTCAATCGCCATTTTTGTCCTGTTAAACACTATTTCTCACTCGATTTAAGAGATCAAACGAGCCCCGTGTGCGAGCCCTGTGCCCCCCTCCCATTCGTTCCACCGGCCTCAAGTATTTGCGGTCAATTGCCTCGGAATTATTCGTTCACTATGATTTTCTCACGGTTTCGCGGTCAAGAAAGAAAAAAAGAATCATTATTTTCGTCTCTTAATTAATAATACCTGGCGAATAATACCCAGCCACCGTGAGATCTCGTTCTCGTTCACGGCCGATCCCCGGTTGCCTTTCCGATTCTCCTCCCAATCCTTTCTCTCTTTCTCTTTCTCTCTCGCTCTCCCTTTATATCTCCCCCCTTCCCTTATCGTTTAAATTACAATATTCTAAAACTTATACATAAACGAGTATGTATAACTGTTGTATTACGTTTTTTCCATTTTTTTTCCCCCTCGTTTTTTGTTTTCTCGGCGTAACCGAAGACGCGACGAGGCTGATGGGCCGCAGCTTCGAAATTCCTCCCGCGTCCGGCGCTCGGGGTGGGCGAAAAAATCGTAAATGCATCTCTTTCGGGCTCCGAGGGACGCGAAGGAAAGAGAGTACAATCTCGAATTGCCCGTACCACAGCCGCTCCGCATCCTCGTTCGCGATAATACTAGTATGTTACAGTAGAGCGCGGTTACAATCGTTTTCATTGTTTTCTCGAGGAAAAAAACATCACGCTCTAATCTTCGTCATCGTCCCCCCCTCCCCTGAACCCCCCCATTCGGCGGCGCGCCGGTAAGGTACATATATATAAATCATAATATGTATGTACAGAATACGCAGGCGGCAATTTACCACAGGGTTAGTAGTCACTCTATCTATCACTCTTTCCTTCTTCTTCGTTTGCATCTCTCCGTTTCCTTCCCTCATTCTCTCTCTCTCTCTCTCTCGCTCTTCCTTCGTTTTTCTTTCTCTTCCGCCCTTAACCCACGTTAATCCCTCTTCATTGTTCCGGAAGAGAAAAAAAAAAGAAACGAAAAAAACGTGTTTTGCATACAACCACGCCGCGTCGGCATTTAATCTCGGGCTTTAGGGCTCACAGTCACAGAGTCACAGCACGCGTTCCTACCCCATCCAATTTGTCATTTGGTTTTATCGTTTTTTTTTCTCTTCCATTCCTTCTCCGTTTTCTCTTTTTCTCTCGCTTGCTATCTTTATCATTATTATTATTTGGTATAGCCCTCTCGTAAGACTGCGCTGCATTTTCTCTGAGACTCTTCGAGCTCTAGCGAGGACACGAGACGCCGTGAAGATTGCGCGTGCATTTCTTGTCTGGTGGTGGTTGGTGGTTGTTGTTGTTGTTGTTGTTGTTGTTGTTGTTGTTGTTGTCGTTGGTGATGATGAATTTAGTGTTTTTCTCTTCTTTTGCATTTCATTTTCTTTTTGGTATTGTTGGTCTCTTCAGACTCGTCTCACATCCCCTCTGCAGCGTCTATGCGCCGTTGCGCATCGCGCAATATCCTTGCACCAGATTGGCAAACTTCGTCCTCGGGTCGCTGCTCAGTCTTTGCAGGAGGAGCTTGTCGAGCGACGTTTGCAGTGCTCGCGTGGCGGCCGCTCCCTCGTCCTACGCCGCCTTGCTCTTGTTCGTCTTGAAGCTAACCTGCAGCACCCGATTGCCGAGGGTGTAACCGTTTAGGCTCTGTATCGCGACGACCGCCTCCTCGTAGTTCGTCATCGTCACGAACCCGAAGCCCTTGCACTTGTTGGTCTGCAGATCGCGGATCACCTTCACCGACTGCACGGCGCCGAACGGTCCGAACAGCTGCCACAACACGTTCTCCTCCGTCTCGGGCGCGAGATTGTACACGAAGATGCACCAGCCGGAGCCGTTCATCGCGTTCCCCGGGAGCATCGAGTTCGCCAGCAGGTCTCCCGCAAGTGGACTGTACCTGAAACATCGGTCGGATTTCTCTATGAGTCACTCTTCCCTTCGTCTCCCTTATCCATCTTATCATTCCGGTGGACAGATGAGCAGCTACTTCCGTTCAAAACACTCTCCCTTGCTTATCATTGATTGTTGGCCAAAGTCAAGAATGAACTTTTTTTTCTTTTACACTGAGAAAAGAAAGTAGTCAAATCAGAAAAATACATTTTGTTGACTTGTAATTGATTGACTCAACACAGATTGAGTTAAAACAACTATATATATTTTGGAGTAGACAATATAAACGATTCGATCAACTACCTCAAACAGTTGACAATATTCAGTCAAATGGATAAGCCATTTCATTGCCACAACTAAATATTTAGCTCCGTCAACTCAACCAAAATGCTTCGAAGAACAAAGAAGAAAATAGTCAAACTAATCATATATTCAGTTAGATTATAATAATCCAACTAACTATTTGTTTGATTTTACAGTTTTCTTTTGAGTTTTTCGAAGCATTTTAGCTGAGGAAACACAACTGACGAAACTAAATATTTTGGTGTTATTAAAAATCTCTCCTGTTGCATGAAAGCTGATAGTCTCAGTCGTTTTTTTTTGTCTTTTCAGTTCTCTTTCCTCAGCTATAGCTGACCATCTGTCACAGTTTCGATGCAATTTTCGAGTACAATGAGTTTTGTCTTAATTAAGATACCGGAATCGAATCATTGAATTTATTTGACAGTAGGATGTCAACGATTAATTCTGCATTTACTTCCGCGAATTTGAAAGTATAAAACTCACTGTACGTCCCGGGCGTAACGCGCCGCGTAGCACGAGCACAGTTAATTATTTTTAGCAGCATCGTCGGTGTACCGACAATTTCGAAATTCTGGCTTATGGCACGCACATCCGAAATCGCACAGCAACGACGACGATGATTTGATATAACGTAAACGCAAGAGCGACATCATCTGTCCGCGTTTATCTACACATCGCGCGCGTGCGAGAGAATGCGTTTTTGAGCAACAGTTGGACAAGACGAGAATTCCGTCGGAACGAAACGTCCATTTTGTTTCTGACATTAGAATTTTACGAAAAACATCGCGGATTACACACACACATAAATATATTTAGGATTAATCTACGTACCTACTTGACGTCACAAGCCGCGTTAAAATAAGGCACATCTCGGTGAATACTCGGGTACAAACGCGATTTTGGTTCGTTTTACATTAATTGTAAGTCACATTTGTAAATGCATAATGTCATTATGAATGAGAACTCGTGAGAATATTCAAGACACACGACATCACGAGTTTAGTTTTTTTTTCGCGCGTGTGAAATGTATGCGTGTGGATTCATGAAGATTGTATATGGAATTACGTGTGTGTCTGTGTGGAAGGCGAAAAGAAGAGATAAAATCGCCACGTGGACATATACACCGTACAAAGCTCGAGGCAAACAAATTAACAATAAGCAACCGAAGCAAATTCGTGACAATTAAATTCATTAAACTTATCGTGTCACTGATGCTAAAGGCTTCACATCGGTTCTATGAGAATCAAATGAAAATTGGAGCAAAACAGAATCGAACATTGAAAAAATAAATATAAAAGAATACGATATGGCAAACAGCAGGCAGGTCAAACGAAATACACACAAATGGAAAGTCGAAATAAATAATAATAAGACTTGAAGAAGCCAATATCTTATAATAATAATAATGATAATAATAATAACAACGGAAAAAAGAAAAATACTGACCTCTGTAAGCCTTTGTTAATGGCAAGCATGGCCTTGCCAGTGCTAAAACAAAACACAAAAAGAACAACGTAAGAAGAAAAATATATCACGGGGTAAGAAGCTAGCTAAGGAAGGTGTCAAAGCATTTTTCTTTTTTCTCTTTTGTTATTATTTAATTCTTTTTTTCTAGTATTAACTCGTCTACGACGCCTCTTTATACTCGCTACTGAAGTTGGAAGAAATGAGAACATCGAAAAGCAGAAAGAAAGGTGAGGGACAGATCTGCGCGCAATAGATCAATGTAGAGCAAATGCTGTGTTGTCTGGTTGATGTATGTACAACTACGCAGTTAGTAATATCTGTATAAAAACTATGTAGCAAATTCGATTCGTTAAATTTTATTGGGTTTAATATGGAAAGTAGGGAGATTTTTAATCATTGAGTACTCAAGAAATTGGCAATGAGAATTTGAAGTATTGATGATTCGACAAAATCGTCAAATGGAATACAATTAATATCATGAATCTGTGAAACGACTTGTCATCGTATAAAAACTGATCGAACCAAGAGAAATAGATTTTTTCGTTTTTTTTTTTTTTTTTTTTTACAATTCTTGCACTTTATTTCCAACTGCGTGTTTTGTGTACAGTGTTTCTGTGTTGTGGATGAAGAAAAATAAAATCGTGTTCGAGCAAAAGCGAAGCAGAATTCTTCTTCGCCTTCCTTGTTTACGTGTGCTTTGTTTGGTCTTTCTCCAATTTTATTGTCTCCCTCTCTCTCTCTCTCTCTCTTTCGTCCCGCTTCGAGTGAGAGACAATATTTCCGAGTTCGAGTGGAAACCAATCCTCGATGTGTTGTGCGTGTCAGTGTTTGAAGTAACTACGTGTGTGTGTGTATGTGTGAGTGTGTGTGTATGTGAGTTTGTGTGTATGTGTGTACACAACTGTTAACTGTATCGAGAAGCTATGATGGATCGATGCGACCACGAGTTTCTCATTTGTCAGACAATGTCTTAGGTGTCTAGAGAGTATTCGCTCGTATTCGTTTGCTTTTTGCTTCTCCTCGCATCAACGTGGCCGAGCCGTGGTGCAAGTAGTGCTCGACAAAAAAAAAACAACCGCAACATGTGATGAAAAATATGCTTTGATATTCTCGTTCACGTTATTGACAAGAGCCCGACCACGGACTTGCACCACTCTCGGTGTGTTTTTTTGCTGCGTGAGGAGAGAGAAACCGGGAGAGAGGAGCGGCTCGGCCTAGTGGTAAAATCGATAAGGGTTGAAAAGGGGTTGCCGAGAAACTCGTAAATGTACGCAGCAAGAATTTACCAGGGCAAGAATTTAACTGAGGCACGAGCGGAACAAAAAACATTGTCGTTTCATTTCCATGAAAAAATTCTCTAAAATTTACTTGTCCAAAAATGTTACTCAGTTGGCTGATAATAATTTTTCAAAATGATCTACGTCGCAATTTGCAATTCTACTTATTTTTTCTTTAGTCGATGGCGAGGAAAGGTAAAATGGAGCAAAGTGTTGTCGTCGGTCAGCAAGCAGCAGCGAATGTACGATGCGTGATACATGATAAATCGAGCGTGAGAACAAGCATCAATCGATCGATCGATCCGATGGGCGCGAGATCTTTTTCTTTCTTTTTTTTTTCCATTTTTTTTCATTCATTTTTTTCCTGGGTAGAGCGAGTAGAGGCGAGTAGGTACCTGGATAGTGGCGACAGTGGAATGTACCTGAAGCGGCCGGTCGGATGATGGATCGGGCCGCCGAATCGTCGGCTAGCCTGGGGCGCGAGATAAGCTGCTATCGGTGGTATCGCCTTGTTGTTATTGCTCGGATTGTTGGCGAATTTGACGGTGATCGGTTCGGTCGAACCCTTCGGAATGGTCCCGTTGAGCTCCTGGATCGCGCGCTCCGCCTCCACACGCTGATCGAACCTTATGAATCCGACACCTTTCGACAGGCCTGCCAAGGTCACGCATAGAGCCGCGCGCAAGGAGAATAAACATAGAAGAGAGAGCGGCGTAAGCGAGGCGAGGTTTTCTTTCGTTTACTCTTGTTATTTATGCCGAAATAGAATAGAGAGCAGCCACACGGTTAATCGAGGTTGTTATTATTCACGAGAGCCGCCGCGACTCGGGAACATTTGCACTTAAATTCAAGTTCAATCGTTGGCTCCGGGCGCTTCTTCATTCCCCTTCGTTGGCACGGGACTCAAAATCCTCGGAATGCCACGATTTTTTTTTTTTTTTTTTTTTTTTTTTTTTTTTCAGTTTCTTATTTTAATTGCGCGCCACGAAGTGCTCCCGCTCCGAGTCCGACAGCTCCCGGGCCTCAAACGAGAATAAGGAGTGCTTTACGCGTGTTAAATGCACGCAACAGTAGTCAGACAGAGTGAGATTCTTCTAACGAGATTGAGAAACGAAAAAAAAATCAAACGTAACACGCAACAAATTTATTGATCCGAAGCGAGTGGCTCGGTGCGCGCAGTGTGTTGCTACTTTAAACACATGGTACGTTATCGAAACTCTTGTTTTTCTCCATTATTCGGATCGCTTTTTTTTCTTTCGTTTTCTTTTTATTTTTTTTTATTCACGTTTTTGTTCACAGAGTGAGAAATCAGGGGGAATTTAATGACAATTAAAAACCAAGGATATAGAAGAACTCGTAAGAATAAACAACGATTGTTAACGCAAGTTTGGTGCTGCAGCAGGGATCGGTTCAGTGTGGATATAATTCGGTAATCAGTAGATTCTCAAAGCTCAATTTTTTCAACGCTCGATTAATATAATGAATAATAATATCTTGTGGCTCGTGGGGAATTATGTGAGGGGTGAGATAGACGTGCGCGCGTTCAATTAGTCGGGGGGTCACTCGCGCGCTCATTAAGCAATCGAATTAAAACGGCACGTTAGACTAGGGTGAAGAGAGGAGGTTTCAGAGTGAAGAGTGAAAAAGAAAAATTATGATTTACGTACCGGGCAAATTGTCTCCGCCGCCAGTCACAAACTGTCGTACTAAACAGAAACGAAACAAATCATATCACGTTACAATCACAGCGAATCTAGCTCGATCCGTTCGCCTCTGATTCCGTAATCTTGGAAAACTCAAATATTTATTTTTTTCTACCAAACATTTAAATGATCGAAAATCAAGCCATCTGTTTTGTTTTTTTTGTTTTTCGTGACAATCGTAACTCGACGTGTAGAATCGTTGGGAGAACTCGAGAATCAGAGGCGAGCAGTTTTTCGAATAAATTATACTATACTTTGTTCTTAAGCATAAGTGCGTATCACTGTGGGACTTTCGGTTATTTATTTTTTATTCTCCGTCATTCTCGAATTTAATCTCGAGAGTTGTTTCTCATGATTTTGTTTTCTTCGTATTTCGTGGAGCCCGAAGATTAAACTCGACAATTGGAAAGAACTCGTTGTGCAAAGGCAACGCAATTATCAGCAGCAGAGACGGGGGCGACTCTCGGGTACTCGAGAATTTTGTTCCCATTATTTTCGCTGATACGTCCGACCGACGAGCTATTTAATTTCCGATAGTTTTGCAAAATTTATCCGCATCGGTGGGTAAATTTCGTAAAATAACATCCGGCAAATAAATCGTGGTGGGGGAGCAGCAGCAGCAGCGAGACAAATGAGGAAAAAGTTGTCGATACCAACGAGCGATGCGCCCGTCCTCGAACTGGCAGTACAGACAGGAGCGAAACGAAAGAAAGCCAAAGAACTGCAGTTGGCGCGCGTAACATCGAGGCAGACCGACGAGTCTACGATCGAGGTGGAGGCCATGAGGCTGTGTGTACAGACCGAAAAAGCGACGATTAAAGAGAAAAGTAGAAATCAATGTTACGGGAAAGATTAACGTAACGTGGGATTCTCCGTCTCTTGCATCAAACCAACTCAAACGAAATTGTGTGTACGGACAAAACTTGTGTGTTCGAAGGATAATAAACTCTAATGCGCTCATGTGCTTATCGCCAAAACTTTTCAGCGCCGCGGTATTGACCACTTTAACGCTGTATATAAATATACAGAGATCTCTCTGATGTAACGCTACTAAATATCCCGTTGACACTGCGTCGGGGATGAACAAACGGAAGCAAAACAAATACATCGAAGAAAAGACAAATAAACGGACAATTGAACTAATGAAACGCAAAAGAAGAAACCATAGTTAACGAAAGATACATCGATAAGGAAAGACATCCAAGACCAGCGTTTCTTTTTAGTTATTTTTTTTACAATATTCTCTCATCGTTATCGCGAATAATCGAGCGATGTTAATTTGATTTTTGCTCATTTTATTTTACGTTTTTTTTTATATCTTTTTCTTTTTTGGAAAGAGAGGCGCACCGATCCACCCTCCCTTCCGTCGGTCGTAAAACCCCACCCCCATGGCCCACTCACTTGACGACCTTCCGGTCGCAACTTACCGGTAATGTTGTCGCAGAGAATTCGCGACGTTATTATTCGACCGTAGGGACTGAAGAGATTCTCGAGATCGTGCTGCGTCATGTTCTTCGGCAAGCCGCTCACGTACAGATTCGCGCCTTTGATTGCTTCGCTGCTGGGTCTCGCGTACGACACCTGTTTTTGGTTTTTTTTAACAAATTAAACGATAAATTAATAAATCAACAAGAACAGGAATAACAATATAATTGTAATTCAATCGATGTCATGTATCCCGCATGAATTTTTGAAAAATATATTCCGACTGTAAATGCAACGAAACACGTACCTTGATCGTTTTGTTCTGCAGTCGAAGGCCATTCAATGTGTTGATGGCTTTCTCGGCGTCCTCGGGCCGATGATAGTTGACGAAGCCATAGCCCAAGCTTTGCCCTGCGATCACGAAGTCAACGGAGTCTAATTGAATTCCACATAAAAACAATAATGAAAACTCAAAAGACTCGGAACTAAGAGAATGGATGCTCCCGCGCGCGGATTTTCAAACAAAAAGTCTAGTGTGAAGCTACGCGAGTGTGAGCTTGCGGGTGTATCGACGGTCGATGGAAAGAATTTGGCAAACGTGCTGAATGGTCGCGAGGCCGGGTTGCAAGTTTTGTACGGACCTGAGCGCGAGAGTAAGAGACAGAGAGAGAGAAAGACTAGTACTACGAGCCGGGGGTATAAAGCCGCGCGAAGCTTTCAATCCAAACTACGCCCCCGCGCGCGCGCGCAAACTACGGCTAAGCGCTCGAAATAGAGTCTCGCGACTTTTACACGTGCGCGATCTTCAAACATTACGCTGGCGCGGTCAGACCGTACGCGTATCTCGCGAATTTAGCGCCCCGACGTTTCTCCGCGTGCACCGAGCTCGCCGTGGACCCAACGCAACTCTACTTACGCGTCAATGGAATGCAACGTTACGTCTACCCCGAGCAGAAACAAAAATGTACTACGAAAAAAAAAGTAATCAAAGTGGAACGATCGATGGATTAAACATGTAACAGTAGTGGTCAAAAATTGTGTTGCTACGTTTTTAAGGAGACTTCACCAGTAACACAGCGATACAAACGTGATGTTTTCTCGGCCTCATAGAAGTGATTGTTACCTTCTGAAACAGTGTTCATTTGGGTACAATTAGGATAAAAAGAAAACAAGGTTAAATAATTAGTTTTTAAATTTTTACAGGATTTTTTTTTTTTTTTTTTTTTTTTTTTTTCGTTATAATTAATAAATGTACAAAATAAACAACGCATTGTTAAACGCTGGCGACACTTTTCCCGAGAACCGTCGTGTTGTTGTTTCGCGTTGAGAAAAATGTATTGTTAAAAATTTCGAAAATCGCTGGGAAAACCCGACGAAATTTAACGTAAAACGCTTCGGGACTCGAGAGTTTTCGAGAAAAGTGACGCAAGAACTAAAGATTAATGTTTAAGGTGCAGTATTACTAATAAATAATCCGAGGGTGCTCATTTTTTTTTTTTTTTTACTGTACTCGAAATAATTGTAGTCGAAAAGAAGTGGTGAAAAATCAGAGTTCTTTATTATTAAGAAAAATATAATCGAGTTGTAAAATTGTTGGAGGACGACAAGAATAACGTAAATATAATTTTAGACTCGAAAGTTTTCAAGAAGAGTGACGCAAGAATTGAAAATTAATGCAAATGCTACTATCAAACAATTCGATTCTTTACAGAAGAAAACCGGACTCTGAATATTCATTTGAAAGAACAGAAAGAAAAATAAAAATAAACGGTGGCAATCACTTCGAATCGGCGTTCGTGATCGCCATTGCAACGTTATCGGACTGAGCTGCCGGAAAAGTCCCCTCAATTTCTAATCCCCTCGGGAGCTAATCGTTAAAGACGCTTGCGCGTCGATGACGGCCGGAAAACTCACCAGTGACTTTGTCGCGTATGAGCTTGCAGCTCTCGACCTCGCCGATGCTGGAGAATAGCGCCCGGATCTCCTCCTGCGCCATCGTTTGCGGCAGATAGTTGACGATGAGATTCGTCTTGGATTCCTCCTGCGAGGTCTGCCCGAGGGCGGACCCTCCGTTCTGTTGCACCACGGTGTCCATTCCGTTTGCCATCATTTCAATCGTAACGCTCGACACGACGCTCCTCACACCTAACTACGTGCGAGAAATCTGCAACCAAGCGAAACAAAGCCCCAAACAAACGAAATGAAAATATTTGTCACCGAACAAAAATGGAGAATAAATGCAGATGATAAGCTAGGAACATTTTTCATGCGACAGATTTTAAGGATGTTATATACATTTCCACACTAGTCAAATGAGTGCTGACTTTTAGAAATTATTTATGCGTAGTTTTAAGTATCTGTTGATTTTTTTGAATGGTTTTTTGTATTGCCAGGTATGTTATTAACCTGGGAAAAATTTAATTGCAAGGAACTTGCATAAATAAAAGGTCATTTTCATTCAGATTTTTCAAAGAATAAACCGTGTTTTTTGTTCGATTTGGATGTTTTACGGCTAGTTGTCTTTCTTGAAAGATGCTTCACAAATTTGCCTCACAAATAATTGATAACATTCTCTGTTTAAAAATAACAACCTTTTGTTTACCCATCTACAAAAATCTTTTGTAAACAAACAGCTGTAATTTTTCAATGGAAATTGTTAAAAATTATTTATAAGGCAAATTCTGGGCCTTATAAATGGGTTAATATTTTTACAAATCGATTGCAATTAATTTTTTCCTAGGTCAAGAACATATCCGACAATACAAATCACCATTACAAATAATAAAAAGATGCTTAAAACTATGTATAAATTATTTTAAAAAATCAGCACTCACTTGACTCTTGTGGAGCTGTATAACATCCTTATCGGTCGCGCAGAAGGCCCGATCGATGCGGATCTATATAAGAGTTGGGTTTTACTAATTGGGGATACATCCATCGGGCCAGAAATATTCCGACGACCTCTTTCGCCTCGGTTCGCGAGGGGACCGAGAGGGTCAGAAAGAGAGATAGTGACCTTTGAGGGGGGCAAGGAAGTCTCATCCTGGTTCGCCTCGAATCACCGATGGAGTGGATAACGCTTTTTTGTATACATATATTCATCTCTTCAATCTCTTCTCGTCGGACGACGGCGAAGGACTGAGTGTAAATAATACAGCGATCAACGCGAACAAGTATTTTCGCGTAGCTCGCGTGACCTTCGAGTCTTTCCGTGCTTTCTCTCTCACTCTCTCTCTCTTTCTGTCTATTATTTTGGGTTTTTGTCGGTTTCGGAGCGTTCGCGCGCGCCCAACACGCTACAGCTCACACCTGAGCTGAGTTTTGTACGCAACAGCGAAATCGCCCGAGAGCACCGTGCACAATACATCTAATTCCAATAATTCTATGAATAGATGTTCCGTGGACGCCGGAGCAACGTTGTCGGAGCCGATAGGCACCCCCTCCCCAGTCGTCGAATACATCACAATTAAGTGACTGGTCGATATTCGGTGGAGAGAGGCTCGTACGTAGAGCGAGGTCGGAAAATCTCGTCGCGGAACGAGCATCGGACCTGGGACAATGCGTGAAAACATTTTTTTATTTTGCGGCTCGTCGAGATTCCATGACTGAATCCAAAAACTATTGTAATTAAAAATAATAAATTCAATGTATTGACAGCATTTTTTTATTTTGTCGCTCGCCGAGATTCTTTGACTAAAAAAAATTAATTTATAACAATAAATTCAGAAAATCTCATGCAGCCGCGGAACGAGCATTGGACCTCGGTCAATGCATGGATATCTTTTTTTTTATTTTGCCGTTCGTCGAGATTCTTTGACTGAATCTAAAATAAATTTTGTAATTTAAAACAATACATTTAAAAAATCTCGTGACAGTGAGTATCGGACCTCGCATACAAAAATTTGTGATAAAAATAATAAAAATGGAAAAATAATGCCAAGTCCTACGATAAAGGGAGTCGAAGCTTTTCACCGCTGAATCTGGCGGCGAGGGTCAACGTGGGAGTATGAGAAACGGCTCGCAGTACCGACGACGATAACTAGACGCGCGCGCGCGAGTCGCTATAAAATCGCGAGCAGCGCGGAGTCACCCTCGACGATCGAAGCCACTTTGGCCGCACTGTGGCTGGATTGCTGGATGGCTGGCTGGCCGCCCCGCTGCCAGCGGTAGAAAAGCCAACCCCCACCCCCCTCGTCGCTTCGACAGTGGCTAAACTCGCAGTGACTCCCAATTCCTAATTCTCTCGATAATCTGTCGGCGCTCGAGAGCCGCGAATGACATTTGGCTAAACCTCGAGACCTTTACGACGAGAAAAAAAAACGCCCCCGGAACAACAACGCGGAAACCTATTGTTGAGGCGACGACGCCGCGAGTCTATAAGCTTTTACACTTGAACTTTTCAGACGACGCGGTGTGAGACGCGACTCCGGCTCTGCTTATCGACTGCAAATAGAACGCCAATGCGAATCCGCGAAACGCTCGTGAATAAATTAAAAATGTCGTGTCACACAGGTTTTAAATAGACACGAACGTCTCTCGATTATCATCGGACCGCAGATTTATTTAGTTTTCTCTTTTTTCACTGTGAATATTAATTCATTGTTTTATGACGTCAAAGGTTCGTGAATAAATAAATAAAAATGCCGTGTCACACGGGTTTTTTTAAATAGATAAACGTCTCCCGAAATTATAATCAGTCCAGATGATTTTTCTCATTTTTCACCGACATTGATAATTCATAGATTTTTTTACATTCGAATAAGATTTTCGGAAATTTCCAAATTTCTGATATTCATGATGTTGAAGTTTGCATCGTTGGAATGCAATGAATTTTTTTTTAAGTAATTATTCTAACGATTTTACAATTATTTTCACGATGCTAAAAAGTTATTATGACAGATTAATCGTTGTAATAACATGTTATACCCAGTACGATCTTTTGGGTTCATTGCAATATATTTTTTTCAATTTTCGTTGCATTCCAACGATGCAAACTTCAACATCATTGATATTCGACGTTCGACGTTTCCCGACGGACGGACCTAGGGCAACCCCGGTTGATAGTCACTGGCAAGCAGGGGGGGAGGGGGTTTAAGCGCAGAGGGTTGATGACGACGACGTCGTCATGGAGCGCTAGGATTGGGGGGATAGGGGGCTAGAGGGATGGTTTAAAGGGGCGACGAACCCCGTGAGCGAGCCGCGCGGTGGTAGTTTAAAAGGCTCCCATGGTACGGTCGAGCGGAGAGGCGAAGAGGGGCGAGAGGGGGAGCAGAGGGGGCGAAGGGCCATGTCAGCCGAAACTTCCCGTGGGCCCTGCTGCCGCTGCTCGTCGTCACGCTATCTCCGTCTCTGTTTCCCGGAGCGCTCGCTGCATATGCATGCACGATGCGTGTCGCGCGGGCCGACCCCTCGGGAACCCTACTCCCCCCCCCCCCTCCCCCTCCGGCGCCCCTCGAGCTGCACCGCGCGCTCGTGGACGCGGAGAGAATGGGAGAAAAAAAAAAGAGCCCCGAAATTGGGGGGAGTCTGTGGGGGGCGCGCGCGAAGGGTGCAGCGAAACTCGTGTGTGTCTGTTGTCTGTGTGTGCAGGACGAGCTGCTGCTGCTGCCGCTGCCTAGCCCCGGAGGTTTCCGATGGGTTGTAGCAGCGACGCGACGCGCTTACACACACAGCTGCCGCACGGCACGGGACATATATCAGCCGGCACGAGCCGGCGGCCACTGGCGTTATATATATTCTATAATTCCTTCTCTGTCGCTCTCTTTCTTTTTCCGTTGCCTCTGTTACCCGCGTTCAACAATAAAAATAATGGTAATGTTAATGATGAAATTGTATCATATATCAGCCGGCACGAGCCGGCGGCCTCTGGCGTTTTATATATTTTATCATTTCCTTGTTCGTCTGTCTCTTTTCTTTCATTTTCCGTTGCCTCTTTTACCCGATTTTAATAATATCAATAATGATAATGTTAATGATGAAATTGTATCATATATCAGCCGGCACGAATCGGCGGCCTCTGGCGTTGTATATATTTTATAATTTCCTCATTCGTCTTGCATGTTTTTTTGCAAAAAAAAAAAAAATGTTGCAATAATTCTGGTAATACTATTTTCTTGTTTTTTTTTTTTTTTTTTTGTGGCGCCTGTTACTGTGTGCATTTATTATTGCATTTTATCCTTGTGTTGATTTTTGCATCAACGGCGGCCTTAGGGGGTGTAAGCCCCAAGAAACGAAATAAACGACACTTTCTCTTCCTCTCTCGTCCCCTTCGACGCAGCGACTTTCTCCCTCGCTCTTCCTCCTCCGGCGGGCCCCGTGCTTCGCTCGCTGGCTCAGAGTCGACATACGTCGGCATCAGCTGTCCGCGCACCTTCCCGATCTTCCCCCCCGACCGGTGCGTGTGTCGTGTCCGCCTGTGCACGCCCAGTGCGAACCCGGCTCGTCGAGCGAACCCGGTGGCCCCCCCCCCCCCCCCCCTCCCAGCCCCTCCGACCTTCGAGTCAACCCACACGGACTCCACCACGCATTTTCCCCCTCGTGACTTAGAAAATTTTCCGGCGATCATTGCCGCACATTCGCCACGGGGAAGTCGTCGATAATTCCGCCGGTCTGGCGATTTTTTTTTCTTTTTCTACAAAGCCTTTTCCTACAAAAGTGATTTTGTTGGAAAACTCTGCGGCGACTGATGACACAGTTGCGAACATTTTCGGGGTGGTGGAAGAAGAAGAGAAAATGCTCGAGTGGCATAAATTGAATTTTTCCGGGCGATACGGTGAAGTGAGGGCGACTAATTGCAGGCGGGGGAAACGAAGAGACGCGCGGAACGGGAGAATGAAAACGAATGTATTTAGCGAAGCTGGAAAACAATGCTGCTGCTGGTGCCGGTGCCGCTGCCGCTGCTGCTGCTGCTCTATCGCAGCCCCGCATCTTCGCTCGGCCGCTTATCGATCGGCACTCGACGCTACCCCGCGCGCGACTCGCCGCTCGCTGTTGTTTGCACTGTAGCGTCGCGTACGCACGACTTTTCGGGAGTGAGCGAGACAGAGACCGCAGCCCGCGCAATTTTATTCCCCGAGGTTACGACGCCTTCGCCAGTAAAACTGTGCACGTCGAATTTTATTACCCTTCGCCCTCTCAGCTGCAAGCTGGAGAATTTATTTTTCCAACAAAATGTTCGTAATTCTAAAAAATTGTCTCGAAGCGACGTAAAATAAATAAACTTGTAAAAAAAAAATAATATACTATATTTAATTATTTATCGAGTGCTCTATAACAATCAAAAGATATTGGAGTAATATTTCCCAAAATTGTTAATTCATCCCCCAGGAAACGAGTTTCCAGCAGCGACTCAGCTGACGACGAGAGAACCATAAAAAAAATGCTATACAGTCAAACACCCAAACAAATCGTCTTGAAGCGACGTAAAATAAATAAAGTTGTTCGAAAAAAAATTATATACTATACTTAATTATTTATCGATTGCTCTATAACAATCAAAAGATATTGGAGTAATATTTCTCAGAATTGTTGATTTACCCCCCAGGAAATGAATTTCCAGCAGCGACTCGGCTGACGACGAGAGAACCATTAAAAAAAAACGCTATACAGTCAAACACCTCGCCGCCGTAATGGCACGTAGCGGTAACTATAGAGCGGCGCGTGTGGAAAGTGACTTGGAATTTTTTCTATGCGGCTGAAAAATATAGATAGGATCTTCGACGTTGGCCAGGTGGTCATGGCGACGGGGATCATGAAAATCGCGTGGCCGCGAGAGCGATCAATACGCGCGCGCCCCTCGGTCGCTCCTGCTGGCTGCTTGGCTGGCTGGGACAGTGGCGGCAGCAGCAGCAGCAGCAGCACCGCCACCGCCGCCGCCGCCACCAGCAGCAGCAGCAGCAGCCGTTTGCCAATGCTCGCAGCCGAGAGAACCCCTCTCCCTCTCGCTCGCTCTCTTCGTTCGCTTCCTCTCTCTCACTCTGTCCGTTCTCTCGCTCTCTTCATTTTCTCGTTCTCTTGCTCTCTCTCGCTCTCTCCACTCTCCTGTTCTCTCCCTCTTTCTCTCTCGTTCTCTCGGTCCCCCGTTCTCTTCTCTTCTCTCTCTCTCTCTCTCTCTCTCTCCCTTTACTACGCCCCGTCGGCCAACTTCATTTCCAAGGGAAACCTCGCGACGCGTACGTCCATTCGCCCCCTCGCGTAGCGTTCACGCACGCACTACTACGTGACGTACGCACTGCTGCTGCTGCCGTCGCCGCCGTTGCTTTCTATTCGCACGCAAACAAGGGCAGCAGCCACCCACTAGGAACGCACATACACACACATACAGAAAGTACATGGAGTATCCCCCGGCAGACGCGAGACAACCGCGACGCGCACACGCAGAGCTTCTCAGCTTCTTCCTCGTGTGAACCCGAAAAATTGCAGAATCCCACTGTCCAACGTGAATTTCAGTTATCGCATCTCGCCCGAAGACCCGCGAGGATGCTACGGCCGCCTAAGGCCGTATTTTACGGGCGCCTGAGCGGGTCCACCTCGGACATCCCGGCGTCGTTCGGCGTCTCTCGGCGAGATGTAATTCGAAATCGATAATTCAACGCCGCGGCGAAACGAAACGACTTCGTTCTCCCCGAAAGCAAAAGAAAAATACCAACAATTTTTTATTTTCTAATTTTACGAAAACGTTCAATTGGCAATTTTTGTCATCTCTAAAAATTTCCCAAATTTTCAAATGGAGTTTGATATTTCTCCCCAACAGCAAAAAAAAAAACATTAACAATTTTTCAATTTCAGAGTTTACGAAAATGTTAAATTGGAAATATTTATCTCGAAAAATTTCCAAAATTTTCAAATGGAGTTTGATATTTTTCTTTCGTTGCAATTTCATTGTCTCCGCGGCTTGCGCGGCTAGCGAGCCACGTGAAAAGCCCGCAGAGAGGCATCAGGGCGCTCCGATTTTACAAGAAACGCTCGGTGCCGCGCGCCATACCGGCTTTTTCGCAGGGTATGTGTAGCGTAGTAGCACGTGCTCCGAAAAAAGAAAAAGAGACTGCGGCGGCGGCTGCGGTGGCAGCAGCGACGACGGCGGCAGCGACGCCGAGCGAGAACGAGCGAGCCCGTCTGACCGGCCTCTAGCTTCTCTCGAACCAACGAACGAACCGCGTTCCCGGTACTGTTTATACATGTAGGACGTATATAGATACGGACACCGCGCGCGCACACACACGGAAACACACACACATACACACAAACATATTTCATACGTATATCTATACATCTATATCTGCAATATGAGTCCCTTTTCGCCCTTGCGTTTCTTACCTCGTAGGCACTTTGCCAGCAGCCCGCCGAACGGTATAATTCCACTCGTAACACGCGTTTACTTCTATATATTTCACGTCGCTTTCCTAGCCGTACTTCGTAGAAACTGACGACGAGGGGCGGGCGGGCAACCGGTCGGTGGACAAGGGGAGGGACGTCGAGATGTTATTTTTTTTCCTTTTTTTTTTTTTTCGTTACAGCTGATTGTTGTTCTGTCGCGCACCACCGCCCGAAACGAAGGGAAAAATCAACGATAAAACTGAAGAAGAAACACGGTCCACGCGAGAAAGCAGCATTTATCGACGCGCGCTGAATTCGGCGGGTTACGGGCGAACGTAAGTATATCAACTCGGTCTCGGCTTCGAGAGTCTCGTCGACGTTGGGGCCCGGTTTTTTGGGGTTTTCGAGCTCCGGTGTGAATTTTTCGTTTCTTTTTGCGTCCTCGATCACCGAACGGCCCGACGATCCATACCCCCCTCGTGTACACAGAGCGGCGCTATCGCACAGCGAGAACGACGACACGTTTTTTTTTTTTTTTTCTTTCGTCGGGGGGAACACACACGCGACGACGAGCACACGACGAGCTGCGCGCGCGGTTTGCCAGTGGATCGCGAAAATGTTGTTGCGTACGGCGAGTGACACACAGATAGTAGTTGGCGGGGAGGGGGAATTAAACAACACAACGGCTGAAACGCGCGCGTTGACAGACGAATTGGAAATAAAGAGCGGTTCAACTATACTAAGTAAACAAAGAAACAACGTTACGGGCGGAGGCTGCCTAGAGACTGAGCAGCGAGTCAGGGACCCACGCACCACCGGGACTCTAGGCGTCGAAGCTTCGCCGCCGCAGCCGCGGCCGCCGCCGCCGGCGACGACGGCGCCGCGCGGACACGCGCGACAGAGCGGGGAGGCTTCGGCGTCGCTCGGCCGCGCTCGGCCGCTTTCGCTGAAGCTCTCGATTCGTCGCCCCCCACCACCACCGTCAAAAATCCTCTCGAGCCGCTGCGCGGTACAGCCAACGACCACGCGCTAGTTCTTTTGTTTTCCTCAGGATTATAGCAGAGCCCGAGGCGTCGCGACGCCCGCGCCACGCACCTACGCGCACGGCCCTGGCGTGGGGCCCACGAGGCTCCCGCGAGGCACCCGCGCAACCTCCCTTAAACCCCGGTCATTGTCGGAGTCTTTTTATTTCATTTTTTTTTCTCAGCTCACTTAGCTCTCTGTCTTTGCCACTGGACAAAATATTTTGATAGAACGGAAGATCGCGAGCTTCGTGCGAACTCAATGGTTGACTGGCATCCTTGCTTGCGCATTTTCGCCTCAAATTTCGTGCCAAATATACTTCTAAAAATTTGTGGTGAATATTGCAGCCTGCCTCAAACCACGGCCATTGTCGAAATCTTTTTATTTCATTTTTTTCAGCTCACTTCGCTCTCTGTCTTTGCCACTGCGGAAATTATTTCGATAGAACGGAAGATTGCGAGCTTTGTGTGAACCCAATAGTTGACTGGTATCCTTGCTCGCGCAATTTCGCCTCAAATTTCGTGTCAAATATACTTCTAAAAATTTGTGGTGAATATTGCAACCTGCCTCAAACCACGGCCATTGTCGAAATCTTTTTATTTCATTTTTTTCAGCTCACTTCGCTCTCTGTCTTTGCCACTGCGGAAATTATTTCGATAGAACGGAAGATTGCGAGCTTTGTGTGAACCCAATAGTTGACTGGTATCCTTGCTCGCGCAATTTCGCCTCAAATTTCGTGCCAAATATACTTCTAAAAATTTGTGGTGAATATTGCAACCTCCCTTAAACCCCGGCCATTGTCGGAATCTTTTAATTTCATTTTTTCAGCTCACTTCGCTCTCTGTCTTTGCTACTGGAGAAATTATTTCGATAGAACGGAAGATTGCGAGCTTCGTGTGATCCCAATGGTTGACTGGTATCCTTGCTCGCGCAATTTCGCCTCAAATTTCGTGTCAAATATACTTCTAAAAATTTGTGGTGAATATTGCAACCTGCCTCAAACCACGGCCATTGTCGAAATCTTTTTATTTCATTTTTTTCAGCTCACTTCGCTCTCTGTCTTTGCCACTGGAGAAATTATTTCGATAGAACGGAAGATTGCGAGCTTCGTGTGATCCCAATGGTTGACTGGTATCCTTGCTCGCGCAATTTCGCCTCAAATTTCGTGTCAAATATACTTCTAAAAATTTGTGGTGAATATTGCAACCTGCCTCAAACCACGGCCATTGTCGAAATCTTTTTATTTCATTTTTTCAGCTCACTTCGCTCTCTGTCTTTGCTACTGGAGTAAATATTTCGATAGAACGAAAGATCGCGAACTTCGTGTGAACCCAATAGTTGACTGGTATCCTTGCTCGCGCAATTTCGCCTCAAATTTCGTGCCAAATATACTTCTAAAAATTTGTGGTGAATATTGCAACCTCCCTTAAACCCCGGCCATTGTCGGAATCTTTTAATTTCATTTTTTCAGCTCACTTCGCTCTCTGTCTTTGCTACTGGAGTAAATATTTCGATAGAACGAAAGATCACGAACTTCGTGTGAACCCAATAGTTGACTGGTATCCTTGCTCGCGCAATTTCGCCTCAAATTTCGTGTCAATTATACTTCTAAAAATTTGTGGTGAATATTGCAACCTGCCTCAAACCCCGGCCATTGGTGGAATCTTTTAATTTCATTTTTTCAGCTCACTTCGCTCTCTGTCTTTGCTACTGGAGAAATTATTTCGATAGAACGGAAGATTGCGAGCTTCGTGTGATCCGAATGGTTGACCGCGATATCTTTTGTCGCGCAATTTTTCTCCTCAAAATTCATGGCCAAATATACTCCTCAAAATTTGTGGTGAATATTGCCCAGCGACGGTGTAACGAGAGTGTAAATATTTGTCGCTGCTGAAAAGAATCCACAAAAGGATACATCTGTCCCCACCACCGCCACTCGCCGGGCCCCCCTTGGCCCCCTCCTCCCGAGCGAAAGGGCTTCGCGCGGCTGTCGACACGCGCTTTGTTACGAAAAATTCCAAGACCCTCCCGTGTGTCGACTCACGGGCGAGCCGAGCTCCTTTTTCCTCTCCGCGTTGCCACCCTTTGACAATTCCGCGGTCGCTATATCCGCTAAACTATTATACAAGTCGTGTGCCCCGCGTGTCTGCGTGCGACTCGCGCGTCGCTCGCGTCGCCGCATTGTTGTATTATACTTTCTTCTTCCGTCATTCGTCCAACACATGTCTCGGCGACCACGACCTATCCCTTGTCTTGCGCGCGCGCAACGCTGTGCGGCGTTCAGCGGTATTTCCCACGATGTTACGTGCACCGCACGTACGATAATAGATTCCGAACAGCCGTGTGTGTATGTCTGCGTGTATATAATGAAAAAAAGGCGACGTATCGCACGCGACTGTAGCGCGCGAGCTCGAAACGTAGCACGAGCGCGCGCGCGCGCGCGACGAGGAAGGAAAAAAATGTTCGCTAGTCGCGCGAAAGGTCAGATCGAATAAAAGAAGCCACTGGTGTTGACTGTTACTCCCGGTCGGCAGTCGTCGTATCGATCGGCCGCGTCCACTCCTGACGCGTTTCTCTCTTTCTCCCTCTCGCTCTCGCGAGTCTCGCCTCCTTCTTTCTCGTTATCGTTGTGTATTTCTCGACGTATCGCCGCTTCCTGCCAGCAGACTCGGACTCACCGCGATTTTGTTAGTTTGCCGAAAGGACACTCTTGCCTCTCCGCTAAGCCGGGGGGGGGGGGGGGGGGGGGGCAGAAACCGCCTCAGCCCTGACCTTATCCCAAGTGCACGAGTACTCTGATTATCTTTCTCTCGGAGGCTCAACAGTTCCGGGAGAGCGAAGGGGAGTGAGTGTGAGAGAGAGAGAGATAGCGAGCGTTGTGGGAGAGAGAGAGACGAGGAGCAACGTTAATGGTTGGTTCGGAACGCACGATGACATCCCAAAATTATGCGACTCTGACGAAACTCGAGAGTCGAGTAAGACTTGGCGGTCGAGCCAATAACACGAGGATCGGGCCAATCTGTATACGAATTATTCTCGTCGCCAATTTGCGACGGAAATACGAGAAATGTTTTGCGAACAAAAAAAGAGATTATTTTATCTCGCTGTTTTATATAAAAAAAAAAATTTGGTCGCGATGGGAAAATGAGTATAATTGAATCATTGGTATCGGAGCGAAGATCGAATTTTTGGGGTGAACAATAATTAGTCACGCCGGGTGTAACGTTGAAAATGCGATAATTCGATCTAGCGGAGATTCGCATCTCGCGAATGCCCGTTCGATTGTGGCTCGAGACCGAGCGGACGATCCTCACGGCCAACGACAGCGACGGCGACGGCGGCGGCGACGGTACACTATCCACCCGACAGCAACGAAATTATAAATACGTCCCGGTGTATAAACACTATAAATATACTACGTTCTCTCGACGAGTCCTCGATGACATAGGATGAACCGGCTGTATGTACGACTCGCGGGTGAAAACGAGACGCGTGGTCATTACGAATTTATGCAATCGCCACGCGAAAGTGCGTCGAGGATGCACGAATCGATTTAACGCGGCCGGATTGCCCGGCGGAGGGCAACGAAAAATTAGCCACGATAACATCTTCGAATTTTGGTGATTTTTTTTTTACCGTAAGATAATTTTACTCTGACAAAAAAGCTGGAATTTTCGTTGATCAATCGAAAGCGTAATTTTGGTGATCATTTTTTTTGTCGCTCGAGAAAACAAACTTTTTTCGAATAAAATAGCCACTACAAAATTTATCTTCATATTACGGTGAAAAAAAAGTCATCTTTGACTTGGACAAAAACGGCTGGAATTTTCGTTGATCAATCGAATGCATAATTTTTTTGATAATTTTTTGTAGCTCGAGAAAAACGTTTTTTTTTTAAATAGCCACTACAAAATGTATCTTCATATTCCGGCGAAAAAAAAAAATCATCTTTGACTCGGACAAAAGCAGCTGAAATTTTCGTTGACCAGTCGAACGCGTAATTTATTAGACAATATTCTTTTTTCGTTTGTCGCTCGAGACAAACAGCTTTTCACGAAAGTATGATTAATGTTTATCAATCTCTCGTGTGTGCGTTCGTACAGACAGATGCAAGCTGTTGCGGATGGACGCGATCGATGGGGAGAGAGAGCTCTCTTTCCCAAGGCAGGGAGGAGGAGGGGAAGCTTGAATAATGGTATAGAACATTTGTGTAGTGCGATGCCTACGCCAGGGATGACGAGACAGCGGGGAGGAGAGCGAGCAGCTCGCCGGGGACAAAGTGGGACGAAGCTGCTGCTGCTGCTGCTGCTGCTGCTGCTGCCGCTGCTGCCTCCGCCGCCGCCGCCGCTGCTTCTGCTGCTGTTGCCGCCGCCGCCGCTGCTGCCTCTGGTACTCGATCGATTGGGTCGTTTCCCAATTACGATCGGGCGCGAAGCATCGGCGCATCGTCGTTTTCCGACAAATATATAGATATATACAAATGTGTATATGTTGCCATTAATCGTAGTGGCGATATTACTACAGCCATCACCACGGGCAACACGCGCCGCGAAACTACCACCGAGTTGGCCAGCGTCCGTTTCAAAGGTTCCGACGAGCATAATATAATGCGCCGCTGCTGCCGCCGCTGCCACTAACCGAACCAGAGAGGAGCCAGGATAGCTCGACGAGAGCGTCATATGCCGTTCCCGCGATCCGCCCACAGCGGATACTATACGTTATACACCGTCGCCCCCTAAACGACTCTCCGAGGCAGCAGCGGACAGTTGTGCTCCTCCCTCGGTCTACCCCGCGATCGTATTATACACCTTGTTTTTTTTTTCATTGTGCCTCGCGATGCCAACTTTTTTTTTCTCCTCCCTTTATTTTTCTTTTGAAAAAACCGCGTGCGTGTGTGTGCGCGAGGTCAGTGACGGAAAAGCTAAACACGTCGGGTATTTCGGAAAAAATCTCTCGCTGCGTTCAGATTTTTAACTCCCGACTGCCCGTCTGGAGCAAAAAGACGGGAGTTATGCGTTTCACGGCGATCAGCTGATTTGAGCGATTTCTTTGCAGCCAATTTTCTCGAAAACGATAAATAAAAATTATTTGGCGAAATTTTGTACGTCGATTCTATGACTAGCGCCGAATGTCTTATTTCATAAATTGAAATAAGACACTCAGCTCAAAAATACTCGCAAGACTCATTAATACTTCTCGAAGTATTACTCGGTGTGTATTTTTCCAATACGCCAACCTTGGAATATTTTAATTGAAAGACTCCCTTAATATTAAGGCAATACTGTTTCAATACTTCCGTTTTTGCGCGGGGTGGACAGCGCGAAATGCCCGGGAACGTTTTCGAAGGTGGCGCCCAGTTTACGTCCAGTTCGGGCGAAAACGTATTTTTATATTCGTTTTTCCTTTTTCTTCTTCTCCCGGCGCGCGCGGACAATGCGAATGCGGCGTCGATGCGGGGCCGGGTTGTCTGCGCGGAGCGGGAGAGATCGGTGTGCGCGCGCGGCGGCGTCGGCGGCGGCGGCGGCGGTGGCGTAGAGCGAGGAAGAATGAGGAACGGCCGAGGAGAGAGGAGAGATGGAACGGTGTGTCCGAGGGGCTCCATTGATTCGTCGTTGGTGTTGCCGCCGCCGCCGCCGCCGCCGCTGGCAGTGGCAACGCACACACAGCCTGGCTGGCTGGCTGGCTGGATGAACGTTGGCGTTGCAGCGGAGCGGCAGCAGCTTACCCTGGGGTATATGAACCCCAGCGTACCGGGGGGGTTTCTCCACCCTCGAGCGCGTTCTATATATCGCTCTGTCTGTCCATCTCTCTTTCTCTCGCTCCGTCTCCCTCTCTCTCCCGCTTGTTTGCTCGCGCGTTCGGAGTGCGCGCGCCCTGCGCCCGGCTCGCCCTCGCCGCAGGTTCACCCTACGGTACAAAACGCGAGCGCGCGCGCGCGCACGCGAGCGACACATGGACCTAAAAAGCGATCAATACACGGCGGCGGCGGCAGCGGCGGCGGTGGTGGCAGCGACGACGACGACGACGGCGACGACGACGACGACGATCGCGCTGGAAGCGCCGACGAGTTGGTTTCGCACCGCTCCCCAACGGCCTCGGCCGAAACTTTGTCGATATATCCACCTATTTTCTTGCTTCCGCCCACGCGTCTTGTCTCCGCGAAATATATTATTGGGAAAAAAATGTGATAAAGCAGCTCAACGTTTCTCGACGATGAATTTTGATAGTAAAGTAGATTATTATATTTTAGGATGGAAACTAATTTTTTAATTTGAACAGAGACCCGTGTGTCACGATGACCCACGGCGTCCCACTTGCAGCCGACATGTTTTTTTTTTTCGCCTACGGTTATTGTTTCCGCGAAATATATTATTGGAAAAAAAATGTGATGAAGCAGCTCAACGTTCCTCGGTGATCAATATTGCTAGTGAAGTAGATTTTTATATTTTAAGCTGCAACTTAATTTTTTTATTTGAACAGTGACCCGTGTGTCATGATGACCCACGGCGTCCCACTTGCAGCCGCCATGTTTTTTTTCCGCCCACGGTTATTGCCTCCGCGAAATATATTATTGGGAAAAAAATGTGATCAACGTTTCTCAATGATCAATTTTGCTAGTGAAGTAGATTTTTATATTTTAGGATGGAACTTAATTTTTTAATTTGAACAGTGACCCGTGTGTCACGATGACCCACAGCGTCCCACTTGTAGCCGTCATGTTTTTTTTTCGGCCACGCCCCTAAAACGCCGTCTTCAAGTCATATCGCATCGAATATCCGCATTATTAATAATTTCCTTTGCTTTTCTCAATATGAACTTACTGACACTTCGGCTTTCGTGTTTATTCGCGCAGATCTCGGGGTTCATCCCCAAGGGATCCGAGTCCCAGCTCGTACGTCGTGCATCGTTAATAACCTCCAGACGCCAGGAATGTCGGAATAAACCGGGTACAAGCCAGAGCGCGCGGCGAGCTCGCGTAAAATCGTCGGTAACATTATCAATATTTTTCTGCTGCAAGAATTTCAAGTCAAACTCTCAAATGAATGCATAAGTTAATAAAAAAAATAAATTAATGAATTAATAAATAAACAAGCAAATAAGTATTATAATGATCATCGTCACTACACGCAGAGAAAAATATGGGAAAAAATCACTACACCTGTGTGTCAATTAAAAAACATTCCGGAATTTTGGTAATTTTGTCCATACTCGTTGACATATACAATCAATTTTCTATCGCATATTCCTACAAGTATGGGAAAAGTCGCCAGAATTCCGGAATGCTTCTCAATTGCCACAAAAGTATAGTGATTTTTCCCATATTTTTCTCTCCGTGATATTGTTTCGTGTCCTCTCGGCATAATTTGATCCGCGATAATTCCAACGTGACCCGAAGCTTCACCGGGGGACGCGCTACTCGAGTTCCTCTCTCTCTCACTCTCTTTTTCTTTTTTTTTTAAATTCACGCGAGAAGAGCGAGGGTGGCGCTGCCTCGCGAGCACGTAGGGCACTATACTTCCGGTTCCACGAGGCTGGGTGCGACGCACCCCTCGCGACCCGGCGTTCGCTCTCGCCTCTCGCTCCCTCCGCCACTTCCGGCGCCTCTCTACGTTGCAATCTATATAGCGGCACCCGAGCAGCCCGCGCACCGGCGAGATGAGTACGTCGAGTATCCACGTAATATATACGTATACGGAATATAATGCGCGAGAAGGGAACGGGGGGAGAGGGGGGAGGGGGGAGACTTGCATAATATTAAAGAAGAGGTCGTTAAAGCGAGCTCCCCGTCGCGATACTCTGGCTTTTGTACGCTCGGGCTGCGTGGCTCTCTCCGTGTGTGAGGTGGGTTTAGGTATATGTCGCGAGCGCGCGCGCGCGCGGCGTGTTCTCTCCCGTGCGCGGGGCCGAAGCCACACCCAGCCACCGACGAAGCTCGCTCTCGGCCCGCGCGTTTTGCCTCTGTACCGCACCCCGACTCGACTCATCCCCGCCGCACAGTCTACTCCCTGCTATCTCGTAATTCTAATCGTAAATCATTATTTTAACGGAAATCAATAAAGTAAAATGGTCGCTTAAAACTTAGGAGTTAATGCGACATTTAATAAAATCTTGAATAAATTAAAACTCAGGTCGACTGCTTTTTTTTGTATTAACCCGTCTATCGATCCATCGATAAATTTTCATGCGATGATTTTCTCGTACATCGAAAATTTTTCACGCCGTCACTTTTTAATGCTATTTCGTCATTGTACTTTGAATTTTTTTTTTTACGGAAAACAATGAAAGTAACACTATTCGATTACTTTTTCGTGAATTCGTTTAATGGTCTATCGAGAAATTTTGCACGCCGTCACTTTTTAATGCTATCTCGTCATTGTACTTGTCAATAATTATTTTTACGGAAAACAATCAAGTAGCTTTATAGGAGCTCTTTAAAAAAAAATGATTCCTTTATTAATTTAACGAGAAATGTTCATCACTTTCTCCTATCATTTTTATACACTTGTTGTAAATAAAAAAAATGTTACGGTAAATAAAATAAATTTAGTCGAATTTTTGTTTTTTTTTTGTCGATTTTGTCGATTCGACAATGTTATCTTCCCTCTCGTGCGGCGAACACAAATCGTGCGTCACACATTTCCCGGTATACCCGTTGCGCCGAAAATTAATGAAATTCAAACACCTGGACACGAGGCGTCGGTGAATGAAGCCGAGCGCGGAGAACACACGCCGCGCGGACTACGACGATTTAACACCGGGGGAATATGGATGAGGGTTGAGAAGAGTTCAAGTTTCTGTTGCACCGGTCGGCGCGCGGCACGAGCGAACTTAACGAACGAACGAACCGCACCCGGCGTGTCGGCGACGATCGGACCGAGACGTCGGTCTCTATATACGCCGTCGACACTCGTCGTCGATGCACAAGTCAATAATCAATAGATATAATACAAATATAAATATAATCACAGAACACAAAGTAAAGAAAAAAATGAACATACCGATTAACGATGAAAATCAGTGGTTGTGTGGAGCAGGATGCTGAACTAGGCGGCAGAACGGAACGCGCTGTACTGGGTGTACCGACAAATTTTGCTTTTTTTTCTCCGTATTTTTTTTTTTCAATCGCGTCTGCACAAAGCGCGAAGGGAATTTCTTTTTTTTTTTTTTAATTTTTCGTCTCTTTTACAAAAGGACTGAAACTCGCGTTTTCGTCGTCTCTGTCTTACGATTCGCGTGTTTCTTCCTGCAACGAGTCACCAGCGAGTCCGGCGCGACAAAACAAACGGAAACTCCGTGTGGGGCGAGAGAGATTCGGTTGACCCACGCGTTGGCGACGAACGAGCGACAATCCCTCGAGCAATCTTCACGAAAATCTTCCAGGTGAGGCGGACATGTATCACGGAGATCGCGAGAGCACAAGTCGTCGTGGACAACAGGTTTCTTTTTTCCTTCTCGAAGCCAAAAACAGTCCGGCTGATAATTATTGCACCGTTTTTTTTTTCTTTTCGTTTTCTTGGATCCGCGAGAGATTTGACAATTTTTTTTCGCGTTTCCCGGTGTTCGCGTTGAGGACGGACGACGGTGGGAGAATTATTCACGGATGGGGATTTTTTTTTGTGGCTGGAGAAGTGACGAGTAGATGTTTTTCGTTTTTTTTTGTTTTTCTTTTCAGAATGTCTCGAGCGAAAGTGAGATTAGCCGGTGTACACACACACACAGGGACAGGGAGTGGAAGGGTCAGCGGGTTCAGGGTTCGGGGGGTTGGGGGATGCGGGACGGGGGGAAAAAACGAGGATTTTTCGAAAAAACGAAGGGCGACGAAAAACCGCAAATTGTTTGCGCTTTGGAACTGCCGGTTGTCGATTGTTACAAAACGTATATATATATGTGTGTGTATATATATATGTATAACGGCAACGGGGGGCGGGGGCGGGAATAATTAATTAACGAACGAGAACGAATTCAACTCGAATTAATAGATCGATATATATGTATGGATATATGTGTGCGTATATATATATATGAATATATATATATACTGGTATTAATTCAATGAATAATATAAGTAAGGTATAATAATATTGCGGGTAACGGTGTCTACGTAACGCAATGCCTTATGTGGTGCGGTAACTAAACTGACGGAGCTGCCAGTTCGGCCGGGCGGCTGCACCCTCGGACCTATCGCTCGGCGGATCGAGGGGCGGCAGGGGGGGGAGGGTTTCAACCCTCGCAGCGTCGCAGCGCGCGGGCGCGACGGCGTCTCTCTTTCCCCACCGTGCGCGCGTTTCTCCCTCCGTTCGCCGCTCCCCTCGTACGCCCGTTCGCACCCCCTCGCGAGGGGGTGGAGGTGGGGAACGGGGAAAACCTCGCCGCCGCAGCACACTCGTTGGCCTCTGGGGGATCAACTCTCGCCATTTTTTTTCTGAGACTCTCGAATTCGCGGGCGGACGACCGTCTGCGGAATAAAATCTTATCGGCAATTGATTTCTTATCGCGTGAATCCAGTTTGATAAAAAAAAAGTGTTATTGATTTTATTTGGCTATTTAGCAAAAAGGGACACCGGATAAATACAAATAAGTCAATTCTTAATATTCTTATAATTTTCGCCCTGAGATTAAATTTTTATTCCCTCAACGCTGTGTGGTCCAATCTTTTTTAGGTGCTTTGCCCACGAAAATTGCGTTTCGCTCGTGAGACGCGGAAAACCGGGCGAAGCTTTTGCCCGTTGTGCCCGAGGAATTTCCTCGGCTGCGCAGATTGGCCAACAACTGCACCGGAGCTGCGCGAACGCGAGAGAGGCGAATGCACGAAACCCGAGGGACGAAGCGACGAACGGGGGGGGGGGGGGCGAATTGAAATCCCGCCGCTGGCGAGAGGAGAATCGAAGGGGTTGGAGCTCGGCTGTACCCCCGAGGCGGGGGTGAGCGCACGCGCAATGTGAGGAAAACCGCGAGCGAGGTTCTTGCGCGGAGTCGCGGGCGCGGCGAGCGAGGCTGATGCCGCTAACGCCGCCGTCGTCGCCGCCGACGCCGCTGCCGGGGAATCGCCGGGAAAAAATAAACGAGAGGTCGGAAGAACGGATGAGAGACTAGAACCGCCGGGACGAGTGCGGAATTAATGCAAATACAAACATAAATGAATATATATCAACTCTTATCATTTTCGCTCCGATATCAAATTTTACTCCTTCAACATTGTATTTATTTTTAGTCAGGCCACGTTGCCCTTTGTCCTGTAAAATCGCGCACCAGTCGAGAAACGGAAAAAAAGAACAGGATTAAAGCTTGCAGCCCTCTGTGCAGAAGAAAACCGCGAGCGAGTTTCTTGTGGCCGCATTCGCGGAGTCGCGAATGCGGCGGAGAACCGCCGGGAAAAAATAAAACAGAAGTTGGAGAGCGACGAGACGAGAGCGCCGGGCGAGAGGCGCGCGCGTGGAATCAAGGGTATATTCCGCTCTCGCGGAGGCATCGTGCTGCCCCCCATTGGTTAGCGATAAAAGGGGGACAAAAAAAATTCGTGCATTGTTCGATGCGCCGATGTACCATTCGAAGTACCGCATTTTTGAGCGAGTTTCATTTATTCGTTCGTTGGGGCTTCCTCAGACCCACTTCGCGCCGATTTTGCCCGCCGCAAGAATCTATAACGAAAATCATCATGGAAAACGGCATCCGAATTATTGAATCGTTCCTTGGTAGAAAATTCACGGCGTTACACGCGGCGCAAGTAAGGCCCTGGCCAGGACTGTATCATCCCTGCCCGGGCCGATCAGGGTCTGGCTTGGGTCGAATGTACATATTTTCTACCATGCAGCGTTGGCACAACTATTTGAGACGCAACGGAAATAGAATGATCGATTGTTTGTGCGGCAGCTAATATTTTCTCTCCGTGTACAAATAATTCGTCATTGCGTTGTCTCGGGATTTCCGCGGATGACTTTGTGTACCCCGTGCGAACTTCACCCGCGTGAACCTCGGGAAAATCATCATGGAGGACGCGAGCGAGGCGCGCTGACGGCGGCGGGCGAAGGGGGCGCCGCGAAACCAGCATATCTGGCGGGTGGGTTGCGTTGCGTACGGCGCGCGTTTGTTCGCTGCGCCCGCGTCAACACGAGTCATCGCGCAGGCGCCGTCTCGAGCTTCCGCTCGTAAGTATCTCACAGGCCGCGCGAGAGAGAAGAGCGAAACGCGACGGCGGAAAAAAACGACGCTGGGGGCACCCGAGCTTTGCAGTCGCGGCGCGAACCACTCTGATATGTATTATATATATATGTATATGTGACCTATGACTATGCGAGCTGCGGAAACGCGGGGGAAAATTCTCGGAAAGCGGCCGCGCAGTTTCCCTCGCAGCCGCATATTGCACGATCGTTGACCGCGGCGACGGACTCGTTTTACTTTGAGAACTATATCTTGTCGATCGCGTGTATCGTCTCTCTTCTTCGCACGGGGGAAAAGGATTAATAATTCTGTGGCGCGCGTGAGACGTTATTGATATTTGGGTAATAGTTCTGTTTGTTCCGGTAAACCGAGCGTTATATTCATAGCAGAATTAATCCGTATGTTTCGATGTACTTATTAGAATGAAAACCAAGAAAAGTTATGTTTCAGTGAAAATTACGGTGTATTTCAGATTTTGTTCTGTTCTATGCTTTGACAAAATAGCTTTCATGTATATAGATTTTGCCCTACGCATGAAAATAAATCGTCAGCTTTAACCTGCTGTGTTTTACTTGCCTTCCCTCATTTCCTTTTCTTATATAAGCCGTCGTTGCATTTCCGTCACGTAATTTACGGTGTTATTACAATTATTTTTACCGTCGAATTATAGAACAGGACAGATTTCTGTATGTAAAATGTACTCGAAATTGGATGAATTATTCATGTTTTTTTTTCTCCGTGTGGACTGTGAGCGAAAAAAATGCAGGAAAATAATGTTTCCGGAGATGAAAATAGGTTTTTAAAGAAGAATACGAAATATTGTAATTTATCAACGAGAAACATTCGCGGGTGGATAAAATATTTAAAAAACCCTTGCATCAAACGTTCTTTTATCGTCGCACCTATTTTCATTCTCGCAAACGCGGTTTGTAATTAAACCTCGCGCCTAATTGAATCCGGCGCGGCGTTTGATTGAAACAAAATGATGATTAATTAAACGGTGTTGTCTCGTTTCCTTTCTCGGGTCAATTTGCGACTCGACATTCCCGCAATCGTCACTGTTGCCCGGCGCGCGGTTTTAATTGAATTCGCCAGTTTCCGCGTGAAACGCGGCTCGAAAAAAACGCGTAGGTACACACATCGTCGGCCCATCGATTTTCGTTGCTGTCCGCGATTCGACGCGACGCGTGTAAATAATTCACGAACGGAATTTTCGACCGGAGAAAAAGCCGGAACGGGGAGATCGATAACACTCCGACGAAAATGATAATTTTGTTTATAGGAACGGCGGTTCCTATAAACGCGAGACATATATGTATGAGATAACATATATATATAAGGAGACATATATATATAAATATGAAAAGAAATCCATAATTATGTGGAATCAAATGGTTGAATGAGACAGCTATACATTTTCGAATTGCTGTACGCTTAAAAAAATTCGTTGACCCAACCATATCGTCGAATAGTACTAGCCTCAAGTATCCACGATTATATCTCGCGAGATTAGTAAGCGTACCTATTCGAATCATTGACACAACCATTTGAGATGCGAGGGAAGTAGAATGTTCGGTCAGTTGTGCCAGCCGATTCTTGGGTTTTGGCAGCTAATCTCTTCATTTCGTATGTTTGTTATGCAAAATGACTGGAGGGAAAATTGAAAAAATTACAAATCCTAAAATTTCTAATTTCTTAATTTTTTTAAATTTATATATTTTTTTCTGAGCCTGGTTTAACTATTAGTTACCCCGTGTGGCCGCTAAGTGTTAATTTTCAATAGTTCTATAGTGACTATTTGGTTTCGATAGTATTTTGGCAGCTCCAATCGTTTTTTTGTTGTAAGGGCAGCAGCAGCAGCAGCAGCGGCAGCAATAGCAGCAATAGCAGCAGCAGCAGCAACAGCAGCAGCGGCAGCAGCAACGTGAACGCCGCGCTCAACCCGCTATTACTAAGATACGCGCGAGAGATAATGTTAATAGGCGAGCGGCTGCGGGGCGCAGAGCGCCGAGGGTGGCGCGCGACGTGTATTAGCGTCGCGCGTACGTGTGTTGGTGTGGCCAGGCTACGGCGTCGCGGGAAATATAACGAGGGACGACGGTGGCCGCGGTCCCCGTTGGTCTACGCCAATGCGTGTGCACGTCCCGCGACGGGAAGTTGACGGGTACCGCGCGCGCCGGGCGCCGGGCCGAGGGTTCGTGGGGAGGGCTTCGATTATCGATCGTCTAACCCCCCCGTCTCTCCCTGCCGTGCCCCTCGGCCAGTAGCGTCCCCCCCCACTGCACCCGCCGCTCAACTTTCCGTCTCTCGCTCTGTCGCTCTCGCATCGTTCGCTCGCTCGCTCGTTCGTTCGTTCTCTCGGGGGTGTGTTGTACGCTCCGAGAGCTGTCTACCCATCGTCCGCGTATATATTTCGATGTCAAAGCCCGACCGTCTCTTTCTCTCCCAACTCTCTGTCTCTCTCTCTTAGTCTCTCCTGAATCGTGCGCGCCGCGAAAACCAGTCGGATTACACAAATTCTATTCAACGCTGCGATGAATGTCCGAAGTTCCGTTAATATGACAGAAGTGTCCGACCGATCTCCCATCTGATAATTGCTATTAATCGGATTATATTCGATCGTGGCGATTATATTTGCAATTGTTAAAAGTAAGATTTATTTTAGGATTTTTTTTTTATTTGGGGCTTCCACGGCGCAGGTCATTAATTCAATATATTCGTAATTTCTGACCCCGCGAAGAACCGAATCCCAGAATAAATTTCCCTTTCTCGATATTGTCCGTGCTACGTTACGCGCGTTCTCCGCTAGGATTCGCGCGTCTTGGGCCGAGGGCCGAGGACGAACGACGAAAATCCCTCTCGCGCGGCGCCTGGCCGCCATCCCCTCGCGACGCAGCAGAAAAGGGGTGGGGAGCGGGCGTCAGCGAGGGCGAGGGGGACAAACCATCGGGCGTTTCACCCCTTGGGAGAACTCGGAGCCCTGGCGTTCGCTGGTCTCTCGGCAATCCGCGCGTTTTCAACACGCACACAGATATACCGAGAGCTGGAGGGAGGGAAGGAGAGAAAGAGAGAGAGAGAGTCAGAATAAGAGAATCAGGAAGAGGGAGAAAAGGCAAATACACGAAAGAGAGGGAGAAGGAGAATGAGAGAGAGAGTGAGCGGGAGAGGGAGAAAAAGAATGGGAGAGAGAAGGACAAAGAAAAGGAGATAGAAACGAGGGGGTTGTTTCCCGGCTCTGGGCGACTCGAACGAGCTACCTTGCGGGGGTGCATAGCGCATGCGCCGCCGCAGCGACGAACCGGCGAGTTGGAGCATCGGCCTGCAGAGCTCGAGAGAAGTGGATGAAGCCGGGAGAGACGGGGAGACGAGGAGAGAGGTCACAGGGCAACGAAAATATAGAATGGACGATACGTGTGTGCGTGCGTCGTATATATGCGCGCAGTGGAGAGGACGAAATATTTCATACACACCGAGACGTACTACGTGACGCAGCGCGACGTCCTTCGTGTGACGAGAGAACAGCCGGTAAGGGAGGCCACCGCCGAAACTACGACCCCCGGTGTATATGCGCGGCCTCTGTGCAGTCGTCCTGCGAGCCCCGTACGATTCCTGCGAAACCGGCGGACGAGAAATGCAGGTCTCTCGGCTTGGTTTTTTTTTTTCGGGAGCAGCGACACGCATTGCCATCGGCTAATAAATATATTTGCTTTGTGATTTCTGGTAGGAAAAATAAGGGCTTTCGCTCATTTTGCATACAGATGATGGACGCACGCGCAGTCCGGTTTCATTATATTTTTCTAAGGAGGTAATCGGTTCGTTTCTACCAGGAGGGAGTAATGAAATTCGCACTACGCATATGTGGATTCGTCAGCTGCATCACATATTTTCACATTCTGATAACTAATGATAAACAAATCGTTCTGCTTAACTGTTCAATTACTGGTGACCTTTCACTTCGTGTGAACTTTTGCACTTCTTTGCCTCCCTTGTAGCATAATATATTATTCTGTTTTTAAATTCTAGTGTAATGCCCCAAAATCGTCGATGACATCGAGAGAAGATACTACAAAGTGACAACAAAATTGTTACATGTTCACATTCAGCCGAGACATCTCGCAGAATTTTTCTTGTTTTGCAGACGGAAATGTTCATTCACCGAACTCTCGCATTCCGCTCGACTCGTTCATTCATACGTGTCGCTACGTTCGCGATATCACGCGCTCGCGTGTTTCGCGTTGTGCGACGAGCCACGCAGGCTCGAGCAAATAGAGGAGTCGCGCGGTCCTCCAGGCGGAAAGATCGTTCGAGCAGCAGCAGTAAGCAGCAGCAGCAGCGCACGAGCCTCGCCCAGGGAGCGCTTGCGCCCTCCAGAAACGTCAGGCGCCGCGACGGGAGGGCGGTTACCGCGCCCGCCGCGGTCGCGCTGGGGGACGTTTCAACCGCTGAAACTTCCCCGGCGACCCTCCGTGTACGTATACGCAATTTCCACCGAGCCACCAGCTGCAAAAGCAGCGTCCTCTTCGTCGTCGCCGGTGGTGGTGGTGATGATGTTCGCGGCAGTAGTGATCTAGTATGCAAATATCTCTATATACGTCCGCTGTGCGTGGGAGCAGAAACCAGGAACGCAATCAGAGCAGCCCGACCCTCCTCCTCCCTCCCCCTCTTCATCCACCGCACTGATTTTAAAGCCACTGACGAAACATAATATTCGTCTCGAGCGAAATTCCGGAAATTGAATCCCTTTTTTTCAACGGTTCATTAAGATACATGTTAAGACTATGTAATTAAAAATATAATAAACGCTATTAATACCAAAGATGGACAAAATTTAAAACTAAGGGTTGTCGCGCACGCGATGGTTGGTTCGGAAACTATTTTGTTAGAAATATCCATGAATTTAGGAATTATGATTTTTTTTATTTTGGTTTTTTAAGGGACGCTCTTGCCTTGTATCGAGTGACTCTATTGTACATGACAATTTAATTATTCCTATTAGGAAATTATGAGTCCAAGACCGTTGCGGCCGCACCTTCGGTTCTTTATTAAATTGCATCTGACATTATCACGTATCCTGAAATATATATTTGAATATCGACGTTTTTTCTAAATGAAAATACTCGATTAACCCCTTCAGCGGCAGACGAAATCGTGCGCACATTTTGTATCTCTTATATTGAGTCTGCTATTTTTTGTTTCTAAATTTTGAGTTCGGATTCGTAATCAGCGACCCTTAAAGCCACTGAGTACCAAATTTCACGAAAATCAATCAAGCCGATCGGAAAATAATTGGATAATAATCGGGAAATGCATGCGCCATATGGCGTCATTGCCGCTGAAGGGGTTAATATTAATTCACGCTGAAAAGAGGAAAAGAGAGAGGGGGAGAATGTCGACGTGGGTGTTTCTACTGTAAAAATGTATTACTTTCCATCGACGTGTCTCGTGACAGATCGTCCGGCACCGTCGAACGATGCGCGACGTTCCGTGCGACCGCGACGTCAATCACCCGACAAGCTTCCCTCTCTCGAATCTTTTTTGCCCTTCCAAAGCCTCTCACCAATAATCGCAATCGCGCTTTATCGAGTGGCCGCGTTATCATGAATGAAAAGAGGAAACGCGAGCGAAAAAAATCGAGCGCACGAACGGCTTCCACCCTCTGGCCAAGCGGCGTCGAACTACATATATATATATATAGTCCTAAACCCATGCGAACTTTCGCAAAGAGTTTGCACACTTTTTCGGCGATACACCGACTATCTTTGTGCGTGTTCCCGGCTGCCGAATCGCTTCACAGGCTGACGTTAGCGTGCGCCCTGCGAGCCAGATACACAGCGCGTATGTTACAACGATTAGCTAGTCAGGAGAGCCCAGGGCACAGTCATTGGCCACATCGCCGGATCTATTATTGACCTCGCTCGAAAGTTTCCCGCAGCCCGCGAGTCGGTCGACGGTGGCCAATGACTGTGCCATAACTCGCCGTTGTGCGGAGATGACGCGCTGCAGCGCATAATATACATATAGATATAGATATACATGCACAGGTGTATACAGTGTGTATACACGGAGCGAGTCGAGTCGTGCGACGCGCTATATCGATTCAACAGCACCAAGGAAACCGCGTCGAACTGGCCAAGTGTCGCCAAGTTTAACGGCCCGCGGGTCCGCCCGGGCGCGCGCGACGGCGGCAGCGGCCAGTGTGTTGGCCTCGTCCTCGTCGCCGTCGCCGCCGTCGTGTCTCTCCTCTCTCCTCGATAATGTCGGACGCCGATTCCGGTGAGTGTCGAAGTCCCGGGCGATAGACGTGGCGCATACATCACCCGGGTAAATCGCGATAAGCACGAGACGCGCGAGCTGACACGTTTGATCCATCAGCCGCCGCCGCCGACGCTAGCTTATAATGCACTCTGGCCTCCGTTTCGCCCTGTTCGTGAACTCCTCGCGCGTACCTCGTTTCGTGTGTGACGTGTGCTGTCCAAACACGACAGCGGGATACGAGCACCAGCCGCGCGACTCGCACACAGCGAAACCGAGCGAGAGGTTCCTGTGCGAAACTCCCTGTGTAGCGTTCGGCCTCGCCGAGAACTCGCTCTCTTCACCTCTCTCGCGTTGTATTTTATACCCGACGATGACGCCCGGACGATCCGCGTTCGCAGTCACGAAGGTTCAACACGCTATATTCACGTGTGTGGGGATTTGATTATTCGATGCGGCGCTCGCGAGCTCCGAGTATCCCCGATTCCGCGTTGACTCGTTTTGGCGCCGTTGGCGCAGTGATTGGCCACCCGTACCGCGGCAATTCTTTTCGCGGCGTTGCGCGAGGCGAATGCTCGCTTCGAGAGAGCCGCGAGGTTGCCAATGACTGTGCCGACCAGGCTAGCGTTCGTAGGGCTTCCGTGCTGACAGGCGCGATAAAAGTGTCGTATATTCGTGTGAAATTGTGTGAGAAAAGGCATTCAGCGAGCAGTCGATATATCGAGGACGCGCGCGATTGAAATAAACTTCGCATCGCGTGAAATACGTTGGCGAGAAACAATGATTTTTTTTATCTGTACATATAACGTATTTCTTGTTATTTATAATTAATGGATGATAATTTCTTTGTTCGTTTTGTCTTAATTAATCATTGAAAAAAATTAGCATATTTTTAGAGTATTTTTTTTCTTGGTTCTTCTCTCTCTGTCTTCTCCAAGGCTGCGAAACTTCCACAGTGGCCAATCATTGTAACCAGGGACCCAATACCGCAGGATATACGTTTTATTTGTACATATAACATATTTGTTGTTATTTATAATTAATGGATAATAATTTCATTGTTCGTTTTGTCTTAATTATTCATTGAGAAAAATTAGCATATTTTTATGGTATTTTTTGTGGGTTCTTCGCTCTGTCTTCGCCAAGGCTGCGAAACTTCCCGAGTGGCCAATGATTGTGCCCACCGCCGCAATACCGCAAGATATACGTGCGGATGGATCATCGCACCCGGAAATCTCGGGGTCACGCGAGACTTCCGGCTCGCCGCACAGTTTCCCTCGCAGCGTTTGTGTGTGTTCGCCTTTGTGTGTGTGAGTGTGTGTGTGTGTGTCTGTGGCTTTGCGGTCTGCGCAGCTTCGATGCATTTCCACCACTCTCGCGTGTACCTATCGTCCATCCTCTGAACAGCGCATATACAATCGTCTCTATCTCAAGTCAAACGGGAGATAAGACTCGGAAAGTTTTGGTTTATTCGTTGCGCAAACGGCCTTTGACCCACCGAACGGTTGTACCGCACGAGCTGCGATTTGCACGAGCTACGAGCTCGAACACCGCGCCCTCTGCATGCAGACGATATCCACGCAAGTAGTTTGCTCTCTGTCTCTCTCTTTCTACCCCACTCTCTCTCTCTCTCTTGACGTCTATGTAGCCCCGGCAAAAGTTTCCAGCCGAAATTCGTGAGAGGAGAAAAGCCCAAAGTTTTTATCGGTTTTTTTTCCCCAAAGCAGGAAACGCTCGGCGGGTACTCACGCCGGAATTAACTCTCGTTCGCTGGGGCGCGCGTACAAGTTTTCGCGTCGAGTTCGCAAAGTGAATAGCACACGGCGTTCTGGACGAGACATTATAGCTGTGTGTATATGTGTGTGTGTGTCGAGGTTTATCGTCGTAATTGACGGGTGGCCCGGGGGTTGGAAGAGGCTCGAAGGATTATTCGAAATTGGTTCTGCGCGTTCTACAGTGTGTCTCACAACTCGTAATTTTTTTTTACTCTGTCGAGCTTCGAAAAATCCCACTAACAAAAAATCGCATTTTTTTGTCGGATAACTGTCTGTGAAAATGAAGATACATCTTTCAAATCGTATAAATAAAAATGTATATATATATTTTTTTCCTTCCTGTGGTACATATGATTACTATTGATTTTTTTGTAATTTTTTTTTGTAACATGCAGAAATTTCCACTCGGATCCAGCTGGATCCCGCCTGGATTACCCGCGCTGAGGTCAGGATCCAGTCCGATGTCCCGTCGGTTTCCCAAAATGAAATGTAATGGTTATGGAAAATGGTTTCCTATCGGGATACCCGACTGGGTCCGGACGTGAATTTTTTTTTCAAATCTGTATTCACCTGAATTCCTGCGAGAACTCCCGTTTTTGGGTATCCCCACAGAGACTCCAACTTGATCAATTTATTGATTCTGTTGCGAAATTGGCATCCATCTGGATTTCCGCGAGGAATCCCGTTTTTTGGGGCCTCTACAGCGTCCCTAACATCGTTTTCGTTTCTAAATCTGCGTCCACCTGGATTCCTGACTAGAATCTCGTTTTGGGGTACCCGCATCAGGATCACTCTGGATTCTTACAGGGAGTCCCGATTTGGGGAATCCAGATAAAATCCCGATCGGAATCGGATCGTACATTGGGACTCCACAATAGATTTTCTACACAGGCCGCGAACATAAATAAATAAAATAAAATTAAATTAAATAAATCCGAAGGACGATCAGTGCCTTGAGTCACAGAGCAGCGATGATCGGTTATGGCTCGCCCTGTACACCCTATAAAAGCAAAGTAGTAGTAGTAGCAGTAGCAGCAGCAGCAGCAGCAGCAGCAGCAGCAGCAGCAGCAGCAGCAGCAGCAGCAGCAGCAGCAGCAGCAGCAGCAGCAGCAGCAGCAGCAGCAGCAGCAGCAGCAGCAGCAGCAGCAGCAGCAGCGACGCTCTATGTACGAACGGCTGGGATATACCCACTGCGATTTAAGTAGATCTCGTTAAAAGAATCTCTCTCGTATATCAAGACTGAAGAGAGCGAAGCGTTAGTTAGGGGCCCCGGAGAGGGTTCGTCGAGGACGAGGAGGGAGGAAGAAGGAGAACGAAGAAGACGCAGAAGTAGAGGCGGAAAGCGAGCGGCCGCCGCACGCTTCTCGAGCTGATGGTGTGGCCTCGTTTCGATCGAGCACCCTCTCGTCACGAGAACGACTCGCGCTCTCTCTCTCTCCCTTCCTCTTCTCCTCTCTTTCTCTCTCTCGCTTCCCTTTCGCGCCCCAGCGGGCTCACTATACTTGCGTATACATCAAATAATCCAGCGCAAAAGCCACGAGTGGCACACGACGAGGATGAGAACGCGCAGCTCGCTGTATAGGCGCCGCGGTTCGCATGACGCGCGAGACACGCGAAACGTCACCCCGAGAGTCGTCACTGCGTTACACTTTTGCTCGACGCGCGTGGCCCGAGTTGAATTTACGCCTCTCGGCATTCCTCGCGGTAAATGAGATTTAAAAAAAAAACCAAATCGAAACGAAGCGTTGAAGGTTAACCGAGTAGTTTCCGGTGCGGCGCTGGAATGCGGGAAAAAAATTCTCGCTATTTCCGGTTGCGAATTTAGCATCGCAGAGGTTCGCTCACGAATTTCTTTTATCCCCAATTTGTCGGAAGATTCGTCGGTCAATCGATAGTTTTTTTTAACTCTCGTCGTGAACTTTAGTTTCGACGCGAAACGGAAGGTGCAATAGGTAGGGTGGTATACTTCTGGAGTTCAAACGGTGTTACGAAGATAAAGAGAAAAGAAACCCCGGGTCGTCGTCGCGAGACGACAAAGCGATCGCTCCGCGGAGATTGAGGACACCGCCTGCAGTAACGCGATATCCCAGCTGCGCGAGGTGTGCGCGAGGTGTGCGATGTGTGGACGCTCGATACCCAAGCCGACGGGGGATCGAGCGAGATCTTCCTTCATCGTCCATACACAAATACCTCCAATACCAGCGCACTAAACTCACAATAATCGTTTTTCAAACGCGCTGAAAAAAAGGTTGTTCGTAGTAAACAAGTTTCGAATTTGCTGTACAGAAGATGTCAAAAGTTGGTCGCCCTAACTATATCGAATAGTAATGTCAACTATTCACGATTAGTTTATCGCGAGATTAGTTGTAAATAGTAATTGTAAATGATTCCAATCGTTGTGACTAACATTCGAATGGATGGAACTAATAACAATCAAATAGTTGGGACTACCGTTTGAATCGCTGGCACTACTATTTGATTTGTGCCAAGTAATTCTTTGGTCGTGGCAGCTAATCTTTTCTTATCGTCGCTTTCTTTGGCTGCATTCGAGATCGTTTATCGATAATATCACCCCGACTGTCAACCCGCAGCGGTGCGACGGGCGAACCCGGAGATTCCCAAGGCAGCCGGTTAACCCCCGTCGTGTTTATAGCCGCATCAGTCTTCGCCGACGCGACGCGCGTTTCTCGCGGGGGGAAAATAGCCTCGTGATTCGAGGCGACTAACGTTGCTGTGGCGGTTTTGATGTACGTCGCGCGCGAGCGCGCGCGGGAATAACTCGCGCTCACTCGCACACGGCCAATTGACGAACGGTCGAGCGTCATGCGCCTCGAAATCGCGTGTAGTGGAAATAGCTATGCACATCCGTGTGCCTATGGTCTCGCGATAGACCGACATCGCCCGTACGGCGCGCGGTTCGCATTCGTGTCTGCGTCCGTCTTTTATATATACATAGCTCCACACACACAAGCGCGCGTCACGTGCCGAAGGGATGGAAGCGCGGGCGTCGAGACTTTCGCGCGCGAGCCGCAAGCAGCGGCACCTTTATACACACGGAGGCCCGCGCGCGCGATAACTCGTGAAACGTTGGTTTCACGAGTTCGCGCGCGCGCCACGTTCAGTCTCGCTCGGTGTCTCTGACGAGGTGGACCCGACGAATTCCCGCCACGACACGATCGGCTCGGCTCGGTAGCGCGCGCGCGAAGAATCGGAAAAAACCGTCGGCTACGAATGTCGCGTCCGGGCGAGGGTCGCGATCCGCTCGAACAGACCAGCCTCTATCAGCGAGCCGGTCAGATATTTTCGACGAATTATTTGTACATTCTCGACAATTTTTTTGAGTTTTTTTTTTCGATTGTGTATTGTTATTTAGCTGTAGTCGCCTAATCGGAGTCAGTAGGGGAATTAACAAAAAAACGACCCACGGTGTTTTATCCACTCGCGCACGTCTACGTTTAGTCTCGCTCGGTGTCTCTGACGAAGTGGACCCGACGGATACTCGCCGACAAGATCGGTTCGGCTCGGTAGCGCGCGCGAAAAATCGGAGAAAATTCGTCGTCACCGCCGTCGGCTACGAATGTCGCGTCCGGGCGAGGGTCGCCCGGACGCGACGAATAGTCGAATTGATTGTGCTGGATTACTTGACATTTTTTCATTTGTGTTTAGGCCAATCTTGTCGCCAAACTTGGCGACTTGTATGTCGCCAGACTGGAATCAGTCGGAAAATAAACAAAAATTTGTAATTATTGTGATGACCGTGCATTGCATATAAGCAGACGATTCGTATGAGAAAAATGTGATCAAACGTGTGGTTAAACCCGCCCCAAAAGCGATACAATTTACGATCCACGAATTATTTATCCGTTTCTCGACATTTTTTTCGCGTTTTTTTTAGTATTTTCTATTATGTATTAATTTCGATATATCGGCACACTAAACTGAAGTCAGAAGGGAAATTTAGAGAAACCGATCCCCGCTGTTCTTTCCATCCGGACGAAGGTTTCTTTTACCTCCAGGAAATGTGCGAGACCGCGCGCTCGATTCGCGTCATTCGTAGCCCAGAATCTCGCAGGCGATTTCCCCCGCGCGCGATAAAGCGATTACGATAATCCACTTTGCCACGGGGATCGCTTCCGTTCGTCGCGCGTCGACACCTCGCGCGCATGGAGAATTCCTCGTGCACCGAAAGATCCAACTGATCAACCGCAGCCGCGTGAATTCTCCTCGCTGCTTCGTTCTCCGAGTTGGTCCGACCCCTCGCGCGAAAAACCATTTATTATTCCCTCCGCGCGCGTAGTTTCCCTACGAAATGATTCGGTAGGAGCGGGAATGCCGAAACATCTGTCGGACGTTCCTCCACGTCCGCGTTTCCCTTCGATCCTTCCCTTCCCCACGCGTCGGATGGTCGGATCATCCGAATAGCCAGTCGACCAGACGCTGGGGACGAAAATTACGACGGCTAAAAACTCGCTGTCGATTTTTTCCATCTTTCGGTTTTTTAATGTTTATAAAATCAGCTCACGAAAAAATTTCATGAAATATCGTACCTCAGATCGTACGGAAAACATACACTCTGAAGGCTCATCTGAAGTGTACGTCGGACAGACTACAATTTCAAAATTTTCATATAATCAGCTCACAAAAAGAAATCGAAAAAATATCGCACGTTAGATTTTACGAAAAACATTAACGCTGAAGAATCATCTAAATAGCGAGTTGAACAGACGCTGAGGAAGCAAAATTACGACGGCTAAAGAGTAGTCGATTATTTCCATCCTTCAGCTACCGATTTAAAAATTTTTATTTATTCAGTTCGCACAAAAAAAAATAAAAAAAATTATCTGAAGGATCATTTGAACAGTAAATTACGACGGCTCAAGAGTCGTAGTCGATTTTTTTCCATCCTTCAGAAAATCTGTCTATATTCAGCTCACAGGAAGAAAATCGTAAAAAAATTGCTCCTTATTAGATTTCACAGAAAACGAACCTTGAAGGTAAAAATAATAACCCTTGTGTCCGCGCAGAGAGCGAGGACAGCGACGCGGAGGGCGGACTCGGCAACGTGAGCCGCCTGATAATCCGTCCGCCGGGTCACAGTGGAAAAGCGAAGAAGGGCCACCTGTGCTTCGACGCGGCCTTCGAGACCGGTAACCTCGGTCGCGTCGACCTCATATCCGAGTTCGAGTATGACCTCTTCATCCGCCCGGACACGTGCAGCCCGCGACTTCGGCTCTGGTTCAACTTCACGGTCGACAACGTGCGAGCCGATCAGCGCGTCATCTTCAACGTGGTGAACATGTCGCGAAGCCGAACGCTCTTCAGGGATGGAATGACGCCGCTGGTGAAGAGCACGAGCAAGCCGCGATGGCAGCGAATTCCGCGACGACAGGTTTTCTACTACAAATCCGCGCAGCATCAGAATCATCATGTGCTCAGCTTCGCCTTCAACTTCGACCGCGAGGAAGACGTCTATCAGTTCGCCCTGACCTATCCCTACTCGTACACTCGCTGCCTCGGTCATCTCGACAATCTCAGCGCCCGCTGCGCCGGCTCCGTCAAGCGCGAGACCATCGCGTCGTCCATACAGAAGCGCAAGGTCGAGCTCGTCACTATAGCCGACGTCGCCGCGTCTGCCGCTGCAGCCGCGGACGCTGAAGACCGTCAGCGACGGGTCGTCGCGGTGCTGACCCGAGTCCATCCCGGCGAGTCGCCGTCATCGTTCGTCTGCCAGGGCCTCATGGACTTTCTCGTCAGCGGACACCCGATCGCTCGGGTCCTCAGGGACTACGTCGTCTTCAAGATCGTCCCGATGCTCAATCCCGACGGCGTCTTTCTCGGTAATTACAGGTCAGTCCGCGCGGCTTCTTCCGCATTTTTGTGGCTCCATTATCTTCGTTTCTTTTTTTTTGTAATATTAGGGTTTTTTTTAAATTTTATATCATTTTATATTGATATCTTTTTATATTTACTTGTTGATAAAAAAAAATGCCGTTTTGTTTGTCAGAAATCCTAGATCTGGCCGCCAGGCCAAAAACCGCCCAAATCGGAGTCATGAAATTAATTTTTTTTGAATATTGACTTTTAGTGTATACCATCGTTCTCAAGTCGCATATTCTACGCCTAAAAACACCGCCTTTAATCCTTTTTTAGTTGATTAAAAAAAAACAATATTTGACAGAATTGTCAAAGTTATCAAGGACAAATGAACTTGGACTCGGTCCATAGAAATTGCTGCACCTTTTGATACAATTTTCATCAGATCAACTCTGATGGGAATGGACCTTAATCGCGCGTGGAATCGAATCTCCGACTGGATTCACCCGACTCTGTCGGCCGCGAAAAGTCTTCTCGAGACTCTGGACAAGAATCCGAAGGAGCCGCTCGACTGCGTGCTCGATCTTCACGCCCACACGAACGCCACGGGTCTATTCGTCTACGGCAACACGTACGACGACGTCTACAGGTAAACGACGCGCCCGCGCGCACGACCCTCAAGCTCGCGATAAAATTGTCGCTGTTAACGCGAGAGACTAACTTGAGGCTTGCTAGCGTCTTAGGTACGAGAGACACATAGTGTTGCCGAAGTTGCTCGCCCAGCACGCGGACGACTACGACGCGGGCAACACGATGTACAACCAGGATCCCCACAAAGCCGGCACCGCCAGACGTTATCTCTGCTCGATTCTGAGCGAGCACGTCAACTGCTACACCATCCAGGTGTCCATGTACGGTTACTGCAGGAAGGGGACACCCGGGACGTTGCCCTATACCGAGGAGAGTTGTATCCTTTGATCGTATAAAATAAATGTATTCCTCTCTGTTCATAGTAATTAATTGAAAAAAATTAATCCTTCGTTTGCGGGCTACCAACAGCAATAATTGTTGTCAATTCAATTTTGCTTCTACTTTCTGCAATTTGATATAGAAATGAAATAATGACTTTATTCAATTTTATTTCTTATTTTATTTAATAATATTTTTATTCTTATTTGATTTATTATTTATTGAATTCTACTCCTATTTCCTGCGATTTTGAATCAGCGAATTGCGATCCTGCGAATTGAAACAGTGACATTAAAATAGGCAAGAAATCATGTTATTCTTCCAATGTTAATTAAAAACATTCCATTTTGCCAGCCCGAAAGCGAACGGTTTATCGAATCAATGATTTTTTTCTATTTAATAAATGTTATTTTATTTTTTAAATATCATTGATTTATCGAATCAATGATATTTTTTTAAAGTTTGCAATAGTTATATTCGCGAGGCCTTACTTATCGATTTGTCATTTCGCGATGTGCGTCGAACCCTTAACCTTCAAGTGCAAAATGGATTCTCGCCCTTTCGGACGTGCAGACTACAGGGTCGGTCGAAACTTGGCTCGCGTGCTGCTGGAGTACTACAAACTGACCGGACTCATTCCATCAGGACTTCCGGACCAGCCGTCCAACAAGCGCGACCGTCAGTCCCGACAGCGACACCGTCAGCCCCGGAATCCGCGACCCCGGACCGCGCGAACGCCCGCGCCTCTCCATCTCGCCAGCATACACGAGTACTTTTTTTTCTTCGTCTATTTTCTCAAAGCAAATTGTCTCGCACGAGTAGTCAAAGTGTCTTCATACATACAGTGAGAAGTACCGGCGTCGAAATGTAGACCAAATATTTGACAATGCTAATCGGGATTTTGAAAATTCCATCACAAAATATTTAATGGCTTCGATCAATTAAATATTTCTTTCGATCAAATGAATATCCTTTTCGCCGCGAGCAATCGCGCATTTTTTTGAATTTTTTTATATTTTTTATATTTATTTTTATATTTGTACTTATACATATATTTTTTTATTTTTATATTATTAAAAAAAAATGTAGTTTTCAATTAGTATTTTTTTTTATTATTTCGGTGCCCTTGATTGTTAGAATAAATTCTAAAAAAAAAATCGAACTCTAACGATTTTTTTCGCAGTGTCGTCGAAGTGTCTTGACGTATAATCGTTATTATAGAATTTTCGTCCGATGATTGGAACGGAGGGTGGGACAGTATAGTGAGATGCATCAAATTTGCAGATACTTCCGGGAGGACGCGCCCGAGGCAGCGTCGTCGGGGCATCGCTACCGATCGATGAGCGGCACGCGAATGGACGGGGCTGCCGCTGCTGCTGCGGCGGGTGCAACTCCAGGAACCGGGAGCGGCGGCGGCGGCGTAGCTGCTGCTGCGTGCGACGGCGACGGCGGCGGCGGCGGTGGTGGTGGCAAGAACCCCGCGAGCTACAGGTTCCGAAGTCCCGGGGCGCCGATCGACGGGAAAGCAGCGGCGACGACAAGATGCAGCGTCGTCGTTGGCGGCGTCGTCGAGCCCAGACTCGCCATTATCGATTTCAATCAGCTGACGCGGGGCGGCTTGGACCTCGCAACGGGAAAGAACCGAGCAAAGGTCGAGCGACGCTCGTCGCCTCAACGGCCGTACCACAATCCGGCTCGTCGATGACGACGCCAATTACCTGTTATTACCGCGCTGGCTGTACACCACACGCGATACACGACGCGCGACGTATACGTTTAATTGATTGCCGCAATTACGCGCCGACTCTCAACGTGTACGCTACCTTCCGTAATACCCTGATAACACCGGATGGAAGGTTAGGTTCTTATACATATAGGACCCTAAAAGTACGCTTTTTAACGGACAGTCTAATTTTTTCTGAAAAAACGCTAAAATCCTAATAACGAATCCTTTCTTAGACAATATAGGATAAACGTACCGTTTTTGGCCACTTTAGGGACGAGTGTGGCCATCACATTCTAAGCAATAAAACTAAACATTTCAACGTATAAAAAAAAAAACGTCGAGTATATCATTCGGTGAATTTATGTAAATTTGTTAGAAAAATCAACATGCAATTATGGGAAAAAATCATTTGAAGACTAAAATAATAAAAAAAAGCCACAATCGGTACAGTGGCCACCAATGGTATATCTATACCCTAAGCGTGAAAATGGAAACCAAAGTAGGGGACTTTAGTGCACTAAATGCTTTGCGAATGGACCCTTTGGTGTTATCAGGGATAACCTACAGCAACGTTGTACACTGTTCAAGTGCCTTTTTCTCTCCTCGTTAAGCCGCGATATGTCATGTGTATACTCGTTTATTCGCTCGTAATAAAGTTATACAAACTTTTTTCCTCTAAACTGCCGAATTAATGATAACAATTTTTTTAACCTTTTCACTCCTTGTAAAAGTGTTAGAATTACGTACGCTTAATCTGGGAACATTTTGTAGGTTTCCCTTTGAATTTTATACACGAACAAAATTAACGTTAAATTACACGAATTACCAATATTTTGGAACCACAGAAAAATTCGAATTTATCCTTGTAAAAGTGTCAATTACGTACGATTAATCTGAGAATATTTTGTAGGTTTCCCTTTGAATTTTATACACGAACAAAATTAACGTCAAATTGCACGAATTACCAATATTCTGGACCCACAGAAAAATTTGCATTTTTTGGCACAAAGAAAAATGTTGGCAAATTTCGTGTCCACATTTATTTCGCCACCCCGTAGACGCGAGACCGAGTATCGAGCGGTGCGAGTATCGATGACTTTGCAATCGTCGTCGTCGTCGTCGTCGCAGCAGCAGCAGCAGCTCGCGTGCTGCTGCGAGAGCCGAGCGGCCGCGCGACATGGGCGTAACGCACCCCATGAGCCGAGCCGCTCGACGCCCGCCGCCTTCCACACGCGGAGACTCCACATTAATCGAACACACACGCCAAGGTTAAGTGAAAAAAAAATAATAATAATAATGAGAGGAAAGCTTCGACATACCTGAGTGATTTGTGTTGAGAGACGAGTTCGAGAAGAGCCCGGAAAGGTAGAAGACAGGCGGCCAGAGAGCTCGGGTGACGCAGTCTCTCTCGGTGGTTGGCAGCGGCGCCGAGTACTTTTATTATCACACCTGTTTTTTTTTTTTTTTTTTTTTTCCCGTGAGCACTCTCGCCCTGCGCGACGATTATCGTTATTTTTTCCTCCTCCTCTTCCTCCTCTCTACAGCTAACAGTGTAAACAGTGAGAGAGAGAGAAAGCAAATGCTGCGTGTGGGCGGGTGCGACACGCACACCGGCGTTCGAGTGTTCGTTTGTTCGTTTTTTCCCTTTTTTTTAGTCTTTTCGTTTTTCTTCCTATACTATTATTTATTTATTATATTATTGTTATTTCGATTTAGGTGTTTTTTTTTTCTTTTAAAATTTATCTTTTTATGTATATATACATATATATCCCCTTTTGTCGTATAACGAGCACGGAATGTACATACGAACGTTAACGAATCAATGGAATCAAAACGGAACTAAAACGAAAGAAATGAAACTAGCGAAAGAAGGGAGCAGACAAGCGGCCAGTAGCTTCTACCCCTGGACTCGACGGAACTGCCCGGTCGCGGTACCGCGGCTCGCGATATTGCCCCGAGAGTCGCGTACTACGCTCGCGCCCGCCCGCAGCTCCCTCTGCGCCGCTCGCTCGCTCGCTGCTCCCGGGACACGTCGTCGTCGTCGTCGTCGTCGTTCGTCGTTCGTCGTTCGTCGTTCGCTCTCTGTGTGTAACGCGCGGCGCGAGACGCGACCGCGCGTCGGGCAATGCGAGTCGGCTAAACGGAAATTAATATATCTGCACGTACACGTTACTTATGGTAATCCAAGTAATCGAGTAAACACACTTTTTTTTCAATAATCTCCAGCTTCTACTTATAAAACATTTCTATTGATCAACCGAAACCGGAATTAATATATTTGCACGTACACGTTACTTATGGTAATCCAAGTAATACGCGGGGAAAAAATATGGAAAAAATCACTGTATTTGTGTGGCAATTGAGAAACATTCCGGAATTTTGGCGATTTTTCCCATACTCGTGGACATATATTATACAATACATTTTCTATCGCATTTTCCTAGAAGTATGGGATAAATCGCCAGAATTTCGAAATGATTCTCAATTGCCACACGAGTATAAAGATTATTCCCATATTTTTCTCTTCGTGCAAAAAAAACATCCTATTTACATATTTTTAGCAACACTGTTAAAAATATGTCGCACGAGCTTCCATTACGAGTAAAGGAAGCCTGTTTACACAAAACTGGTGCATTAAATTTAACATGCAAGTGTACTGTAAAATTACAGCATTTTCTACTGAATCCTATAAAACTTAGGACATTTAATATGAATGTTCACAAACTGAGTATAAACATTTGAAATTTTACTACACACGTGTATTAAATTTAATATCTCAGCTTATGAATCGAATTTCTAGTAATGTAAATTTGCGAACATTTTTAACAGTGAATGTAAAATGACGTCGTTATTCAGCGATTGCCGATAGCATTGACTCGTATTGCCAGCCGATCCGCGTTGCCCCCTGTCTGGTGGCTCGCACGGGGATCCCGGAAAACGGAGCGAGGTTCGCGGGGGTGCATGCAATCGGGAGGGGGGTCGCGATTCTGGAGGGTGGCCGGGCGGCCGGGCGGCTGAGAGGAGGTGGGAGGGGTGGGGGGGGGCGGGGGGAGTCTGTGCGCTGCTGGGACGACACGGGGTTGGTCGAGAACAGGGCGGTGGTCGTTGAACTTGGCGTACAGCGCATCGCGAGAGCACCGCGCGAGTAGCGAGACCTGCGTGAACGTGGCTGCGCTAAACCGCGCGAGCGCGCTACGTACCGGCCGCGTCGCTGCACCCTGGCTGCTGGAGCCGCGAGCGGCGGCAGCGGCAGCAGCCTCGCCTGGACTTCTCCGCGCGCAGTTGCTCGCCACCCCCGCCGGCTAAGCTCGTTTTTGTTGCACCCCGGCTGGGAACCCACCGATCGCGCAGCAGCCACTACCGAGGGGAGTGGCACCGACGAGCCGCATCGTCAGCCGGATTTCGGCTCTTTCATCTCGAACGCGGGATGCTGCATCGCCAAACGAATTGATGGAAATTTACGCAGCCCGCATCGTCGCGACAAGTTCATCACGTTTCGGCTCGCGAATGGTCGATTCGTCGCTCATATAATGACATATTAGATTTGCGAGATTACATATTGTTAATTCGGGGAAGTTATTGATACACTTCGCCAGTCGGATAATTCTGTTTGATAGTAATAATAATAATTAGTAATCATTATTATAATGATGGTATTTCAAACGCCGCTTATTTTTCTTGTATAGGGGATTCAGAGACGGCCGAGTCAGTAATTTTATCAGATATAAGCGAAAATCTGTTACTACTTTTTGCGTTGTGCATCAAGAGGGCGCATAATTCTTATGGTACGGATGGGTGCAAACGCGCGCTGTGTACTTACAGCGCTATGATGCTGGCGATCGCGGCTAACGTAACCACGCGCTCACAAGTCACGTGGGCTCTGCGCATCTCTCAACCATCGTTGCACGTTATCGGCATCACTCGAATGGTCGCCGGATGAGAACTACGTAATTCTTGGACTGGCATAAAGAATGTTCCAATCTACCCACGCTAAAGTGATAACTGGCTGGTAGGTACGTAAGGCACTGCTTGCGCGGAAAATTGTAAAAAATTCAATCAGCTTAAATTGCGCGATGTCCGCGAGATTTTTAATTGGCTGTTCGTTCATAACCTCAAAATCGCACGAATCTTCGTGAATCCTTGGGTAAGCAACCTAATTCTCGAAATCGCATCGATACGAGAGAATCAAGTTCAGCTCTTAGTGATCCGAAATAAATGAGGTATTTAATTGATCTAACGAATATTCGTGACAGGCTGACAAAAGGATTTTTTGGGAATATTTATGAGTCGTAGTGCCACCATTGGAACGGCAAGCACCCTTGAAATGCTTTCTGTGGCAATTTAAGTGTGCGGTGCCTTGGACTTTGTACACAAATAATTAATGGTTAATCAATTTTTCAGGCTCGTCATTACTGTCCTTGGCTTAAGCTCTTTCGCGCTGTCCAAAAGATCCATCGACGCTCATCGCTATGAGGCTATGAAATCGAGGCAACGTATGAGAAATTCCAACGTCGGTGACTACGAAGTCAAAACAAAGTATTTTACGGAATAGAAGGAAAGTCCAAAAAAGTCGACGAAAATGGCGGGTATGCCGGAACTGGACGAGACAAAGCTGAAGCTCATGCAAGATTTGGAGATAGAAATGATGTCTGATATGTTTAATCGCATGACTTCGGCTTGCCACAAAAAGTGCATACTGCCAAAGTACGCCGAGCCCGATCTCGGCAAGGGCGAGTCCGTTTGCCTCGATCGATGTATCGCCAAGTACCTGGAGATTCACGAGCGAATCGGGAAAAAACTCACCGAAATTTCTATGCAATCGGGAGCGATCGCCGAGCCGGCCAAATAGGCGACGCTTATTTGACGCGAAAATCGTCGATGAGAAAATTTCTGCCCTTGCATTTACGAACCGTTCGCGTAATTAATTACTGTTGATTTATTCGATGTAACGAGATTAGATGATGTGAATAAAAACGCGCCTCTGGGAAGGACCAAAAGATTTTTTTTGTTTAGTTTTTGTACAGATTCTTTTTATTATAAATTGTATATTTACATGCACAGACATTTGTAACACGTGTTATTTGTTTCTTAAGTATCAACAGGAGTTTCTTCGCTAATATCGAGGCATTTGATTGGCGAGTTGGGCGATGTTTTAATTTTATTATTAAACATCGCAATCATAACTTTCCGTCTATTGATTCTTCCGCTAACCTTATTTATGATGAAGTTAAAGGTCCGATTTGTTTTGTTCAAAATTGCACTCTACTTCCGGAGAAAGCTGAGCGTATATTTTAACGATAGTGAAAAGGCATCAGAAATTGCATCGCTCGAACGGGAAGAAACCTCAAGCACGATGTGGCAAAGGTAAGATACGCGAATACCAAAGTAGTTGCGTTTATCAGGAAATAGTTATACTATGAGATAATAAATGAATAAATGCGAGTAAAAAATGATGAAGCAAACAGATAATAATAACAAGGCATATGAAAACGTAGCTCGAAAAAAGCTTTTTTTTTTCATTTTTCCGTATGATCGTGTGGAACACAAAAAAAAGCCTAGTGTCGATTTTTCGTTCCGAAATTTCGTTATAATCTATTTACAAACACACTCGCACTAATAACACGCTAATGTCGTCAATTCATTCGCGCTGAATGGGAGAGGTTAAGCCGATTTGATCGGTGAATTAGTAGCTAAAATTAATGTATGCTGTCCGCCGCCGACGACGCGACACGCGAGTCTATTTTCCTTTATCCACGCGTTGCTCTTGATGAGGACGGGTACGTGCACGTCCTCCTCTTCGCCTGTGCCCAGCTGCCCGTTGCTTCCCATGCCCCATGCGTATAAATCGCCCGCCTCGGTTACGGCGAACGATTGGGCGCTACCTGTGCCAATGTCGCAGCATTTCTTGTTCGCGAGACTCGGCACAACCGTGAGCTCCTTAGCGTCCTCGCAGTCCTCGCCCAGGCCCAGTCGACCGTACTCCTTGCGTCCGAGCACGTACACCTCGCCCGATTCGTTCAGCGCCAGAGTGTGGTGCTGTCCACTGCTGATGTGCGTCCACTTTTTTCCGTTGAAAGTTTTTGACTTGGTGGGAAACGAGAACGTTCCCGTACCCTCCACACCTGTTAATAAAGGAAACGTTAATTGTTTTCGGAAAAGTTCTCGCAATACGATGAATCTTTTTTATTCAAACACAAACTAAATTGTTTTTCTCTCTCCTCTAGTTAAACAATCCGATTAGAACCAATCTTTTTCAATCGGAATTTTGTCTATTTGATCGGTTTCTATATATTTTAATCGGAATTTCTAAGCAAGGTCGAAATTTCAACCCTCACAAACCGTCGTTCGTACCTAATTGATGATAATTGTTCAGTCCGAATACGTGAATCTCCTCCTTTCCGTAAATCTTGGCGAAAGTACAGTAGGAACCGGCCCAGATGTCGTCAACCCTGAGGTTTCTCGAGCGATTGAATAGGACCAAGTTGGGCGTAAGAAGCGGCAGAACGCCGCGACGGCTGTGTCGATCGACGCTTCTCGAGCAGATTCTACCCAGTTGGCCCTGCTCGCCGCAACCGCAGGTGTAAACACGCCCGGCGTCCGTGAGAAAGACCAGGTGATCCGAACCCGATGCTATTTTCACGACATTATGACCAGGCAACATTTCTACCGGCGTACGCTCGTTTCCCTTCGCAGTTAGCCCCATGTTGCCGTGAGAATCCTGTAAGAAGTGAATAACAATTTTTTCGACGTTTTTCCTCCACTTTTTAGGTGTGTAATAATTCGCGGAGGGAGTACAAACCCTGAAGGACCCCCATGCGAAAACCCGGCCGTCGTCCATCAGCGCAGCGCTGTGCGAGTCCCCTGCGGTAACTTGTATCGCTTTTCCGTCCAGCTTCACGAAACCCGGTGTCGTTTCGGAATCTTCGACGGAAGTATCTCGACCCAACGCTCCTTCGTCGTTGCATCCGAAAGTCAAAATGGTCCCGGCTTTAGTCAGGCACACGCTGTGCATACCACCCGCGGCTATGCTCACGACGTCCTTGCACTCGGGAATCGGCGCCGGCCGCATTTTCTCCATATACTGCGTTCCGAGACCCAACTGACCCACGTCTCCTTGACCGACGGCGAGAACGTATCCTCCATTCTTCAATCTTCTGAGATCTGGCTTCACCGTTATCTCTGAGAAAACATGATCAGTGATTATTCAATACATTAATAAGGCTTTTTTCTTCAATTTTAAAGAATTTCATATGCAAATCATCAATATAATTATTTTCATAATTTGTTGTATTTCATAAGTACCGGCAGACTCTGTGGTCTCAGGGGATTTATTCTAAAGCATAAACGGGTATTCAAATCTACTCTACTCCAACTTTATTCTAAATTTTTTAATAATACCACTAGATTCGGATGGTCTTGCGATGTCTTGGCCAGCCTTCAATTTCTTTGTCGACATATTCGTACCGGCTATTGTCTTTTTCTTTTTCATATCGTTTTGGTCGAGCGGGCGTTGCTTCCGTTTTACACTCATCGAACGACTGCGATTTTCTGTCCCTTTTTTATCCGGATTGGCTTGAGCTCGTAGTCCTTGAATGTCCATTTTCAAGGCAAAATTACAATACTATTTACAATTCATTGTAGAAATTACAATGAAATAGCGGTACATGCTTCTATATAGCCAGCGAACACACAGGTCGGTACTCTTGAACATGAAATATATCGTGGGCTTTTCATTCTCATCCCTGAGCGTCTGAATTCAACAATCAAGGATTCCCAGGAAAGCGTCAGATGCAAAGCAGATAAAATTCGTTGACATAAGTAAAGTTCAATAATACAAAGGACGACAAATCATGAAAGCAGCCATTGATACTCAGATGGAGAAGGATAACCTCAAACTTGGGCGTCCTACGATTTTTGGAGCAAACTCGAGAGATCTGAATGGAATTTTCTGAGTAATTTATGGAGAGAAAAGCGAAAATGGAGGCTGAAAAACTCGGCTGTACAGAAAGAAGGTGAATAAGGACGAAAAACGATAAATCCGTTGAAGCAGCCATTGATACTCAAACGCGAGAAAGCTAACCTCAAACGCGATCGGCCTACGATTTTCGGAGCAAACACGCGGAAGCTGAATGAAAGTTTCCGATTATTTTATCAAGGGTACAACGAAAACGAACGCTGAAAAACTCACCGTCTTTCTTTTTCACGATTTTCACGGGCGTGACGTCCTCGACCGGGGCCGACGCGGTGCGTTTGGCTCCTTTTCTCGCCGGCACTGAAACACATGATCGAAATTCCGCGATTACCTTACGTTGCATGAAAAATAATTTCTTCGCGTTTCGCGCAAACGCGATAATTGCACTGTTCGTAAACGCGTCTGCTCGACGAAATATTTTCTATTTACTTATTTTCTGCGTTGTTGACGTGGTTCGATCTCGAGAATAACCGACAACGTGTGGAGCTCTTTGGCGCCAAAAGTTGTGTGCGCTCGTCTTCTGAATTCCGTGACGGTTGAGGATCTCTCGCGGAGGGTCACAAAGCACTCTAGTGGCGAGAATTTTAAACATGCACAGGTCGTCGAAGTTTTAACCTTTCGAACTGCCGAAAACTTCCCTATGTCCTATGCTCTTTTTTCAGAAATCGTTTTCACCCAGCCTTTTTGAGGCTCCAGACCAATTGAGAATTTATCGACCGAACTTTCGTATCAAAAACTGTAATGAACGATTTTTATGCATATTTGCATTTACAGCTAAACGAAAAAATTCATTCACTGCGATGGTGATATCCGCAGTCAATAGATTTGTTCGTTTAGCTGTAAATGCAAATAAATTTAAAAATCGTTCATTACAGTTTTTGTTACGGCAGCCGATATTATCCATGTCTTTAAGTTCGTGGCTACTTTGTTGTAGTGCAACGAACCAGTCTCAACATAACATATTTATCTATAAAAATCTGTCTAATTCGGCCTTGTTCGATGCTGAAATGCTGTATGCTATCCTATGTCCAAAAGTTACTATTTATGTGCATTTTTTTGCGCACAACGGGGGACGGTTTTTTTATTCAGCCTCGCACAGAGTATATTCTTGGATAGAAAGTTAACAAGAAACTTGTTTTATTATTTGAATAAAGATGGTATATTTACGTGCACAAATATTTGTAACACTCGTTTTTTTTTTTTTTTTCTTTTCTTAAGGGGTCTACCCTAATTAGAATTTTCAAAAAATCGATTTTTTTTTTATTGCATTTTTCGAAAGTATACATATTTAAAAGTATCATACTAAACTTTTATGATGATCCTGGCAGTCTACGTGTACTTTTGAGGGACGCCCAATGTGTTACTCAAGCGCGTTAGGGTACGCACCGAAAACTTTAAACGCGTTTTTCTCAAAATGACGTTTTTGGACGGCTTGTTGATGAAATCTCCGAAACTATTCAACCGATCCTCACCAAAATTGTACCACATGTTCATTATGATTATAGCTATAGCGCATATCATACGAATTTTGAAATTTTGAGTGTAACTATTTCTTTTTCTCAAAAAACGATGAAAAAAAACGTGATATTTCGAAGTTTTTGAAAAAATGGCCGCCATTTTGTCATTTTTGATAAAATCAAAAATCGTATGATATGCGCTATAGCCATTTACCTAAGGAATCTAAAACCATTTTTTTAATTTTTTTCCTATCATCCATTCCAGAGATTTCATCAACAGCGCACACCCATCTTTTTTTTTTTACCTGTCTTCTCTTCCATTTTAGTGTACAAAAACTGAGTGAAATAAATATGAAACATTTTTTTTTTGTGTATTTTAAGAGTATATTTTTTAGGCCTAACACTTTTTATATCCATATTTATAATTTATACCGGTCAAAAAAATTCGTGGAAATAGTACTTTTTTTGACCGTCTAATTAGGGTAGACCCCTTAAATATCAACATGAGTTTTCACAACGACCACACTTCATCTTCGTGGAACTCGGCACAACCATAGTTATAATGATATTTTACATTTACAATACAATTTACATTTTATACAATATAATAAAGAAAATGTCTCCATGATCGCACCGTTCGCGCGATATCGTTCGCTCGGGTAATTGTCCTTACTTGTTTCATTCGTCCGTCGGACGTTTCTATCTCGAGAGAAAATCGACGCGTGGAAGTTTTTTGGCGCCAAAGGTTGTTTGCTCGTCTTGTAAATCTTACGACGGTTGTGACTGGTCGGCCACGCGGCAGGCGCCAAAACACCGGAGCGGCGAGAACGAGCAGCACCTGTTTGTTGTGATTCTGGTTGCGTCGATAACACACCAAATTTTCGTAATAAAGAAAGTTTGCTCTCCATGTTAATTTAGGTCAGTTATTTTGGTCGATCCTTTTAAACATTTTCTGCGACCGGGTAATTATTTATATGCAGGTGTCTCGGGGATTTGCGAATCTTGCATTCAATATTACATGCTACATGAAATTGGGCCAATCGTGAGCCTCCCTTCGTGCGAAGATCACTTCCACCTGTCGGCAACAACGGGTGTTGCCAGAAACCGGGCGCTGCCGCTTCGGGTTATCTCGCAGGGTAACTCGCACTCAGGTACCTATCATCGGTATTACCTCTTCGCAAATAGCACGATTTTTTTATTTTTTTATTTTTTTTTATACATTCGTCTATTTCGAACAGGTGAAAAATTACAGGATATGGTTGGAAATGTTCAATGTGAGAAAAATGAATTAACCGAATGGTCCTATTCGGGCTCTCGTCGGTTGAGAACTTAACCAGTATGTAGAACTTCTGACTAATGTTTTGGCGCGAACGAGTTAAATTTTTGAATGTGCTCCAAAAAAATGCAAGAAAACCTGGAGGCAAATAGCACGATATACAATAGCACTTGCCCTCCAGTCTGTCTCGCATTTTTCTCACCATTTGGTTAATTCACCTTTTTCGCATTGGTTTTGTTCGTTTCGTTTGTATTTCCAATCACATCCTGTAATTGGTCACCTGCTCGAAATGAACGAATTGAAAAAAATAAATAAATAAAATGATATACAATAGCGGGACATGAGAGGGAAATTGAGGAATGAAAAAAAATCGTGTTTTGTTACTTTCAGTTTGATTGAATGCATTTTTATTCTCTAAGCGTACCAATATAAAATAGATAACAAAATTTTCAATGACTCAAACTCGGCTTGAACGTGGTATATTGCGGTGGCTTGTCCTTCCTGCTATGGGGCTTCAATGTTGCGAGACGTTCGGGTTTGAGAAACAGCTGCTCCCCCTGCACAACATCGGTTACTGGGAACTCAGATGAAACGTTAGAACTGCCAGGACGATAAGATTATTCGATATATTAAGGGTATAACGATTTCTCGTTCTACGTGATTCATCCACGAGCAATTGTCATTCGCAGAGGTGGGGATAATATGGCAATGCACATTCGGGGTAAATTGTGGTCTGCACTTTAATAAATACTCTTACAGTTTTTTTTTCTCGAGCATACAGTGCAAATGAGCGTTCAAACGATGCGGTTTGAAGTGGGCTCGCGATTTAGCGAATTTCTTCCCTCAGTGTTTTTTTTTTCATTTTTTTTTTTTTATTTATTTGTCACTCAGTATAACACGGAATTTGGATTACATATATAGATTTTTGGATGATAATCTCTACTCCGACCCTCACACGCGCATCAATCGCGACAGAAATGTATGTATATATAATACCGATAAAAAATCTATGCAGACTTAACAGTAAACGGCCCGTCTGTCCTCCGGACCGTTAGTCATATATATTTCAATATAAATATATTAATTCGTAATATTTCAATTATTCAACGCAAGTAAAGTGGGGGATACGCTCCAAAAAAATGCCCTCTTGATTTTATTCCCCTCTCTGCATTACATGTACGCTCTAATAGGTAGTATTACTATTAGAAACTTTCAATTACTATCGTCACTGAGCTGAGCGTAACTGTCCCCACACTTGGTGTTTTCCTCGCCCGTTTGCAAAGCCTTTACTTATTTTAACAATTTACCATAACCGTTCAAAACACGTAATTAAAACACTCTTTAATTCAACAGCAACGTTTCAATTATAATTTGGTAAAAAAAATGAAAATTCAGACAACAATTGTATGAGCAATTGGTACAATATTAATAACGAATTACGAATGTAATAAATTATTAAATATCGAAAGTCATTGATCATTAGCAACTCTGATCTTTCGTCGATTCATGTACTATACAAGAGACACAAATATATGTGATGTAGAGGAGAGCGGGGCAAAACGGAACACCTAAGCGAAAAATGACTTCATGAGGAAACCCCAAGCGTATTTTGATTGCTTTTCACCTAAACACTCGGTTCCAGTAATTGGTCTTCGAATCGGCAAAGTGGAACGCTCCCCAAATTCGAGAATCTATGTTTTGTAGCACCCAAGCACGATGTAAAGACGTGTTTTAATTGGGAGTCAAAAACGGTTTGCGGAGTTACGCCACCAATGTTCGATTGAATTTTCTCGTGAAAACACAATTTTCCAATAATTTTCGGGCGTTCCGGCTCCCCAGCCATCCTGATTGCCTGTTCCCTTTTTCCCTGGTGTTCCGTTTTGCAAATACTAACAGTCGATTTTTTAGACGTAAGTTTGATTTCAAGTTCCACGTTACGCCCGAAAATTCGTTTCTGCAGATCTCTCCTTTTCGCACATAATTGTGTCAGTCTCGCGTCTTGTCGATTTATCTTCCACCGCTCGATTAACTCCACATTTCTCTACCCCACTGCAATTCGAATGCGATCCGAGCAACCCACCTACTTTTTCGGAATTTAGCGAGGGTGCGGGGAGCGCAGGGGGGGGGGGTGAGGGGCAAGGGCGGACGGTTGGATTTTGCAAGAATAACATGCTTTAGGATATATATATATATATATATGTATATATAACTATGTATGCGTCTAGTTGGCGTGACGTCCGCATCTATCATTCGATTCTAGAGGGGTCATATTTATCGGCACGGGGGTTGCACTCCGCCGTCTCCCCCCTCGGAGTCCTTTCCAACTCTCCGTCGCGCGCGCGGAAGTGCAAACGGGTGATGATAAACGTGCGTGACAGGCGCACTCGCGGCGCGGCCGCGTATACACAGCGAGAGAGGGAGAGAGATTGAGACAGCGAGAGAGAGAGAAAGAGAGAGAGGGAGAGAGTGGAGCGAGCTCGTGGGATGGGGGCGAAGCGAGCCGAGAACGCAAATGTCTACATGTTGGCAGCGCGATATTCGCTGTTTGCGTGTACCGGGCGGCGTCGTTTGCCGCTTTTGGCGAACTTTGAGCGGCACCGCGCAATTTCTGAATATACATTCGCAGCGGCTTAGAATCAACAAAATTAAACGTAACTTTGACTTTCGGTTTTTGAGTTTGTACAACGATCTGAGGGTTCAGAGATGGTAGCGACCCTCTGCACTTTTTAGATCGAAAAAAAAAAAAAAAAAAAAAAAAAAAAAAAAAAAATTGTTTGAAACGAATTAAAGCGTTTTTGTTGTCAGTAAAAATATTTCTATCTTTAACATCTGTAAACTCATATTTAATTAAATGAGAAGCTTGCAGGCCAAAGGCTAAAAAGGTAAGACCATTTTTTGAGCTTTTCAAACGCGCCGAGCAGACAACGAATATCTCTGGGTAGCTTGGTAGGTACAGAGCGTCGTTGGCAGGGTAGACGGGCGGGGTGGTGGTGGTGGTGGTGGTGTCTAAACCTCGGGTTTTACGAGCTTTCAATAAACTCATCACTGATGCAATCCTCTAGGAAATCTCTTTGGAGATAATTTTGTCTCCTCTTTGGATTTATCATTCGTTTTTGTGTGTTTTTTTGGAGGGGGGGTTGTTTTTTTGCCACAACTTATCTGACCTGCAGCGTGTACTGTGGTCCGTGAAGGGGTGGCGGCTGACTGGGATGATGATGCCTCTGATAGTGCGACTGTGGATGGGCCTCGTGTTGATAACAGTCCTGTGGATACTGGGTAGCTACGGGCTTCAATACGTGATTGTTGTGTCGCTTCTCTTGCACAAATTGCTGAGCGGCTCGCTCCATCGTGTCGACTCCGGGCAAACGAGGATTTTCGATCATTGCGTTCGAGGCCTTCGTGCTGCAAACGGAATGAAACGTTAATGAATTACCGCGCCGACGATAATCGAGTCACCGTGATTGTCGAGACAATTCGATCGAACTTGTCGAGCGTCGAGTTATACCAGTGAACTTGCTGAAGTGTCGGACCGGCATTTCTCGGGACGCAGCATCGATCCGAGCGGAGGAAACAGACGAAACCCATGATCAAGATTGAGAGGACGGTGAAACCAGCTACGGCTCCGATCACAAGGGGTATCTTTAACACACGAATATATTTCAATTTCATAATTAAAAGCAAAACAAAACGAAAATTCGATAACAAGCAATGTCTCTACTTTTCAGTCAAGCGAATACAAAATAGGCGCACAACTTAAGGGAGCATCTCAGTGTGACCCCCCGAAAAATAGCATATTTTCGCGATTTTTTTTTATGGTTAGAATTAGTTAAGCGATCTGATATTTTTCTACAAATTCAAGCACTGATGGAGAATACAAAATGATTTTTTTTTTAATTGATTTGTTTCTTGTTTAACATTGTTTTTATTTATCGAAAGTACCGGTGATAAAAAAGGTCCCATATGGTCGCAACAACTGCGGCCGCAAATATGATCAGAAATAAAAATTTCAAAAAGATTATTAATCTGTAGGAAAACCGCTATCATGTTACAAAATTACAAAATTACAAAATTATCGAATTTAGCCTATTTTTTCAACAGTTTTTCGTTTAAAAAATCGGAATATTTTTTAAAAAAGCTTCCATAACACGAAAAGAAAGATGCGAAGGATGTTCTGCAAAAATTTCAAAGAGATAGCTTAAAAACTCTTTCTGTGACAGTGGCGACCGTTTTGAAAAACACTATTCTGCGAAAAACGCATTTAAAGTTTGGACTTTGGACACTCTAAGAAAGGCTGTAGCGACCGAAATAATTCGAATTTCGATTTAAAAGTCGGGGACAATGTTTATAACCGTATATACTCTCGGAAAATGCAAGAAAAAAATCGAATTAAAAAAAATGTCACACTGTGATGATCCCTTAAGTACCATTAACACACAATGATGTTTCAATTCCATAATTGAAAAAAAGGAAAAAAACTCGATCACAAGAACTGTCCCTACTTTTTAGTCAGTCGAATGGAAAATAGGCAAACGATATAATCGTCTCACCTGAGCAGGTTCGTCGACGCGCAACATCAGAGCGCGTCGGTCGCTGCCGTGATCGTTCTCCACGATCACGTAGTACAGTCTTTGGTCCTCTTTGACAGTATGAGTAAACTCGAGTATGGCAATATAGCAGTCTTCGGACGCGAGCTCGAGATCGAGAGCACGATAACGCGACTCGAGGACCTCGCCCGCGTGCAGTCTCGTGGTGCCCCATTCCCAGGCAACGAGGCGGGGCTTCGGATCGGAGCACAGTCTTATCTCTAATCTCGCGGGACTTCCTTCCGTCGTCGAGACGATGAACTTCTCGTTGCTCGTCGGTTTCACCACCTACAAACGAGAGAGAGAGAGAGACACACTTCAGATTGCTATCCCGCGATTTTTCCACCCTCGCGTCTCGTATTAATCGCCACTCGTTGACGTATAGTTACCCTCGGCGCGCCCACGACTTGTAGCGACACCGGAGTGCTTTTCACCTCTCGCAGATTGCCGTTAATTTTGTTCGACGCGAGACATATGTACTGGCCCTGGTGCGCGTACGTCACGTTCGTCAGTATCAAACGCTCACCCACGCCACACTCGACCGGTGCTCGACCGTCGTTGAACACCTGGGCCCATCTGAAACAATATACCGATGTTTCTTCACCTCTATATACATCTTTAACCCTGCGTGTGTACACTACGTCTTCAAAGGAACAATCGAGGTAACCTTTTGAAATGTTGGTTTTGGCAACTTTTGGACCACGAAGTGGGTACTCCGAGAAGTAACCCAATATTTTCTACATATTTTTTTTTCCCAATATATATATATATATATATTTTTTATTATTAGAAAGCCCGGAAATACTTGAAAACCCAATTGTTTTCTGAAAATCGTTGAACACCTTTTGAACCTTTTGAAATGTTAGTACTGGCAACTTCGGGGCCACGAAGTGCACACACCGAAAAGTAACCCAATGTTGTTTCAGACTTTTCGATAGTCTAAATATCTTTGACAACCCGATTGTTTCCTAAAAGACATAAAAGGGTGTCTCGAAAAATATAGTGTATACACAGAATACTAATACAAATACTAATACATACACATACACATACATATACATACTAATTCATTTTAATTATAATAAATAATTTAAAAAAATCGCGACTTTGCCGTCGTACCTGTATTCAGCCGCTGGCATCGCATCCGCCTGGCATAAGAACGACGCGCCGGAGAACAGAAGCGCCGTGGACATGCGATCCGGTCCCACGGAAATAATTTTCGGCGGATCTGTCATAAATTAGGATTTTTTTATAATCAATAAAAAGGTGTTTTTAGACGCTACGAAAATGCATCCAGGCAGATTAGATGTAGTCGCGACTCACAGTTGACGGTGATCTGAGTGGACACAGGATCGCTCTCTCCCTCGGTGTTGTAGGCGACGCAGGTGTAAGTCGCCGCGTGATTCCGGAATATCGGCGAGTACTTGAGGACCTCGCCGATGCTCGCGACCTCCATCGCGACCTCCAATCCCTTCGTGCGCTTCCAGCGTATCGAGGCCGTGGGATTCGCGTCGGCGACGCACCTCATCTCCAGATGATCGCGACCCTCCTCGAGCGGACCGTTCGGCGCCCCCACCAGCCGAGTCTTTGGTGCATCTGCGGAAGTGCAATATATTTTATTTTCACGAAAATAAATCTCATATTTACAACATATCCCATGTCAATGTCATAGTGACAAACATTTTGCCGTATCTTACATTATGATTATCGCATTTCCAAAAAAAAAATGATCAGACATCCACGGAGCGTAGATACATCAAAAGTGATGAAATCCGTGGCTCGGATGATATTTGCCAAATTCAAATCCCCGAGGCCTCACGAAAACAAAAAAAAATCTACATTTGTGACAAACATTGTATCAAATCTTTCATGAAAATTATCGCATTTCCAAAAAAAATGATCAGAAATCCTCGGAGCGCGGATACAACCAAAGTGATGAAAATCCGTGTTCCGATATACGCCATTCGCCAAATTCGGGTCCCTGAGGCTCGCGACTCGCGCGTGAAATTCGCGAGAATAACGACGCAGTTTGGCTTCATACGGTAACTCAATCTCGTATATATTCCGGGCTGGCCAATTAATTTTTTTGGCCACCCCCGCTCCCCCCATCCCGGGGGCTAACGCGAAAACGAGCCGCTGCGTTGCGGTCCGCGAACAGCGGTGCGGGGACTTACTCTCGCGGATGCTGCGCGGCGACCGCTTCGCCGAGTGAAAAAAAAACGAGGGAGACAGAGATAGCGACCAAGTCCAAGCGGGTTATAGTTTTCGCGCGCGGGTTGCGAGAGACAGAGAGAAAGAAAAAAAAGAGGGAGAGAGCGAGAGAGAGAAAGAGAAAGAGGGGTGAATCCGCGGCGCAACGAAAAAGTCGGCGCTACGGCCCGGTCGCATATATATATATCTCGCGCGCAGCTGTCCATTTCACGTAACAATGATTTCAAAATACGCGCGAACAAACACCCGCTGACCCATTCACAATTTGAGCTCCATTCTCTATTACCCGGCGCGCGCCCACCTAACTATATCCGCGCTCGGCCCGGCTCAGCGACCAACTCTCGCACTCTACTTCGCTCCGACTGCTCCGAGCTTTACCGCTCCGCTCCACCGCGACCCGAGCGCGCGACCGGAGCTTTGCGAATTGCGTCCTATAACGCAGTTCGCCGTGTATCTCTGTAAAATGTATCCCGCGCGATGCGCCCGCCGGATTGTCGGGAAAAAAATATAATTGAAATATACCTGCCCATCGCGAGTCCCTTTTGCAGTCTCTCTGTGCAATTTTTCTACGTCATTTGACTGGAACAAACGCAGACGGGTCAGTGCGACCCGGTTTATGTGGGTCACTACTGTGCAGACGTGAAAAAAGTAGATTGAGATTTGGGCAAATTGAGATTTTGATGGAAGGATTTTTTTTTGGTAAAAAATTAGGGTGTGTCGTAGCGAACGTTGGAACTTCGATTATAGCATCGATTGTTGCGTGACTACCCTAGTTAAAATTTAGACCCATTTCAACCCTAAATGTGGTAGTCCCGCGGGGTAAACGAAGGTTTTTGACACTTCTCAAAACATCCGAAAATGGTACATATTACCCAATTGGAATAAACGGAGACTATACAGCGGTGAGAAATTTTTATGTTGGAACCTCCAATTAGGTTGTACAGAATGAGAAGATGAGGTTCTTACACCTTCTTGAGGGGTTGAGGTTATTAAACCTTTAAAAATAATATGCTATTTTACCTACTTTGATTCAACGAAGGGTATTTATTTATTTATTAACAGTCCAATTAGCCCGTCGGACCGATAATTTTCACGGCAGTAAATTTTCGAAACTGTTAAATTATTCAAAAAGGTTTTACATTAAATTATCATTTGTCGCGTGCGTATTGCACTATCGCATTGACGAACGCAGTCCAATTATCCCGTCGGATGGATTATTCTCGCGACAGTAAATTTTTGAAATTATTGAGTCATTCTAAAAATTAGGGTGTATCATGTCAAACATTACAGCTTGAATTTAACATTAAAGTATCGTTTGTCATCTGACTATTGCACAGTGTGACACAGAGGGAGCGCGGTTGGCTAAAGAAAAAAATTCAATTAGCTCCCCGAATGGATAATTCTCGCGACAGCAAATTGCCAAATTATTGAATCATTCTAAAAACTAGGATGTACCACGTCAAATTTTGCAACTTGGATCAACTATCGCAAGAATGTAACGCGGAGGTAGCCCGATCGCACCGAAGAAAAAAAAATCCAATTAGCCCGTCGTACGGATAATTCTCTAGACAGTACATTTTCGAAGGTCATCCAGCTTTGTATCCTGGGCAGCGCGAGAGTCAGAGCGAAACAACGACGAAGCCAAAGACGACGATGACGCTGCGAACAGAGAATTCGCTTTGACCCGTTGTCAAAGCGCGAGGCGAGCGATTTTATTCCGGCGAGAACGCTTCATCTCCAGTCTTTTCGATTAAAACGAAACGATTTACAACGAGAATTTTACGAGTAATGCGCCACGATCGGAATTCACCGCTTCCGCCTTGTCTTGGGGAGAAGAATGAACGGAGCGAACGAACGAACGCGAGCGGCTGGGGCGAGTGGCATATTTCTCCTTCCGTCTCAAGGAGCGCGGCTCAATCTTTCGCCGCGGTAATTATATTGCGTAAAAGAATACTAAGCAGATACACAACTCCGGGGGAGGCGCTCGCTTTGTTGCGACTAGTGTTGGTAGGGTAAATTGAAAAAAATTCCTCTCGCCCTCGCGTAGTTTATTCGCAACTTTCATCGGCCCTCCGGTTGCCCGGTAATTGTTGCATTGTCGACTGCGCCCGTTGTACCCACCGACTGGCGAAGCGGTCGAATGCTCGAGGATGAAAATGCTTTCTTCGCGTCGTTACACCGCGAACAATCGTTGCCGAGTTATTTTCTCGAAATTGAAACTTTGTTTCCTTTTTTTTTCTTCAATTATTTTATTCTTTTAACAGCCGAGCTGTTTGTACATATAATGAAAATCAAGAGCGAGTGTCGAACCCCAATAGCCATGGTCACAGATGCATCCTGAAGAGCAAACAGTTTGCCGATTTCCATGTACGGGAAAAAAAGATTAGCGGGCACAACCAAGTCGAATATTCTATTTCCCTTATGGAAAATAAAATAATCTAACTGTGCCCGCTAATGTTTGAGATATAAATCTCGAATGGTTGTTCTAACGACTCGATTGGTAAATCGACCGATATGAATGTGTTACACTTACCAGGGTTGTAAATCCTCATTAATTGATAAGCTATAGTTTACAGTAGAATTTGTTTTGTAATTATGACTTCATAATAATAATGTGTAGTGAATAAAAAATAGAGTGTAAACATTTGAATAGCTGAAAGAAATACTAATTTCCGCTTTAATATTGCAAAAAGTAGTGGAAAAAAATGGAAGAAAAATGTAATGAATCAAAAAAGTAATGCATAAATTGTTTTTTCAATTTTTTCCACTATTTCTTCGAATATTAAAGCGAAAATTAGCACTTTTTCAGCTATTCAAATGTTTACACTCTCTTTTATAATCCCTGAACATTATTATTATGAAACCATAATTACAAAACAAATCGTACTGTACACTATATCTCATGAATAAATGTGGGCTTACAATTCTGACGCTTAATAAATACGCAAATACTCAATACTCAATACTCAATACGTAATAGTCAATATAGTTGAGGTTAGTATTCGATATGGTTGGAGCTCCTTTTTTTTCGACAACCTGTGTACAGAACTTAAAAAAAAAGTTGCGACGACCAACCATTTCCTTCCATCCGTGTCTTGAAGAGCAAACGGTTGGGCGATCTCGGCGGAGTGAATCGCAAAAGGACGGGACGCGAGGCATATACTCACATCGTACGTCGAAGCGAACTTCGGTGCTGCTGGACATAGTGGGACTGGAGTAGGCCGGATGGATGGCGACGCACCGAATTGGATGACCGAAACGCGCGCGCTTGGCAAGAATGTCGCAGACGCTCTTGGTCGACCAGGTCCTCGGATTATCAATCTCCGTCGCGTTTACCTGGGGCCTCAGGGTCCTCAGCTCCTCGTCCCCGATGTACCTGAGAGAACCATTAGAATTTGCATTTCCAATTGTGCCGTCGCGCTCTCGCCTCTGCCTCGATATACACTGCGTTACATACACACACAGACAAATATACAGACCGCGCGGGCGGCGTAACGACTCCTGGAACGCGCGAGCCCCGCAGTGTTTTCCCCTCCCCTCCCTCTCCGCCGTCCCCACGGTTAACTGCGAGCTCAACTCCGGCGCTATCCAGCTCTCGAAAACCTCAAGTTATTTCGAGGATTTCGAGGATACCGCGTCGGAGATACAACCCGGCCCCCGTCGGAATCCCCGACAAGGATTCGCGCTTTCCTCGCGTCCGCCCCCTCGGGCCCTCTGTGCATTCGCCCGCGCGCGCTTTGATTCTCGTTAGAAGTTATAAACCTCTTGTTTATCGCGCGGAAAGCTCGATCGCGGATGATTTTTCACAACGAGGCGAACTGGTATAATGCGAGCGGGAAATGAGATTTCGAGTGGGATCTTTGGATTCCTTCGTTGGTCACGTTGTCACGAGATCTCTGATGGATCCGAGAACGCCGATGAATCACTCATAAATGACGCTGTTTTTTTTACTTTATTTTCTTGATGAATGTCGTAATGTCTTATCGGATCCTAAACGGTACACGGTGTCTTCGGAGGTGTGCACAGTAAGGGTTAATTTTCATTTTTTTTCTATGCATTCCCAGAATCGCGACAAAATCGATACCTGTACGTCTACGTCTGCGCCTGGCAATGAAGCAAAAAATATCAGGGCAACTGTCAGCAAACTTGTAACGTGTCATTCTTGTTCAATTATCCCAACGTAACAATGTCCAGCCCAGCATTTTTTTTAACGCTTTTAACAGCCGTGAAATATGTTTGATTCAACACTTCGTTCGCACCCAACCGGCAAATTTAAGCAAATTTGAAAAATTACTCAAATGATATTTGAAGTTGACATGAAACTAATCCAGTATATTTAAGTGACCGTGCAATCATTCTCCAGTCAATTGACTGGACAGTAACTACGCTTTGACTCAAAAATGACTGAATGAAAGTGACATTAGATCCGACAGGGATTACAGAGAAACGGGAGACCCAGGAAGTCTGCAGCATTGTCCAATGTTCCTTTCACGTTCCGACAGTCACGAGGAAAACTGGTTGGAGAAAAAACGTCCGTGGGTTCCTCGCTTATTGCTTTGCTCGTCGTCAATTAGAAAAAACACAAGGACCACTGTATAATTGCCGGAATTGTCTTGCACCCTTGGCAGTGTGTGTCTGTCCGTGCGAAGTGGAGCTGTGTGGTTGCACGGGGGTGGGAGAGGGTGAGAGACTGATGCCTGGGGCGCGTTGCTTCGAAGCCCCGAACGAATGGGACGGCCGCAACGAGAGCAGCAGCTGCAGCGCGTTCCAACTGGGCCGTGTGCTGGTGCACCCGCAGCGAGAGCAGCGCACGAGGGAAAAGAGCCGATTTCGAACGAGTTCGATTGTCCAAGTTTCACTTATTTTCTCGACCTCGTTTCGCTTTTTATTTTTGCCCTTTATCTTTCTATCGCTTTTTCTCATTCTCTCTTTCTCTCGGCATTGGCACGCCGATCGAAATTCTCGGTGTATGCGTTTTCGGACTCGCGCGCGAGGCTCCGGCGCGGGCACACACGCGATACAGTTACAAAATGCGCTCGGCCGGTGCGGTTCGCACGCTTCTGTGCTTTCGAAGCGGCGCGAAGTACACCGCGCGCGATTTTCCGCGCTCAAATCCGGCGCGCGCGCGCGCACATTGTACGAACGTGGCGACGCGACGAAACGACGAATGACGGCGAAAATGTATCGCGCGCGAAAAGCTCGCTCCATATATATAATCGACGCGCGCGGTTACACATTTTTGCTTTCCCGAACTCGCACGCGGCCGTTCGCGCGTGTTGGAAATCACCGTGCAGCGCGGACGATAATTTTTACGCGATTGTCGGAATTCGGAGAAAAACCGTGGGAACATTTTTCGTCGTCAACCGCGAGGGAGACGCTGTGTCTGTTTTTCCGGAGTATTCACGGAGAAAAAAGCTTAGCTAGAGCTACTGAAAACTTAAAAAAAATATTGCCAAGAAAAATTGGTAGGAACCGCTGAGTTATTAATACAAGTAATATTTTTATAATATAATGCTATACTACATTGTAATCATCGAGAACAAGGCCAACATATAAGTCATATTTTTAACCAAGTTCTTAGTAATACTAGCCAAGCCTTTTTCTCAGTGATCCGCGAGGGACTCACTGTGTCAATTTTTCCGGAGTGTCTATGGAGAAAAAGGCTTGGTTAGAACTACCAAGAACTTGGTTTAAAATATTACCAAGAAAAATTAGTAGGCACGACTAACCTATTGGTAATATTAAAAGTAATAGTTTTTAATATAAGTAATATTCTTAGCCAAGTTTCTGGTATTCCTAACCAAGCCAGCTTTTCCTCAGTGTTGCGCGAGGCCGGGGAGAAATTTTTTCCCCGACATTTTTCGGTCTGAAAAACTTTTGTCTTTTGGTCTTTTTCGGTCTGCTGTGCACACACAGGAAGACTGCGAGGAGTGGGTGCGGCGTGGTCGGTGCTAAGATTTTTTTCGTCAAGATACGCGCTCGTCGACTCGTCGCGTCCGGCGCCTCTGTGACCGCGTCGCGTGGCCTCGCGGGCCGCCGTCGCCTCTGCGCGAGATGCAAAGTAGATCATGATTATTCATGGGACGAATTCGAGAGCAACGGGCGAGCTCGCGCGAGGCGCGCGAGGCTCTCGACGCCTCGATATCGCCACCGGCGCCACCGTCGCCGCTGCTTCCGCATTTCTCGCCGGTATATCCGTAAGATATTCGTCGCCCGACTCCCGCGGGCCGCGCGAATCTTCGCGGGAGAAAAGACTAACGCGAGAAGAATGGATTTTCCGTGGTGGCGACGCGACGACGACATCGTCGTCGTCGTCGTCGTCGTCGTCGCCACCGCCTCATCGCTCTCCGCGTCTCCGTGGATTAAACATGTTCGGGGAGGGTTGACACGAGGTCGGACCACGTTCAACTGTACCGCGCGGACATTCCCGAGCGCCTGTAAAAAAAAATTCCGTCTATTTAAGTTCGACCCAAGGACCGGAGAACGCGCTGGCCCATGAATGGGGATTGCTCAAGAAATTAGTAAGCGGAGTTATACGCGGCTAGAGGAGGACGCCGGCACAGCCAGCCCAGTATAGTCGCGCAGTGTGTGCAGTTTGTAAAATGAAACGAAGCTCTTTTGCCGTGCTCCGGTTGCATGAAATATTCGGAGCTAAATGTGGAATATATTTTTCCACGCCAAAATCTCGGCCTTCGCAGTTTTAGTCGGGTTTTTTAGTTTCTCCGAGCTTATTGAGTCGTACTTTCATCAAGGCGAGGTGAAAACTACTAAAAAAAAATCATCATCATGTATCAGGAAAAAAACAGTTTTACGTCAGTCTTCTTTTAATTCTGAATGATGCAAAGTTTTTATTTTTTTTTCTAATGGGTCCTCAGTTTCCGTGAATTATTGTTCCGAAATTGATTCATTTGCTTATTTATTTTTCAATGAACGGGGCACGCCTCTTTACGAAAATAATACACAATGGCAAAAGAACAAATCAGCCCGCATAACCTAGAAAAATAGTATAACAATGAGAAGAACCAACAAAAAACACAGAGATATTATACCGGCTCAAAGCTTGACACATAAAGATTAACCGACCTATCGAAGGCCGAAAAGGGGCGGCCAAAAAAAAAAACGACAAACGCGAACACGATGTTGCCATTGCGGAACATCCGGTTTAACGGCTCATTAAAGCCGTAGCACGTCCTACACCTCCTGCACGTCCTGCTTGATTTACTGTATCATTCGCACTCGGGGACGTTTCATCTCACCTTAATTCGTTGCGCAGCAAAAAGGCGTGACGATACAGCGATAGATTTTTCTAACGCGAGTTAATTCTCAATTTCACCTAATTAAGCCTCTCAAAGAGCCGTTGAATTGCTCAAGAAATCAGGGAACCGCGGCGGAGTTATACGCGGATGCAGCGGAGGAATCGGCACAGCCGGCGTACAGTTAGTACGCAGTTAGTGCAGCGTATATCATAGTATGTGCAATTTGCAAAATAAACCAAAGCTTCTTTGGACTGCACCGGTTCCTCCAGTTGTATCTAAGATTCATTGCTATAAATAAGGAATATTTTTTGGTTCCTCAATGCCTTTCGAGTCTCTTTGAACTCCCCCGCACTCTGATTAACCGCTTCGGCGGCATTGACGCCATTTGGCGTCATGCATTTTCCGATTATTTTCCGGTCAGCTTGATTGATTTTCGTGAAATTTGGTATCCGGGGTTTTTAAGGATCGCTGATTACGAATCCCAACTCAACATTTAGAAACAAAAAATAGCACACCCAATATAACAGATAAAAAATGCCCGCACGCTTTCGTCCGTCGCCGAAGGGGTTAATTCGTCACTCCGCAAAAATTGGAGCGACAACACGGCGCCAATTGTCCATTGCGAGTTAATTCTCAATTTCACTTAAGCATGCCAAAGAGCCATCGGAAATATCCGGCGCGCGGGACGTTATAAATTTCCGAGTCAAAGGACGAGTGGATGCTAAAGTACAGTCGAGTGAACAGCATTAATTATCACACGGTCTTTACATGTATACAGGTAGGTCGGTAGCAGCAGTAGATATATAGTGGTGTCAGTAGTAGCAGCAGCAGTGGTAGCGGCAGTAAAGGTAAGGCGCACTCGCTCTCGCAGTACGCGCAACAATTACGAACCATTTAATTAGAGGCGAAGGATTTCCATAGCGCGCTGTGCAGGTGAGCGTCGCCATCTCACCTACCCGGGCCGTCACGTTGCTACCCGGTAGAATTACAGCACCGGCGTACTCTATCTGCGGCCGTTGAGGGGCGACTAGAATGAGACAATTAGCGAAGATTAATTCGTAATCCCTCGTTTATCCTCGCTGCGCGGAACACTCGCGACCGGTCCCCCCCCTCCCCCCTCTGGCTTTACATACCGCACACGCCGCAACAGCGCGGATATATATAAACATGTACATATTTTGTATACCTATACAACATATACATATATATATAGTGTGTGTGTACTCATGCATATACATAGCGGCACATATATATAGATGGATATTCATCGACGATAGGACGAGCGGTGCGTTTGATATACCGCGTTTTGCACCGGTCCCGTGTTACGTATATATACATATATGTGTGTATATCTATATGTGTGCGTCACGGGGGCGCGCGCACGTGTTCGCCCCATCAGGATGAATCAGTGGCTGCATGCTGGCTTCCTACTAGCGAGGAGGAAGCTGCCAGCGTGCAGCCCGACCCGGCAACCAGTAGCCGCTCCAGGATCCAGGCGGTGCGCCGCTGCAGCCGCCGCAGTCGCAGAGAGAAGCCGCGATACTATCTCTTCGCTCTTCCTCTCTCTCTCTTTCTCTCTGTGCGGATGACGTTGGGTGCCGCGACTGTACTATAATGCAACACCACCGCGTGGATATCCCGAGCCCGGATCTTCCTCTTCTCTTGATGTCAATGAATAATTAATGATTTATCGACAACGACCCGGCCGAAGGGAGACAGCAGCCGCCCACAAAGCCCGTGTCGCCCACGCAAACCCGTCATCCACGAATTTTCTGTATAGTAACCTCGACCTCTCTCTGCCTGGATCCATGTTCATATCGTGCGGTTTGTGTCTCACACTACGATCCGGCGGCGCGATCTATCACACCTGGATCGACGCGCGCACTGAGAAAAATTCGTGTCACAAGATCCGGGATGCAGTGAGGTTCTTTTTTTGGAACTGGTGAAATTAGGGAGGGGGGGGGGGGAGGGCGACCAGCTGCATCGCTACAAATATTTTAGTCTGCAAATATCTTTCTACCAATAAAAATGAAATAGCGGATATGTTAATATCTCCTATTTAGACTATTTATAAAAGAGAAATTATGTCATGTTGCTGATTTGATCCGGTTGTCGAGTCCTGTCGATGTGGAGCTTTCGCAGAATAGTGTGTGTTAGTATGATGTTTGCACACCTAACCTAGTACATCTTTTATACGGTTTAGCGGTTTACAGAGTACGGGATGAGATTTACCAGTAGCAAAGTTCCATATTTTATTTATCTCATATAAAAAATTCGAGATTTTATCTAATAAGAGGTGCAGCTGGTCGCTCTTCTTAACGAATGACAGGAATGACTGAAATGTTAGTTGCAATTTTACCTCTGACGACGAGTCGCGCGGGCTCCGAGGTCAGAGCGTCCTGGGTGGTGAAATCGCTGGCTGTGACCTGGCACTGCCAGAGCCCGTCGTCGAAATCGAGGGTCGCCGATCTCACGTAGAGCGAACAGTCGCCGAGGTCCGGCGAGCCGACCCACTCGTACTTCTTCAGGTGCATCCCGATTGGCTGGAAAATGAAAGATAAAGCGGAAAAGACACTTTTTAGTCGACCGATCGGAGAGCAAGGAAAAAAAAAGAAAAAAAAAGAAAAATAAATCAGACCCGTCGACGGGTCCTTGAGAAATTAAATACGTCGCGGAAATCCGGAGGGAAGAGACGAAAGTGCAATTACCGAAGTGCTGCGCGCTCGCTTCTCGGTGTACAATATACAACCGAGCGAGACGGCGGCGACGCTAGTCACATCGAAAGCTCGCTGCGAATCTCCCGGAGCTCTCCGCGCTCGCATTCAGCTTACCAGCTAAAAGTACGGGCGAAATTCGATGCTGTCTGCCTGGTTTGTCTGTTCTCCGGAGTTCAAGTCAGTCGCGGACCGTCAGACTCGCCGCGACAAACATTTATTTCACTTTACGAAATTTGACGTTGCGCGACGTCATGATTTTCTCCGAAGGCGCAAAATTCGCGTTCCGACGGAATTGTAAATTGCAAAGTTTTACGTGCGATTCCGATGCACGCGAAAAACGTGACCCGCCGAGAAGTCGCGCGGCATTGCCGGTTCAGTTACATCACGGAACCCGGGCCAAACACGTTTCGCACGTACTCGCGATATCTCCGGGAAATTCGAATGAATTTTTACAATTTCCAGAATTTTAAACGGCAGTCCAAGATGGAGAATTTATTTCTTCTAATTGTTTCAGCCCTACATTTTATTGTAATTTAATTCATTAGCATGAAAAAGACTCATGGGATACAACTTTTTGCCGTTCATATATGAAACATATTTTTTCTTTGAAAACTCTTTATTGTACACTGTGCTGAATTACAAAAATATTGACCTAGTTATTTTTGTCGCCATAATTTTTGCACTTGGTGTTAAAAAATAAACAAAAACAAAAATTATTTTGTGGTTTGAACAAATATGGCAATACAATTCTGAAAAAATGCGCAGATGCTCCGTTTGACATGGTCAATGACATAAAAAAAATTAGGAGAAGATTGGCGACGGTTGGGTGTTCCGCTGTGTGAAATACCGTGGAATGACCCTTACGTACATATCTATGTATAGACGCATCACGACGCGATCCATCATTTCCACGCAGCAGCGGCCAAACCTCGCTCGCCAACATCCCCGCGTCGAGCGAGCACCGAGGGGTTGAAAAGTATCTCGCACAATTCAACGGGAATTTCATTCCAGTCTATATCGAGTGGATCGCGCACACACACAGAGTGCGCGCCAGCACATTTCGCGATCTCGGGACGCATATCGTACGTGTATCCAAATGTACTGCATCATGGTTACACACAGACAGACGGACAGACGTGTGGGGCGCGTGTTATAACACGCATTAACATTCCGAACGCGAAAACGTCGGATACAATGGATCAACACGAGAAGCGCAGAAGCAGTAGAAGCATTCCCAAGTTATATATATCGGATTCCATCGGTATAACCCCGTCGCCTAAACAGGAATATGGACCGTTGCGCCTGCGTACATACATATAACATGTATACACACGTGTACGTAGGTACATACACTTAGCGCGGGTTGCTCACGCGAACTACCGGCGAATCGGAGTGGCAGCGTGGGAAATGCGAGAAGTGCCGATTCGGAGCGAGAGCAGCGAGCGAGCCGCACGCTCACGCTCGATATACGAGGGTATGAAAAACATTCGCCGCGGCGAGGACTTCCGAATTTCGAGTCTAAAACACCGGCGCTCGAACAAACGCGTCGCGCGCGACGTCGACGGGGAGCAATGACGAAAATATCGTTAGAGCTAAAGGAGTTGGAGCCTTCTTCAAGAAATTAGTGGGTCAAATATCTCGAATGTTCGATATAAATGTTGGTGTCGGGTTATTCATTCTCTGATTGGCTGACGGGTTGCTAGCACCTCGTTGCTTAACAACGAGCAGTTTCAGTAGTGTTATTGTATTTTGACACTTCTCGGGGGCCCTAAGTTTGAAGGTTGGTTAAGGTTATCCCGAAAAGAGGAGCGGCACAAGAAAGTTATACAAGCCTGACACATTGAAGTGGTGAATCGTGATGCCCAAGAAAAGAGTGTCGTACCTCAGTCGGACCGTGGATAGGGAAATTGAACGAAAAATGAAGTAAATGAAAAGCCCTTGGTGTCGCGTAAATACCGGTCATAGTAGAAAACGGAGCAAAAGCAGACACAAAGACAGAGACGGTGACACCGTTATAGAAATTTGTAAGTTATTGTTCGTGCCCAAAAGTTTTTATACATAAGATCAATGTGAGATGAGATAATAGTAATATCAACTAGGTAAGTTAGTTAGGCAATAAATATTTCGTAAAAATACTGCATCACATTTTTGTTTCTTTCTTATTCGAGTAGCCCGCGACGTTGATATCCGTAGGAAATTTCGTAAAGAAAAGTGCATCATCAGCGAGCGCGATCCGACAGACCGTGGATCTTCAGGAAATATAACAGCGTGAGACGAGCGTCCATGGACGTCCGGAAAGGCGTGTAAAATCTTTGTGCGCCTCAAGAACGAAATCCAAGCAGCAGCAGCAGCAGTGACAGCAGCGGCAGAAGCAGTGACAGCAGAAGCAACAAAGCAGCCATACAGCCGTACAGCCGCGTCGTGGAAAAGCTTCGCGTCGCCGTTACGGGCGGTTGCCGAGCGCGACCTTCGCGAGCACCGGGGGGTGAAGTGGTAGGGCCGAGCAGGGCTCGCGCGCGCACGTCATTCATTTAAGGGATTAAAATCCACCGGGCAGCTCTGGAGCTGTAAGCGCGAAGCGGTTCTCTCGCGCTCGAAAAGTACTCGGGGGCCAAGGGTCTCGGGGAATGGTACATGGAGTGCACGGAGTCGGCCGCTGAAGGCTGTTGGCTGGCTGCTGGCTCGCGAGTTCACTTACTTAACTGCAGGGCTATGCCCTTATTTCTTCTTTCCCTTCCTCCCCCATCCGCGCCACCGTCTCTCACTCCCTCTCTCCCTCTCGCTCTCACCCTTTACCCCTTTCTGCTATTTCTCATTCTCCATCACCCCTTTAAGGGGGCTCAGGGCCCGCGGGGTTTCTCTGACTCTATCCGCGTACGTTCGCTTCTGTAACCCGCTCGTGCTACCTCCCCCCTCTCCCTCAAACCCCCTCACCCCTCCCCCGGGGCGCCGACTGTCCTATGCCCTCTCGCTCCGTGCCTCGAGCGAGGCCCTCGGAAACTGCGCCTCTCTCATTCCCTCCTATTTCTCTTTCTCTCTCTCTCCCTCTCTATCCGTCTCCCTCGCTCTCGTTTCTTCCAGGGAAACAGCAGAGACCGCTGCTCGCGCGACCAGCAATCAGCGTAATGCACCCGCAGACTCACCCCTCAGTGCTCTCTGCTTCCCTGTGTGACTCCCGCTCCCTCTCGCTCCGCTCTCATACCCTCTCCCCTATTCATCTCTCTCGCGCTCATCCTCTTTCACCCCTTTCCATACATCCGCACAGGGTCGCAACACACTGTACGCGCGTCTCCTCGCGTTCCTCTTCTTCCTGTGCGATGCCCCGCGGGGAGCAAAGGTACATACCCCCCGGGCCAAAGGCCTCGATAACCCTGCCGCCGCCGACGCCACCGCCGACGCTACAACCCTCTCGTAGCTGGCGGGGGGAGGGGGAGGGGGTGGAAGGGGGAACGGCGAGGCCGCAGCAGAAGCGAGAGAGCAGGCAATGGCAATTACATTGAGAGCAACGAGATAGATGGATAGAAGGATGGATAGATAGATAGATAGATAGATAGATGGCTAGATAGATAGATAGATAGATAGATAGATAGATAGATATAGATCGTGCTCTTCCACTGTGTTTGCACCGCGTATATCTAGCTCCTTTGCCAATCGATCTCTCCCTCGTCCCTCTCGTCTTATTCGCATCGCGATTTCTGCGCCTCGATATAATGCACCGGGGGCGCGCCGCGCCGCGACACCGCGCGCTCCGCGTGATGTTGTCCCCGCGTTTAAAACATACATCCGTATCGACTTACGCTCAATAATACACGTCCCATATTCTCTGAAATATCGACACCGAATTGCCCCGGGAACGGACGGATGACGAGGTTGATGCTCGGGGTATATAAAAATGAGCCGTAAGAGGATTGGATGAGGGAGTGGAAGGGAGAGAGCGACGCGAGCAGGTCGTCAAGCTCGCCCGGTGCTCTGATACGCGTTACTTTTATGCGGATCGGCGAAAATACGAGCCCGAGCACCGTACCAACCGACGGCCCGATGGAAAATGTAAACATACATAAAAATAGACGATAAGAGTCTTCGCCGACGGCCGATCGCTACAGACATCGGCACCGGCTCTCGGGGCTGTCTCTCCCCGCTTTCTACGAGACTTCGACGATGAACGACGCTGCGACCGGGTTCCACCGTCTCGACGCGTAAGCTGCTCATTTAGTCGGGCAAACGTTGTTGGAAAACATCTCGCAAAAATGTTTCGAGCGCGTGTACGTTCGCGGCGCGAGATTTATGGGAGTACTCGAAACGCAGGATTTTATGTGGTCGTTCGTGGAAAACATTTTTCGCGGGCGCCGGGGGAGGGGGGGGGGGGGGGGGAGGGGCTTGAGTCTCCGAGGATAAACCGTTGAGATCCTTGAACTCGGGACACAGCGGAGACTGCGGCGTGTTGGGACGCTTTTCGTTTGTCATTTTTTTCGCAATTTTTTTTTTTAGTTTATGATTCGGAACGTAAACAGTTTCGAAACATTTCGTGTAGCTCGGACTGCCTTTTCGAGTCGGTGTACGAACTGAAATTTGACGCGACAAGCGCGTCATCCTGATTCAACGTGCGAAATGCCGGTCGGTCGCGCCCGTCGATTTTTAATTGTAGGAGCGAGCAATCTTATCCTGCCAATTACACTTATCACAGTTGGTTGTCTCGAATTAACCGTCTTTTGGGAACCACTTTTTTCCACGCGTCAATGTGCTTTGGACTGTGTCTCCCGCAACTCAAGGCGATAGATGCGTATCTGTCGTCTCTTGAGCGCGAGCTCATAATTGCTGGATCACCGCTGTTTATATATGTGTAGACACACTACTATGGCTATTATGTCCATTTTTGTACTGGGTGCGGGGCTTCCCCTCATCGCAAAATAGGGTTCCCACCCGTCATCAGCCTGATACACACATACACATACTAAAAAATGCAGTCCCTTGAGGGACTTGAACAAACTAAGGCTTGAGCTTGTCATTTGAGCCCGGTCTGCACAATTCTCCTACACGGTCGCGAGATCTTTTTATATTATAGAGAGATATACATATAACTGAAAGAAGACCACATTAAGAAAATGGCCTAACCAGCTACGAGCAACCGTTAATAAAAACGTTAACCGACGCTCTATCTACCGAAGTGGCCAGATCGGGTAACCCGTTGTGCGATGCTACGGGTCCAATGAAATTGGAAGAAGAAGAAGAATAAGAAGACTTTTAATTCTCTGTACGAGGGCAGCGAGTCGCCGCGCGCGCGACGTTGGATATGCTTTCGCGCTGCGAAAAGCTCTCGCCGTTCCGTCGAAGGAAGGAAAGGTACACACGGAGCCCGAGGGCCGAAGGCTCGTTGATAAGAGGAGAGAATGTGGCGCGGCGCGAGGAGAGTGAGGAGAGGAGAGGAGAGCAGGGAGAGCAGCATCCGGCGGGCTGCTGCTGTTGGTGTCGAGTCCCGACGAGTGCGCGCCGCGATCCAGCCGCAGAGAGGCAACCCAACAGCAATCACATTGAGAGCAACGAAATAGATCGCACCAACGGGACTGCCTGGCTGGCTGGCTGGCTGGTTGGTTGGTTGGTTGGTTGGTTGGCGCTTTCCCACTCGGTTCCGCTATGCTTTCCTCTATGCCTCTCTCTCTGCCTCTATCTGCTTCTCTCTGCCAAGCCTTTCCCCCTCAATCGGTCTTGTTTCGAATCGCGATTCCATGCCATCCTCGTCCCCCTCCTCCTCCTTCTGTCCCCCTGCGCCTCATCCTCTTTTCCCGCAGCACCCGACGTGGCACACAGGAGTGAGAATCCCAACAGCCGAAGCAACTGGAGCTTTTATGTCGCTCCATGAAACTTCTCGGCAAACCTAAACCGCTATACGGTACCGGGCGTCTTTCTCTCTCTCTTCCTTCTTCACTTCCTCCTCTTCCTGGCTCTTCCCGCTCTTCCGCATCTCGCCCGTCGCCCGCTCCACGCTTCCTCGTCCATTTCGATCGGAATCCTCTTCCTCGATGGAACAAAAAACGAAATTCAATGTCTTATTCATGACGATGGGCGTCCGGAGTTGATTCTGGAATTTCTCCGCGAGTGAAATGTGCCTTCTACCCTACCCGCGTCCATCCACGTTCTTTGGGAGAAATCCGTGGCAATCAGGGCGATGGGGGCGGCGGAATCGACGTCGATATGCCTGTCGGGCGGTAAAAGGTCTCGGTCAGGTACGACGCAGAGGGGACGAATCAGCGGAGCATCTTTAATACGATAGACCGTGAGAACGGCGCATTTTTAGCATACTAGGCTAATCACTCGCCTTGGCGCGCGTGCCCGAGATACTTTTGCGCTGCTGCGCTCTTATAAAGCTTCAAAAGGGTAAAGCGCTACTAAAAATGTTTTTTTTTGTTGATTTTGGAAAGAAAAAACAATTGGTTGTTTTGTTTGTCGGAAATCCTAGATCTGGCCGCCGGGCCGAAAACCGCGCAAATCGGGGTAACGAAATTAATTTTTTCAAAATATCGACTTTTAACCTATGCCATCGTTCTCAAGTCGCATATTCTACCCCTGAAAACACTGTTATCAACCTTTTTTTAGTGGATTAAAAAAAATACGATATGTGACAGAACTGTCAAAGTTATCAACGACAAATGAACTTGGACGCGGTCTGAGAGTCTCGGCCAATCACAGCACGAATAAAACGCTAACAATGCTTTCCCATGAACTTTTTAAAAGAGGGACTAGCAACAACGTGCCCGCTTCGCTCGCCCTCCTTCCGTTTCATTTATCTGTTCTTGTGGCCAATATAAGTACAGCCATTCAAAATGCGCGCGATACGTGACTTTTCATCGGCCATGACATTCCGAAATCGACTTTATATATCGAAGCCGCTGCCGACCAACCAGAACGCTTGGTTGGCACAGGAGCGATTGGCCCTTATAGCGGCTTCAGATTTCGATATTCGACTTTCGATGTGTCATGTACTTTTTAAGAGAAGATCGCGGTTAACCATTGCCAGAAAAATGTATCAGTCTCTCGGTTTACGCGCAGCTGCAGCTTTTTTCGAATCTGCGGCAAAACTTTGGGGGAAAGGAGAGACGACTCGTTCTATTTCCTTTCTTTTCCGCCGCGTGTCATAATAACGAGAATTCCTGGATTTTCAGCGTACAGCGAGCCAGTCGTGAAACTGGATATTCCGAGCCGGCTCGGTGGAAACAGAGACAATGCGAGGTGTTCCGCGCGGGTAGGAAATGCCAGTAAAGAGCGCAGAGAACCGAGCGAGAGTCGCGAGGGGCGGCCCGGATTCGCGCTCGTCGCACCACCGGGGGGGGGGGGGGAGGCCGGTGGAGGGGGGGAAGGTGGAGAACAGCCGACGCGTTGACAGGACAGCCCGAGGCGTCGACTACTCTCCTCGTCTATGTGCTCGGTCGGTGCGCGCGGGAAAATGATCTACCGGTTATTTACATCTTTCATAAATATTCACTCTGCCGCGAGGACGAGAGCGCATAGCTCATGTTTGGAGGACAGGGGTGAGGGGATGGCGAGAGGGGTGCATAGAAACGGCGATGGTTCTACATGCGGGTAATAAGAATTCGTGAAGAGCATAAATCTTTCGGTGCGAGATTTTCGTTCCCTCGTCTCTGTTGCGAAGCGCTGCAATTCTGTGACTCTTCGTTAGGGCCTCGGGCCACTTCGATCGTTGCCTCCTGAGGGGCACCAGCGTTATACTTTTCGTTTTCGTGCGCCAACGACTTTATCGAGCTCTGTGAACTGGGTAATTGGGAAAAGACGTACATTTTCCGTCTGACTTACGTTCGGATGTGATTTTACCAAAAGTAAGAACAATATTACCGTCTAGTTGCCCCAACGGTTCCTTTTTCCATTTGAATATTTCATCTCCAGGTACTCGGGCAGACCGAGAGACGCGACCTGCGAGTACCTGGCGACGTCACGGTTTTCATATATTTTTTCGCTAGCGCTGTGTTTCCATCTGGGAGATGGAAGAGGCCGTATCAACTTCGCATTAGCATAGCTCGTTTGAATTTTTGTCGTCGCGATACACCGACATATTTTACCTTTTCTACGTTTGATGGGACGACAAAAAGGTAACCGTTGTTTACTTTTGTTAACCGAGCGAAGTACACCAGACACTACGGAGGAGTACATTGTAAGAAATTATCGTTCTACTGCTCACCGTCCAAGTATAACACGTCACTTTAAACACTATTTAAGATCAGTTCTTTACGGTTTGAAGATTTGAACATAAAATATGTTTATTAAATCATCTTAATATTAGAAAATTGTTATTAGATATAGCTTGTTCGAGATTAAAGAGTGATTGGTCAGAGTGAAGAGACCAAGTAGACTTCGATGTGCAATGATTGGAAGTGACAGGTGACCGCACGAAGGCCTAAAAATGCTGACGCGTGGTCAATGATCTCATTAGAAAATGCAACAAGAATGCGCAGGTCAATGACTGAGGTACAGACGTTGATCCCTAAAATGCACTAAGGTTCTGCTACTAAATTATAATAAGATGAAATAATCAGTACGTATCGGGGAGTATGTTTTCAGACCCGTTTCATCGCTCTGTGAATTAACGCACTTTGATCCCGTTAAATTAAAGGATTACGACAATCCGGTGGCGAAATTTACCGTTGATTTATCAAACGTACAAACGTTCCTCGCAACCGTCCGTCTAGTCGCGCGGCCTTTTGCCACCCAATTTCGAAATGCATCGCGCGACAAACGACATCGAACCCTAAAAAAGAGAAAAAAAAAACAACAACAAAAAGTCAGTTAAATAAGGAAAAAAAGTACTTAACGCGAGTAAGCAAAAAAGTAAAACACGGCACCGAAAAAAAAAAAAAAAAATTGTAACGAATAGTGGGTGAACGTTCAAATCGTCTACGTCGTTGCGTTCGTTTTTCCGGCCTCCTCTGTAACGTTTCCCTCCGTCGTCGTTCACCCGGCTTTCCCGCCGCGCAATCTCGATAGTCGTCGCGGTGTTTGCTCTCTCTCTCTCTCTCCCTCCGTTCTCGTTCTCCCTCGATGGGCGTTGTAAATAAAACCGGAAGCCCTCTGGCCTCCACGGCTCCGCGGTGAAGGGGAGGGGAGCGAGGAGGAAGGGGGGGGGGGGGGGGGTGATGCCGGCGAGGGGTTAAAAGCAGCAAGCTTCGCGTATACACAGCCTCTCTGCCCCACTGAATCCCTCAAGCCTACGCTGTGCGCGCAATATCGCCTGTTACGTACACGCACATAGCCCCAACGCCGTCGCTGCTGCCGTGTTCGTATGTGAATCTGGAAAAGACGTTATCTGCGGATATATAGGTATACACACAACGTCGGGCGCTCTCGACGGGCTCTTGGGCTCTCTCTCGGCGTTGCTGCCGCGTTGCGGCCCGCAGAGCGCCACAGCGCGCCATCCCATTTTCTCTAATCCAGATGTCATTAAAACGGATTTCCTCCGTGTATTAATATGGAAATTAATGCATGCTCTGGAGGCCGCGCGCGGGGCCGGGATGGGAGGCGCGGTGGCTGTCCTCGTGACTGCTGCCCCTTCCCCCTTCCACCCATCTCCACCCCCTTGCCCAACACCACCACCCACCGACACCCGACACTCCTGCCGTCCTGCCTCGTCCTCGCGATACTCGCGAACAGTCACACACACACACACACACACACACACACACATACACACCACACCACCGCGAAAACGTAAACACACACAATCGCCTTGAAACATATTTTGTCAGGGCTAGAGTGCGGAACCGCACAATGGGGGAGAGAGGCCGCTTTCCGGACCTCCATCGCGCGCTACAAATTTTGAGAACGACGCGCGGAACTGACCGCACGCACTGAGCCTGATGGTTACGGATATATTCGCGAGGGCGCGTTGTGTGTGTCTGTGAGTCTGTGCGTCTGTGTTAGTTTGGGGAGAGTACGGATGCGGGTTAGCCGTGTCTCCCGCCGCGGTGCATTCAGCGCTGCGAACACACTCGTGTACTCTCTGTCTCTCTCTGTCACTCTCTCTCTCTCTTTCACTCACCCGGAGAGCACACTCCATCCGACCACTCCACCCGCTCGACCGTGCACTCGCTCTCTCCTCGCGTGTAACGCACCGGTGTAATTATAATGTTGCAGTATTTAGTGCAAATATTTACGTCACTCCGGTGACGAGAGCAGCCTACGCACAGCAGAGTGCGTTGTGGGAGAAGAGGGGGTGGTGGAGGGGGAAGGAGAGGGAGGGGCTTATAATGTACGAGCGTGCAGCGCCCTCTGTCGCAATCAGACCCACCGACGTGTCTGCGCAAACGAGGGCAATTTAGAAATTAACCACTTTCGAACCGCACTCGTCGGGGCTGCGGATGGGTTGACAACGATTTTTCCCACGAATTTCGCGCGGACACCGAACAACGCTGACCTCGGACAACCCGATGCTGGGATGTTGCTGGGTCTGCGGGCAAAGCGCTGGTTTCTACGTAGCACTCGGCCCCTTCTCGTTTGCTTTTTTTTTAACTGTCTCTCTTTCTCTTCCTCTCTCCCTTTGCGCAAGTCTTCGGCGTATCTTTAGCACGTATGAGTTTTTGTCGTCGCAAAGCACCGACCTTTTCTACGTTTGATGGGACGACAAAAAGGTAACCGTTGTTTACCGTTGTTAACCGCGCGAAGTACACCAGACACCACGAAGAAGTATATTTGTAAGAAGTTATCGCTCTACTTCTCATCGTCCAAATATAACCCGTTACTTTAAACACTACTTAAGATCAATTATTTACGATTTGAAGATTTGAACATAAAATAAGTTTATTAAATCAACTTAATATTAGAGAATTGTTATTAGATGTAGCTTGTTCAAGATTAAAGAGTGATTGGTCAGAGTGAAAAGGTCTACCAAGTAGACTTGGATGTGCAAATATTGAGAGTGACAGATGACCGCACGAAGGCCTAAAAATGCTGATGCGCGGCCAATGAACACATTAGGAAATGCAACGATAATGCGCAGGTCAATGACTACACTGTCAGAACAGACTGGAAATTTATATCCATAAACTGGTCAATTAAATTTAATATGCAATTGTGATATAAAATTACAGTACGTTTGCAATGAAATTAGAGTAATTTTTTTAAATTTAGAGTACTTTTACAATACAATGAAAGCAAATTATTAAAATTACCGTAGCAAAAATAAATTTGACCTCGCACTTGTATAGCAAATTTAGTATACCAGTTTATGAATAAAAACTTCAAGCACATGTACATTAAATTTCAAGTAATCTTTTTTCACAGTGTAAGGTACCAACGTTGATTCTTAAACTGCGGATGGGTTGACAACGATTTTTACCGCGAATTTCGCGCGGATACCGAACAACGCCGTACCCCGGAGAATCCGATGCCGGATGTTGCTGGGCCCGCGGGCAAAGCGCTGGATTCTACATAGAACTCGGTCCCCTCTCGTTCCTTTTTTTCCTTCTTTGCTGTCTCTCTTTCTCTTCCTCTCTCCCTTTGCGCAAGTCGTCGGCGTATCTTTAGCAAGTGGCGCGAGAAACTCGTCCGCTCGGCTCTCCCCCGTCGGAGATTCTATTAAGTCCCGCGGCGTGGCCGTGGGCCATGCCGCGGGAGGACTCGCGGAGCATCAGCGGTTAAAATTGCTTCGCAAACTTTTTCCCCGGTGCGGTGCGGCGGCTGTGTACCTAATTCAAAAGAAATCTCCGCAATGTAGATACACGCCCGGCAACCCAAACGGTTGCGCGTATATACACCCGACTCGCTTTTTCCCTTCTCCTCCTCCTACTCCTCCTCGTGGTCTATTTTTTTTCCTCTCTTGCTTTCACCTGTTCTTTCAACGCTACTGCAGCGCCACCACCAACGCCGCCGCCGCCGTAGCCGCGGCGCAGTTTGCGATTCTCCGCCGTTGGGGGTCGTGCATAACGCGGGCCAGTCGCCCGGGCTTTGCATAATACAAGAGAGTTCGCTCGCTCGCCCTCTCCACACGCGAGGGGGCAGGGGGAGGTGTAGTGCATGTGTTCACGCAAGTTTGTACGGCCCGCAACCTTTGTGCAACCAGCCGTAAGCCAGTTCTCACGGCGAAGCTACAGTTTCGAGTGCGCGGGACCCAGCTGGAAATTACGACGAGCCACGGAGCCGCGGTGGGGAGACCGGGGCATGTTGGAACGCACACGTCTACGCGTAATTCCTCGAGAGAGCGAGCGAGCCGAGACGAGACGAGTTCTCTCGGCAAACAAACCGCGTACGCGGGGTGGAAAAAGCGCTCAGGCTCGCCAGCCCGGTAAACACTTTTGCGTGTTTTCGCAGCGCGAGCGTCGGCGAGAGAGCGTTTTTTCACGGTGTAACGCCCCGCGGTCCTCCTCGCGTCTTTTCTCGCGAGAGACTTGACGCGAAACGACTTTTGACGCGGTGCGTGCGAGCCGAGTGCTCGTTGCCCGGTTCGTTTGTCGCGAGAGTGCACGCGGCGCCACCATCAGGTTAATGGCAGTGGCGCGTCTTGGGTGAGGTTAGGGACGAGGGGAAAAATATTCGTATTCGTGTATGCGCTGGTGGAAGGACTCCAGTGGTGCGCTGGGTCGCCAGAGTTGTCCCTACATTGGGTCCTGAAAACTGACACGGTTGCTCGGTAGTTGTAAATAACAAAACGCTGACGTACCGCGCATTCGCGGATTGGAAAGGTTCACTGTACGTACCGAAGCCGCCGCTGAGAGGGCGCAGCGGTCGATCACATAAGACGTACAACTAGCGTAATACGCAGTCGGGGGATATTCACATACCCAATGACTCGCGAATTCTCCTGGAACGCACGGAGGATTAACAACGGTGACAAATGATCGATCGAAACTTGTGGAGGATAATGCCCCCCCCCCCCCCATTATCCATTCGCTCGAAAATGTCCCCTACGTATGTATGCATATCCTCCAACCATTAGAAGAAAGAAAGAGAGAGAGAGACAAATGACCGGATCCATCCGTCCGTATCGTACATTACACGATCGCCATGTACTAGATATGTAAGACACTGTTTGCACTCGATGGTGCTGCCGCTGCGGTCCGCCGGGACAGCGTCTGACGCAATCCGGGGGAATGAGCAGGGGTGGGGGGGGGGGGGGGGGAGGCTCGGGAGACGCGAGAGGGCGCTGCGCGTTCCGCCGACTTCGAACGTATACGCGAGTCTAGAGAGGATACCGCGGCGCGCTGTGCGGGATGAAAAAGTGCAGCTTTTCCGTACTTATAGTTTTTCCTTCCACTTGGCCGTTTTCTCTTGGCTCTGTCCGTTCTCTCTCGCTCCCTCGCTCTCTTTCTTCAACGTGTCCACCTTCGCCGCTGAACCGCGCGTAAACCCTGAAGAAGGGCGACGAGCGCGGTGTGCCTCCTCCACACTGTATACCGGCAGCACTGGTACTGCACCACGGTGCACCGGGGGCGCTTCGAGTTAATAGCCGCGTTACCCCCGCGCGCCCTAATAGAAGCCCCCGAGGTTCGTTTTCCCGCACCGCGGCGCCATCATCCCCGGACTAGTTTCTCTTCTTGCTGCTGCTGCTGCTGCCGCACCACCTCCTGTCTCCCTTCCTCTCCCACAACCACCTCCACCAGCAGCTCTCGGCTATCTCGCCCGTACCCGGCTTTCGTTAGCTTTTTTAAAAGCTTCCTTGATTGAAATTTATGTGCTGCACTGCGGCGCGCTCTCTCTTCTGCTTTACGGAGATGCTCGACCTACGTATACGGATTTTATTTCATTCCCCGCGTTTTTTTTTTCGCTCTTCTCCTGTCTTTTTTTCCAACCCCCTCTCGCTTCTTTATCTTCCTCGCATTTTATCTCTCCCCGGGTCTCTTATTCTCGTTCACATATGGTAAAGGACGCGGATTTACCGGGATGAACTGTGGATTCTTTTTTTTTCCTCTCGTTCGTTTTTTTTTTTGCAGCGAGATTTGAGGCGGATCTGTTACAGACGCATAATGGAGTTTGGCCAACTTCACTGGGACTTTGGTGTTCCATTTATTCTCTTTAATTAAGCTTTCGAGGCGCTGGCAAGGGGCGAGAAGGGGGAGGGCGTTAGTCGTTAGAACAAGAATAATCTTGTTTCATTGAGTTATAACCTGTATACGAGATGGTCCCGTTAACTTTGTTTTTAATTAAGGCTTTTTTAATCAACCTCGAGGGTTAACGATGTTGCGAAAGATCGCGAAGAGGCTCTTTGACGGATCCACATGGAGCATTTTACATCGGTCTTCAAAAACGTGAACAATGACAACAAAGTGTCTAAAACCGTCGATCGTTTTATCGCAAAACGAAATAAGTGCAACGATGGTCGCAACTGTTATACCCGCGAATGGCGTGTAATCCGATTCGCGGCGGCGCGAACCGCGTTAAATCTACTAAAATTTAATTGCCCCGGAATCACTGCCGGTGTAATCTGCCGTTAACCAAATTTCGCTAAACTGGATGCGCCGTAAAATTATATTTTCCAACCTGCGTGTCCGCTACGCGCGAGATAAAAGTGAAATTGAACACAAGAGAACATTGTTCTCGGAGAAGTTTGCTGAAACATTTTTAACATGAAAAAAAAAAAGCTCGAGACGGCGGACGAACTTTTGGTGTCGATGTCGCGCGATTTATAATGCAAAAGACGAGCGGAGCGAGGGAGAAGAAAGACATAAAAGAGGCACAGGGGAAACCTTGAAAGTGAACATTTTATACGATGGGATTTCTTACCCGAGACTTCTCATGAATATTTGCCGCGGTGTGTGTACTGCCCGAGGGTCGCGAGAATCGAGCGAGCGAGCTAAAGGACCATCCGCGACACACGCGCACACCGCATAACGGGCACCTTCATCATTTTATTACTATTACTTCGTTTTTTTTTTATCAACCCTCAAAGCCCCGTTGTTCGCACGTTAATCCGCAAAGCCCAGGCCATACCGATGCCACAGGCGCACGGGTTACGTAACGCGTTCGCGTGTACACAGATACTTATGACCCGTCGCACTGGTACACGACGTGCCTGTCTGTGTGTGTCTCTACACCCAGAAAAAAGTTCAATTTCAATCAAATAAATTCCTTTATTTAATTTTCTTTTCGTCGAATGAACTAAAATTTGCTTTCTAGAAAATATATCTGTATTTCAATGCATTACAAAATTTATTTGTTCTGAATATATTTTTTTCTTTGAATCGACCTTAATGGAAAAGCTTCCAATAAATAAATAAATTATTTGTTGTGACTACATTTTTCGTTCAACCGAATAAAAGTTTATTTGAATCGACATTATTTAATTATTTGATTTTTTTAATTCAGATCAACTAGAGTTATCGTTCGCTTCAATTAATATTTATTTGTTTCAATTGCTTTGGTATATTTCCAATAAATACAGTTATTTATTTGAAGCAACGTTTGTATGATAATAGCAGAAAATAAAGCTTTATATTTCGGACAACTACCTTTTTTTTGTCAATTCAAAGAAAAGCTTTTGTTGAATTAACAAAATATTAATATTCAGGGTCTGTACTGCCCAGGGCTCTCGAGGCTACTCAAGGTCTGTATCTGCTTGAAACTCAATGCCTTGAGAATCTTCCGCGAGCAGCCGACCCGCGCGTCGTCTGTGTTTACATTTTATTTTTGTTTCTCGTACGCCGCACACAACGTCTCGAGACGCTTCTCGGTCTTGTCGAATCCGCGAAGTGAAATTCTGGCATCGTGTTTTAGTAGCAGTAGAGCGGTCAGTGGCCCAGTGTGCGACACCTTAAGAAAGAAAACGCGAATACAATGTTAGTGTATCAGGCGTCCCGAGAGCTATTTGTTTTCGTATAGTGTGTGCGACGACTCGAGGGTGACGCAATCGAAGAGCGCGTTCCCGCTTGATTTTTCCGAGCGGTTCTACGGCAAACGCGACGCCTCGAGAATCTTCCGCGAGCAGCCGACCCGCGCGTCGTCTGTGTTTACATTTTTTTTGTTACTCGTACGCCGCACACAACGTCTCGAGACGCTCTCGGTCTTGTCGAATCCGCGAAGTGAAATTCCGGCATCGTGCTCTAGTAGCAGTAGAGCGGTCAGAGGCCCGCAGTGTGCGACACCTCAAGAAGGAAAACGCGAATACAACGTTAGTGTATCAGGCGTCCCGAGAGCTATTTGTTTTCGGACAGTGTGTGCGCGACGCCTCGAGGGTGACGCAATCGAAGAGCGCGTTCCCGCTTGATTTTTCCGTGCAGTTCTACGGCATACGCGTTCCCGAAAAAAATTGTCTGCATTAACGCAGTACGTTCCCGCGTGTTCGTGATTTACAGTGAAACGCGACACCTCGAGAAGCTTCTCGAAATTGTCGAATGAGCAGCGCGAGTTGCCGCCATTGTTTAATGCGCAGCGCGAGTTGCCGCCATTGTTTAATGCGCAGCGCGAGTTGCCGCCATTGTTTTTTCATAGCGCGGAACACCTCGAGAAGCGAGTTGCGCATAAAGTTTAATTATCCGGTGTCTCGCGCATTCTTTATTTTCGGACGGTGCGTGAGCGAATCCTCGAGGATATTTTCGACATAATCGAAGTTCGCGTTCCTGTTTTTTTTTTTCGAGCGGTTCTACGGCAAACGCGACGCCTCGAGAATCTTCCGCGAGCAGCCGACCCGCGCGTCGTCTGTGTTTACATTTTTTTTTTGTTTCTCGTACGCCGCACACAACGTCTCGAGACGCTTCTCGGTCTTGTCGAATCCGCGAAGTGAAATTCTGGCATCGTGCTTTAGTAGCAGTAGAGCGGTCAGTGGCCCAGTGTGCGACACCTTAAGAAAGAAAACGCGAATACAGTGTTAGTGTATCAGGCGTCCCGAGAGCTATTTGTTTTCGTATAGTGTGTGCGACGACTCGAGGGTGACGCAATCGAAGAGCGCGTTCCCGCTTGATTTTTGTGAGCGGTTCTACGGCAAACGCGACGCCTCGAGAATTTTCCGCGAGCAGCCGACCCGCGCGTCGTCTGTGTTTACATTTTTTTTGTTACTCGTACGCCGCACACAACGTCTCGAGACGCTCTCGGTCTTGTCGAATCCGCGAAGTGAAATTCCGGCATCGTGCTCTAGTAGCAGTAGAGCGGTCAGAGGCCCGCAGTGTGCGACACCTCAAGAAGGAAAACGCGAATACAACGTTAGTGTATCAGGCGTCCCGAGAGCTATTTGTTTTCGGACAGTGTGTGCGCGACGACTCGAGGGTGACGCAATCGAAGAGCGCGTTCCCGCTTGATTTTTCCGTGCAGTTCTACGACATACGCGTTCCCGAAAAAAATTGTCTGCATTAACGCAGTACGTTCCCGCGTGTTCGTGATTTACAGTGAAACGCGACACCTCGAGAAGCTTCTCGAAATTGTCGAATGAGCAGCGCGAGTTGCCGCCATTGTTTAATGCGCAGCGCGAGTTGCCGCCATTGTTTAATGCGCAGCGCGAGTTGCCGCCATTGTTCTTTCATAGCGCGGAACACCTCGAGAAGCGAGTTGCGCATAAAGTTTAATTATCCGGTGTCTCGCGCATTCTTTATTTTCGGACGGTGCGTGAGCGAATCCTCGAGGATATTTTCGACATAATCGAAGTTCGCGTTCCTGTTTTTTTTTTTCGAGCGGTTCTACGGCAAACGCGACGCCTCGAGAATCTTCCGCGAGCAGCCGACCCGCGCGTCGTCTGTGTTTACATTTTTTTTGTTACTCGTACGCCGCACACAACGTCTCGAGACGCTCTCGGTCTTGTCGAATCCGCGAGTCGAAATTCCGGCATCGTGCTCTCGTAGCTGTACGGCGGATATTGGTTCAGTGCGCGAGGCCTAGAGAAGTTTTCGCGGATTGACAGAGTGCGTTCTGTTTTTTTTTTTTTTTTTTTTTTTTTTTTTCATTGTGTGCGTCGCACATGTCTCGCGAAGATTCTTAGTATTCTCGAATCGAAATTTCGTGGCTCAGTATGTCAATTTCCCGCGTTCCATGCCAGTTGATCTGGACTCGTCACGATGGATCAAGAAACTGAAGAGCTTCTAAACAAAAATAATCTCTCAGAGTACATCAGCGTGTTCAAACGTAAGTACGTGTTTTGTTCCTAACTTAAAATGTCCCTTGTGTCTGGAAGAAAATTTGGCTCGACGATTAATTTGTTTAACAATTTTTTATAGATTTCTTGTAAAAAAAATTGCAGATAATCGCATCGGCGTCAATGAGATTGCATACATAACGCCAGAGATTCTCAGGGAATTGATCGAACCTCTTGGGGATCGCTGGAGGTTTTTGCGAGCTGTGAAGAAGTTTCAACGGCCATCGGATAAAGACACTTCGCCGGAATCGAGTGCGTGTGACAATTCGCAATCAGACGAAACCCCGAAGGCATCTCGAAGCACACTGTCGGACGTCTCTTCGAACGCGTCTGGACAAATCGTCCCAACCAATGAAAAGTCGCGTCAGACCCAAAAGGTAATCGAAAATTACTCTTCGAGATACTTTTTTAAACAAATGAACCACAATGTTGATAGCTGTACATCCATTATACGTGAAATTATGAATTTTTAATCGTTAAATTTTATTATATTTTGCAGCTCGTCGCACGTGACGAAACGGACGAGGAAAGTGACTGTGTATTAAGTGATGATGAGATTGAAGGTGAAGAAAACAAACGTCCACGATCGCCTCTCAACTCTACAGCGAGCAATCAGTCAACGCGACAACCGTCGGGGAATTTTGATCAGAATCGTCCTTCCACGAGTGGTTCCTCAAGTAGCTCGTCGAAAATCCAATTGATCAGAAACATTGTGAAAAGCGCGGATGTAAGTTTTTTTTTATGAAATGAAAATTTACAAGTTAATTTTGTCTGCATTTCATTTGATTGTAAATAGGATCTAAAGGAGTACTTGCAATCGTGTGTGGATGGCCGAAGAGTCCTGAAAATTTTTGAATCACAGAAGAAGCTTACGGACTTTGCTCGCACGACGCTAACCGCCATCGTACTGGATAAGCTTCTGCTGGATCACAACAATCTGTTGCGCAACAAAAATTTCGATACAGCTGCCAGCTGGATATGCGAAATATTTCCATCAGAGTCGCCGGTGTGTATTTATTTAAAAGAAAATTTACTAAGTAAATTATAAATTGGCTTTTATACAACGATTGATATTATCTCGCAGGTGTATCATTATATCATATTTTTTTAGCTCACGTTTTATATAGCACCGTTCACTGAGGGTCAGAAACAATCAATCTCCAAAGGGAAGCTTCCCTATCGGTATCGGAATCGACGTAGTAAGCTTGCAAAATTCGGTCTCGTATCACCGAAAAAAACAAAGAGTCGCGCTGAGGAAACTGCAAACCGTCGTGACCAGTGTAAGCATACAGTTTCAATAACATTTGTACTGAAAATAGTTAATTTAATTTACATTTCTGTTTTTTCAATAAAACATTTCTTTATGCAGTGATCGCGGAGGACGTATTCATCGAAGCGAAGACGTGGCTTGCCCATTACTCGGAACCTTGGACGCTAGTATTGAAGAAGTGGACTGAAACAGCTCCAAACCGACTGAAAGCGATAGAAACCTCGCATACGACCACAGTTGAAGATATTCTACAAGAGTGGCCGACACTGAAGCATCCTCTGGGATATACATTAGTGAGTATATGGTGTCAATCTCCGCCTCTTTCTCCCTGCCGCTATTTTCTTATGATATCCGTATTGTAATTATTATTGTATTTTTTTTTATGGGATTTTAAACCAAATGCACCAATTTTTTTCAACGAAAAAATATTTCTTGTAAAGTATAAAAAATGTTTTGATTTTTATTGGATTATGTAATAATGAAATTAAGGGGAGATTAAGGGCCGATTCCGATGCCATAGCCGATTTTGAAAATATCGACTTGACAAAGTGGCGGGCCTTTGAACATAAATAGTGATTTTTGGACCAAAAATCAGTTATTGTTTTGCCTATAAGACTTTTTTTTGCCTATAAGACCTATAATAATTTTCTCCGTAATAGGTTTCGGTTGATTTCGCCTGCGCGTATCCAGAAAAGCTCGGTAAGCTGCTGAATGGATGGTGCGCGAGCAGAGACAAGATTCTAGAAGTGATGGTCAGTCGCCCTAAGAAAGACAAGCAAGCTGCTCTGCATTCTGCACGTAGTTTGCAGCACGATGCAATTGACGGTAAAGAATATTTGAAACGCATTATGATAAAATCGTTCTTGTTCTTTGTAATGGTTTAACGAATTGTAAACATTATTTTTTTATTTCTCTAAACATTATGTACAGCCTGTAAAGACGTCACAATCTTGTTCTTGCTTCCTGCTTTGTTACCCGCAACGATTATAAGAAGCGGAAAGAAACTGTGGAAGCCGACGATCGCAGAATCCCAGGAAGCCTTCATAATTCACGCTAAGGTATTATACATTTGTGGATCATATTTCTGTTATTCAGTTTGCCATAATTATCACTGCTCGTAGACTGCTGAGGACACCGAACTTCTACTTGCTGAGCGAGAGAAGAAGTATGAAAAATTGGGACAGCCGATACAACCGTGCGTCGTGATTGTCGGAAGTTCCCTTGAACACATCGACAGCTCGTACGTTGTCGCAGAAAATGTACGCTGGCGTCTCAACAATCCGCTCGCAGCGGTCGATGTGTGTTTTAAATTATTCCACGTCCTGAATATGGCATACCCGCCTGCAGCTGTGAACCCGTGGATGTTTTTGCAAAGGTATTTCTACGAGATCAAAACGAAGTTCGACAAAGTCTCGTGCACTGTAACTGCACTGATCAGCGAGCTATGATTAATCGACGTCATGCTTCGACGTGCAATAACTAATGTACGTTGAGTATCTGTGATAGAATTAAGCTAAGAACGCCAAGAGTTTCCCGTGTCGATATTACGCAATAATTAATATGGCTGTTTCCTCGAGTCGTTGCCTCTATTACCGTGCCTAAATGATTACTTTCTCACGCGTTGCTGTTATGATAGAAATAAGTTAAAAAGTATTTCTTGGAATTCAAATCTACGTCGGCGGTCATTTGTTCAATATTCCGTGTAGGCTTCCTTAGTTTCTTACAAGTTTTTTTTATTTGCGTGCGTCGAAGTAAATCGCGTATTACGTGCTGTGAAAATTAGAATTAAGAGTAATAAAAAAATATAAAAAATTGTCGAAAATGTACGCGTGCTCAGTTATAAACGTAAACGGCCGATGCAACGCGCAGTTTGATACTCTCGAAGCATTCCTTCTACATCTCGAAATGTGTCATGCCGATTTAACGACCTACGTGTGCGTTGACTCTGAATGCCCGAGAACATTCCAACGTCTAGATTCATTCAAACGTCATATAAAAAAGAAACACTTTCCGATACCTACTATTGAAGTAAGGACTCAACAGGCTGAGCCGGCAAGAGTCGCGGCACGACTAGCTGATCCGGAAAGGGTAGCAGAACGACAGGCTGAGCCGGAAATGGCAGAACTGATTAATCCGTCGAATAATCCTAGCGAGGTCGTAGAATTCGAAATGATCGTGGATCAATTTTTACAAGATAATGAACAAGGTCGTGGCGACGAACATATTAGTGATGCATTCGCGACGTTTTCTCAAACATTTTTGGCCGCATTGCATTCGGACGAAACCCTGACACGTACAGCCATCCAGAGTATCATCCAAAAAACGTCAGTTTTTATCGGTAATATTCGTGATCTTTTGGAAAACTCCGTTGTGCCAAATGAGGCGACGCGTGATAATTTTGCACACGTTCTGAGTTGTCTGACTAACCCGTTTTCCGAGAACAGCACCGAGTATCGGCGAATACGAATGTTAGAAAGTAAAGGTCTCCTTATATCGCCGGACAAAGTATTGATAGGTCAACGTGTTGATGCGAAAAGTATAGGTGGCCAAATTGTACAAGTGCCTGTCCCCGTTACCTTATCTTTTATTCCGCTCCGAAGATTGTTTAAAGTGTTATTTAGCATGCCGAAAATATACGCAGTCGCAAGCGCTTTTCTTAACCAAGACGTCCAAAACCCTATCGATGATGTCGCTCACAGCACATTCTGGCAAAAGAAGAAACAGGTTTTCGGAGACAAGTTCGTAGTTCCGCTGTATATTTATTACGACGAATTTGAGTGTAATAACCCTCTCGGGTCGCATGCTGGAGTATACAAAATCGGAGCCGTGTACGTAAGTCTTCGCTGTTTTCCAGTTCGATTTCAATCCAGACTGGAAAATATTTTTACTGCATTACTTGTACATTATCCCGATATTGTAACTAATGGTAACCAAGTCTTTCACGTTCTAGTCGACGAACTAACTTATTTGGAAACCGAGGGGATCTCGATAGAACTGGAAAACGGCGAAACTCAAACCATATATTTTGTATTGGCAATGATTTTGGGAGACAACGCAGGACTGAACGCTGTTCTCGGATACTCTAGTTGTTCTAGCAATTATTTTTGCCGGATGTGCCGCGGCCATAAAAGAGACATGCGAGAAACTTTTGAGGAAAACAATGATTTATTGCGTACGCGACAAAGCTATAGCGATGACCTGCTTACAAACGATTTCCGACTCACTGGCGTAAAAGAAAATTGCATTTTTAATAAAGTACCATCGTTTCATGTAGTCGAAAATAACGCTGTCGATGTTATGCATGATATGCTTGAGGGTGTTTGCAATTACGACATGACCGTGATTATCGAGTATTATCTCGACGTTAAAATGCTGTCGCTACAATCACTGAATAATTATGTGCAAAATTTTGATTACGGATATGTCGAGTACGGGAATAAACCTCCAGTTATTACTGAGGCGATGTTAGCAAAGAAAAAACTGCATATGCAAGCAAGTGAAACAATGTGTTTTGTTAGGAATTTCGGTCTCATGGTTGGAAATGCAATACCCGAGGGTGATCCGGTTTGGAAACTGTACAAACTTTTGTGTCAGATTATGGACATTGTTATGGCACCGTCGTATCATGTCGGAACCCATCAACTTCTAAAAGTTCTAATCGGGGAACATCATTCGCTCTACATTGAAACGTGTAAAAAAATAGAAAAATATAAGAATGACCGGCTGAAACAAAAATTCCATATTGTCACGCATTATCCGCGGATACTCCATTTACATGGACCGGTGCGTAATTTTTGGTGTATGAGGTTCGAAGGGAAACACAAAGTCGCCAAGAAGATCGCTCAAATGACTGGTAGCCGCGTGAATGTAATTGAAACTATCGCGAAAACCCAGCAGTTGCGTTTGGCTTATTCATTTTTGAACAATTCGAGGGTGGAAGATTCGTTACAGCTAGGACCGCAAATGACGTTACAGCGTAGTAACGTACCTGATGATTTTGACGAGACATATATCGCGCATAAATGGGCCAGTTTCAACGGTCGTATGTACAAACTGGAAAAGTGTGTCGTTTATGTAAAAACAAAAGCGAACCTGCCGTTCTTTGGTTTCGTGACAGGTATTTTTGTGCGACGAAGTCATTTGTATTTTAGTTTTAAGAACGTACCTGTTGTACGTTTTGATGAACATAGACATTCCTATATAGTTAATGTATCAAGTTTATCATCCTCAAATGTGGGATATATAGCCGCTTCCGATTTATTCGAATCCACACCGTTGCATCTACGAAAGGTTGTAGATTGCCATTATATAACGCTGCCATACATATTATGATGTTGTGAGTGCTGTAAAAGCCGCGGGACTGCGTATTGTATTTGAATAAATATTTTTGAAGTGTATTGCCATGCTTAGTTTTAATAACATCCTTTTTACACCAGTAAAATTTACTCAGCTCAAGTGTATATTTGCACTTAAGCTTATATTGCACTTATTTGTGTTTAAGGATGGACAAAATTCTATTGGATTCGTATAGATATTTGTTTGAGAATGAAGAAAAAAATGTATTCGATTCGAATACATTTTTGCTCAGAATGAAGACAAACTGTATTCGACTGAAATATATATTTGTTGAAAGTAATGAAAAACTTAAATTCCACTGAAATATATATTCGTTCAATATGATTAAAAAATTATATTCAACTGAAACATATATTTAATGGAAATGATAAAAAACTTATGTTCGACTGAAATATATATTTTATGAAAGTGACAAAAAAAAAATATTTGAATCAAATATGTACTTGGTAAACGTGAACAAAAGTTAATTTCAGTGAAATATATCTTTCTTAAACACGAAGAAAAAGCTCACTTCGCTGAAATACAAATATTTTACACACAAACAAAAGGTGTATTCCGATTGAAGATAACATTTATTAGATTTCAATAAATATTTTATTTCATTGAAGTATATTCAAATCTAATAAAAAAATTTACTTGACAGCACTACAAGTCTAGTAGGCCGGCCGTCAAGCAAAAAAATTTATTTCCGATAAGTAGGATCTACTTCCGTCAACTAGAACTTTTTTCTGGGTGTATACATACAAATCCAACGGCTATTGGCCGCCCCCGCCTTTCCGCGCTGCTTTTTAAAAGCTTCGTTGATTGAAATTTATGTGCTACATCGGTGGCCGACGCGCTCGCGAAACTCGCTCGCCCGGCCCGTTAATCGATATTCCCTTATTCGTTGATGGAGCTTCCGAGCTTTTGCCTTTCACGTCGTATTAACTTTTTCCCTCGTTGTGTGTCAATGGCATTTTGCGACTCTGCGTCGGTGTGTTTCAACGAGACTGAGGTTGCAGGGGGCGAGACCTGTTAGAAGAAGGAGTGCTTTTTTGCTGTTGATCCAAATTCTTGAAGTTTGGTTTAAAAGCTTTTGCCGTCTTTTAAAAAATACTAGGCTAATCACACGCGCTGGCGCGCGTGCCCGAGATGGCTTTGCGCTGCTGCGCTCTCATAAAGCTTTAAAAGGGTAAATCGCAATTAAAAAACCCTTGTTTAGTTGAATTTAAAAAAAAAATTTGTTTTGCTTGTCATAAATCGTAGATCTGGCCGTCGGGCCGAAAACCGCCCAAATCGGGGTCACGAAATTTATTTTTTCAAAATATCGACTTTTAACCTATACCATCGTTCTCAAGTCGCATATTCTACCCCTGAAAACACTGGTTAAAACCCTTTTTTAGTTGATTTCGAAAAAAAAAAATTTTTGGCCGAACAGCTTGTCAGAAATCGTAGATCTGGCCGCCGGGCCGAAAACCGCCCAAATCGGGGTCACGAAATTTATTTTTTCAAAATATCGACTTTTAACCTATACCATCGTTCTCAAGTCGCATATTCTACCCCTGAAAACACCGGTTAAAATCCTTTTTTAGTTGATTTTGACAAAAAAAAAAATTTTGGCCGAACAGTTTGGCAGAAATCGTAGATCTGGCCGCCGGGCCGAAAACCGCCCAAATCGGGGTCACCGTAGGCTGCAGTGCTGCAGTGCTCATCACGAGAAACTGTCAAATCTCGCGCTGTTAAACAAAAACTGTCGGTCGTCACGGCCCTCGACCAATCGGAGGCCGAGTTATACCGACAACAATGGTCACGTTGGCGCGAATTACGCACTTTTTAGTAGTAGACTAGGAAGCAAATACGCGCGCTTACGCGCGCGACCGGAGGTTAACCAGCGCTGCAGCGCTCATTACGACAAACTGTCAAATTTCGCGCTGTTAAACAAAAACTGTCGGTCGTCACGGCCCTCGACCAATCAGAGGCCGAGTTATACCGACAACAATGGTCACGTTGGCGCGAATTACGCACTTTTTAATATAAGATTTAACAATCAAATTTCGAAATGAAACAACGATGAATTTCGCTGTTTCACCGAACATTTACATCACGTGGCTTGGACTAAATTTCGTCAGCATCTTTCGTGCAGTTCCACCCGCTATCGCATCATAATATCTTGTCGCTGAATATCCGGCGACGAAAAATCCGCTACGTAATTATGTAGCGGATATTTCCTGTGCTAAAATATCCTGAAATAGGTCAAATATCCTGGAGCAATCTCATATATCTGGCGTTAAGAAACCCTCGCAAAGTGTCCTTTGCCGGATATTTTGGGACGGGATATAGACTGGAACAAATTGACTTCACTTTCTTTACCTTACTTTTTTCTTCTTTACCTTCTTTATTTTCCGGGTATTTTGTCACAGGAAATTCTTGTTATTCTACAGATTGTTTTTTTTTTTTTTTTTTTTTTTTTTTTTTTTTTTTTTACTTAGGAAATTATTTTTCGGATATTATGGAGTAGACCGGTTTCGCGCACATATTCACAGCAGATTTGCAGGTTCTTCCAGAGAGTGACGAGAAATCCTTAATCAGAACGAAGTATGGTTCGCCGGCGGCTTATCCCACGGGCTGCGGAGAGACACCGGAGAGTTTCGTGAAACGTCGAGGAAATAATGGAAACAGACTACTTTTCTATTGTGTCAGAAGGAAGTGCGCGGGTTCGGGCTGAGCCGGCGCCGTTACGCGAGGTAATAATATCGGTGGAACGGTGGGAAAATGCTCCTCGCCCGAGAAACGAGGCCCGTGACGAACGAGTAAAGAGAAAGAAGCAAAGCGAACAGCGCCCGTATACTCACGGCAGGGCATTGCGAGTCTCTCGCCAAAATTGATGCCCCGCTTCGCCGCGGTTGATCGCCGCGAAGAGCCCAGCCAACTTCGATTCTCGATTTTATATAACGTACACCACCAGCGCATACATATCGTAAGCACGTGTACATACTGTATACAGGGCATTCCAGGGCCTGTCGACACGGTCGTGACCCTCATTTATTTATCCTTCTGGAATGTTGTAATAAAAAAGCCCTCTACCATTTTTTTTTCCAGGTTCCTGTCGAAAATTCATGTTTTTATAAATACCCAAAATTAAAATTTTTTGAAACTACGTTAATTCGTGTTCTCGTTGGAAAACAACGTGATTGCGTTTGATTGCCACGAAGAGCCCGGCCAACTTGGATTCTCTATTTTATGAGGAATAACACGGAGAGAAAAACTCGTGTTACTACAGCAGGCCCTATGCTACTGCAGCAAAATATGTCTGTTAAAATAGTGACAACATATCCTTTTGTTGCGGTCACAAATGTAGTTTGCTACGTTTGATTTGCTAACCGAGCAAATAGCGTTTGCTGTCATCAACGCTTTGTTTGCTATCATAACTCGGAGCATTTGCAATCGCTGCGCTATTGTTTTTCGCGTTAGTCAATGCTAATAAATATATTTGCGGAATGAAAAATAAAAATAAAAATATTATCGCGTCGGGGATGACTTTTTACGGAAGTGTCAGTGGTAGTGTATCGGTGAAAACGGTATCTGTCGAAGAAAATTTTGTCCTGCCTACACCGAGATTCGAACCTACAACCTGCCTACCTAACTTCCTAACAATCGCTGCCGCTACCGACTGTGCTATCGACTACTTGGTGGTTTGAAACGTGTAAATCCCATATAAATGGCATAATAGTAAAGGAAGAGAGAAACATTATAATATAAGAAGACCGAGAGCGCGCGTTGTTATAGTTTCGATCGCGCAACATTGTCCGTGTACATCGGCTTAACGTTATCGTCAATTCGACAATCTAACCTCCAAACATCACTACGGGATTCACAAATATACGAGTGGTTGGCTTTGCAAACCCTTTTTCGTTCCGCTAGCAAATCAAATATGTAACAATAGCATATCATTCGTGATGACAGCAAATTCCCGTGCTATGTCAGCAAACCATACAAAATTTCACGGTTTTTGTCTCCATAGCAAATCATTTTTTGTTATCAATACATATTTTTTGCTACAATAGCATTACGATTAGCCGTGGCAGCAGTAAAACGGACAACAAATACTATTCTGTTGGGTTGACATGAGGATTTCTCTCCGTGAATAAGCGGCTGTATATCAGCAAAAACTGGTGAAGGAGTATGCGGCTACGAATCAATTCGTAGCCGTCTACTCCTTCACTAGTTTTTTCTATATTTTATGTAACGTACACCATAAAGCGTATATATCGTATGCACGTATATACGGTATATAGGGCATTCCCGGGCCTGTCGACTGGGTCGTGACCCTCATATTCATTTTTTATTTCTGAAATGTTGTAGGGCAATAAAAAAAAGCTCCTTAGTTTTTTTGCAAACTCTTATCGAAAATTCGGGTTTTCGTAATTACCCAAAATAAAAATGTTTGTAAATCTGAATTAATATTTTTGGATAAATAAAAAAGTGCCGGATGCCGTTTTCACGTTGACCCGCACAGAAGGAAAATAAAATACGAGGGTCACGAATCTGTCGATAAGCCGTGTGGAATGCTCCGTATGAAACGGATATAGATAGGTACACAAGCGCGGTTATAGGTACATGGAACAGAGGATACACAGTGTGTGTCGTATAGGCCGAGCGCGAAGCAGCACGAGAGCCAGACAGCTGGCTCGCTCGCGAGCCAAAGAAACACGCGGAGCCGGTGGTGGAGGAGTAGCGGAGGGTTAATATACCGATAGCGCGGTGCCAAGAGCTCAAGTGGCGTAAAATCTTTCTCCGTTAACGTGAAATTACCGTGTCTGGTGTGTGAGGCGAAAATGCAAGAAACGTGTAAGAAAAAACTTCCGGCAAACAAACGATTCGCAGCAGACGCGGCGCCTATCTTTCGACCGATTTGATTCGAGTCGAGAAAATAAGATCGCAAAGTGCGACCACTGCGCTTTGCATCCTCGCACTGTGCTGAGTATAAGTTATGAAAAAATGTGAAAAATAAAAAATCGGTGCTCGGCCAAAAACCAAATTATCTGTGAGAGAAAAAAACTAGAAAAAATATCCAATGCCTGGGTGCAATTGGTGCGTCGATGGGAGTGGGGTGGGGTCAGGGTTGGTGGGCGTGGTTAGTGTGGGAGTCCCGCGAGAGCTTCGAGAGCGTCACTCATTCGTCAAGAGTACGTGACAGGACAGATTATGAAGATCCGGTGACCCCGGGACACCCGGGGAAAAACACCAGAGGCAAATATATATCTACACACACACACACACACGCGCGCGCGCGTATATATATTGTATACATATATGCACATACATTGCCGGGGAGTGTGCTATATTTTAGCCAATTTTTCCTCAACCCGACCTCGTAGATTTGCGCTTGCATATCCCCCCCCCCCCCCCCCCCCCTCGTTCCCCTCCGCTTCAGGAATCTCCCCGCCACCCGACGAACCCGTTGCTTCCCCCAACCCACCCCCGTTCCGGCACCGCCGCTCTCGCGTTATATTTACGTGTTCGGGAAAACGTTGATTAACGACCGCTCGATTCCAGGCCGACGGATCGTCGATCTTTTAGTTTGACGCATATTACGCGGCCAATTGTTGGGCCACCTCTTCCATCCACCCCTCAGCCCTCTCGCTCCCACCCCTCCAACCCCTCGCACCTTTGGCCTGTTCCACGGTGACGATGGTTGACCCTACTTCTCGGTGCACTCGCTCGCGCTCGCCGCGGCGCCCTTAATATTCGCGGACCAGTGACCCCCTCCCCCTTCAACCCCCCACCACCCTCGTTCCTCTCGCGCGCGGAGCTTTCCATGCACCCGCAGAGTCTAAAGCTCGTTTGCTTCGAACCTCACCCCTCACGCTTCTCACCCCTCGCCCCACTCACCCCACTCACCCCTTCCAGCCGCGACTGCAGGTCTCTTTTCTCTCAGCGCCCCCCGGGACCGCGCGGGGCTTTCTTTGTGTGCGCTCAAGAGCGACCCCGGCGAGAGAACTTAATCACGGCAGTGGCGAAAAGACGATTATATATGAAAGGACGAGGCGAATCGACGGAGCAAGTGGCGGCCGAGAGTAGTCGGGGCGGGAGGGGGAGGAGCGAGGAGAAGGGGAAGGGGTGCTGAGAGGGAGCGGAAAAAAGGAGAACGGAACGTGACCGGGGCGCGGAAAAGTTTTCGACGACGACGAAGACTCGGGGCTGCTGCTTCTGCTGCTGCCGCTGCTGCTCCTGGTCGGAGACTGGGATTACGTTGATGAAGTGGCAAAGCGGTCTTCGAGGTGCAGGGATCGCAATCAGGATACCGGGAAGAGGAATGACAACCGCGGCGCGACGATTCAGCGCATTCGTATATTTTCAGGGGCGCGATCGCGCGGCCGGCCGACCCAGTTCCCGGCTTGCCGGGGGGGGGGAGGGGGAGGGGGCAGTGGCGGGTTCGCCGCGTTCGCATCTTATTAATCGCCGGCTGCGCGGGGTTTCGCCACTCGAGTCTTATTAAGATAGTTCGGTCGCTTCACGCTCACTTTGCATAAGTTTTCAAAAAATGAGAGCGAATTGCAAACACTTCTTGACAGTATAAAAATCTGAAAAAAATCATGCATATTATAAGTGCTGCAAAGATTAATTCGACATTATAATTATTCCAAAATGTTAGTAACAGATTGATGAAAAATAAAATTGTTTAACAGATCTTCCGACAATTTATTTATTTATTTTTTTCGATGAGAATGATTCGTTTATTTTTCTGAATCCGTACGAAGTTTCGTACATTTTTTTCTTTGCTTTGAATTTTGTGATTTTTCCAATGCAAAAAAAAAAAACGAAAAATTCAAAGCAACGAAAAAAATTTGAAATATTCATAGGTATTCAGAAAAATAAACCAATCATTTTTATCGAAACAAAGAAATTGGATTGTCAGAAGATTTCTTAAACAATTTTATTTTTCATCAATCTGTTAGTAACATTTTGGAATAATTATAATGCCAAATTAATCTTTTCAGGATGTATGATATGCATGATTTTTTACAAATTTTTATGTTTTCGAGAAGTGTTTGCAATTCGCTCCCTTTTTTTTTTAAACTTATGCGAAGTGAGCGTGAAGCGACGGAACAACCTTATTCACCGGCTGCTCGCGGGAAACCGCGGGACGGAAATGTAATTATCAAACCTACATGGAGAGACAATTCTGAGGCTTATCCCCGCAGACCAGTTCATCAATCGAAGGACATCTTGGAAGTCAGGAGCTGGGGCCTAAACTTTGCTGGAGCTTTCTTCAAATTTGGAAGACGCTCCGGCCAAGTTTAGGCCTGAGCCTTGGACTGCCAAAACGTGTTCTCCGATTGATAAACTCGTTTTGGGGTGAGCCCCGGAGTTTTCTATGCGTGATTTTCACCTAATCGCGTGCACGCGACGGCAACTCGAAACCGCCCGCGGATTCTCCGCAGGTCGCGCCGCACGGGTCACTGCGCGAACGACTCGATGATTGATGAATGAACCGAAACGACCGATGCACACGCTGCGAGTTTAACTCGCACACAGGCGGACCAATGCGTCGCGCATAGTTTTACTAACGATAGTCCGGGATATTGATGGACGAAAGAGGCCGCGTCGCACGCGGCGCGCACGTCGTTGCTGCCGAAATAGCAGAGTATTATGTCGCGTGCGGTAATCTTTCGAGTTTTCCTTATTGTTATGTTAAGAAAAATTCGTGAAATTCATGAAAAATCCAGAACTGAGGAAAATCCATGAAATCCATGAAAATTCAGAACTGAGAAAAATCGATGGGATGACAATACACTGTTAGAAATCCAGGGTGTTTAATCTAATTTGTGTGAACTTTTGATCAGTGTTGACCGACTTGGTGTTTAAAGTAGCACTTTCCAGAGGGTCAAATTCACATAATCAGGTGTGTCAAAGTTCCCGTTCTCGTTCATATGAAACTTTCGACATATTTATGTTTGAGACAAGATTATGAAAATACATAAAATGCTATCAATCCGGAACGATTTATTGAACGAACAAAATCCGACAATGTCGTTGAATTTCATCCAACTGTATTCAAGTAGTAAAATCAAAATTCTGACTAATTCATTCACGAGATTCACATTACTGGGGTCTGTATTTTTATTTTTACTTCGATTTGTTCATAATTCGCAAAAAATCGCACTTCCGAACTTCTGAGATGCGCGTCAGTATTTCACATCGCCTTAACATCGGATTTTTAACAGTGCTGTGAGATCTACTGCTCGTTCTACTGTGTAAAGTAGTACAAGTACCATAATTTGCTGCCGGTTACATTCATTATGGTTGCGAAAACCATAAAAGCATCGTTTTCCTCTCACGCAAATATGTCGTAGTATACAGCACGTTCGACCATACATTTTTCTGAGTGCGAGTAAACGCGCAAAGAGACCGGAAGAGCGCGAACTTCCCTCCACCGGTCGAAATTGGCCATTGTACCCGAGTGGGCGTCGCGCGCGCAATTGCAAAAAAAAATAAAACTTGTCGATGGATTTATGCGCGCGCTAACTACGATAACGAACCCGAAGAGTCATCGACGCGACGAGGTGGCGACGAGGAGAGCGACGTGGGAGGAGGGCCGGTGCTACACGCCAGCGGCGTTACAACAACCAACGAGCCGGAGCGCGAAATAAGCAAACTCAATTATAATTGCGTTACCGGATTATCTGATTTTCCCGCATGCACAGAGCGCGCGCGCTCGTTTTCAGCTCGAACACAGAGTTTTCGAGCTATAATTTTTCTCCACTTCCCCCTATTTTTCGTCATTTTTTTTCACATTATCCTCACAGCACTCGCAGACCCGGCGATAAACTTCGAGTCCGAATGATTGTGTAACTCCTGCGTGACCGTCGGCAGCGGCGCCGATTGTCCGCTCGAGGAGCGCGATTGAAATTTTATGTAACTAACGGATAAACATATCGCCGAAAACGAGGCGAACACGCGATTTCCCGTGTAGAAGTTGTGTTCGGGATCTGACAGGATTCTGATCCGACTCCCTATTTGCCGCTCGGGATCGTATGAGGCATCCGATCAGATTCGAATAGGGATATGTAACGCTTTGACATTTTTTCCGATCTAGATTCCAGATCGGAAAAAAAACCGGAAATTAATTAAAGTATGTGAGAACTGTACTTCCCAGCAGTACTTCACACATTTCCTTTATCGTTACAACCTACACTATTGATTAACATACGAACAACCTGATAAAACGCTGAAAAATGTGTTACCCGCCAGAGTTCGAACCTTCGACACTTCGGACCGTAGACGCATGCCTTAACTCACTCGGCTATCCAGACCTTGGAAAATTGTGATGCCTACTTGATTCTTAATGTGTTGTTGGTACACTCATAGGTCAAGGATCCGGTGTGGGGATTCCCGACTTGCGGAGTCCTCAACAGATCCCGTTCGGGATCTGGTATGGAACCCCGATTTGCGGAGATCCGATCAGGATCCGACCATAAATCGGGAATCTTCGGAATATTTCTACACGGGTTGCTGCGCGCGACGGGAAAAATGAGAAAAAAAAGAGAAATCTATATAAGTAGAGAATGCGGGAAAATATGTGCGAGCAGGTCGGAAAGTGCTGGGAGCGTCGATCGATTGTACTTTCAGTCGGGGGGTGGATGGAAAAGCGCGTCAATATCGCTCGCGGATAAAAATCTTCGGGGGTGACGGGAACGGTCAGTGGGCGCCATTACCGGCGATATCGGTATATATTGGAATTGACTGGCGGACAGATACTGTGGCACAGACACACAACAGAGTTGGAGCGCTCAGAGAGAGAGGGAGAAAGAGAGAAAGGAGAGGAGGGCGGGAGAAAAGCACTATGGTCGCGCGCGACGGAGGAAACCCGATTTGGCCTCGACGGTCCCGGCGCTAATGGTCGACGCGCTGCCGCGCGGTGGAAATACAAAACAAAACAAAAATCATAAATATCGGGCCGGGGCAACCGAAGGGACAGGCGGGCGCGCGGACGCGAAGAGGACAGAAATGAGGCGCGCGGAGCTCTTAGCCGAGGGTTGGAAAACGACTTCGAACAAACGGTAATAATGATCCGAAATGTTTCTTTTCCGGTCGGGATAAAAGCGGGCAAAGCGAGTAATTTCGTCCCTCGAGGATCGTCGCAGTCGCCGCCGCGGCCAACCCCGGCAGTTTACCCTCTCTCGGTGATCCCTATTTCTTTCTTCGCTTTCTTTCGTTCTTTCTTTCGCGGCATCTGTGGGTTTCCGTTAATTGAATAAATGTAATTCAAATGTGGCCCTCGAGGGAAGATCTGAGAAGAGCAGAAGCTGTGGCTGCGTTGAGAAAAGTGTTCGATTGTTGGGTAAGAAGCACTGAAAGGAGCTCGACATTGTTGGAGCGCGAGTTGAGGAGGAATATACACCGGCAGGGTTCGAAAAATCGATTTTCTAATTGTTACGTTCTGGCTGTTTTGACAGCTTTGAAAAAAAATATTCATAAATCCTGACAAATTACCTTGCTTTCTTGGTACCAAGTGTATCCTATTCCCCCTTAATAACGTTACAGTCGAGGGGAGTTACATTCCGTCCATTACGGTGTGTTTGTTTTTTTTTCTGGACTTGAAAAGGAGCATGTTTGATAAGTTTTATGAAATCACAAACGACAGACACTGATTGAACCTCTGGAATTGTAATAATTGCCGCATCAAACGTGACTCGCGTAATATTTTTATCGTCGACAGAACCGAAGCGACGCGTCGCTGACTTCGAACGGTGTCAACGGTATCCACGGACGGTTTTCCGTTTTCCCGGATAAAGTAAACAAGCTTTATCTCCTTTCGCGGGATCTGCGTCGGGTATCAGTGCCGGTTTCGCCTCGCGACGCCGCTCTCGGGGGGTTAATTGAATAAATGTAATTCAAATGTGGCCCTTGAGCGCGCGCGCGCGCGTCCGCGAGCGGAACCCGAGAAAGAAAGAACGAACGAAGGGATCGGGTCTTCTGGTTCTTGGAAAAGAAGTGCCGGGAGGAAAAAAAACCTCGACGACGGTCGGGCGTTCGGACTGAGTAAATAAGATGACTAGGGTAGAGCGAGGGGTTGGAGGTGGGGTAGGTCGAGATAGGGAGGTGGGTAGGGGAGAGGGGAGGGGGGGGGGGGGGGTAGGAGTGTCAGGGGCCGTTGGATATCTCTCCTGCAAGTATTTTTCCTTCTTTCTTACGCGCGAACGTTCACTCCAGCGTCGTCCCTCATCGTCCCTCAGATGCCGTTGCTTCCTTTCCCACCCTCTTCCACTCGCGCTGCATCTCACTTCCTTCTCTTTCTCTCTCTCTCGCCGTTATTCCAACTTCTCTCCGCGCTCTTCTCTCGCTATGTACAAGTCTCGACGCTGTTGTGTTTGGCGAAAAGAAAAGAATGAAATAAAGAGAGCGTGCAACCGGGTTTTCTGTAGCGCGCGATCTCCGGACGAGAGGGCGAGACCAGTGGCAGCAGCAGCAGCAGCTCGTCTTGTTTCTCGTCTCATCTCCAATCAAGGAGCTGCTGGCTCCATCTTCACCGTCGGTGCAATTGTATCCGTAGTAAATATATATATATATTTGTGTGTATATAGAGAGATAAAGATGGAGGTTGCATATAGCAACTAGCAGCGCGAGGGCGGATGTATTCCGTACACCTATTGGATACCTATAAGGCATCATGGATGTGCTGGTTGCCCGGTGCTGCTGCTGCTGCTGCTGCTGCTGCTGCTGCTGCTGCTGCCGTGTGCCGCGAGGGCCGTAGATAAACCCCGAGGCATCGAACCGCTACGTGGCGGGAATCAGGCCACACGGGAAAGTTACACCCTCGTAACTGGAGGCACCTCCCGACTCTCGGTCACCGGGCAGTATTTTTTTTTACGCTTTTTTTTTTAAACGGTAGAACGTCCATTCACGGGAAACTTTACGACAGTCCGCGCTCTTGTTTCGGTGGGCGACAGAGAAATACAGTGAGAGTTTTCTGGAATCGACGAGAAAAGCTCGTTAGTGCACTGCCGTGCTCATTGATACCTTTTGATCCTTCTGCCAGATGCACTGACCCTGCTTGGCGAGCACGCGACACACGAGCTTCGCGTCCTGGCCCGGATTCACTTCGGTGTACTGCGGCGTCTCCTCGAATTTCTGGATTCCGTGGCAGACTGTAACACAGATTATTTCGGGATTCGTTAGTGGCGTTCGTGTGCGATGCGGGATATAATTATAGAAAGAGAGGAATTACAGAAATATACGGTGTCGCACGCTGTCAGTGTGGACTTTTTCGTTGTGTTTTTCACTACACTGTGAAAAAAAGTAGTTGGAGGAACCAATAAATAGGTTTCGACAACCACTCGAGAGAGTTGATATAGCGTCAACTACTCGGTGGGTTATGGCAAATACTCGTTGGTTGTACGAACTACTCAGTTGGTGGAAGGAACCGGCAGGATTCATCTAATACAAAAAGTGAGGTTAGAACCGGCCTCTACGTGTATCGCTAGTGGCATCGATCACGAAGTATATTAGTCGTGACACGTCTCATTCTTTTTTCTTTTTTAACAATAATTTATAAGACACACTGTTTCTCAAAATTTATCGCGCCGATCATCTCACGGTCTCAACTCACTTTAAATTACCAACCGGGAAAAGCGGTTGGTAATGGAAACTAACTCGTGAGTTGCCGGTAACCATGTAAAGATACCGATGGTTACAGGAACTAACTCATTGGTCGTAAGAACTATTTTTCCGTACCAATCGCGAATATGCTGGTTCACGTCTTCGAGTTAGTTGCTGCAACTAATTTGCGGTACAGCATATGCTGGAGATGGTTCTTCCAACTACTTCTTTCTTTCAGTGTATAGTGTTGATAACGGTTCCCGGACTATAACTTCCAGGAAAAACGCTCCCGGACAAAACGCCCTCGAACAAAATTACCCCCGGACAAGGAAAAAACCGTAAACATTTTCGGAAACTAAAACGGATAGGACTATAATTCACATGAACTTTTTTGTTCCCTATCAAAAGTACTACCAGAAATAAGCATCAAATATTGGCGCCTCGGAAATCGTAATCGTGTCTTGGAACGTGTCATAGTATCTCTATTGTCCCTTTGAAGAAGCAGACACAAGAATACAGGAATTGAGTAAGTTCACGTAAATATAATCACGTGATTGTAAGCGCACGCTTAATAGTAGGCCACGAGAAAATTGGAGATCCTGAGAGATGTTACCCACGCGAGTTTCGTCCGGAGTGGGCTTTGTCCGGGAGGAATTTTGTCCGGGGGGGACTTTATCCGGCGGAATTTCATCCAGGCGATTTGGTCCGCACACCGTTAATAGCAACACATTTTTAATTTATTCCCGTGTTAATTTTAATTTTTAACATCAATTTTCTTCCGGATAAGCCTGAAGAAGATTTACGTATAAATGAATGTATGTAAAAAAAACTGGATCATTTTGGTTCAGTGCTATGAAGCAGTGTTCCATCAATGCAGAAATATTTTAACCCATTCGCTTAATACTGTAATTGGTGTGGACCTATGTAGACACCGTCGAGGTGTAGTTTTTAACACCACATTTTTAACAGTGTAGAGAGTATTCTCCGCTTGTATAATGGTGATGAGACCCGCGCTTCTGGCTGGGGGGGGGGTTACGCATCGCTCGTCGCACAAAGGGGAGATGGAGGCGGTTGCGCCTTAATAGCCGCCGAAGATTCGGAAGCGACTCGCGATACTCGGAGATTAATTGCTGGCGGCGAGGTATAAGAGACTAAGAGAGAGGTCAATGCTTTCAGCCTCGATCCATTTGCCGAACGCTGCGAATTTAATCTTCTGTTATTCCCCGGGAATATACATAGATAGGGGATCGCTTATTCCGGCTCGCGAAGTGGGATAGGTGGCTGGAAATTACTGCGCCGCGTGCGAGAGCGAAGCAACGATGCGTACAGGATGCCCTAAAATGTTAGATCGCTCTTATGCGGTTTTGGCGAATAAGCGGAGTGTGCGAAAAAAAATTAGTTTCCTCTCTGGATGAGTAAATATTTAAGAATTCTTTAAGCGGAAAACAGAGAATAGGATAATTCTGTAGTCACATAAAAAAATCATTATCAGGTGATATTTCTGTTCATTCCGTTCGAATTAAAAAAATCATTTCCACGTTCTGACAACTTTTTCTGCGAGGTAGTGGAGAATTTCCGAAAATTGCGCTTTGTAAAGAACTTTGAAGCGTCCTGTACATCTCGGTGATTCTCTCGGTGGTGCCTGAAATTATACGAGACCCAGAAACCCGACGCTCACGGTGGAACGCGGAGGGAACGGCGGCAGGGGGGCAATCTCGATAAGGAATAATCCTGCGCATTCAATTAACTATGAGCGCTGGCCAGCTTGGCTATCGTGATACCGGGGGCGTCACGATAGTATCCAGTCCGGGAGAGCGAATGAAAATCAACGAAGACGAACGCGAGTCTCGACGATATTTCAATGCCCATCGGGATTTGTCTGGCTCTTCCGTTAGAAAACAAAAATACCAGCGCTAAATATTTTTTCACAGCTACTCTTTTCAACAGGATATGATACTTCGCTCGGAATTTCGTCGCCCAATATTGAATGCCCATAAGTTTGTCTCTCTCGCTCCTATCCTCACTGTTGATCTTTCGGTTCTCCCGATGAAACGCTTAGAGGTTCAAGGAGCCAAAAGTTTAGCCCAATTCTACTGTATTTCCGAGCATTCTCTCGAAATTTGAGCCATGTCTGTCCAGTAATTTCGAAGAAAATATCGTTTTTGGCCACCTTAGGGCCGATTGTAGCTATCACATTCAAAGGAATAAAACAAAACAGTCAATCGCTTTAAAAAAACATACTGTAGATCATTCAGTGGATTCATGTGGATTAGTTTAAAAAAATCATCATACAATTATGGAAACATTTTTTTTTTTTTTTTTTTGAGGAATAACAATAAAAATGGCAACAATTGGTACAGTGGCTATACTAACGGTACATCTACCCAAGCTTTCAAAATTTCGAAGCAGGCGCGAAGCAGAGGGGAGTATCACTGCCCCTTCATTGAATTTTGAGAATCTCCGCGAACAGTAAAATTACGAAAAAAAATACAAGCCGAACAGGTTATTTCGAACAATTCTGGCGTGTATAATAATAACTGATCGCTGCGCGGATGACTCGTGCAGCGCTGGATCATTTGGGGGCCGCTGCGGCCGAAGGGTCGATTAATCGTGAATGCAATTCGACGCGGTAGATTTCATTCCGTTACACACGCTGTTGCTAATGGACTCGCAGCTGTTAATCCGGAATATTTGGAAGGGCTCAAGCGCCGGCGCGCGCCCTGACTAAGTACACTATACCTGGGCGGAGCGCATGTAGCACCGACCATCCACACCTCGGTGTATTTCGCCCGCTGGTGCTTCGCGAAAGACCAGCTTTACACAGCTTTATTCATATATGTACTACTCCACCTACTAAAATAATAGGGGGAGCGGGGCAAAACGGAATGAAAATCCGATTGGATTTAAACATTGATTTTGAGCGTCGGAAAAAAAATGTTTCTGGGGAAAATGGAACGCTCACCAAAATTCGGCAATAATACCGCACCAATAATCTCCCATGGAATCGTCTCGTGAAAATACAATTTTTCAATAATTTTCTGGCAATCAGTTTTGTCCTGTATTCCGGTTAAACCGCTATTCCGTTTGCGTTTCCACTGAGAAACCAGGGCTCGGGTGACAAATAATAATTACTGTATTCATTAAGAATATGCCATTAACTTGGAAATAAGTATTGGAATTAAAACAATTTTCCGACGCGTATGCCAATAAGTACCGATAGGACGATAGATTTCACTACGCGACATTGTAATAATTACAACAAAATCCAAACAGAATCCACACAATCTGGCACTAATCACTACACCCCAAGGCCCCCGTTTTCTACGTGTTCCGTTTTGCCCCGGCGTTCCGTAATGCTGCGCTTTCCCCTGTACGTTGAAGCGCGTGCATGCAACAGTGGAGAATTCCATGAATTCGCGAAGCACGAGTGAATTAACGTTGCCGGGCTGGTCTCGTCGTTAGCTCGGGGCGACGTGCATTGGACGCGAGGTCACGCGCTCCCCGCAGAAGTCACAGAGACGCAGCAACGCGTGTACTTGCTGCATATAACTACGTGTATACAGCCACCCGCTGAGAGTCCGCGTTGTACCGCGCAGTCGCCGCGTACTTTAGTAACTGTAACATTTCCGAGGTCTCCTCGAAATCCTATACGCAGTAGCGCACGCACAAAGGGGACACGCGAGCCCCGTAACCGCTCGATCGCTCGGCAAGAGCTGTGCGGTCTTGCACACGGAGTGAAGGATCTAGCAAAAATTACCAACTCATATGGTAACAATTTGCAAGGCGAATGGTACACCAGCGCCACCACCGGCGATGTGCGAAAAATGCACAGGCGCCATAGCAATTTTTACTCGACCATTACGGTAATTTTGCTAGGACTTGTCAACTTCGACAATTCTTATTATAGTTCTTATTCCTATTCATAATAATTAATCACATTTTCATTCCAATAATAGAATGTACATATTAATACCAACACTCATCGATATATTCGTCACACGAAGTAATTATATCGAAAGAACACAGTCACACCGAAAATGTTTGAGTCGATGCACGACAACGACACCGATAACACTGCGATTTTTGGTAAAAATTACAAACCTTCCAGCAAACCGTCTTACCAACAGGCTAAAAGTATCACAGCATAAGTTACCAGAAAGCCAAGTAAAACTTATCGCGTTTTACAAGTTTGCCGACAGTTCCCCGGATATTTTTTGCTTCATTGCCAGGTGCAGACTTAGACGTACAGGTATCGATTTTTTCGTGATTCTGGGGATGCATAGAAAAAAAATGAAAACTAACTCTTACTGTGCACACCTCCGACGACACTACCTGCGCGCTTCACGCTGATTTGGGGTCAAACTGACCCCGGTGTGCACGGTGAGAGTTAATGTGGAAACACTGTGCAAAGTTCTATTCAAGTAAATGATTTGGTGTATCCAATTTGATTTTTCTCTCAGTGTAGAATCTTCTGGCTGTTTTTACCGGATATATTGCAGTTTTTCCTAGACCCTTCTCTCCGTGCATCTCTCCATGGAATCGACACAGCTTTCTGGGCGCACGTTGATTGCCGTTGAAAAATCCATTTTTTCGACATTATCACAAATGATTAACGCGCTGCAAATCCGCGCTGCACTCATCGCGCACCGACCGCGGGAGGGTGAGTGGGCTCTTTGTATGTGGACCACGGCTTATCGCATATGCGCCATGGAGATAGTAATCTGTCCGCGGAAAACACGTTTTCATACAGAGTGCGGCATTGTGCTCCAACGAGATGCGTACCTCGTGAACTTTGGAAAATTAACGAAAAGTCAGGCGCTACGCGGGGACACGCGTGCGCACTCGTTGAATCATGCCCAACCGTGATTGCACCACAAGCGGAAAACTGGCACGCGTTTTTTTCCTTTTTTTTCAACGAACTTAATTTCGCATTCGACCGGTTTAAACATTTACAGCGCCAATCAGCGACGGAAAATGTGTTTTCGCGGATAAAAAATGTAAGGTTTTATGCATAGAAAAGTTGACGCGCATTTGCAGCGCGAATTTGCAATTCCGCCGGCAATTGTTGCCCGGGGGGATTAATAATTCGCCCAAAAATTTAATTTTACAATATAATTACTCGGCGATTTAATTCGAGGACGGTCATCTGTGAATGAACAATTTGGGATAATCATTTATCATCAGTTTATAATAAAAAAAAAAAAGCTATTATAAAAATACACAAAAACACTCAAGAGCTCTTAGCTCAATATTTTTTTATTACCATGAAAACCGACGATAATGAATTACGTTTGAAAAAGCTCGAGAGCCAAGTTTTGTTCTCGCGATTCCTCCTTTCTGTTTTGTTTTGTTTTTTGTTCTTTTTTTTTTTTTTTTTTTTTTTCCTCCGCTGGCGCATTAAATATGTAGTACGTATTGCACTCCGTGTTGCGGGAAGAAACTCCTTATTCTTGGCTCGCGGTATCGTTCCACTGCCGATGATCTCGGTGAGAACCACGAAGCTGCCGAGAGAGACAGAGCGAGCATAAGTGCGCCACCAGCTCGCTAACAGGTCAGGCCGCTTGAACCTCTTTGAACAAAAAAAAGAGAAGGAAAAAAAAACGTCGAGGAGCCCCGACGGAACTGCTTTTGTTCGGCTCCGAGGGAACACGGAGTGTCTTCCGACGCCTCGAGACCACGCGGGCTCGCCTCGCTCTATAGCGGCAGCAGCAGCAGCAGCAGCAGCCGCGCGAGCATCACTGCTGCTACTGCTGCCACTGCTACTGCCACCACTACCAGTGCAACTGGTATATTGCCTCGGCCGTGCACCCTGTTCGTAATAATAGAGAGCAAGAGACGACAACCCTTTAAACTCCCCTCTCGTATCAACTCAGTGCATTTCGCTGCCTTCAACTCTTAAGAGACCCACCCGCTCCCTACTCGACGTCGTAGCCGTCGTCGTCGTCGTCGTCGTCGTCGTCGTCGTCGTCGTCATCACCCATTCGTGGTCTTCGTGCTTTCTCGCTTTCAGCTGCTGCGCCCCAGATGCAGCATCTGGTTATGTACAAGCGACGACCCCAGATTCTTGAAAACGAGATATAAATTTCATGTTTCCTTTGCGCTTGCTGTATGAACGTAGCAGACACCGCAAGTGCGCGCTATACGCGACGGGGGACTTTCCCCTTGAATCCAACAGTCGACACTTTCCTCTTCATATTCCTCGTGTCCGCTTAATTCGACGACGATAATAATCTCGTTGCGCCTTCTCGTAAAAAGATTTATCATGCTTTCCGGCGGTGAATGACCGGACTGTGCTCGGTGCTCTTCAACGCGAGCGGGCGATGAGATATTTTTATTGGCGTTTAACGAGCTCGCACCGGGGGCCGTAGATTATGTCGCGCGCCGGCCGAGTCAGTTTTCCGTCCTTCAACGATTTTTAGTTGAGTGAGAAACCACTGTGAGTTTTTTCCGGTCAATTTTCAACCTGGCACCACGAAATTTCTAATGTTTTTTTCCGGATTCTCAACGAGTCCGATGTAATTACGTAAAGTCATTATTTAACGCAAACGCTTTGGGACGTTGATGCAAATACGAGAGAAGATACGGCAAATCGAGTCGTAAAAATTGATATAACACGCGTAAGAAAATATGGAAAATAATTACCGGGTTTTTTGCCTGTGATGCTGGAGAAACAGAAGTCGCGTTATTTTCCGCGTATATTGTACTTAATCCGGTTTTATCCCTCTGCTCTCGGACTTTCTTCGTCCTTCTTTCCACTCTCGTTCTGCTCTCGTTACGTATTTATAGTAGTCACAGTGAGAGAGGGAACGACGGCCATGGGGAGAGGGGATGAAAAAAAATACAAGCGCACGAGCTTCGACCTAAATTATCTCCTCCGTCGGAATGGATGAAACTCTCTCGGGCTGGTCGATGACGAATAACAGAAAAACGAGAAGGGCGAGAAAAAGATGGAAAAGTCGTGTCTTCGTTTCAGCTCATGCGAGGAATTACTTGTCAACGCACGTTCTCCGCTTTTCCTATTGCTTCTGCTTCTGCTGTTGCCGCGGCTTCTGCCGTGAGAGTTAGCATCGGCGTTGCACTCACGTTCGTTTATATACCAGTGGGATTTATCTGTGTTTCACGATAGCTCCGACACTGGGTTATGGAGTTGGGTCATTCTCGTCGGTACTCCTGATGGGCTTTAAAAATGGAACTTTTACAGCAGTCCGTCGGATTACAGACGATTTTTCTACTGAAAATAATCTTTCAATTCTCGCCGAACTATTTTTAATTAATATTCAACATTTTTTTAAGCATAACGTCTTATTTCGATTTTTTGAAATATTGACAATATGTATTTTTATCATACGAGCGTGAATAACGGCCCGAATATTGTTTATCGTTTTATATTGAATATCGCAGATCTATACATGGTAAAAATTGTTAATATACTCCGAGGTAGCCAGAGGGTTAATTGCATGCATAATTATATCACCGAACGATTTATATACGCGCGTGTTTTGAAACCGTTTTGCAATTGAAATTTTCACCGCACTGATTATCGCGTATATCGATTATAATAGAGAAACATTTCGCGTAGAAACTCTAATAATTCGCAGAACTCATCGAACGTCTTGTTGCATTCAGGTTGATTAAGACACCGCGAGCGGTTGGAACACTTTTTGCCTTGGCTTAAAAAAAAATCTTGCGTTCTATTGTCGACTCTGCCGTATGATACATTTTCCTCGAGAGGACAACAATGGTCTTGTGGTTTCCACAAAACTGAATAATGTAACTACCAACTATATAAAGGTACCTATGACTATTTACGTAGCAGAACCAACTGTACAAAGCTACTATTACAGACGTATAATTTGTAAAAAAAATCCGGCTCGCATCAGGCCGAAAGTTCGGTCCGTACACCGAACTGCAACATTTACATGTGTGATTGTGTCGTGAATTAGAATCGGGGAGGGTCGGCGAATTCGCGCGCGGATAAATGGTGCGATGTGCGTGAGAGTGGAAAAACTCGGTCGAGTGGGGTTGCCGCGCGCACGCGCGACGCCTGAATTACAATTTCTGCGGCGCGTCGCCGTCGCTGCGCGATATTCCGAACAGCGGCTGCGGTGGCTGCTGCCTTCTCTTTATACGTACAATACAATGCCGCTTGCACAGGGCTACAACGCGGACTAAGCAGATTCGCGGCACTGCGGCTCATTCACACATGACTCGTGCCGAGCTCTCGTCGCTCCGCTGCCAGCTAACCAGCAATTTTTTTTTCTCTTCGACTGGCACACAATTAGCCAAGCGAATAATCCCGCGTCAGCGTCTCTTTTCACGTCACCGACTCGTTATTACGTCGTTACACATGCGCACGGGTCGGTTCGATCTGTGTGTCGTGCCGTCCTGATTTTGCTTCTTCACTGCTGCCCCCATCGCCCGTTTTCACTCCTCCTCCTTCCCTCGTTCTCCCCCAGATCCGAGGGTAAAAATCTTTCGGCTTCTCTCGGCAGACAATAAAAAATCGGGTCGAAGAAAAATGAAATGAAAAGCGCAATGGCAGGAGGAACGGGGGGGAGGGGGGAGATTCAGTGGGTGCGGTGACGGTAGCGGCTGAAGGAAAAAAACGAAGAGGAAGAAATCAAAAGAAAAACGGAAGAAGGGCGAAGGGAAGCTCGAAAGAAAGAATGAATAATCGGAAAAAGGATCGGAATCGGGAGGCGCGCACACAACGGGATCGAGGCTGCGCCGGCGTGTGAGAGCAGCGCGCGCGGACGAATCGAACCGCAGCCGCGTGCTGAACCAAGTTTAATCGTGAAACTTGAATGAACCGAGGGTAGAGTGGCGAACGAACGAATGCGGTGCTGATGCCGCGGTGCTACCCAGGGGGAGGGGGTCGACGAGGCTCCGGTGTCGCCTCGAGCGCGCACAGTATCTGTCGCAGTGCGAGGTTTCTCGGTCCCGCGGGATGGTCCGTATCCCAATGAGCTATACACATATATGATCGGGCGACAGGTGGGTCGAAATGGGGTAACTCATTTTTTTTAATCACACGAGTAATATAAATTAATGTCAGAAGAAAATAGTGTAGAAAAAATAAAAAAAAAAATAAAAATATTGTTACGTTTTTGTGGCCCCCACAACATTACTTTGGTGCAAATTGAGAAATAGGATGCCCGATATTCCGAAAAATTAATTCCGCTATCGAGAGGCGATAGGGATCGGGCAACGGGATAATTTTGTGGTGCGTCCACAGAACTCATTTGCCTCGATATTCGGAATGAGAGAAATAATTCCCTCCGATGTTCGAGTAAAATTGACGCCATGTTTTTCAAATGTTTGAATAAAAACGAAAATACGAAAGATAACTTTATGACGAAACCCACAAAGAGTATTTTTCCACCTTTTCACTCAAAAACTCAATTGATTTTGAGAGTCGAAACAAATGCTTCTGGGGCAAAATAGACCATTCACCAAATTCGGCAAAGGTTGGGAGCCTGAAAAAACGTTAGAAAAACGGGTTTAGATGTAAAAACAAAAGAAAAATAGTTGGCACCCTTACCAATGTTTTCATTGAATTGTCTTGTAAAAATATAATATGCCAATAATTTTCAGGCGTCACATTTTGTCCCGTTCCGATTGTTGCGCCATCCCGATCGTCTGAACCGTTTTGCCCCGCATTCCCGTACTTCATTTTGCCCACGCGCATAACCTCCAGGTACCGGCGAACCGAGACCAGCCTGTAGCGAAGAGCCACCGGTATCCCCGTGCAGTATCGATATTTTGCGTTATTTTTCAACGTGTCTATTCGGTTCTTGGCACACATATAGCGAATGCGTGCCCGCGAGGGAAACGAGCGCGAGCGCCGCGCCACCGCATCGCGAATATATGCAAATATTTTTCGGTCGATTCGTCGACTCAGGTTTCGCAGGAATTCGCGAAATATTCACGAATGATTTTTTTTGCTTTTTTTTTTTCATTCTTTCTATCGAACATATTTTTGCGCGTCGGAAATCCGAAAATTATGATTCCACAGCCGCTCCCAGCGGCTCATCCGCGCTCCCAAATGACTCGCCAAGCGTTATGGACATTGAGTGTGTATGTATATTTTTCGCGGGTAACGAGATTTTCGCAACTTTCGTTCTGACCGGTGGATTGCGGAAACGAAGTGGAATGAAAAGTTGAAAATAGAAGATGAAAAAAAAGCGAACCAAGGGAATCGCGTGTTCTGTCGAAAGGGTTGAAACATATTTTTACTCGCGGATCAAACGGACTCAGATGATGAGGGATCAGCGGGACGTTGGACGGGGAACGGCAAAGAGAATGAGAGTCGACCGGATTTACGGTGCTCCTTTTTCCGTATTTTTTTATTTTTTCGCCCACCAGCGAAGCGAACGAGGCAAGCGAGTCAGAGGGGGTTTGGTGTGTCGAGTGGGGGGCCGAGGGGTAAGGGTGCTCTCGCGTAAAAAGTTAGATCCCCTCGTTAGCGAGGATTGCGAGGTCCTTTGTAACCGGGCGCAGCGAACGCCCGCGCGTAGCGCGCAACGTGTTGCGGGCTTCGGCGCCGTTCGTCCTGTGCAAATAAGAGCGAAAGAGCTCGCGGCAAACTACGAGGTTTCGGACGAAGAAAAATAGTAAATTCCGCTTGTGCCCCCTGAAACTCCCGCTACACCCGCGTCATTCACCATATCGGAAACTTATGCGCCGACATCGTGTATACACGATTCAAGGTCCTTCGATCGACGATTCTTCGACGACAGTTTCCACCCTTGATTTTCTATTGCGATTTTCTTTTTCTTCGTAAAATCCTATGTCGAGAGAGGATTAAGACGAGGTAAAACCTACCCAGTCGGTAATAAAAACCGCAAACAATAATTCGCGGAAACTAGACATATATCAGGAAAAATAAGAGGTTCGGATCATTTCTTTTTCAATTCTGAATAATGTAAAACTTTAATTCTCTATTATGTGTCTCCAGCTTCCGTAAAATATTGCTCTGAAAATCATTTGCCTTTTTACTCGCACTCGTGAACGTTTCACATCACCTCAAGGGTAGAAGACACAAGGCTCAATTCCACTGATTTTTTTAGGATCTCAATTTCACTGATTTTTTAGGATTTTTTTTTGGGAGGGAAGAATTTATTAGAATTCAATCAAATTTGGACATCATTCCATTCATTTTGAAAACGGACGAACTTGGTCTTATTTGTTCTGCTTTCGCGCGAAGCGAGGGCCAATCAAAGCACGAATAAAACGGCTTCACAAGAACATAGCTAACAGCTACCAACTTTTTAAAAGGGAATCACATTCGAAATTCCTAGGAGAAGTACTGTAATAAAAAAATGCCCTTTAGATTTTTGCCATTACTCCACGTTTCGAGTGTTCAAGAGCCCTGGAACCGATATTCATTGAAAACCAGTTGCATCATCGTCTCGGTGTAAAATGCATTTTCGCTACTTAAATTCAAACTCTTCGACGAACAGGTAATCAAGGTCTCGGTTGTGCTGAGTTGCGTGGCGAGGCGACTAGACAACCATGTCAGAGGGTTAAGGATAGAAGAGGAGGAAGAAAAACGGTAAAAACCAGCATCAACCTCGAATACTCGAGAGGACGATAATACGTCGACGGTTCTGAGGAAATGGAGTCGCCAGTGGGGGGGAGGGGGGCAGCAAAGGGAGGAATGGGGGAGGCTCAGCCAGTGACTAAATAGGTTTGTATCCTCGTCGAGGAGCAAATTAGATTACGTACGGGGACAATCTACGGTGTTGAGCTACGTTGTAGCGTGTAGCCCGCACCGAGGGACGCGCTAGTCGCGTACACGACTATACAGCGTGAATGTATAGGACGCGGGAGGTGAGCGAATCGAGCTATGAGGCCAAGCTGACGCGTTTTCCAAGGACGGAAAAGGACTCGCGGCCCTCCGGCTCGACTGCTTATACCGGGCTTAAAGAGAAAACGGCAAAAAAGGAACGGAAAATATTGTGACTTTTCTCCGGGAGCGTCTCGCGTTCGTAGAGTCTCAGCGGAACTCGCGACCGCGCGACGACGAGGACGACGACGACGAAACGCGATATATAAAGGACCGCGCGGTGGAAAATGTATTTCCGCCTCTCTGTTTTTCCCCCTGTTTTGACAAACAACCGGCGGAGAATTAAATTCCGGGCGTGTCCATCAACTTTTCCTCTGTGTCGACCTTCTCCTCCCTCTTGGACCGTTTTTCTCCGACCTCTCGGTGTGTACGCTGGAAAACAGCTACGCGCGGATGTTTTACCTCTGTTGTACAGCCACTTTCGACTTGGTTTGTACTGCGACTTGGGCTGTTGTTGGGGCTACATCATTCCGCGATTTCCGGTACACCGGGTCTCTAGGACTGGCTAGAAGCGTATTAGCTGCTCACGGTGACCAAGAGCTGACCGGTCATAGGGCACTCAAGCTGCCGTCGCTGCCATCGGCCATTGCCACCACCTCTGCTACCACAGTGACCACCACTGCCGCTCTTGAAACTCGGGTGGAATGCTACCGTTGCATAGATTAATTTGTTTGTAGCGCAACAGATTACGCGACGTCATATATTGTACGGTATGGTCGTGATCATCGATCAATGCTACGTGCAATCGACAAGGCTTTCGACAATTATGCTGGAACTCGCGAAATTAGTGCCGAGATTGTACTGAGATGGTTGGAAACTGGCTCAAACAACCATCAAAGCCTATTCATCCACCTCCACGTGGTCAAAGTTGGGCATCGGCAACTGTTTATTAAAAAATTCCATTCAGAAGATTCCAGCTGAGCATTTTTTTTACAAAAACTCTCTAGTTTTTGGTTTTTTTTTCGCAAACACTCTGCAAGAACTTTTGTGTCCGATTTTTTTCAACTTCAAGTCTATTTTTCAAGGTGAAGGGCTCATCTTTGACACATTCGATCGCACGTCCCTTGAAGACTTTTATTCGTGATAACGTCATAGAATTTTTAACGTGAAAAAAATTGACCTTGAATTTCGAACTCAAGGTCAATCTTACGGCACCATGCATGGACGTGATCGGCGCTGGACGAGAACTGGAGGTTCAAATGCCGAAGTCTTGACCAAACATTTCTTTCCACCCTGTATATTTGCATTTCGCGCGAGTTCAACTCAGTCGTTGTGCACGGTTTTCCATTAAGCAATGAGAGGACGGAAAAAGGGCATGCGAAATATCCTCTGCGACTTTGTAATGAACTTTACGGTCTTATTTGGTAATTTTTGTTCGCGTCGCACGGGGCGTCACGCGACGTAACGCTCAAAGGACACTGAAATGGCGCATTTGCATATCTCTGCCGGGGTACGACTCCCGGGCAACATGGTCTGAAGGAATATCGCCCGGAGAGTTGTATTCTCGTGTAGAGTTGTAATGTCGCAGAGATGGTGTCATAAAGGTTGACTAATGTTGCATATAACTACAGGGAAGACAAATGTGTAATCTCCGTGCAATAATGTGTGACAACACACAAAATTACAAATTGATCGAGGAAGAGGTTCGAGTTGCAACCGCAGGTTGATGTTTCGTGGAAAATGATCTGTGCAAACATCTCCACGTGTATCAATAAAGCTGTACAAGCACTGAGATGGAGTAGGGGTGGCTAATAACCCGGGAGAAAAAGTTAAAGAAGCACGAATGAAATCCTCTTTTCGCGTTGCATCGGTGGAAAACCCTAGCGCTCACCGTCCGCCCGAGAGACGTTACCAAGGGAGCTTCAAGTTTGAGTTTGAGCTCTATATGTACTCAAGCGGCGCGCGTTACGCGGACGATAAAGAATAACGCTGTATGACGTCTCAAAAGCTCAAAGTTAAACTCGCGGATCGTAGTATGAGAAAGAAGAGAAAGGAGAAAGTAAGAAAGAAAAAAAAAACAAGTTTTGTTTGTGCTGTCAAAGGATCATTGCCTCGATTCTTCGCCCCACGTCAAGATGGAAGCTGCGAGTTTACGTAGATTCTTTTACACACACACACACACATACCCACACATACAGAGAGAACTGAAGAAAAGCGCGGAACTGCGGGTGGGAGGAAAGGAAAAGGATATAAATTGCTCGAGGAGCTCGTTAGGACTCGCTGAACGTATCGTTCCGCTATGGAACAAGCCCGAGGATGAAGTATCGCGAGGAGTTGAGTGGCCGGTTTTACGCTTCTCGCTTTTCTTCCCCACCACCGCCATTGCCCGCCGCCGCCACCCGCACTCGCTCGTCTTTCCTCGCCGTGGCTTCCATACTCCCGGCGATTCGCGAAGCGTCGGGGCATCGCGTAACATCGTTGAGTTATGGCTTCGGGTTGTTACCGCCGAGTACAGCTTGTGTACCACGTGCACTGTGTATATGGGTCATTCCAAACTGGGCCGCGCCAGTCGCGACTTCTGCACCCATTTTTTCAGCAATTTTTTCCATGTTGACAAGTTACATCATATAAACACCTGTCCGCAAGCTTTCTGTGCACTAGTGGGCAAAAAGCTACTTTTCGTGCGTGTCATTCCAATAACATTGCAGTGGGGCATCGCGTAATATCGTGGAGTTATGACTTTAGGTTGTTACTGCCGAGTACGGCTTGTGTACCCCGTGCACTGTGTATATGGGTCATTCCAAATTGGGCGCTCCAGTCGTGATCTTTGTATCCATTTTTTTCGACGGCAAGTTATATCATATAACACCTACCCGCAAGCTTTTTGTGCACTAGTTCGCAAAAAGCTACTTTCCGTACGTGTCGTTGTAATAATGTTGCGGCAGAGCAAACTTCACCTGGATTTCGCTGTGTAATAGAAGCACACGTTACTGTCTACCGTGCGGAGGAGAAGAGGAACGGAGTATGGAACACGAGGAGGCTGGAAAACGCGGTTCCGTTCACGAAAGTGCGTCGAGTGCAGCCGTACGCGCGCGGCGCATGCTGAACGCGCACGGGTGATCGAGGCGCAAGTGGGCGGCGACGTGTCGGGTATCGAGAATCTCGGTCATAATTAATATTGAGTATCAAAGTCCCACGCTAAGAGGCGACCGCGTTGATGCTCTCAATCGGGAACATATTTTCTGTTAACTCGACCCCTAACGAGGTTATATTGGCCTTGCGAGACGCCGCTATATGCCGATACCGCACCGTGCGTTAGAGGTGCTGCGCAATATACAAAGCGACGTACATGTAAATGTCGGCCTCACTCGCACATACGACGCAGAGGTCGATGCGAACCTGCACCTATAAACAGAGTTGCTTGGATGTAATACCGGATGTGCGACGCGTGTGTCAGCAGACGCGTGTGTCAGCAGACGGGAAGTCATAACAAAGGCGGAGTAGATAGGCAGATGTACGTGAGTAAGTCGTTTCCGAATTCCACGAAGCGAGAACAGCGCCACGCATTCGCGACTGGATTAATGGCCCGTGAGATATACTGAAAGTAGGTCCGCGCCACACGTTATTGGATAGTGCGTCTGATATACACTGGCATTTACTACTTAGGTAACCAGCGGAACACCGTCTCTTGCGCGCGCCAGAGCCGCACAAGTGGACGGCACTGTGAGTACGTTCGGTAAGCGGCTGACCAACGTCGACCCTTACTACTGTGACGTACGCGACGCGAAAGAATTCGTGCGTAAGATGTTCTCGAGTTTCTCGCAGCGAGAACAGTGCCGCGCATTCGCGACTGGTTCAATGGCCCGTGAGAAATGTTGCAAGTAGGTCCGCGCGACACCTTATTTGATAGCGCGTCTGATATACACTAACCTTTACTACTTAGGTAAAGGCGGAACACTAACCACTTGCGCGCGCCAGAGCGGCGCAAGTGGACGGCACTGCGACTACGTTAGGTGAGCGGCTGACCAACGTCGACCCTTACTACTGCGAGGTACGTGTCGCGAAAGAATTCGTGAGTAAGACGTTCACGAGTTTCACGAAGCGAGGACAGTGCCGCGCATTCGCGACTGGATTAATGGCCCGTGAGAAATGCTGCAAGTAGGTTCGCGCGACACCTGATTGGGTAGCGCGTCTGATATGCACTGGCTACTTAGATAACCGGCGGAGCGCTATCCACTTGCGTGCATCAGTGTAGCGCAAGTGGACAGCACTGCAACTACGTTACGTGAGTGGCTGACTAACGTAGACCATTACTACTGCCGCGATGCTACGTACGCGACGGGAAACGACTGTCCAGCGAATGGTATTGTCGCTTAAACGCGTGAATTAACCTAGCGAATGGACCTGGCAAAAGCGACTTCCAGTATCGGCCTGCGCGTTTAATCAAGTAAGAATCTTCGTCCGTTAGACGAGGACTACAAACGCATTACGACTTTGCATGCGCACTAACTCGAGGTATATATACGTATAAACTGCAACAATATAGTCGGTGGACTAGTTAACAGAAGTAGTTACAGACAGGAAGGATAGGCGAAGCACCGGGCAGGTGGTTCTCGCGTCACGAGCTTTCAGAGGCGCCGACGCGGGTGGCGGTCGCTCCACAAATTACTCCCGCGACGTAGTACGTACCGACGACGGGGTTCGGGGCTTGTGTGCTCAAGGTCCGAGGAGAGTTTCCCGGACTCCGGTGCCGCGCACTACTTGATACACCCACACGGGGCGCCTACCGCGTCTTCCTTGTTCTCCTATCGGTGTGTGCGTAGTGTACACACACAAACACAGGCGCGCGATGTGCGCCGTTGTGCAGCACTACTCGCCGGCCAGAACCAGTGGTCAGACGTGACGTCTAATGGTCACGTCTGACCAGCACTGACTGGTTTCCTTTATATCGCCGTGGTCGATGTGGCTCGAGAGTGGAACGACGACATCGCTTGTACCCGCCTCCCGCCCTTCCGTCCCTCCTATCATAGTCATCACCGCGGCGCGCTGATTACTTTCCGCGGACTCGGTCAAAGCCGAGCACAGTAGGATTGTTTCGTCTGTGCGTTATCTATATATATAGTTGTGGCCAAAGCCGACACGTATGGTCTGTTGCGCGTCAAATCGACTTGGATGCAACTTCTTTTGTCGCAAAATTCTGGCTTTTGCGCAGAGGAAATAGTAAAAGGCGAGCTTTGCGCATGGCTTCCTCGCCGCTGTGACGTTTCGAAAGTTTGTGACGCTACTTCGCCTTTGGTATTTTTACTAGAGTGAATGTGTCAACACCGGCTGAAATCCGTCAACGTGGAATATCCCGTAGACGCGTGTATATACACCGGTGGTATGTACGATACAGTTGAACGTATATAGGGCCATAACATAATACCTCTACTCTATTACAATCGTGCCTGCTGGCCATAGGATATACCTGTTTCGAACTAGTTCGTCCTCGGCAAAGAAGCAACCACGACGAAAACGGGGATGCGATACGACGACGACGACGACGACGACGGCGGCGGCGGCGGCGTCGGGGGCGTTGGGATGGGAAAGACGGAGGGACGGAAAGTTCGTTACTCGACACTGATGGAAAAAGAAATTGCGGTAAATCGAGCACGCGGACTGCGCGGTAACCGACGTGGTACGCGCAGTTCGGTTTCCGGACGCTCACTTTTGCCGGGAGCTGTACCGAGTGTTGCCGCGCCGCGCAATTCCGATGAAATAAAACATCTAATCTTTTCGGTACGTGCGAAAAAAAAAATTCGAATGCCATTTTCATTTAATCCTTGTCTGCCCTGATAATAATAATAATAATAATAATAATAATAATAATAATAATAATAATAATAATAATAATAATAATAATAATAACAGTAACAATATAATATAGATAAATATATTATATACACCTGGCAAAGTCTAAAAATATTATTTTTTAATTTTTACATTTCCTTATTAAAGTTTTATATATTAGGATTGCATGGTGAAAATTTCACGCGAAAATTCAGAAAAATTACATAGGTATAGCCCAAAGACTACTGCGTGCATTTGCAACATTTTTAAACAAAAAAAAACTGAAAAAAAAATCTGCAGAGTATATATTATTAAATAGAAAAAAATCCCAATCCGATAATTGCAATAGCTTCCCTGAATAAAATTCTGGAAAATCACGTTTTTTGGATTGTCAGGAGTATATTCAGTCTTAAGTATATCATAATGATCTCCAGCATAAAAAAAATTGTAATAAATCCCACTTGTGGTGAGTTTCATCTCCAGAAGTAAAAGATACAGGCTCCACTTTTAAGTGGTCCATAATATCCACTTTGACAACTATATTCAATGCTCGATATAGGTTACCTCAACGACAGAATGAACAGTCGTCACTGGGACCACTAGGATTTCTTCGAGCGAGCACATATTACACGCTCCACAACCTCGATATTTCATGATTTAAAATCAATCGACAGGACGTACATGAGACACGTGCATCATGTGTGCACTGTGTATCCATCCCACCCGCTGGTCCCCCATGCAGCGTTCGCCCGGTCGACTAGGCCGCTACACCCGCCAACGACAAAGCGGTTTTACGTTTCTCCGCATCCGTATCCACATATGTTATTCCGCGGTGACTCGGCGTCGTTGTCGTTGACGTCGTGCGGACACGAACGTTAGCGCGGCATCACGTCGTCGCGGTCGTCGGCATCGTCGGCATCGTCGGGCGTCGTCGTTGTCGACGTAGACGCAGTAAACCTCCGGCATCCGGATATTTATTCCGCGCGCGTAGCTCCCGTCTGCCTTGGGGGACTGAAAACGCGCGGTTCTGTCCGAACGTCGGGCGAGAGACCCGCGCACGCCCAGCCATAACCATACACCATAACGCCATACACATTTATATTGCGTATGTCTATAGCATTTCTTTCGCTCGTCTACCCGTCCGACCGGCTGTCTGTGCATGCGCGCGGCGCTCGACGCCTCTCGCGAAATCAAATAAAAATATGACATTAACGCATCGCCACCAACGTCGTCGTCGTCGTCGTCATCGTCGTCGTCGGCGTCGTCGTGCGCCCGCGCGGCTTTTAGCATTATTTCTCTGTCGCAGCCTCTCCCGACTCTGTTGCTGCGCGTCAAGCCGCCGCCGCCGCGCGACCGACGCCACGGAACCCGCCGACGTGGAATACTCACCCCCTCTGATTCTCGTGGCGGAGCTTACGAAGCGCGCGCGGTGTCGCCTACCCACTCGAAAGGAGAAACATCGCCGAATGGGGAGGAAGAAAGACGGAAAGACGAAAGGACATCAACGTCACACACCGTGTTCTCCCTCCTATCCCCTCCCACCCCCACGCTCGCCGAGGGAGAAGCTTCGCGAGCGACCCTCTCTCGCTCCAAACCTCTCCGAAAGCCCCGGACGTTGGGATTGTGCAAATGCTCGCGAATCCGTGTTTACGGCAGCATTTTACGTCCGCGACTCGACTCTTTTCTACGAGAGAAAAATCCTCACCGCCAACGCCGCCACCTCTGACGCCACGCACGACTCTCGTCCTCGACGTTACAACGGTTTAGAAACGTACGACAAACCCCCGCGCATGGGCTGAGCTTTCCCGGAACGGAAGACCGGGGCGCCATTGTCACCGGCAGATGGCTCCTTTTTTTCCTGACTCGCTGAGAAAAACATATTTGGCTTTTTTTGCTCGCGTTTCGCGGCGTCCTCCACACCGCAAGGAAAGAAAAGTTTGCTTGTTTAAGCCGAGTATTCACTTTGCCGTACCTCGAATTTTGTATTGGTTGAGAGGACTCGTGTGCAATATTTGTGCGTATTTTTAAACGCCGGAAACAGAGGGCATCGCTCTCGCTTTAAGCGTACTCCCATAGCCAAAAATGTATTGTACGTCTGCGTTGTTTGGATCGCTCGTGGCTGCTTTCGTCCGTCCGCGACCGCCAAACGAGCCACATGGCTAACGCATCGAGCCAGTGCATAAACGAAGAATAAACGATTGTACCAACATCTTGAGTTCGACCATCATTAAGTGTCCTTATTTCATCATCAATTCCTGGCTACGACACAATATCGTGTATTCGTCATACCAATCGCTTGAAACGGAAGTGGTAACTATCAACGAATACCCGCGACTGCAGTTTTTCCATTGTTATGTGATTAGTTACAACGAGGTATACTGTATTTTTTTTGTCGAACGTTATTACAGCAGAAGTTCGCTGGCTCGTCGCGCGACTCGGCGCTGTGCCAACGCGCCCCGGTTGCTGCCGCTAAAAATACATAAATACATGTAGGCGATGTAGCAAGAGGCATAAAAACTATGGGCGTGAAACATTCCCGTATGCGGGTGGTCGTGTAGTATATTTTCAGTCGTACATGTACACACACACACACACACATGGGTATATACATAGGGAGGCTTGATAAACGTGTGTACGAGGTTCACACGTGTATGTAACGTATATACGGATGTGCAGGGAGGCGCGAGTGCACGCGGCCCGTCGGACTGGCGGCTTTTGCCCCCTTTTCTACTTTATTTGCTTTGCAGTCTCGCGGGGGTACGACATTTTTCACAGAGCCCGTGTGCTTTCAACTGTTATTTCAACGAAAATTCGCCACCGGCTTACTATTGTCCCCGGCGGCGGCGGTGCGGCTGCTGCTGCTGCTGCTGCTGCGGCTGCACCGCCACGGCGATGCCGTAGATATTGCACACACGCCACAAGCTTACGCGACGGCGACGGCGCTCCTGCTCTCCTCACTAAGGGATGTGCGTTTTCTACTCTTTCGCTCGCTTCTCCTTTTGCCATACACTGCAGGAGCCGAGCCACCGACCCAACCAGCCTGCATGCTGCTGCTGCTCCCGCGACGACGACCCCCAGGGTGGTCGCGACTTTCTTCGCAGCCTCGCGCGTGCTTTTTCTACTTCTTTCCTCTCTTTCTTTCGCTCTCGCTTCCTCGCGATATTGCTGCAATTTTTATTCGAGCCACAGTGTCGCACACGGCACAGTCGACTAAACGATCGGTGGCGCGAGACACTGTCGACGTGGACGGCGACTGGAATGTCCGCGTTCAATATACCTAAGTGCGTGTGCGTGGGTGTTTGTGGGGGTGTGTGTGTGGGGGTGTTTCCTATATACCTATGGATTTTAAACCGGGAACTGTGCAGGTTTTTTATCGGCTATTTTTATGGACGCGAGAAAAACGTGAGGGTGTTTGGTTACAACACGATAGCCCCGGGCAAACTTCGCGCGAGGCGACACTGTAATTTTTCATAAATATTCTCGCTGCGAGAGAAGCAATAACTCACCGATGACCGGAATACCAAAATGTCTCCAAGGAAATGCGAAGGCACTGGCGACGCATTAACGAAGACCGGGGCGAAATGTTCTTAATTTTTGTTACGTCATTTTTGCAGTCGGAAGTTTAACCAAACGCACGCGATTAAAAAAAATGTTCGCTGCGAATGTGTTTGCGATGAGTTGAAAGAATTTCCGCGAATTCCGTGTTAAAGGAGCAGCGAATACGAGAACGCATAGATGTCCGACGATTGATGATACTTGGGATCGATGAATCGGATATACGGGATGCACCGATATAACGATAGAGTACGAGAGCGTTGCCTGCACGACCCCGCACGGCGGAGTCTATTTATCCGTCGTCTATACCAGTAGGTAACATCCAAGTCACCTGTATATATCTCCGTGGCTCTACGCATCAAGCGTTGAATTACGTGACTCGTCATACACAGCGGGGCTTAATGTCAGGGCCTGTTAATTACATTGCCTGATGCCTGCGGAATGAAGCTCGGGTTGGTGGAGCGTAGGCAGCAGCAACGAGCGAGCAGTAACCCGCAGCAGCCACGCCGAGGCAAAGGCAGTGCTTGAGGTCTCCGGGTGGACTTTGCCTGGGCGAAGAGGACAGAGTCCTCTTGAGCTTGGTCCACCCATCCACTCGTCTCGCCCTGTCTTTTCCGTTTGCCCTCCCTATCCTCTCCTCGGCGTCCCCCCAAGCTCCATTTCACTCTCTTTCTCTCTCCCTCTCGCTCGTTCCGCCATCCCCAAAGGTAATGTAAGACGTGTAGTCCCGAAAGGCTATGCATACTATATAAGCGCCCGGCCGGGAGTTCGTGCCGTTGTGCTGTTGAGGCCAGGTAAGGGTGCCAACCGGAGGCGAATTTCCAGCTCTCGCCCTGGTATGGGTTATGCAAATTTCGGATACCTCGAACGAGCCGGAAATCTGCTGTAAGGAAATTCTCCAGTACTCGCGTTATATTGCACCGCCACCCCCGCCACCGTCTCCGCCAGACTGCACACGGCAGATGCGTGATCCACGCTCCGATAGATGACAACAGGAATATTCGTATGTTAATAACGCGACAGGGCCTCATTTAGAAACCAGTCTGAGTAAAAGGTCTTTAGAGGCAGACGGCACGTGGGTTATCGCGGAACACGAGCTCAAGGTAATTACTCGTTCCAGTAGTCGTTCAGTAATGCCGCCGCTTATTATTATCTCCAAGGTCGCGGTCAACGAGCATATATGAACAAGTACTGCAGCTCCATTATCGGTCAGACGACAATCATGTTTGGTGATGGTATCATGGGGCGCCTGTCTCTCGTTGCATTGTTCTTTCTGTATTTTCCCGACGTCTACGGTGATGGTCCGGTGGTAGATATGTACCCGAAAAAGGTTCACGGAACGACGATGACCACGAGAAATGGTCGAAACATATCGGCGTTTCTGGGGATACGTTATGCGGAACCGCCAGTTGGTCAGCTTAGGTATATACATGGCGAAACCTCTTTAAACGTTCGGCACTAATGTTTTTGATCAACTCAAAATAGTATTGATTCGACAGATTCAGACCCGTACGAATGCAGTATCAAACGGACTCTGGCGATAATATCGGGAACGACATTCAGGCGACAGTTGATGGCAATCAATGTCCACAATTAAATGACGACGGCGCTGTGATTGGCGACGAAGATTGCTTGTTCTTGAACGTGTACGTACCGCAGGTACGATGAGTCCGATCTCTGCTTCCATCCGTACGTGCAGCCTTGATTTTTCCATAATCCCATCGTTCCGCAGACATCAACTCCACGAGTGTATCCCACCATGATCTACTTTCACGGCGGCGGCTTTGTCAGGGGAAGCGGAACTTCCACTGACGCGGGACCGGAGTATCTTATGGACCGGGACATCGTTTTGGTGACAGTGAATTATCGTCTCGGAGTTTTAGGATTCCTGAGCACCGGCGACCACGTGGCACCTGGCAACTTTGGCCTCAAGGATCAGGTCATAGCGCTCCAATGGATTCAGAACTACATAATGTTTTTTGGGGGCGGGGGACCCGTGACGATCTTTGGACAGGGCGCCGGAGGTGCCAGCGCGGGTCTGCATGCGATATCGGGTTTGAGTCAAGGCTAGTGATCCCTTCTTGTTTTTCAATTCCCTCGCGTTCTGCCCAACTTGAAACTAACCCAAAAACCAACCAGTCAACTGGTGCACCAAATCAACCAATATTCCAACTTTCTAAAGGTTGATACAGGATTGGTTTTTGTGAACCAAACTATAAACCAACTATTATTTAGACACGATGAAAGGCTGGTTAACGGTTGGATATTGGAAAACAACCCTAATTCCGACTTTCAGCCAAGAATGGCAATGGTTGGTTTTTAGTCGATTTTTCAAACCTAATCATAAGCCAACGGCTGGATAGCTGGTTGTCAAAAATCGTTGGTTTGTGGTCGGTTTGAACTACCAACCACAAATCACCCATCGATTTTGTAGTTTAAGAGTTGGAATTGAGGTTGGTTTATAATATCCAACCATGAACCAACCTTTCATCACGTCCAAAGAATGGTTGGTTTACAGTTGGTTTACAAAAACTAACCCAAAATCAATCTTTGAAAAGTTAGAACACTGGTTGGTTTGGTGCACCAATTGATCGGTTGGTTTGAGGTCGAAGGTGGGAAAAACTACCGAAACCCAACCACAAGTTACAAGTTGGGAGGTCCGCGAGGGTTCACTAAATGAAAACAAGGAAACAAATATAACTTCATCATCTCACGCTTTTACAGGCCTGTTCGATCAATACATATCTCAAAGCGGAAATGCATTATCGTACTGGGTCAAGTTGGATGAGAGGTGGCGACATTACTCAGAAAGAGCCCGGAATCTTGGGAAGAAACTGAATTGCCGGACGGACGAATCCGAGATTCTCGTCAAATGCCTTCGAAATGCCGACGTTCAGAGTCTCGTGGACTCGAATGATATATTCGAGAATGGCAGTGTCGCGTTCCGATTAGACACTTGGGCGCCAGCGGTCGAAAAGAGGGACATCGAGGGTGCATTTCTCATTGATTATCCGCTGCATCAAATGACCTACCATTTGAAAGACTGTCCGGCAATTATAGGCAATGTCCATGATGAGGGTCTACTATTTACTGCAGGTATAAGCTAAAACTATATATTCCTGTTGGACTTTGTTACGGAAATTCGAAACTTCTGTTTAGAACTCTACGTGAACGACACGCTGTATGACACAATTGTAAGTGATCTCCGCGCCTTCTTAAAACCTATAGTAGAATTATTTTTCACATCTAAGGGACAAATTGATGCCGTCAAAGTCTTCCAAGACTTTTTCTTCGACTCCACGCCACCACTTACCAAAGAGCAAGTGAGTACTGGTTTTTCTGTGCCGTCTGTAAAGTAAAGTACACTAACGTGCACGAATTTTCTATATCTATTTCAGTTTATCCAGAATATGACGAAATTCATAAGCGACGTAGGTTTTCGGGAGAACTCAGACATCTTATCAAGACTAATGAAAGTTTTGACGAAAAGTCAAATTTATTTCTACGATTTTGATTATCGTGGCACGTACAGTAAAACCTCCGCCACGATCGGCAACAACGATGACGTCGGTGTGACTCACGGCGACGATCTGCTTTATCTTTTCCCGATCAAAAACGCCGACTTCAAACCGAGCGAATCCGACGAAAAGATGATCGATATAATGGTCGATTTCTGGACGTCTTTCGCTTACACAGGGTAAATATATTTAATACCAACCGAGAAATCAAATCGGGGACAGTGTTCATCCCTGTGACTTTCAGGACTCCAACGTCTCAACATTTGGCCAATCCGAATGTCTGGACACCTTTCGATGCTGAAACACAGCTGGCCCTGAAGATTGGCAAGAACTCTGACCCCATGGACATACAGTTATTCGTAGAATTCAAAGACAAGAGACTAGATATCTGGAATTGGTTGATTGCGGGTGAAATATCGGAGTTTATGAGTCTCGATTAAGAGCTCAAGTACTCAAACATTTCTCTCTTCCCCTTGTTCAATACACGGAGAAAAATTCATGAGATAACGATGCCGAATATAGTGTATTCTCCTTTTATAAATAGTCAGAGGTACCATAATTTAGTGCTGGTTGCATTCATAATCGTCACGCTAACTATAAAGGCATTGCTGTCTTCTCAGGCAACTATGCCGCATACTACAGTCGACCGTACATTTTTCTGAGTGTTCGGTGTTACTAAAGTGACGTAATTTGGTGTTGTTTCTCCTTTGTCATCCTATCACGTCCGTATACCCAACATCGTCTGGCTAGTAATAACGCCTACAAATGTCGGTGTACTTAAACAAAATTAAACGTAGACGAAAGACACGCGTCGCGTGTAACCCTAAAGCACGACAAATTTTGTTTCGCCGTCGACACGGTTAGTAATGAAAAATACACACTGGATCTGAGTGTGCCCATGGCAACTCGTGTTCTGGCGTTGCAATGTCGGCCCTGTTGTTAATTTAGATATCTTTCGGTTATTATTCGACTAACCGGCGCGCGGGAACTCGACTCGAGTAGCCGACTGGATGACGGCGGCAGCGACGACAGCAGCAGCGAGTGCCCAGAGGGAGATAATAATCGGCGGTTACGCTCTTCCTCCTTCAACTCACCGCGGGCAGAGAGCCTCTCGGTTTAGCGCAAGGGCATCGGTGCGGAGCTTTTCCGTCGGAGCCGGGAGCGGCACTGCTGGCACACACAGCTCGACACCGAGTGGGTTGGCGAACCCCCAGCTGCCGGGGGGGGGGGGGGGGGGGGGGAGGGCGCGCGACACCGCGGGGACCCGCGCACGCGGGAGTGCAAAGTAAACGATAAAATATTGCGCGGGAGCGACGCGGAGGGACGCCGGGAAGGTTCGCCGAAGCCGTGAGAGAGCTTTCACTGCGAAGAGGGCGGTCGCCGGTGGCTCATTAACCCTCATTTGGCGTAAGCGAGACGGAGAACGTGGCAGTGCAACCGCATCGTTGTATTGGTGGAAGTATATATACCAATTCTGTGTGTACATGTATATATAGATAATATAATTATGTTATATGTATATAGCATGTATATGTATATGCTCATCCACCGTTATGTTCTTCCCCGTTGAGTTGGAGAATCGCGTGAGCCTCCTCACCGTCTTCTCCGTGTTCGCTCTCAAAAGAGACAATTCCAACAGAGTTCGTTTCCTCCCGACCCATCGCCCGCGTCCAAAGGCTTCAAGGCTCACCTTCGCCTCTCCTTCCTGCCCTCTCGCTTTATGTTCCCATTAGCCGGAACTCCGTAACCGCGGTCTCTCTACTCTCGTCTGGCCACAACGTGAATAAAGCGGCGAGCTCTTGGTTATTTCGTTTTCCTATAGCGTTTTCCATGTACCACTCGCTTTCTCTTCCTCGCTCTGTCTTTCCCTCTCTCTCTCTTTCTCTCTTTGTCTCTTCGGTTACTTCGTTAAATTTCTCGTCAAACTTGTGCCTTGTTCACGAGATACCTGAGCGAGCGATCGCAGTAGAAAAAAAGCTTTTTTATTTCCGCGGCGCCTTTGATTGTTCGCCGTCGGGAAGCGTGCACGGATCGTTAGAAATTCGGTGCCAAAAACCGGTCCTACGCGCGGTTTTCGCGGAGTCCGCCTGACGGGTCGACGACCGCGGTGCTCGATAACCGGTGCCAATTAGCAATAAAACCTCAAAACATTCGACACACTGTGCTCGAAACTGGATTAACAGAATATCGCCTCCTACTCTTCTCATCGTCTTCCCATTCAAAACGGAGAATTGTATTCCGGTAAAAATGCGCATATGCCGAAAAAGCTATTAAAAACAAACAACAGAAATCACAACCTGCTATCAGCGCACGGTCGTCGATTAATAGCTTTATTCTCCAGCGGCTTGCGTCAATCTTGACAAAACTCGTGGATCGTCGGTGTCCCACGATCATCATCCGACAAACTCTCTATCACGGGCGTACAAGCAAACTGCGTAAACGTATCAAAGAGGCGGTGATTTTCGAGCTAAAATCAAAAGCCCAGGTCGCGGAGGTTTGCGCACGCCGGGCTTGTGGGCTTCCCCGCCGTGTCGTGTATTACCGCTATACAAGAGACGCGGCTGCAGTGCACTGTGTGCCTATGTGTGTGCTGTATACAGCGCGCAGCTTGGCGACTGCCAATAGAGGGGACGACGATGTGGAGGTGGATGAGGTCGGGAGGGGCTAGGGGGTCGGCGAGGGAGAAGCCCAAATGAAATTATAAGGTCGTATAGAGGAAGCAGTGGCGACGGGTCCTCGCGAGCTGCTCGCGAGCTTGCTACCTCGCGCCGGATGCCGAAATAGCAGGAGTATTCGAGAGTACCAACCGCTACATAGCTTATCGCACACTGCGCAAGCTGTGTATGTGTGTGAATACATAGTTACAGGACGATATCACCACTACCAACATTATTACCACCACCACCACCACCATCAGCAGCAGTAGCAGCAGCAGCGGCATCAAGCAGAAGTGCTACATAGAAAGCGGAGCGCTTCTAGGCGTTCTAGGTTTAGAACCACCAGCAGCAGAGGCAGCAGAAGCGGCAGCAGCACCAGCAGCAACGGTAGCAGTAGCACCAGCACGAGTGAACGCGTCGAGCTGCTCCGGTCGGAGGTGGCTTAATTGGCCGGTAATTGCCACTGTCTGCGCGCCACCCTGCCGCTACTGCCTTCTCTCCCGGGCTATACACGCGACAATGGAACACGAAGAGATTGGAACTTTACCAGCAAATGGCACAGACGCGTACGGAATACACAGACGAGGCGCGGGGCCCAACTAGCGCTGCGCGCGAGTGTGAGAAAGAGACTCGCGTTTCATCTAACTCGAGCGCGCGCGCGCGTTCACTTGGCGGCCCGGTGTACGACGTACCACTCCAACTTGCCATCCTGTGCGCTTTGTAATACGTTTAGAAACTACGACCAACGAGCGAGCAACACACGCGCGTCGCGCGAACAGCCGGCATCGCGAGCGACAAGTATCTGTCCACCTAGGCAGCAGCCGGGGGAGCAGCTGCGGAGAGACGAAGATTTGATTGCAATTCGATGCGCGCGCCAAAGTCGTCGCGAAATAAACGAGGGTCCTCGGCGCCGGTTTTAATTTCGCCGGATCTCGCTCGCAGGTGTCCGCGAATAGCGATGCGGAAAATAATTATCTATAAAAATTCTAGTGTTATTGTACGCGGGGTGAACGATGTTTCGCCCGGTAAATAAATATCGCCGTGATTACTAGTAATTTAGCAACACTCCACGTTTATTTTTTATTTTATTTTCTATTGTTTGCTCATACAGGTAAATGCATCTAATTTATCGTGTCACGCTCTCGTCGTACCAGTGAAAACGAACTTTAATGTTGAATCATCCGTTTGAGCCTGATGCTTATAAGAAATGACAGCACTTTGGTAGGAAATTAGGTACTTATATCACCGTTCAATTTATGTGCAACTATTATTCATGCCTTCATTACGTTATTCAGTTTAATTTGTCGACTATTTTAAGAGCAAAATGTATAAAGATTTTGTAATTATACACCAAAGCGATGTTTGTCAATACTGGGGAAATCGCGATCATGAGTAAGGAGTAATGCAGGTGCAGGGTGTAGGTGGAGGATGTAGGTACAGTCGAGCATTTCAAGCTATTAACCACCGAGGGCAACCCGGTGATCGCTGAAAATTTAGGACACCAATAAAAAACAAGTTTTATATCGATATAGTATGCAAAATTAATCGTATTCAGAAGATTTACTTCCTGAATTTCAATCAGTATTATAGGTTAGAATATGACATGATTTTTCGTTCGTCTTATATTTACATCTTCAAGATTAATTAAAATTGTTCCAGGTATGTGAAATCATTTACCGGTTTTAGAAAAGTATTTGCTGCCATGAATTCAAAGATTACTCGCTAATAATTGGTTACAATTCAAAGACTGGTATTACCCGACCGATGCCATTGCCCGCTTTATTGAGCAATACCAGTCAATGTGGTACTTTCCATATTCACTGAAAATATAAATAATTCGTTGATTTTATTAATTTCTACGATGTTATTTTCAAAGTTGAGTTACTGAAGTTCACGTTCGCAGTATACTTTTGATACGAAACGTGATTTGCTTCCGGAAAAAAACATTTATATTTCTTAGTACCTGTGATTCCCCCCGTTCTCCCCTACAACATTTTCTCACGCGGTTTCGCCGCGAATTGAACCGAGCGTTGAACGCGCGTGAGGGCGGCAAATCTACGAATTATTTACACGAAATTATCGTCGTTTCTAATCCAACACCGCGAATTCGACGTAACGCGTGTCGAACGGTTAATACGGTTCGCTGAGCCGGTAAAAATAATTAGATTACGCGCAGCCGGGACGGCTGCCGCCGCCGCCGCTCGCGCGGGTGTAGGGACAAGAGAGCGGGAAGTAGCGGCGAGAGGAAGGAAGGAAGGGTGGGGCGTTGGAGGGGGGAGGGGAAAGAGAGGGCAGGAGGGGCGCTGTGGGTGTGGACCCGGTTTAAATTAATTTTATCGCTTTAATGAGCTCGCTTTTCCTGCGCAGTCCCGAGCAGGCCAGCGGCGGCTATATAGCCGGCTCGCCGGTCTATATAGCCCACCAACCACCCGCAGACGTTGCCTCTCCGCACCCCCACCCCCTCAACCCTCCCGCCCCGCCGCCGCTGCCGCCGCCTCGCAACTTGTGGTGCTATGCCCCCGCCATCAGAGAGTAGCAGTAGCAGCAGTCCTCCCGAGAGTTTTTTTCCAATTAATAACCACCCCCCCCCCCCCCCCCCCACCCTTCACCCCTTCCCCACCGCGAGGTTTCGAGCGGCAAAACCTCGGCCAAGTAACTAGTTTTCCGCATCGGTCGTAATGTAGCTATAGCATAATAATATTATATATTTTATATAAAGGACATTTCGCGCCGAATCGTCGCCGTGGCTCAGTCCGTCTTGACTCGTAATTCCGGCGAAACCCTTGTTAATGTCGTTATCCGCGCGTCCGGCAGACGCTTAAGGTAGTATGAGGACATTGACTGACGTCGCATAAGTTCGAAGGAGTTTGTAAGAATTACGAACAGTTCTCGATGAGATAAAAATATAAAAAATCGAGCATATGGAAGGTGCTAAAGAGATTACTTTGCACAATAATAATTGAAAAAATGTTTTTTAACAAATTAAGAATGTGTATAGATTTATTTTTTGGGCCGAGGATTCTGCAACGATTGACACGAAACAACCCGTACATGTATATATATTGTATATACAGAAGCCAGAATTAAGTCGAACTCGCGAAAGCTCGCGAGCTTTCGCGAGGCTAATTCAACGCTTGCCGCGTGGGCGTTTGAAGCTTTGGTGGAAAAAATAATAATAATAATTAAGGGGCAAAAAAGTGGAAGAGTGTGCGTTATATCGAAAAGTTGAACGAGCGCGGAGAGATACGCGTAGGTAGGGAATTCGCGTGGGCGAACTGGATAGAACAGGATGTTGATTGCCAGGCCACTGGCCGTTCACTGCCGGAGAATAAACTTCCCGGTATACGGCGAGTGCGGAGAGAGGGTGAGGGGGGGGGAGGGGGGGGGGCGATGGGGTCGGAGCTTGCAGGCCTAGGCACTTCGTGCTTCAGCCGTTACAGTGCAGCTGGCTCTGTTGGGCCACTCGAGAGAATTTCCCGTTCGCGGTATCCCCGGCAGCCGTCGGCAATCCGGCCTCCTCTTTCTCTCTCTCTTGCTACTTTCGCCCCCGCATCATCTTCCTCTCATTCGGCAATGCCACCGCGACCGCCACTGCGCCGCCCGGCGAACCGCCGGTATGGACCGAGCGAAGGACTTTATATACTCTAACAAGTTTCCGGAACTCGCAACGGTACAAGGAGGATACTTTTTTTCCCCGCTCGGACGTTTAACCGCCTCCTCGGAGCGACGAAGGGACGATGCATATTGACAACTCGAACAGATCTCACTTGCGTAACAACGCGTAATAACTATAATAGTGATATCAATAATATCAATCTCGCTGAATTAACCTAACGACGCACTATTTTTTGTCTCAATATTGTAACGGATGGGCCGAGAATTCGGGAATGTGTGTAGGATGGTACACTCAGAAAAGAGAGATTGAGAGATTGAGAAAGATTTGTTGGTTAAACAAATTCAGCGGTCACGGCTGTCAAGTCAATTGTTTAGTCAACTTAACAATCGTTTTTTTCACCTCAAACATATGTTTGTCTGCTGAACCGAGAAACAGTTGAAGAAACAAAAAAAAGTGTCGCTTGAACCAAACATTCATTTGACAGCCGGTGACCGCTGGATTTGGTTGACCCAACTATTTTTTTTTCTGTGTGTAGTGCGGATGCATTGTCGAAGTTTCGGAGAGAGAAAAGATATAGTGATCACCGGGATTCGAAGCCGGAACGTTCATTCCTTAGTCAGAGCGCTTACCACTGCGCTAATGTCACCTATGCTTCTCTCATTAGACTCGTCTTCTGTGATTACGTGAATGTGACACCCTGGAAAGTGCTACTTTTAACAGCAAGTGGGTCTGATCAAAAGTCCACACCAATTAGGTTTAACACTCTGGATTTCGAACAGTGCAATATTTCCAGGTAAATCCGGGGTCAAACTGACCCCGCGATGGCCAGGGAAGGATTAAAAAAATAATAAAACGGTATGTTTTTCATTCTTCGCGTCACCGCGACGCTTCATCTTCCTGGCGCGAGTTACGCCGGTCAGACACAACAGCTGGGCGAAGTTTCCGTTTCGTTAGTTACCAATTACTGTATATTATGCGGTAATATATATAGGGCAAAGCGGATATTCAGTCGGGCGCGAGATATCTCGGGCGAGAAAATCGTATCGAGAACTCAACGAGGGACCGCAGCTGCGGCAGCTGCCGGTTGCGGTGCTTCCCGGTACTTCTCGAATATTAACATTTCCAATTAACGTTGCGGATTGCGGATGGCGGACAGAACTGGGCGACGCCAAGAGAGAAGGAGGCCGTGGGTTGGTGGGGAGGGGGGAGGGGGGGGGGTTAACGGCCGGGGGCGGGAACGCGGGGGGGGGGGGGCGCAAACTCACCACGAGAGCGACACTTTGTTGGGTTATTTGGGTTGATTAGATTCAGTGCTGAGAACAACACCGGCACCGCGCCGCCAGGTTTTATCGATCCGATACGCCGCTTCCAATTAATATTGCACCCGAGATTGCGGGTCATTTAATAGCTGATCTCACTCCTGTTTCTTTCCTACCCGATTTCTCCGTAATCCACGGAAATAACAGTTCGTTCGGTTTCTCCTTGGTGCTTGAAACAAAAATGAGCGATTGGAACGAGTCGCAAGATCCGTGCTTCTCCCGTGAAACTGGGAAAAAAACATAATGCGCTCTCGGAAAAGGAAATACTGCAGAGTATTTCATAATATACGCTTTGCTCCATAAATCACGGATACCTGGAATTGCGACTGTCGCTCGGTGCTACGGAAAACACAGCGAGTCCGCGCGGCAATCGAAGTGAAATAAATAATGTTTAATCCTCCGAGCTTTACTTCGATTCCGTGTATTTCTCCGTCAGCTCGTGATTTCGGGAACGCGTGCGCGATCGTTCCGAACCTTCGTTGGCCATTTTCGTCTTGAGTTCTCCCGTCGTCGTCTCTTTGCATTCATTTCCTCATCTGTAAGAGGATCTTCCGTCCCTCCGCCATAACTAATTTCTTATAAATGGACGGTCTTGTACCGTCGGCCTCGACGAGTTTCTTCCCGCCGGCAATTAAGACGTCTTTTGTCTCCGATTGCGAGAGAGAACCGAGAGGCGAGTATAAAAAGCAAAAGGAGCCCACTCAGCCATTGACGCTCGACCAAGCTCACAGCCTGTCCGTTAATATGCATATTTTACATTTGCATATAATATATATCTGCTTTCTTCAAGTTTTTTTTTCAGTACCTAATTGAAGGTCAACGCACGCGGTCGCTTCGAATTCGCGTCACGTTTTCCCACGGCTCAATCGTCACGTGTCCTCGCGCATAAACGATCCGAAGCGATTGGTGACTATCCGAAACACGTGCAAAATTATGCAATGCCTCGTTAAATCACCGCCCATCTCGCTAGACGCGGTGTTATTTTTTTCTATTTCCAAGCGAAAAATTCTGCAATTATCGGCACACAAACTGCAGCATAAAAGTGGCATCGTAAATCCCACGAGCCCACTGCCCATTATCCACGTATATGGATAATGTATCCAAACTTTAAAACCTAGTTTTACAAGACATATGGGTGTTTTAAGACTTTTTACCGATTGTTTCATGTTTGTTGGAGAGTTCGTCAAAATTTCTAATGATTTTTACCAGTCAATTTATAGATGGTGTTCTAAAAATTATGAAAATTCATAAAAATGGGTTTTTAGGAAAAAATTCATTGCTCCGCCATTTTTTAATATTAAGGGCCAAAATTTTAGGATTGTATGCACAACATATACCACTACCATAAAAAAATAACAGTATCTATCCGTCATTTAAAAAGTATATTTATTTTGAAAAATGACTGGAGGGAAAAATTAAAAAATCATAACATTTGTGATTTCTCATTACAAATCATAAAAATTCTGATTTCTATTTTTTTTATTTAATCTTTTATTTTTTTCTGAACATGGGGTAACTAGTTACTCCGTGTGGCCGCTAAGGGTTAATGGTTTATCGTCAAATACCAGCTGCAACAGTCGGACTACATTAATTGAGATAAGTCCCGGAGGCGATGAAAAATGTATACATAGGAAACAGACGAGACGTTGAAAAAAAAATTGGGGATGGAGGGTGGCCGGTAGTTTGCCGCGGGAGAGGGGAGGGGGGGAGGATCACCGCACTTGGAGAGAGCTACAGTCAGGACCCCCCGTCACTGTTAAAGCCAGGGCGAAGGAAATCTCGCGAGGGAAAGCGTTTATTATTTATAACTCTTCATTCTTCGTCGGTCGTGGCGTTAAGCTAGTTGCGGTGAGACACCGCACACGCCGCGTCGTGCCCATTGTCAGCACTCGGCGCGCGGCGGTGTATGGTAAGGTGGTGGTAGGAGCAGCATCAGCAGCAGCAGCAACAGCACTGGTAGTTGTATACAGGGTGTCCCAAAAGTTTTGAAGTTCCAGCTGCCTAACCCCGTTCGTTTAACTCTGTATGCGAACAGGGTTAAGTAGCCGGAACTTCATAACTTTTGGCCTTGTTAACCCCGTTCGCATAACCCTATATATGAACAGGGTTAATCAGCCGGAACTTCATAACTTTTGCCCTCGTTAACCCTGTTCGCCTAACGCTGTTCATATATATAGAGTTAAGCGAACAGGGTTAAACAGCCGGAACTTCAAAAATGTTGGCTCTGTTACCCCTGTTCGCTTAACTCTATGTATAAACAGGTTTAAGTGAACCGGGTTGAGCAGTCGGAATTTTATAACTTTCGGCCCTGTTAACCCTGTTCATTAAACCCAGTATATGAACACAGTTAAGCAGCCGGCCACTTCATAACTTTTGGGACACCCTGTATACATCCCAACCTGTATGTAAAGCCATGGTCACAGGTAGGTACGGCATATAACTAGGCACTGTGCGCGCAAGCATTACTCTCGTGAAACAATGAGCTAACAAGACGCGAACCAGCAAGCCAGGAGTGAGACCCCTTGGCATTGTTTCGACGCTTTAAGCGGATTGTGGAACTCGGTACTAGAAATGTAGACTCGCTCGGTGGGGTCCGGGGAATGCGGCCGAGGGGATGGGATGGAGAGTTCGAAGCTACGTATAGTCGGGCGAAGAGGCGAAACGAAGTGAGAGGTCAGAAACGCGAGCGGTTCAAAGAGCACAGGAATTGTGATGCAAAAATTGCCCTCCATTGGATTTACGAGAGCGAAGCTTGCTGGGCGAGAAACGTTGCTTTGCGGACCAGTTGGAAGCTGCTGCTGCTGCTGCTAGAGGAGAGGCAGTGCCGAGAGTGCCAAAAGACTCTCGGGCGACTCTGCGCACCGCCCCGGGGCCGTCCTGGCCCGGGTGCACGGCTATGAACTTTCCCGATCCGTCAAAAGGAGAGAACTGGACTTCCAACTACAGTGAATTCGCCCCCGGGGTTTATTACCGCGGCGATACATCACGAAACTATCCAATTTAAGCTCGCGCTATCCGCAGGGCCGCGAATCACACAGGTCCTCTGGGTCTGTGTGTGTGAGGTGACAGGGGAAAGGAGGTAGGTTCTATGTGCCCGCGTTTTTATGAGATTCATGGGGAGGAGCGGGTGCGCGGGGGAAAATAATAAGGCATGCATCACGGTCTGGCTCGCGGCGCGACATTCTTGCATTAAATAATTCATCGAGATGGAATTTATTCTGCAACAACAGCGAGGTGCGATATTACGCTACACTGCGGAATGGAATGTTAACGAAAAAGCTGCGTCGAAGTTGATACTAGAGAGTAAATTGTAATTTTTTTCCTTTTGTTTTTTTTTTTTTTTTTTTTTTCAGATTGGGCGGACGTACCGTTTTTGGCCATCTTAGGGCCAATTGTGGCCGTCACATTCAAAGGAATAAATCAAAACATTTAATGGAATAAAAAAAAACGTCGGTTAGGTCATTCAGTGAATTGAAATGAATTTGTTAAAAAAAAAATCAACGTGCAGTTGTGGGGAAAAAATAATTTGAAGAATAGAATAATAAAAAAAGCCACAATGAGTACAGTGGCCACTAACGGTGTATCTACCCTAGTTTGCGTTTTCGAAATTCATCACAGGTAAAACTCATCGAAACACCTGAATTTGAAAGGCGAAGAACATTGAGATTATTTTTGTAAGTTTAAAAAATGCTCTCAGAAATATTCCATATCGTAAAAAGTTGGTAGAGTATCGCGTCACAATCAGGCGGTTTCGAAAAAACTTTGTAAAATTTCATCAAATCTTTTGTGCGAAAAGTCTCGGAGTGATGCGAGAACAGTTTCGCGGTCTGTTAAATGTACTTTAACGGGCCCGAAATAACAAGATCGACAAACGAAGTCGCTAAAATATGCGTTTTTCATCATGTTGAATATACAAAGTTTTTCCCGCGGACAGCTCTCCCTCCTTCTCTCGCCATGCATTATCCGCCGGGCAAAAGTTGGTCCGGGGAAAGCGTATGCGAAACTCCAACCGCGGGTCTAGGTCTACCTACCCCGTTACTGTCGTCGCTCACGTACTTGCCTATGCATGCCGCAAGAACAGTCGTTTCACTTTTCCCTTAACCCACGATATATAGCCTAACGAACACTGTCACACGCACACAGATACCTATATGGGGCATTCTGCGGCTTATCGACAGGGTCGTGACCCTCATATTTTATGCTCTTTTGGGATGTAGTAAGACAATCTGAACAAGACGTCTTACATGTTTCCCGTTTTTCTTTTTTCATTCGAATTTCATACTTACCTATTTAAAATTCTCCAAAAACTACTTAAGGCAGCGAAATTAGGCCAAAAATGCAAAAAAAATTCAAATGAAATTTGTGTAAAAACGAATCAACATACATACATTTTCTTTTTTTGCAGCGCTTAGAATTAGAATTTTGGCTAAGGAATTCACAGTCTATGGCACTAAAAATATAAATATTTGACGAAGTTATTAATGATTCTTAGTTTAATATCAATATTTTCTAGCTTATAGCCAAAGTAAGCAAAACTTTCCTTCATATAGCTTTCAACCTTTTTTGATTAAATAATAATTTTTTCATCATTTTTTTAATCAAAAAAGTTTAAAAACTATAAGAACGAAAGTTTGGCTAACGATCACTTTGGCTATAAGCTAGAAAATGTTGATATTGAACAAAGTATTTTCCAGAATTTTTTCAGATATAATAATTATGGCATTCCCATGTCATTTTAAAAACATATATTAGAAAAAATGCCATGGGAAAAAATAGAAATAAGAATGTCTGGTGCATGTGAGGGTCCAACTATGTCTACAAAAAATTACGAACCAAATCGGAGAGGTCGAGATCAAATCCCGGTCGAAACTGGGTGGAATATACTTTCAAGAATGTTTTCAATTGTTATGCTTTGGGTTACAACTTTGTTATTTTTTATGAGTTTTTACTAAAATTGTTCATCATCAATCATTATAACATATCATACCTAAAAAAAAAAGGTAAAAGTTGAAAAATCCAGTATTCGGACCCCGCTAGGTGTAATTTCCCCTTAAAATCTAGAAAAAAAAATCTAGAGTACTTTTTCACGTTTCCCTACAAAATCCGCGGTGAAAAAAAATTGCAATTGTCTCGCCCCTGTCGATAAGCCGCAGAATGTTTCATACGCATGTATATAGATCAGGCACTGCGTTATATATTTTGCACGAGACGGCGACGACGACGTCGGCTTTCCTCCGACAGTTTCTTTCGCTTCGGTTTGAGATTTTCCCGTCGTCAGCGACGACGAACACAGAGACGAAGACTGTGAGCAAACCCGCATTATATCTCCGACGAACGTAGTCCCGCGACGTTTTCCCAACTTGCCCGATTTCTCGAGGTGCTGCGACGCACAAAAATTCTTTGCAAACTCTTCGCGATTTCCGGCGAGAGCTCGAAGGTTCCGCGTCGCTGTGCGCGAACTCGCTCCTCTCGTCCTCACTGGCGACGCTGATGTCGCGTGGTTGGCTTCGAGTGAGCGCCCCGGCACTTCCTGCTTTTCTCGTCGTGACAAACATCCGCTGCGCGGATGCGGCGGCGACGGACACCGAGCTCTCTGGAGTTTCGGCGAGTGTGACGCGCGTCGTCGAGCTTCGAGTTCGGCTGTCCGAACGTGGCAGTCGCTGTTGGGTAAATACGACGATTGTCGGACGCTCTCCGGGACCCTGGATACTTACTCGAATACAAATACGCCTTGTTGGCGCGTTTACTCGTGAAAATCGCACTTAGACACCCGGCACTCACAATACTTCTTGCATCATATCAATACCCAACGCCTAGGAATGCTACCGTGCTTACCAATTCTGATTAAAACATATAGAAACCGATCAAATGAACAAAATTCTGACTGAAAAATAAGCGGTTCTAATAGAATTCAATTGGATTTTTGTCCGTTTCATTGGTTCTAATCGGATCGTTTAACCAGGGTACGGATTTCCTTCCACAGATTGAAAAATGCCACGATTACGATTTCAGTCACACTGAAATTTGACGCTGATTTCCGGTTGTACAACAAAGTTCATATGGTAGTGATAATTGCTTTAGTTTCCGAGGTATAATTTTTTTCTAAATATTTAAATGGGTATAATAACGACATCTTCAAAAAATGGTATTTACCGATTATTTGGGGTGCTGATTACGATTATGACCATCAAGTTAAGAAAAGGTGCATGAAGTCGAACTTTACGTGATTTTTCTCCCAAAAAATTAAATCCGCTTGTTACATGGCGACTATTATTTCACGTATAATTCGCCGAGATAGGGTTTGTTGCTCGATTAATCTTTAAAAAGAATATCCCAAGTAATAATTCGTATTATTAAATTCCCAAAATAGAACGATTAAAACGCTATATAAAACAATAGATAATATATCAGTTATCATCGCGTTAATACACGCGGTTAAAGCTACGCAGGGCTATATTTACGAAGGCTCTCTCAGGGCTAAGTATTTAGTTAGATACAAATCAGGCGAAATCAGTCAGGCGAGTCGAGGAAGATAGTAGAGGGTGTAAGAGTGGAAAGTTTGGTGACCGTGAGACGATCGCAAGGTGCTAACGGCGCGTCGCACGCGCGGCCGTCGAAAAACGTATGTAACGCCAGTTTATTAGAAAATCAAGAAAACGAGCGGAAATGGTCCCCCTTTTAAAAAGTTAATGAGTAACGGAATAGTACATTACGATACAAGTGCGAAAAAACTTTTTCTGACGAGTGTGAGTTTGCAGCGCGAGCCGAAGGCGAGTGCTGCAATCACACAAGTCCGAAAAAGGTTTTTCGCACGCGTATCGTACGAAATTTTATTTCACGACGTCGGAAAATGCGGTATTACGCACGCGAAGCGTGCGTAATATCGCGTTTTACGCACGGAGTGACATAAAGCATTGTTAGCAAACTATTCGAGCTGTGATTGGCTGGGACTCTCAGACCGAGTCCGTGCTCATTTGTCGTTGATAACTTTGACAGTTCTGTCAAATATCGTATTTTTTTTTATCTACTAAAAAAGGGTTGTAACCAGTGTTTTGAGGGGTAGAATATGCGACTTGAGAACGATGGTACAGGTTAGAAGTTAATATTTTGAAAAAATAAATTTCGTGACCCCGATTTGGGCGGTTTTCGGCCTGGCGGCCAGATCTACGATTTCTAACAAACTGTTCGACCAACATTTTTTTTTTTTTTCAAAATCAACTAAAAAAGGGTTGTAACCAATGTTTTCAGGGGTAGAATATGCGACTTGAGAACGATGGTATAGGTTAGAAGTCGATATTTTGAAAAAATAAATTTCGTGACCCCGATTTGGTCGGTTTTCGGCCCGGCGGCCAGATCTACGATTTCTGACAAACTGCTCGACCAAATTTTTTTTTTCGAAATCAACTAAATAAGGCAAAACAGCAAATTTCTTTTTTTTTGTATCAACTAAACAAGGGTTTTTTAGTTACGATTTACCTTTTTAAAGCTTCATAAGAGCGCAGCAGCGCAAAGGTACCTCGGGCACGCGCGCCAGCGCGTGTGATTAGCCTAGTAAGCATAAATATAAGATTGTCGTCCGGTTCTCAGACGACTGAAAGTCGCAAATAATTGAGGGAATTTAAACACAAGAATTTTAGGGAAGATTTGTAAATATCTTTTAAAGCAGAAAAAATCGCCAGAACGTTACACCGCTTTTTTTATTAAAAAAAAATACGGGCCACGAAAAATGTAATCTCCACTGAAAAATCAACTACAGCTGATTTTTTTTTCTTTTACTATTTCACCGCGACCCTCGCACTATATCTCGCGGCATCTGTTCCCGAGGATCCGTTTGGCACTCACCGTCTGTAGCGGCTGCGGCTTGTCTCGCGCGCGCGCGCGGTAGACGCGGCCGCAGATCTCGCCGGATCTCAGTTGCACACGGCAACTTCGGAGAGCGCCAGTTTCTCAAGTATCGCCCGGTGCGAGTGACTCGAAAACTTCGACGATGTCTCGCGCGCGCGACAATCTGCATCGAGCGACGGGAGCGCGCGCGCGATGTCGCAGCCGTGCGCGCGATTGGAAACTTTGCGTCGAATGACGAATAAGTCGTGTCCCTTCGAATAGACCGCCGCGCGCGCGAACTACGTGCACAACACGTATATAGACGCGACGCGCCGCTTTCCCGCGCTGCAATATTCAAGCAGTTTGGCGGTCTTTGGATCGGTAAACCCCAGAATCCGGATCTTCGCCCGGCAATCTGAAAGCGCCAAGTTTGCTATTCATCGGAGTACGCAAAGTGTCATTAGTCGCCAATGCATCTTAATGAGGTTGTTTGACCTCTCTCGACGACCCAGCCAAATTGCCGGCGGTTTACCGTGTAATAATTTAATATTTATTTACACAGTCTAGTTTTTACAGATTCGTGTGGTCACATTTTTTTTTTATATGCACGAAATAAAACGAAATTTATTGACCGGCCGATCGAGCAGTGGCTGTCGAACCCGGACGCGGACGTGGGAGGTCCGTGTGTTTATACGTCATTAGTGCGAGGCGCATTCTCGCCTCACGGACCGTTAATTGTTGCTGGGTTCACGACCTCATTATAAATTTTTGTTATGAACCGCTGCTACTCTCGCAGCGTATTTATATTTATATTTTATCGTTGTCCGCGGGAGAAGCTGCAGACGACAGAGAACTCCGTTTCCGCGAATTCCGCGACGCCTCGTCGACCGAAAGAAGATGAGTAAAAACTTTGACCCAATGATCGACGTCACTCGTTGTTGTTTCACGCCGCGAATAACAACGCACACACCGGAATAACTAATTGATCCGCTGACCGTACTGGTATACGTCCATCACCCACCGGAGGGGGGGGGACGAACCTGCGCGGCAAAACGTGGCGCGCAAATATTTATCCCTGATGCCAATATGTTCTCATACGTGAATTTATTAAACTGAACGCAAGGGGCCTGCGGGGGGGGGGGGGAGCGAGGGGTGCTGGAGAAAATGAGTAAATGGGTCACGCAATTATGAACCGGGGGTGTGATGTGGTTTTGTCGTGTGGACGGAAAAAAAAACAAGAACCAAAAAACGGTTCGACGGGAGCGAGAGGTCAAAAGAGCGAGAACGAGATATCAATTATCGCAAAGTGCGCGCCGCGCGATGGTCGAACACGGACGCAGCCCCCGATAGGTACAACATTTGTCGAGCGGCAGCGGCGGCGGGCGGAACAAACGAGCGCGCGCGCGGATTCTCGATCGATCAAATTTGCTCCCGGGGCTCGCGAGTCGCTCAACGTCGCCGAATCATCGCGGCGCGTTCAACGCCGCTCACAGCCGCCCGAATTACAATATGAGTCACGGACAGATAATCGGCCGGACACCGGGCGGAAAGGGGAACGCGCCGCCGCGGCCCTACGGACGTTCGAATTCATGCTTTCGCGCACTGATCAATCCCCCCCCCCCCCCCCCCCTCTACTTCTCTCCCTGTCCTGCTCGTTCCCTTGTCCGCTCGGTTTCTGCGTCGCTCGCAGTCTCTCTGCCTACCCCTATGCACAATCTATCAAACTATTCCGTGTGTTATATTGTACTACAACGCGGCCGTGGAGTTTCTATTGGCTGGCCGTTTGCCATTGACTCCGACATTCTGTTAATTTCTGATGTGGACTGGCACGATGGACCAGCGGCCGGGAGCGCGGGCAATGCGGATCGCCTTACAGAGAATTTACATATTCCTGACAATTATTTTAGCCACAACGCTCGAAGTTCTGTATGCACTGGTACTGGAAATCTTGATGTGCTTGATTTTATTCAAGCGCCCTGATGCAATACAAACATGCGGATCTTTAATGAAGATATTGCAATAGTAAGATAAAAGTTTACAAGCTTCCCCATTGGCCCGGCCCATTCGATGACTTTCCGTTCGTCGTTCGGCTCAGAATATTTTTCACCAAGAAAGGCGGTTCGTCCATGAAGAGCAAAACGACTTGACAACAAAGGATAATTTGCATATTCCTGATAATGACTCGGTTTTAATGGCACTGCTTGAAGTTCCATATCAACTGGTACTATAGAAATCTTGATATGCCAATTTTATTCAAACGCCCAGAATCCACTGTACACACAAGTGGATCATCAATGAAGACATTGCAATGGTACTACGTTACAAGTATACAAGTTTTCCGATTGGACCGGCCAATTTGACCGATCTTTCATTTATTTTATTAAATCTAAATAATATTCACAAAAAAAGACACTTCTTCTATAGAGAACAAGTCGACTCAAAAACGAAGAACGGTCGAAGCGCGTTGATTTCATTTCCACCGTTGACGCTGTCGATTTGTAATATATCGCGTTCTAAGTTTATTATCCAGTTCAATGAGATTGCATAGGATAATCCGATGACCCTCATTACCCAATTATCCCGGGGAAAGTGTCGTACACGATGCAGTATTTTGCCGGTGCGCGTGTGAGTTCAATTTTGCCCCTCTCCCCCACATCGAACCCTCTCTCGTCGTTCCTCCTGTCGCTCGTCGCATGCCGATGCTTTTAAATGGCGCTGGTCAATATTGAGTCTCGCTGAATTGGTGTAATACGCTGATTATTGCCCGCGGCAAATACCGCGAGCTCGCTAACCAGCGCAGACTGCATAGAGCCCGCGCGACGCAGCGGTGTATGTGTAGTCAAACGCCGCTACAATAGAACGAGAAGAGTGCATATAGGCGTAGACCATTCCCGATCGTCATACCGTGCATTAACCTCCCCCTGCTCTCCGCCCCCTTCGTTTTCGTGCGTAATGTCCATTAAATATTAATCCGCGGGGTGTGCCCCACGTCGAATGGCTTATCGAATTCCCGAATCGACCTGCTGTTCGTGCTCGTGGCATCGCATCACAGCGCGAGAGAGAAACTACTCTGCGCTGCTGCTGCTGCCACTGCAGCTGCGGATAAGCTAACCGAATGCGACAAGCCAAACACCGCGTTGCGCGACGCCGCGGCGGCTCGGAAAAACACGGCTCGGCCCCGATTATTTCCCAGGCGGGCGCTCGTTGTCGATATAACGCAATTATTTCATCTTGATGAACCGGTATAAACGTATTTCGCTAATTTGCACATCGGCAATGCTTTCCACTGAACATGACAATCTTTAAAAAGCCTCAAATACATGGAAAGAAATGGAGTCTAGAATATACGTGGCACTCTCAGAAAATATAGTACAGCCTTTACACATGATCCTTCTTATACTGTAGGGCATAAAACATTCATATAGCTCATATAAAACGTTCATATACCTGATAACACCGAATGGAAGGTCATGCGTAGTTCCCATATGGGACACTAAAAGTACCCTTATCAATGATCAGTCTAACTGTCGCAGGCGCAATGCTAACATTCAATAACGATTGCTTTTTTGGACATAATAAGTGTCAAATTCCAAACACAAGTAGAGGACTTTAGGCTACTAAATGCTCACAAATGGACCCTTTGGTGTTATCAGGTGATAAACCCATATGATGAGCTCGTATAGCTCATATGAAACATTCACGGGTTACATCGCGTATAATATTACGTAAAATAATATATACGAATGATAACTGTGAGTATGGCAACGATCACTATAGTTATTCGAAAATCTTCTATGTGCATAAAAACAACGACGATTAACCCATGTGTTTATCATCTTTACCAGTCAACTATAACTATAGAGACTAAAGACAGAAACCCTCGTTACAGTTTGCAGTCTTTTCTCACCGTCCAGATGACAAACACGAAGTACAAGGTTTTGGAACTATAGATTCGACCCTTATTCCCTAACGAGTGTGTAGCCACTGTTTCAATTTTCCTCGCGACATTTCCAAAGCGAAGGAGAAATAAAAAGAGACAGAAAGGTGAAGAGTGTAAAAACAAACGGTCGAAACTTCTCGGAATGGATCCTAATTGCGCTCACGATTGGATCCGCGATATTCCCTCGAGCGGGCTGGTGTGCGACCCCGTCGCTTGCCCGGCGCCCGCGAAGTCGCTGCTGCTGCTCTCCGGCTCGGCGAACTCGGCCGCGCTATACGCGCCCGCGCGCTATACCGAGAATCCTCCTCGCCCTCGCGCGTCTCGCTCTCCTCGTTAAGTGGTAAATCTTGTCCGTCGGCTATAGGCAGTCCCGGTGACTAAAGTTGATAGCGGTTGCGGGCTCCGTGCGCGAGCAGAAGCAGCAGCAGCAGCAGCAGCCGAGGCGAAGTCCTCGTCCGCCTCCTCTTCCTCCTTCCCGTCCTCCTCCTCGGCCTCCGCCTCCTCGTGGCCCGCGCCACTGCGCTGTCTCTTCTCTTCTCTTTGCTCTCGGGTGCAACGCCGCTAGAGAGTTTCACGAAGTTTGTAGCCTGCGACCGCGCGCTCGAGCGGTACATCTCGATCGAATTCTCGGCGCCTCGCACACACACACACCCAGAGAGGCACACACAGGTACTATCACATAGACACGGACAGGGACGTAAGAGTGCGTCGACTGGTATATACACCCGACTGGATACTCTGTGTGGTACATATATATACTGTGTGTATGTAGCGTGAGATGAAGAGAGGGAGAGGGAAAGAGAAGGGTGGGAGTGAGAGCCCCGTGGTGCCTCGCTCGGATTATACCTGTGCACAAAACGGCTGCATGCGGGACGCGAGCGTGTAACTTCGCTTCCGCGTATATCCCAAGGATGCCCGCACACTCTCGGGTTATACTACTAGCAGTGCGTCGCCGTCGTCAGTGGTAGGTACGTTGGGTATATAGAGCAGATTGGCGGAGCTGAGAGAGTCTTGCATCGTGTACCGAGTCCTCGGAGCCCTCTTGGCGGGTACCGAGAGCCAATGGCACGACGCAACCCGGGTCGTTGATTAACAACGCTAATTTTTGTCGCTAATCGCTGCAACCCGTTTCGTCGCTAACGTAAAATGCGGATCGACGGTATTTCCGAAAAAAGCAGTTGGATTAACTGCGTTAGCCGGGATACGAAATTAGTATTTAAGCGAATTAAATCACGCTACAAGCGTGTAACGACGCTTCCGCGTATATCCCAAGGATGCCTGCACACTCTCGGGTTATACTACTAGCAGCGCGTCGCCGTCGTCAGCGGTAGGTACGTTGGGCATATAGAGCATACTGGCAGAACCGAGAGAGTCTTGCATCGTGTACCGAGTCCTCGGAGCCCTCTTGGCGGGTATCGAGAGCCAATGGCACGACGCAACCCGGGTCGTTGATTAACAACGCTAATTTTTGTTACTAATCGCTGTAATCCGTTTCGTTGCAAACGTAAAATTCGAATCGACGATATTTCCACAAAAGCAGCAGCAAGTAATTATCTGCGTTAACCGAAATGCGAAATTATTATTTACGCGCATTAATTCGCGGTGCGCGGATGAAAATCCAAATTTTATCAATTGCGTCACACACGCGACAGCGACGCTGGGGAAGCGCTGGGATTAATTTTTGTTCGCGATGCCATTGCGACCGGCTCCTGTTCGATTAACCTACTTGCCCGGGCGACGCAGTCGACGAATAATGTTTCGTCGCGCGTGTGTCGATTGGGAATTATCGAACCGAGAAAGCTTTCCATAAATCTCTGTTTGTCCGACATATATATAGTCGTTCGAAATTCATCGTCGTTGTCGCGACGACTTTCATGTTTGTATTTGAATTCTCTTCTCGCTCAGACATGATTTTTTATTGCCTCTTCAAGCGACTTTACTTGTCTCCCCGGTAACATATTTGCCAATATGACACACGGCGCCGTACGAGATGAAGATGTTGTGTCGCAGCGATGCTCCACAGGACCCTCCATAGGATCCTCACGGTTTCCCTCACGGTTTGCCTCACAAGGGGGCGCAGCGTCAACTAGTAGTAGCGTGTGGTGTAGGAAAGCCGGCAGCAACAGAGGCATAGATAAGGGACGGAGGGGGGGGGGGGGGGGGCCAGGTAGAGACGGTCGAAGAGCGCTAGCGCTAGCGCGCGTCACTACACCCAACGCTCGCCAGCGCCGCCGGTGCGCCCTCTGTGGCCGTCATCGTGAACCATCGACGAGCTACAACGCTACCAGCGAGCAAGCGGCACGGCGCTCCCGGTTGGCTCTATACGCCTCCCGCCGCGCGCGCCTCTCGGCGACGACCTCTCTCTCGCTCTCCCGCGGCCAGGATACATAATGCAAACAGTTTGGGCCAAGCCCCGGTCACAAGTTTAACTTAGTTTGCTACATAGGTAGAGAGGTAATTGCATTTACTCTGACGTCTGTAGGTTTCGCGGGCGCGAGCGAGTGAACTCGCGCGAGATTCGCCCCGTATAGTGCGGTAGGTGGGATCTGCAGCTTCGGGACTCCGGTGCCTCTGGGTCTCTCTCGCTCTCTTCCTATGTCGCCGATTCTCCGGCTCCTTCGCTCGCCCGACGCGCTCTCTATGTACCCTGGTCGATGAAGATTCCCAAAACTGTCCGGCCAGAACTGCATGGCTCGCGTCCGAGTTTACTCGTGGTACGGAACCCAACGACGGCGGGGAAAGGCTTTTCCAGAGAAACCAGCCAGTCTGTACATACGTATGTACGTGCATATATATGCGTATATATATGTATGGGCCGTTCTGCCTCGGCGACTTCAATTTCCAATTCTGTTAGTTCTCTTTCTGAAGCTCGACGAGCTGCGTTATCACTTTGAAAGGCAGATACCAAGTCCGCGGGAAAAGTTCATAATTTTTTTTTTTTTTTCGTGTTTTCCAATAGCAAAAAGTTTCGTTGTGAAAAATGAAATTTGGGAGGAAAAACTTTTTTTTTCAAGCTGTGAAATATTGTAATTTTTTCCCGCGGTTCATTGTCTGAATTCAGGAACATTAGTCGAGAAGGATAAACTGTTTTTACTAGTTAAAGTTGTTTCATTGTTCACTTGTTTCAAGTTGAACTTGATTCATTGTTCCAGCAAATGTTTCGGAGAAATGTTTTTTTTTATCAAATGATTTTTGCTGGGGTGGCAACATTTTTTGTTGCATTTACGATGCGTTTTCGTCGTGCAGCATCCCAAGACTTGGCAAATAGATTTTTGCTTCTAAAAAAGAACTTCAAAGAATCGGCGTACGGTCTGATTTGGCAAGTTTGAATTCCTGAAACGATTATATCTTTCAGCAAAGGCAAAGGCGAGCAAACCAATAGGGTCGCTCGAAACGTCAACAGAGCCTTTGCTGTAAGATATAATCGTTTCAGGAATTCAAACATGCCAAATCAGACCGTACGTCGATTCTTTGAAGTTTTCTCTGCGTTCCAGTACCCGCGAAATGTCGAGTACATCAAATAAATTCACGTATAATGTGATCTACAGAATAGCATTTTTTACACAAAAAATGTGGGAAACTCAAGTCTACTCCAGCTTCCCCTTAAGTCAATTTCAGACATACCGTGGTTCATGTAATTTCTATTTTTTTTACGTGTAAAATTGACTTTAAGGTCGAAAGTACATAGAAACGACGACAAATTTCGGGATTTTTGTCCTACGAAACTACTCGACCAATCATTTTGAAATTTTTGGGGTTGTTTATTGTACATTAGAAGGTATGAACCAGAGACTTTAATTTTTCTTTACCCAAAACTTAAAACGCGACGTACACAAAACAAAATTTTCGAAATTGTCGGGCGCGATAATAAAAAAACTATTCATCCGATTCATATAAACCAAAGCTTTTTAGATACATAATTGCAAACCCTCGTCGATAAACCTCCTAATTCAATTAAAAAAAAATCACAATCATTTTTCTAATGTACAATAAAATACCCTAAATATTTCAAAACGATTGGTTCAGTAGTTTCGTCGGAAAAAAATCCCGAAATTTGTCGTCATTTCTATGTATTTCCCCCCTTAAGCGAGTGAAAGTGTAGAATTAAACGTTCAGTCTTTCTATAGCGACAAAACCTTTTTTCTTCGTGCGAGCGTCTGACGTATACCTTACGCCTAACGCAATATATTATATATTAGGGTTGACGGTCGCGTATTTCATAATACGACTATAGCGGATCGTGTTGTCGGCGGGAGAACGAGACTTTTATTAACTCGAGCGTGTGTCCGGGCTGGCTGTCACCCCCCGCGGGGGTCTTCGCGCATTTCCCATGTCGTATATGTAGCGAGCGCGCGAATGAAAGAATTCGAAACATTTGCACGGCGCGCGGGTGCGGGGGTCTTGGTTTTGTTGCGCGAATGCAGAACCGCGCGGAAATGGTTCAAAGAGTGACAGCGCGCTCGGCCGACCCGCCGAAACCCCTCGAGCTTTTCCGCGTGTGGCGACCAGAATCGGCATTCGCAACGCGCTCAAGGGCATTTTCGCGCACGTCGTGTTAAAAAAAAACACGCACACGGACACATTTTTTTAACTGTCGTTTCGCCCAGGGAGATAATTCGATACGTCATCGGGAGGACAGACAGGGGGGCGGAGGGGGGGAGATTGTCGGTGCTGCGGAATGAGCTTATGTACGGGGCATCCCATGTCAACAGTTCAGCCATTAAAAAAATATGTATAAAAATCGGTGGATACAATTCAAGCGGAGACACGAAATTGCGGTGAAATAAAAATTGTTGGAACTGTGGCAAGGGATTTTTTTTTTATTTCTTAAAATTTGTATTTGGGCCGATCGAGCTGACGTGGAATGCCTTACATATATGTATTCTCCCCCGTCAATACTATCGCTTGCGTTACAGCTGGATTAACATTGTCGATAACTGCAAAACCGCCCGAGGACGCTGGTTGTACTGATCATTACGTACATTTTTGTGGCTCAAAACCGAATTTCGATGGCACAATTTTGTCCCGGTTCGACCGTGGCGAAGCCGGAGATGCGATCGCGCGGCAGCGGCAAGAAGCGGTGCCGCGGAAAAAAATGAATTTCGATGAAGAATGGACAGAGGCAGAGGCGTATTAATCCGCTAAACTTTGCGGTTCGACGTTCGATGCGGGAGGGGAGAGGGGCACTGCATATCGACGAGCGTTGCGCGCAGTGCACATACAGCAATAATACAGCGGGACTGAACGGAAAACGATCGAGAAATAATCTCGCGATAAATATCGAGGGCTCAACGCTGCAGAGAGCAGCACACACGTTGCCTATGGATTATCTTTAAACAATAATGCAGTATTCGTACGCGTCCAACGACGCCATATACCATATGGCAAATAGTGCATGAACCACCGGTGTAACGAATGTTCGACGTGCATGGCTGAAAATTTGTACTTAAGGGTTTTATGTCGCGAAAGCAGCGGTCATAGATGCGTCTCTTTTAACGTCTCATAGTTTGAGACGTTAAAAGAGACCTTTTGTCTTTTGAGTTTATCTTTTATCTTCGAGAATTTCCAAGAAACGTTACCGAATATCGAAAAGAGTAAATACACTTTGAGAGTAGAGTTTTATGAATAGCGTTGTAAAGTGAAATCACGAAAATTTACTTTTAACCAAAGAACAATACACCTCTGATATGAGATACAAAGCGTACAAAAAGCTCTACGTTTTCGTTAGGCCTTTGAGTAATTGATACAACCATAAAAAAAAGTAGTAACAAAACATTATTCCAGCGAGTCATTTCAATTATTAATGACACGAAATTGCGGCAATCGAGCCAAAACAGTTTTAATGATAGTGATATTAATTACACACGTAAAAACAATCACGTGATATGATTCATCGATACGTTTATTTGTGAATTTATTTTTAGAATATTCAGAAAGAACGAACAGATTTATTTTTCGATGACGATACGTATTTATTGTCATCGAATAACATTTTGGAATTTTTATTATGCATAATTAATCTTTTCGCCATTAATATTCATGATTTTTTTAGATTTTTATTTTATCGAGAAGTGTTTGCAATTTCCTCTCAATTTTCGAAAACTTATGCGAACACGACACCAAGCGCAAGGGCTACCTTAAGGGCAAGTGAAATGCCGTCTGCGGAAATAAAAACCGTAATGAACGATTTTTAAGCATATTTGCTTTTCCAGCTAAACGAAAAAATGCAATCACTGCAAACATCAACAGCGCAGTTAATGAAAATTTTCGTTTAACTGCAAATATACGTAAAAATCGTAGATTACAGTTTTTGAAACCGACGGGGCTCAGCTCATTTAATGTTTCACGTGCCCTTGAGCCTAAACAAATCCCTTTGACGCGCACGCGGAGCTTTAGGCAAAAACCGATAGAGTCCATTTAATGACAGCGGGTTCGACGACGAGCGAAGAAAGTAAATCCGGAGCGATGCAGCAGGAGGAAGCAATAGTCGAGATATTGCGCGAAAGTGCGAGGGTGACCCTCGTGTGGGATACGCGAGGAGGCAGAGTCGCCAAAATTAGGCCGAGAGCGGGGGTTTCGAAGGGGGTTGACGAGCCCGCGGTGGGTACAGAGAGCGCGACACAGGCGGATCGCGATGGCGAACACAGCAACGTGGACCGCACGTACACACATAGACGTTGCGGCCCTCGGCGTCGCCCCGACCCGATGCATGCGGTCAATCTCCGCTTGTATGCAAACCTTCGCGCGCGCATTGGCCTCCATGCAGGTCAGCAGTCGATGCTGCGGCGCTTCAGCTACGCCAAATACGCGGAATTATATAGCCCCATGGCAATTTGACCTCCTTATATCCACTCGAATCGGCAGCGAGGCTCTGTGTGACGACGTCGATGCCGGAGTTCCGCTATTACCGTTCCGTTTCGAAACGGTGCGCGCCGACCTGAAGCTCATTACAGGACCTCGTAGAAAGCCCTGTGTACATAGTAACACGCGGTAACAGCCGGCGTTTATCGTTCCACTGCAATTGCTCTCGCTGGAAACTTGTTCGTCGCCCTTTCGCCGTGAGAAAAAAAACAGACAATCGGAGAACACGACGTTTTCCATTATTCGCCAGGTCTGCATTTGACACAAATCGTGACTTCGACAGCGATCGACTTGCAACGCGACTCGCGACGACTCGTAATTATGTCGCAATTACTTCAACGGACGAAATACTTTGTTATTCAAGTGCCGTCGCAAATTTCGTTGTCGGTTCCCGTTGTTTTCCCCCGCTCGCGAATTCGCCGTTCGGGCTGAACCGGGAAAGTCGCGCCTCACCGAAACGCCACAAACGAAATATCAACGGTCGGGAGGCGGAATGTTTTCATCAGCGTGCTTGCTGCAAGCGCGTACAGCCGGCGCGGTGTGCCGGAGTCGCGCAAGTGCGGTTATTTTCCCTAACACAAAACCCAGATCAGCGTTGGAAACAAAAACGTGAGAGTGAGCACGCGCGCAACAAAACAGGAGTGGAGTGGGTATAAAATCTAACAGACTCGACAGAGAGACAGTGAAAGCGCGCGGGCGGGAGGAGGAAGAGACGGCGAGGGTGGGGGGGGGGAGGGGTGGAACTGGTAGACTGGCTGATAGCATATGCCTCCTCTGTTGTCCATCAAATGAGCAACAAATAACGGCGCATTGTTGTGCGTCCCGAGTGCGCGCGCCAGTTGACGAGGAGATGTGCGCACGAGGAAAAGGTGGAAAGAGAGGCGAGTTTAGAGGGAGAAAGAGATTGTGCAGGACGAGGGTGGTGGCTCGGGGAGGGGGGTAGAGATACAGGCTGATGTGGTACAGCAAACGAGAGTTTGCGCCCGACAATGCAGCACAGTTAGGGTGGGTGGCAAGGGGGGAGGAAGAGGGTGGCGCGCCAGTGGTGGACGGGTGAAGGAGGGAGGGAGGGTGGGGGGGGAGGCGGTGGTGGTGGTGCTGGTCTAGGACAGAACTTTTCAGGCCCGCGGATGAAACAATGCGCCAAGAGACGGGGCGGCGACAGCCGGTTTAATTAAACGCATCGTCAGCTCTGTATGGCAACACTCTATGGTCTACGCCAACCGTTTCTATACATAGTATACTGTACGCTATTTACAGTACACGTATACACGTGTGTGCATACATGTTTCCGTGTGTGTGCACGATACATGTAGACATACACAGGAATTGCATGTGCGGTATCGGTGTGGGCAACATAGTACGTAGTACGTTCGGTGACGGAACGATTGCGGGGTTGGAGTGTAGGAAGAGAAAGATCGAGCGAAAGTGTGAGAGCTCTCTGTGTGTCTGTGTTGTGTGTTGTGTCGGTTGTGTGTGTTGTGTATACAGATTTTGTGTATAACATGTGCATTCGTGATGCGGCTCCGTGGGTTCGAATATGGAGTGCACGGAAGAGTAGCGCGTATATCCGCGCGCGCGCGCGCGCGGGGATTGAAAGGATGCGCGCGGGGAGTGTGTATAACGAAGAGATAAGTAAAATACGCGACGTCCCCGGGGCTCCGGCTATGCGCCGACACACGTGAGACGATTCTTGATTAAAGCGAGCGCGCACGGGGCGGCTCTTCCGGTTGCTGTGCCTCTGCCTTTGTACCACCGATGGTCTGAGTTGGGAAGGACGCGGTCAGCACGAACGGAGATACAATTGAGATCGGTTAACGAACGATTTGGAGCAGTTGGACCTGTGCAGAAATCGTCTAGGGACAATAGTTTTCGGAGATACCAGCCTCTGAAGTCGCGATGACGAAAAATTGATTAAAAAAATTACCCAAAAAATAAAATGAAGTATGCCAAAAAATAACTAAAAGAGATCGAATCTAGGCATTTTTTTCGCAAAAAACGTAAGCTGCTAACTTTCTACGCTAGCCAACCACCGTCCGCGCGCACGTCATTGTTTCTAACTTCCTAGTAGGTATTCCGTACTAGGGCCACGTTTGGGCCATACTGGGACAGTCAAAGTCAGCTTTGCGGTCACCTATCCAAGTACCAACTCTTGGAGTTAGTCCGATGGTCACCTAAGTACAAACTTATAGTCAACACGGTGATCACCATCCACTTCTTGCATTAGTTCCATTTCATATTTCGTATTAGTTATCAATGTACAAAAAAAAACAAATAGTGTAATCACAAATAATTATGTTTCCATACTGGACCTTAATAGAATTGGGGCAAACTAGAAAGGGCCACATCGGAGCCCTAACTAATTTTCAGCGCGAAAGGACACATCGATTTTTTGATTATTCTATTCCGCGAGGAGTCGAGGGCTCTTCGGGATGTTCGAAATCGCGCACAATACACTCCCAATCGATCGTATTACAGAATCTCCGTAACAATACCGCGCAACGTCGAAAAAAAAAAAAAAAAAAAAAAAAAAAAAAACGATAACATCAACAACAACAAAATGCGAAGTAATGCAAGACAAAAAGCTTGTTCCATCCCGCCCCGGCCTGCGCCGCGGCAACGTGCAAACATTACTCGTACCGATTCCAACACAAAAGATCGTACCTGTATTATTTTTTGTACTCGATTCTATTCTTCCGCATCGCGAAACACGAAAAATACATATCGGCGATTCCGATGAAATATACTTTCCTCGAATATCGATAAAAAAATGTAAACATTTTCGCGGAACTTTCTGCGGCGGAAACCCCGGCGAACGGGTTGCACTCGCGAATTTTAACGAAGATTCATTAAGAGAAGAAAAAAAAACGTATTTATTCCCCGAGATTAACGAGCGCGCGCGCATCGCGAGACTTCGGCCGAGCTTTATTATCGCGGCAGTCGATACCACCCCGCGAGAAACCCGCGAGCCGCGCGCGGGCTTTAACGAAAATTTACCTACAAAAATAGCCACGACCAGCGTGGTACTCGTGATAATTTATTTTCCCGCAAACTTGGACGCGCCACAGAGCGCGCAGCAATAATACTCGCCAAAGATACAGAGTAAACACGAGCACCGCCGCCCCGCAAGCTCCGCTATTTATGTATTACACGCCAAAAATGTACACATCTATCCGGCACATGTATATCAACATCCTATATAACTAAACACACCGTGGCGAATCTGGTTCGCCGGATCTTTCGACCCGGGAGAAACAAAAGAAGAAATGAAACATTCACTGTGAAAGAAAAAAAAAATGCGAGAGGAAAAAGCAAGAAAATAAAAAATACGAAAAACAATCCGACTCCTCGAAAAATAGAATAATATGTGGAAACAAATGGAGAAAGCTGCTCTGTTGAAACGCCGGCTGCGCGGGATGAAGTTGCGAGAGGGACTCGCAGGTTGCCCTCCCCCCCCCCCCCCCCTGGGTTGCGAGCCGCGCTATCGGCGAGCGTGTTGGGCAGTCGAGGAGCGCAACACACACACGGAGCTTTCGGACCAGCAGCAGCCAGGACACGGCGAGCGTGGAGAGGGAGGCCTCGGGTGGTCGCGCAGAAGCCGCGAGGCGGTCGCGGAGGACGACGCGCGAAAGGAGAGAGTTGTGGAGGGTGCGCGCGCCCAGAGCCAACAAAAATTTTCCCGCGAGGAAGGAAAACGGGGGCGCAAAAAAAGCGTATGGAAAAAAAAGTGTGAGCGCGCCCACCGCACCGTATTTTTCGCACAGTGTGCAGAGTCCCACCTTTCCTACCATCAGCAGCAGCAGCAGCAGCAGCAGCAGCAGCAGCAACGGCAGCGACGTTGTCGGTGCTGGGCGAGCGGGACGTTGCAGGACTTGGCGAAATTTATTCGTCTGCACAGCCCCTTAAATCACGCCTGCTCCGCACCCTCCCCCCCCCCCCGCCCCCTGCCACCTCCCTTCTCGCCTCTTCTATCCGGCACTCGTGGCCGGGTGGAACGCGCGCACGAACCGCGCGCTCTCTCTCGTCGTGCTCGACTCGAAGCCGCGAGCTAGCACCCAACCAGCGCCGCCACCAGCAGCAGCAGCAGCAGTAGCAGCAGCAGCAGCAACGAACAGCAGTGCATATTTTATTTTCAAAGCTGGCCGCATTGACAATTTGCAGGAGGGGCACAGGGGAAATGGGGGTCGTGGGTGTGCGGCGGGTAGGGGGGAGCCGTGCCCGCGCGTTATGGAAATGCACCGTCACGTACGCGCTTCGTGGCAAGGAAAGGAGTGAGATAGAGAAAGAGAGAGAGGAGAGTGAGAAAAAAAATACAGCGGGAGAAGGCGAAGGGGTGGAGGGAAAAAACGAAGCGAAGAAAAAAGCGCGAGCGCGGTGAGGGCAAAAAACGTCACGGGAGAAAGTTTTGTCGCGGCGCGCGGGTTGAGTTTTCGCCCGGGGAGCGCGCGGCGGAAAACTCTACGTCTACGTTTTCTGTGTGTGTTTCGCCTCGGCCACGCGGGTTCATTCGTTTCTGCGAATCCGAACCTGCCGAACCTCGCGAGGTGATCTATTGTGCGTAGAACGTGTGGAGCGGCCTCGTGTATGCGTTTTCGTGTGTGTGACGGGGGGGAGGGGGTGGGAGTTGGTATGTATAAATTCCTCATTCCTGATTTGGCGGAACAGAGAGATTGCACGTAGGGCATATCGTACGTGTGTATGTACGAATGTATATACATGGACGTATGTATGCACGGACGGTATGTACGAATGTATATACATGGACGTATGTATGAATGACGATGCTGACGCGAATTTTTGCCCTCTGTGGGCCGATCGAAGCTGCGCCCCCAGCGAGCGGCATCCGTGCAGCACGTCCATGCATATCCCCGCGGGGGCCGATGTCATTGCGTCTGGCGGGCCAAGCGCCGTGCTCCCGCGCTTTTACCCTTAAGCTGCTTTATATAACGTAGTGCATATTGTGTAATATTCCGCGGTTATATAGTTTACGCGTGTGTCCATATGCCGAGTGCCGTGGCGATGAGTAATACCTGTTGGGGAGATTCTTGCTGAGCTTGCGAGTAATATATGTATAAATATCCTCGGCGACCCTCCCGGCAACGTCGATTGATTGTCGGTAATTAGTGTGTTGATTTTATCAAATGCACTACTTCGGCGACTGCATCGGTAATAGCAACGAAATGTTATGATACGTTTTGGGGTTACGATATTTTGTTAAATTAAATTAAATGTTATATTAATGTGGAAGGTTTTGCTTTGTTCCCCCTGGAACGTCTGCAAAGTGGATTAACCGCGAGTTAACCGAGAATTAAGCGAGAATTAAGCAAAATATTGCGTAATATTCCGCGGTAATATAGTTTTCGCGTGTGTCCATATGCCGGGGGGAGGGGGGATCTTGCTGAGCTTGCGACTAATATAAATATCTGCAGCGCCCCCGGGCAACGTCGATTGATTGGCGGTGATTAGTGTGTTGATTTTATCAAATGCACTACTTCAGCGACTGTGTCGGTAATAGCGCCGAAACGTTGTGATACGTTTTGGGGTTACGATACTTCAGAGAAAAATTAACCTTCGAACACACTGCAAAGAGGAGAACTAAATTCTATAATAATGTTGAAGGTTTTGCTTTGTTATCTCAGAAACGTCTTTACAGTGGATTAACCATGATTTAAGCAAAAATTAAGCAAAACCGTCAACCTCAATGTCCGCCCGGTGAAATTACCTTGTCGTCGTGTTTCGCGTCGCAAAAACGAATCTTCCGCTCTATTAATAAACCTGATTGCGCGCAAATTCGATAACAGAGCAAATTCGCATTAACAGAGAGCTTCCTGCGAGCGACGAAGCAGCACGGAAAGCCAGAGACCCGAGAGATAAAGAAGAAGCCACAGCTCGTCGCGTGCAACGTACCTCAGCCACGCGAGACTAAAAATCCAAGATACAGATTCTGTTTTCGTCGTTTCATTTTGCTTTCTTTTTCTTTTTTTTTTCGACACCTCAAGTCCCAACGATCACCATCGTTATGCAGCAGCTTCCGAGCCCGGAATACTCATTTCGCCGAGGGGCCGGTTTTTATCTACGTCCACTCGCTCCGTCTTTCTTCCTCGCTCACCTCCATATTTTCCGTTTTCCCCTCGTGCGCTCCTGACGCTTCCACGATGCGGCCGATACTCCTTTTTTCTCCCTCGGACGAAAGCCGTCGTTACTTTCCTCGGAAGGAAAAGCTTCCGAAACATAGAGGGGCGAGGCGGCGAGAGACCGCAAGCGAGGCGATAAATCGAGGCCGAGCGAGGGGAGGGCACAGGTGCGGGGGTTGAAGGGGTGAGGGGCAAGGGGAAGGCAAGAACGCGCGAAGGCTCCTCGGGCCGAAGAGTAACGTTCTGTTACCGCGGTCCCGACCTCTCGCTTCATTCTCCGCGGGTCTCCTTTTATTTTTCATCGTCGCTCTGTCTCTCTCTCTCTCTCTCGCTCTCTTTCTCTTTTCTCGGCGAAATAAAAAAGAAAATAAAGTCCCGTGCATCGCGGGAGAGCCGCGCGGAGCGGTAACGCAGTAGATCCGGAAAACTGCTAGTGGATAAAGTGCCGGTGCCGCTGCTCGGGCGGACGGCGAGGAAAGAGGTTCTTCGTTTCTCACATTCGCCCGAACTAGGTGAACTGAAACGAAACCCCCCGCCGGTCGCTCGGGGGAGGGGAGGAGGACTGTAAATCATATCCAGCGAGCGGCACGTAGTCCGCTTAATCCTGAACTGCATTAGTGATAGGCTTTGCTATATATATTTTTTTTTTGAGGATATAATTCTACGATGCAATAAAATTATTCTTAGTTGACCTTTTTTTAAATGCAAACACGAAGAGAAGAATCTGGTAGTCACTATTCGATTTGATACAGTAAAGTCGGATTATTGCGGACCTGTAGCGTCTACGCCTATAGGACTCGGTTTCACGGTGTACTGCACGATAAACGAACAGACGAAATAAAATCTTTCGTCAACATTCATTTTGTTTGACATTTTTGCAATCAAACGTTTTTTTTCTGCCAAACTGTGGTTCATGCGCATTCTACATTCATACCATAACGGAATTTTTTTCAACTTCATGTTTTGAATCATTGCCAAGGACTTCATGGTTCTAGCCGATTTGGTCGGGCCTTCCGCATGCGGTCGCTATATCTATATATACAAATATTCAAATCAAATTTTGAACACTGTTTGTTCTTGTTCTAATGTTCCTTTACATGTCACAAAAGTTTCGTGAAGAGTCTCACTTTGCAGCATGGGATCTATCGCCAAACTTTTCGATTAGTGGTAGCCAGAAAATTCTTTCCGTGCAGAGAAGATTTTTTTTCCCCTTTTGAACTCTGCCTGTGTTAAAATTACACTACTTTGACAAAAACTCCTTTTTTCAAACGACCCTAAGTTCTTTAACGAGAAATGTGCGCGGTCGCAAAAAAAAGGGTTAAATCGTCACCAGTTATTTCGTCATTTACAAAGATCTCAATTACGTCGCGAAACGACCAGCGCGGCAGAGCGACTTTTCAAAGGGTTCGAGTGCGCCATTAGTAAAACCGCGCTGCTCGTTTCTTATCCGCTTCGGGTAGAGAGAGAAAGAGACGGATGGAATTCGTCGGGCGAGCGGGGCGATCGCTCGTTTCGTCGGTGCGATACATCTAAAGACTACTCGAACCGAAAAAAAAAAAAAATACATCCCGGAGTAGCCAAACGTGAGAAACGTAGCGATAAAAGAACGGAACGCGCGAAAAAAACAACAAACGCGAAACGAGGTAAAGATCGAAAGCTCGGGGAAAAAGCTCAACGTTGAAATAAAAAACGAAGAAAAATATATACACACACAAAGCGCAGGTGTGCGGAATAAGCGCAATCGGCCCGTGAATAAATCATCGATATACCATCACCGGGATATGGTCTGGGGGATAAGGGAATATATATTATACACGTACATATATACATGTATATGTGAACGTGTATATAACCAGCAACGAAATGTGCCAACGAATCTCGATACTAAAATTCCATTAACCCGGAGAGAACGATTTCGTCGAGTCCTGGCGCTGGGTCAACCCCGATAGGACACCGCGCGCGACTCGCCCGCTTTTCGCCCGCTGTAAGTAAATACGTGCAGCGCACACACACTTTATTATTTCTGGATTTCGGTCGCTCGAAATGGCTCCGCGCCACTCCGATGACAATGTCAACTGTACGACGCAGGGCACTGTCCCCGTGCATCCTAGTCACATACTTATCGTTAACTAAACACGATATAGTCACATACTTATAGTTAACTAAACACGGTAGCGGTGCTTGTACACGTTCCGACGCACAAGCTAGCACACTGCTTATATATAGTTTATCGATGGTCAGGGAGACTGGGGCCTGATGGATCGAACCGCCAGGGGACAGTACAAAAAAATGTACTCGCGATTCACTAGAATATCGAATCGCACAAAACATCCCATGCAGAAATTTCTACTTGGACGCAGCCGGATCCCGCCTGGATTCCCTGCGCTGAGGTCGGGATCCGGTCCGATGTCCAGTCGGTTTTCGAAAATGAAATGTAATGCTAGCAAAATGGATTCCTATCGGGATACCCGACTGGGTTCGGACGTGGATCTTATTTCCAAATCTGAATCCATCTGGATTCCCGCGAGAACTCCCGTTTTTGGGTATCCTTACAGAGATCCTAATTTCACTTATTTATTGATTTCGTTGCCAAATTCGCATCCATCTGAATTTTTGCAAGAAATCCTGTTTTTGGGAATCACTCCAGTGTCCCCAACATCGTTTCCGTTTCCAAATCTGCGTCTACCTGGATTTCCTGACTGAAATCCCGTTTTGGGGAACCAACATCAGGATCACTCTGGATTCTTACAAGAAGTCTGGATATGGGGAACCCAGATGAAACCCCAATCGGCCTCGGATCGTACATAGGGACTCCACAATAGGTTTTCTGCACAGGATACGAAACGGGTGACGTACAAACCAGCATCGTGGTTTCTGTCTCCCCGAGACCGGAACGGAAACGCTTGGAAATCGCGTGTACGAAATTGGTGCGACAAACCCCGGTCTCGGAGGTGTAGACACATGTACTCCGGGGGTCTCTCCGGTCGACCACGCTCGTCCACCCCCCGACTCCGCCGTCTTCTCTCGCTATGTTTACACTGCCGCGCCGCTACTGTATATATGCCGGCGCCCTCTATGGGCGATGTAAGTATATCGACATCGAGCGAAACAGCGCGCGGCAACAGAAGCCAGGAAAAATATCAGTCCTTTGTTTTTGCGCGGAGGGTGAGAGTTAGAGTTCCTCTTTATCGTTCTCCCGCTCTCTCTTGCTCTCTTTCTCTCTCTGTTTCTCTCTCCCTCTCGCCCACTCGGTTTTTCGTTCTCTGTTCTTGGAGCCTCTGCCGGCGGGTGAGAAAGCGGAACGACCTAGCCTTTCACCGGCGCTTTCCTTTCTCGTTTCAACCCCTCGTCACCCTCGCCTTCCCCTCCTCCCCCGCCCCCTCCTTTTCCCTTTGCCGCACGTACAGTTATAGCGTTACAGCGCTGTACAGCGGGATGCACCGGGTATACACAAGTGCTAGGCGGTTTTTGTTCGAGAGTGCGAGAGACGGGTGACGAGGGGCCTACACACACGTAAAATGCATCAGGGAACTAGGGAGCGGGGTGGGGGTGGGGAGGGGTGAAACAGAACTGCTGAAGGGTCGAGGCGCCGCGACTACTGTATATATCTGCACCCCAGAAAGAGTTTAGGTATGCGCGCTCGTTTTCCCCATTCTCGGGCAGCGCTTTTCCGCTCGCGCATCATTCACATCCTCCTCTCACCTCGAGCTTCACGCGCTCGCTTATTCTTAAGCATTATACGCGCCACACGCGAGCGCGGCTGACAAATGTAGAGACGTGCAGACGTCCGACGACGACTGCGACGACTACAGGTGCCATTGTAAGCCCCGCGCGAAGCTTCCGCTTGTACTCGCTTGAAAAATATTTCACGAAGACATTTTTCGGGCCCCACGCGGTCCCCGGGGATAGTGTCGCCTTGCTCCGTGCGTTCCGCGTTGTTATTGTTATCGTTTTTTTTGTCTAGACTCCGGGTCAACGGCTCACAAAGTCCCTTTGGAAGCTTCGTTCCCCTTGTTTAGACCTGAAAGCGGGACGTTCCAACTTATCGCGTTTGAAATTGTATTGTGATGCATCAGAGAAATATAATAGAGAGATGATAAAAAAATTTCGACTGAAAAAGAAGCTTGATTAAGGGGAGAAATATCTTTAGAATTTTCAAAATATCAAATTTTTTTTTACATATTTCGAAAGTCTGATACCCAAAGAATATACTGACCAAAGGAAAACTCAAAATATTGAGTATTTGCGGAGGTATCGTATACAGTCTAGAGCGCGGGGACACTGAAACACAGGGGCGCGTTGAAACTTTAAACGCAATTATCTCGAAACTACTTTTTCAAAAACTGCTCATGCTGTAGCTCAAAAAGTTATTGACCGATTTGGATGAAATTTTGGGAGGTTACTCTCAGTAACATTATCGCAAGAATACACCTAAAATTAGAAAGGTAGCATGTAAATAAATAATTTTTATGGGGTTACGTATGTCGAAAAAATGGTCGAAAATTCGACCTCTGGAGTAAGAAGGCTCCCAAATTTTCAATTTGGAACTTTTTCATCATTTTATAGGTATATTCTTCCCCTTAATATGTCAGTAAACGAATGACACTCATTACATCGTTTTCGGATCGACAGAAAAAGTGTGGCAGCTGCAGCACTTTTCGATGTCGCAGACGACAGGTATCCGAAGACCCTTGATAACGCCCCCCTTTCTTTAGTCATCCCAAAAAAAAAATTCTTTTTTAAACTTGACAGTTACAAGAAACTCATGTGCAAATTTGAAAATGATCGGATCATTTTATCCCCTCTAAAATAATTCCCGAAAAATACCTATGTTTCACGCTCCTAAAGGTATTTCTCCCCTTAATGAACAAACGAGAAGGAAGAGTTTTTGCCAATGAATCTTCTTCCAAAGGATCTTCTGTTGCGGAAAATTAATAATTTAACAGACATCACCAATGGCGAAAGCTCTTGCTTCGCCTCAACTTTTAAGTATCTCGATGAGTAACATAATTAAAAAATTCACCTCCTCATTGAACATGTCCAGTGGACACGCTAATATGGATCTGAAACCTTAAAAAAAAGTCAAAATGGTTATTTTTAGAAGCGACGAACACACACGTGGGTCAGCGGCGAGGCGAGCGAAACGAGAAAAGAAAAACAAGACGGCATAAGCATCAAAGTCCGCCGCGTGCACGGGCCGCTTCACAGATTACTGACGCACGGACGAGCCCGCACGTATTCGAAATAAACTCGCTATAAAACGCTGGAAAATCCGATGCCCCGGAGCGTCCTGATGTATCCCTCTCCTCCCGTTTCCTCGAAGCCGCGCTCGCGAGAGATCTGGCCTGTTAAATGGAGGCGCGCAAGCAGCAGCCGGTGTGTGTTTCCTGTGCTCGAAGAAAGGGATGAGAAAAGCGCGAGGCCGGTGAACCAGTGATGAAGCGTTCTCGGCCTATTTCGCTGGAAGGGACAAGAGAAACAGAGAGAAAGAAACAGAGAGAGAACGAGAGAAGGAAGCGAACGCGAAGCAAACGACACGCGGAAATCACGAAGAAAAAAGAAAGAGGCAAAGGAAAGAGGGAGAGGGCGCAGTTCACCCTCGTTCGTTCCCACGCGCTTCAACCCCCAGTGCGAGGGTGTTGCGCGTGTACGTGCACATAAATATGCACCACGCATTGTACGTAATTCCGAGAGTCAGCCCCGAAGCGCGAGCGAAACATCCCTCCTCCCTCGTTCGCCCCCTCCCTCCCCCCGCCCCTCAAAGCCACCGCCGGTTGCTTCATCGTCGCGTCAAGTCATGCGCCTGCATGCGCGCTACAAACTCTGCGTACCACACGCGCATAACCCGTTCGAGTGTACAACATGGCGGCCTACACGTGTAGTAGTTTCCGTTATAACTCTTCATTCCACGCCACGTTGAACCCAGAAATACACCTCGTCCCCCTCGCACCCCCCCCCCCCCCCCACCCCTTCCTCCCCCTCCCGTTCTTTATCCGCCACCCCCGGCGAGTGCGCTCCGATTCGTACCAACGATTTCGGAATTTCTTTTCCCACAGCCGCTTTGCTTCTGCCATTTTATATTTTCTTTATTCAGTTAGCTTTGCGATTTTTTTTATTTATTTTTTTCCTTTGATTTTTTTAGGTGTTTTCATATTTTTTTTTAGAACAGACACAACACCGCAGCGTCGTTTATGGTCGTTCCGTATGTTTCCAATACTGTTGTGGGCGTTTTCATGCTTCGAGTGTGCCGCATCACTGTGCGCCTGGCGAGTAAACGTTGTGTATGTACTAAGCCGCGCACACGCCGCAGTTGCACCTCTCCCTGACGCTGTCCTTTTTTTACGGTAACCCCAGCAGCCCCCCCCCCCCCCCCCCCCCCCAACACACCGGCCAGCCGCTCCTCGATTTAACGGACTGGTGAACTCTGTTACGTTTCATCTGTCGCGGCATCACCGTTCGGGAACATCGTATGTGTCCCGCCCTACACACACCCCCCCCCCCCCCTGTCTGTGTTATAGCTGAGCGAAATAACAATTGTAACGCGGAACGGGACAGGGGACACACGTTTTCTCTTCCTCCGTGGAAAATCGCCGAATATGGAATGACGAGAATGGGGGACAACGGTGATAACGAAAAATTGGTTGGTTTAACTGCGCGTCCAACCCCCCGCGACACGGACGGTCGAACAAATGTTTTTGCGCGCGCGAGAAGCAACGAAAATGTTGGTTGTCGCAAAATCGTCGCTCGTGCACGGCGAAACGGACAACATGTTTTTGCGGAATGCCGCCAGGATGACGCGGAAAAAAAACGCGAAACGTACTTTGCGCAGAAATAACACCGACGTTGGCGTGTCTAATGTTCCGCAGACACATTGGGAAGCCTCTCGTCACGGAACAAAAACGACGCCGGCGCGTGTCTACGCAACGCTGCACGCGCAAATCGCGCCAAATTGGTAAAACAAGCTCGGAATTATACTGACGACACGTGTACGTCGTAAAAACCCGGGGGCGTGTGTATGTCCCAAGTGGGTCAATTTGGTCGGCGAGCGATTAATTGATTCTCGAGATTCGCGTTAATTGAAACGTATTTTCGCTCGGCTATATAACGTCGAGAGAGCGGAGCGCTGCGTCGATCGTCGGGCCAGCAGCAGCAGCAACAGCAGCAGCAGCGGCATTCCACACCTACACGAGGTCGCGTTGATAGTGCTCGAGTATTATGGCTTAATTCCCCGTGGCGCGCGGTGTCGAGCGAGAGAATCGGGTGCACCGGACCGATACAGTTTTACTGTGTCTGGGCTTCTCACTCTCAGGTCCCTGGGCCCTTTCTCTCTCTCTCTTGCTTCATCGCGTGGCAATTCGCAGGGGTCCCAAAGCCACTGGTGTTGGCGCTGGTGTTGCTAGTGCTGGTCATGGTGCTGGTCCTGGTGCTGGTCCTGGTGCTGGTGCTGGTCCTGTCCTGGTGAGCGTGCGCAAGCTTCCCGTGTATTACTGCGTCATAAATTTGTTACGACGCTCGTCACCCCGCCGGTATAGTACTCTCGCAGCGCCAGTGAATTATGAGTAAACGCCTCGCTTCTATACCTGTAGCGAGGTTTAGATATCCACGTAACGCCCTCTATCGCTAACCTATACCGCTACTCTCTGGCACGGCAGTCACCGTGGCGATAGGTAGGCGAGAACAACAACAATTCGACTGTATACACTCGGTGTGTTGGTATATGTACTACCCTGTATGTACACTCGTCGCTGGTTGGTGGTGTCGCGCGAACTACACCAACCCCCAGTCTTCTGTCAATTCGGGCGATTTTCATGCCTCGTAAAGGCACCCGGTGACTGCATAAACAGAAGGATCAACCACGCGCACGGCACAGCGGCCTCCGAGGTTCTCTTTGCGATTTCGTGCGCCACCGCTGCTGCTGCCGCTACTGCTGGTGTTCTGTCCTTTTCCGCCGCCTGAGACACGCGCTTATTATGTTCTTCTCATTGTCTCTCTTGTCTGGCGCCAGAAGCCGACTGTCATTGTGCACACGAGTCTGCGAACTTCTGGGATTGTGGAATGTAACCGCATCGCGGCCGGCGGCGGCGGCGGCGTGAACTGTGTAACGTGTGTTACAGCGGCGAGATTATTGGCTCGCTGTCCAGCTGATCCACCGTCGAGGAAAATAAGTACGTCTTGCGAAGCGACGTTAGTTATTATTGTCATTCCCGTCGTGACTGCCCTGCATTGCATATGAGAAGACGTGTTGAATAAAATGGGGTATTAAAAAGGGTTGTGGAAAGGGGGTTCTTATTCGAAAACAACCTGTGGGGCCTCTAAGAGATCCGATAGAGAGAACCCCGCAAACCATCTGCCAGCCATGCGAGAAACCAATGACGATCCAACACCTTTTGATGGAATGCCAACGACACCGAGCCACCCGGACTTCTCTACAATTGTCAAATTCGTTGAAAGAGTGTTTCGCAAATAAGAGCAGCATCAAGAAAATACTACGGTTTTGTAAAATGATTGATATAAATAAACTGATTTAACAAATTCTCTTAGCATATCAACGCATAAGTATGTAATTTACCTCCACCGCATTGTTGCTAAAAACCATGCTGTTGATTCGCCTTGATTTTTTTTTTAAACTAAAGCTATTGATTTTTTCTACAAATTGAACTCTCTTCGAAACTTCGACAAAGCATCCGTAATATCCTCCACCCATCCTCGAATTCTCGACCCAATCGTTACACCGTCGGCATCGACGTGTAAATTGTTATTTCAGATATATATAACAATTAAACAGTCGCTACAACGAAAATAGCAATTATTGATAATCATATTGATGTTTGCATTAATTAATTGTAATAACAAGAATTATCAGGAGATACAATACGCACACGTATTTTCTTGTTGCACTCAGGTTTTGTCGTCTGAAATTCGCCCGGTTCACAGAAACGACAATTTCCACACGACTCGTCTGTCCCGATTCTTTTCCCGCAGCATTTTAATTAGATACCCGCCAGAAGTGGACAAAGCGCATTGACGCAGAAAATATATGTAACGTGTTGAACCGCCACGACTGACCGACCGATACGACGGCCTGAAACAAAGTTTTTATCTGCGCCCGCGATGCGCCATAATGATACTCGCGGGTTGCGGTAAATAGCGCACGGAACCCGATCCTCGCCGCCGCTCGTACACTGTTTACAGTTGTTTCGCGTCCGACATACTCGAACGGCGCGCGCGGACCTATTTGCCGCGCGCTTTGAGAGTCGCTCCGCGCGCAGACAGCGCGAAATCGCGCGCGATACGCGTTTCCCGAGAGTTGATTTATCTCGTTCTCGCAATCGGAAACTTTGCGCGCGATTGTGCAAAACGTTTGCAGAGGAAGAACCGACGAAAACGCGCCGCGAGAGTTGAAAACGAGAACGCGAACCGCGCGGCTGTTTTTGCGACGCGAATTATTTTCCCTGCACAGTGATGAATTTCCGCGCAAGAATTTTACGCGTTTGTTTTTCCTGTTTTTTTTTTCGTTTTGTCACTTCTCTCGCCGTCGTTCGCGAACTTTTTGCTCCTCTCATGGAGTTCGCGACGCGCGCATATATACAGCAATCACATTGGTTTTCGCCGGAGATGTCAGCTGTTCGTTACTCCTAAAAACATACTGTTCAAAATTGATCCTTTAACTTGCTTATTATTAAAAGTTTAGAAAAGGTGACATATACGTTACATTACTCAATGTTTTTACTTTACAGAATATCCTTAATAGACATTTTTAGCAATAAATGTCATGAAAAAAAATAATAAAAAGTATATGTAACGAGCAAAAGTAACGATCGCTACTTTCATCGTTACTCGTTACTCGTTGCATTTACTTTTTACATATTCTTTTTATTAAATCCAAGGCCAAAAATGCGTGTTAAGGATTTTATGTGAAGTTAAAACATTGAGTTACATAACGCGTAGGCCACCTTTGCTAAACTTGTAATAATAAGCAAATTATAGGATAAATAAAAAAAAGTTTGTGTTTAAAAGTAACGACCAACTGACATCTCGGGTCCTCGCGCGCGCGCGATTCGACACGGACCATTTATTTATTGGATTCGCAAGTACTGCTGCGCGAGAGTCGCTCGTGTATGTCGGTCGGTGTGCTGTGTGTGATTTATCGCTCTCTCGGTAATGGACCATTTAAGGGAACTCCGCGCGCCGCGTCGCTCCCGCGCGCTCGCGGAAACTTTGCGAGTTTGAATTATCATCGGGCGCGTATAGAACACGCGGGTAAAACGCAACTCCCCCCCCCCCCCCCGGCCTTTCCCACCCCTACCGTTCCACGCAGCTCCGACGAGAGCGATCGGGAGTACGACGCGCGAGTTCCGACGTTCTCGTGCACCAGCAGCCGCCCTCCTCGTCGGCCGCCAGGCGGCCGCGCGCACCGCGTTTCGTACCGGAAGCGCGGAAACGTTTCGCGTGTACTCTCGAATTCCCCCGACAAGTCGATAACACATTCCAAATATATGTGTATATATACGTATATATAGGATACGCGGAATCGCCGAGCAAAACGCGCGAGTGCGTCCGCTATTTCGACTCGCGGCCGTTTTCATATATTCCACGGATTCTATTACACATATCCTCTCCCGTCGTTTATGTTAAGTTACACGGATATTCCGCGCGTCGCGCTGCTGTCGCGCCCGAGCGACTGCAGCGCCCGCGGCGCCCTCTGTCGCGCATCGCAAACGTCGCCGCCTCAACGGAGCCGCTGCTGCACTCTGGCGCTTCGATATGTCGGCGAACGACGACGCCGCCGCTGTGTGCGTTTCGATTCACCGTGTTCCCTTCGAAAACGATTTAAGGGATCGATATCCAACGGTCGACGGCGGGAAACACGATGGGCTGGATGTATTGTCGTCATATCTCTCGGCGGCGAAAAATTCGGGCTTGTAGGGGGGATTCTACACCACCCTACTCAATTATCCTGCACGGTGGCGGCGGCAAGATCTTTTTATAATATTGTTACGGCTGTGGGATAATAAATACTGTTTATAAAACGGCACGAAACGTTTGTTAATAATCTCGCGGAACCAACAACAGTAGCCGCACGGTCGGTGTGTGGCTTTGGTGAGAGAAAGACAAACAGATTTTTCACGTCACGTTGGTCAGTCGTCAAGCGCGTTTTCAAGTGCCGCGCTCGTTGCAAACCCCAACTCAAATGAATAAAGCACCGATTGTTACAATATAGACTGTTACATCCCTTTATATTGTAACGTATATATAGGATACGTGAAATAGCGAAGCAAAACGCGCGAGCGCATCCGCTATTTCGACACGCGGCCGTTTTCATATATTCCGGATTCTATTACACACATCCACTCCCGTCGTTTATGTACAGTTACACGGACATTCCGCGCGTCGCGCTGCAGTCGCTCGAGCGCGACTACAGCGCCCGCGGCGCCCTCTGTCGCGCATCGCACGCGTCGCCGCCTCGGCGAAGCCGCTGCTGCACTCTGCCGCCTCAATGTGTCGACGAACGACGTCGCCGCCGCTGTGTGCGTTTCGATTCACCGTATTTCCTTCGAAAACGATTTAAGGGATATCCAACGGTCGACGGTGGGAAACGCGATGGGCTGGGTGTATCGTCGTCGTATCTCTCGGCAGTGCCCGACGGATATAGATCGGCCCCCGAGGTCTATGTAACGATGGTATTCACGCAGGATTTTACACAGTGCTGCGTGAACGTGTTTGACGTGAAAACTTAAAACAATGTAACAGAGAACGTAGCAAGCGTTTTTTTTCACACACGCAGGATTTTTCGTCGCTTTCTTTGTTTCAGCAACTCAACCATATCGAAAAATGGCGAAAGTCCGCTAATGGGTCTCTCGAAAATATCTGGTATCCGCGAAATATCGAATTTCATTTTGTACACGTACACATACACGTATATCTGATTGATTTCCGGTTTCGCTGAGCTATCGGTCGCGGGCCACCTGCTTTCCCATTCTTTCTCGTTAAAGCTGGCGCAGGCTGCACCGGCACAACGGACTTCAACACCGAAGCCCTTCAACACTGATCCGCGTACAGAAATTCGCGTGCACAGACGCGCGCAGACGCACACGAGACGTCTCTGCGTGTATAAAATATACGAAAGGTGATTGAGTGGGAGATGGATCTGCCGTGAATTCGCAGAGTCTCGCGCAGCGCGGCAGCGGCTGCGGCAGCTGGCTGCGAAGCAATCAGAGAAGGGCGCGCCGGATTATGTGGCATTTATTCGTCCCCATTCGCTGATTCGGCGAGTAGACTGCTCTCACCGCGGCTGCCTTGGTTAGGAGGAAGCGCGGCCGGGAAATCGAGAGAGAAAGAGACAGAGACGGAGAGAAAGTGAGAGACTGCGACGGAGGAAAACCGTGAAACCGAGAGAGAAAGAGACAGAGGCGGAGAGAAAGTGAGAGACTGCGACGGAGGAAAACCGTGAAACTCAGAGAAAATGAAGGGAGCTGGGAGGGTCAGATATGCGCGCGCCCTCTGAGCAACGCGCTCTCGAACTAACCCCCCAGCGGCTGCGATGCTGGTTTCTCGCGGAAGGGATGAGCCGGGAATGAATCCACGCAAAAAAATGTGATCGCAATTTTGCCCTTTTGTGGAAGGGAACGACGAAAGCCTCGCGAGAGCACGAGAGAGGCTCTCCGTGCTTTTCCGTCCTCGCTCGCTCTTTCGCATCTGCTGCTGGGATGAGGAGAGGGACGAAGTGGTATAGTCGCTACCGCTGCGACTGCCGGTGCTGCGAACGTTAAGATAAAGCCGCGGGCGGCTTTGTGGATGAGCGCGCGCTTGCGGTCCTGAGCCGCGGCGCAGGATTGTCTTTTCCTAACGAAAAACCTGCTGGGAGGACCTGCTTTTTTATTGCGACGTCGAGAGCGCTGCCTTCAATGGTATTACACACACGCGTGCGTTTTCACCTAACGTTGTTTCCACGTAACAGAATAAAACTGCCCGCGGCCTGCGAGAAGGAAAAGAAGGTATAACGAATGTTCGCGACACTGTTGAAATGTTCACGACGATAAATACACCGACGGGAGAGGAAAAATAATGGCTACACTCAATTAGCGCACGGTCAAGAAATCGGGTCGACCCACTGGGTGCGATTCTACAGCGACACATGATCGGACTTATATGTCAGACTTATGATAGATTTATGCTGGACTTATAGCCCTTATGGATCTATCGGTTGATGAGTATGTGTGGGTAACGCGGGCCGAACAGTCGTTCTCGAGCCTTCGCTTCGTTACAAACACGTCGTATTTCCCGGACGCTTCGCCTGATTGCCCGGCTTCGCCGTTAGGTGGATTAATTCCCGCGCGCCACGGGATGTGACCGATCGTCCCGCCTGATACCTTCGGACACTGTTTTACGGTGTAGCGCAAAACCCATTCTCCCGGGGCTCTACCGTTGCCGCAAGATTGCCCTGTAAACACGACAATTTCACTGTACAAGCGGTAAAAAATAATTGTCTCGATGGGGGCTGCTCTCCCCGGGATGACCGTGGTTGTCGGGTGAACCAATTAAACCAACGAACTAGTCGGTCGAGCTGGCAAATTCCAACGGCTGTCGACCAATCAGTTTCGTGCAACCAACTTATTTGTTAGCTCGACAAATCAGTAGCTTTGCCACCGGCAGAAATGTTTGTTCGACAAATAATTGGGCCAAGTTACTCCTGGTTCGGACGTGCTGACACATCGAACGCTTCGGTGCACTGATGAAAAATTAATTTAATCAAAATTTTGCGCTTCTGTGCTCGTCAACGTCTGACGGAAACGAAACAAGATATCCTCGAAGAGAAAAAAAAAACAAAAAAAATTCATAATCTTGGTGTACATCGTTCGTGCACGCGTCTAGTATAAAATCTTGCGGTTCCCACGAGCGAGAACGTAAATGGTCCTTTATCGCAGCTATCAACGTCGCCCGCGGTCGGCTCTGTGTATAACGATATATATATTATGGACCGCGTAAAGATTTAGACGGCGCATTGACACAGGAAGAAAGCTCTAGCTCGAACACGCGCACACTGGAGATTTGCACGTACGTTGAGAGCTGCGTAAATGTGCGCGAGTGAAAATAAGGAGTTATGTGCGAATGTAAGTAAAGGAAGACGAAGGGGGAGACGGGTCTGTCGGCGGTGTAAGCTCGTCACACGTTGACAGCTGATTCGTCGGCGCGTCGTATAACCGGCGCGACAGAAACGACGACGGCGACAGCGACGACGGACTGCGTCGCCGGGAGGAGAGATGGAAGCGTCTCTGCCCTGATTCTCGTGCCTTTCCAAGCTCCCCTGCCCCCCTCCTCCCCTCCCCCAAGTCGCTTTTCCGCCCCAGGCCCGTAAAATCCCTGTAGGTGGTAAAAACGTATTTTACGAGAAATCCATTTGAATTTATTTGCCGTGACAACGTTTACGAGGGCCCGTTGTCTGGCGGCCGGTTACACTGACGCGCCTGCTCGCACCAACCAAGACAACCATGCACATGTCCTGCACGCGAGGATATCCATAGCCCCTCCCGTTGTTCGTATCAACATACTACCGTTGGATTGACGCGTCGTAGCGATTTCGTGTAATACAACATTGCAATCCGTCGATTGACGCTGGAGAACAGTCCACCGAACATACTCTCGATTTTCATTGTTTCCTAAGGCAGACGTATACCTGCATCGACGTCTGCATTAGACTCAAAAAAAGGGATGGTGCACGGCCCGTGTGCTTCGAATAACGCATCGCTTTGTCGTCAAATAACTTCACTACGAATTAACACTGGAAACGGCGAATTAACACTGGAAACGGCGATTGAACAGTTGAATTACCTTCCTTGACGTTGTTACGTGCTATTTGATTTATACCCATGTAGAATCAGATTAAAGTTGAATTTCCGTCGGAAGCCTTGTCGTCGATTAAACGATGAGATAGCTATGAATTACTTTTTAACACCACCAGATGGGTGACGAGGGGTAGCGGAGGGGGTGGCGGAACGAGAGACCCGCATCCGAGTCACCTGCGCAGCCTTACGACAATTCTGAATGACAGTGAGTATCGTTCGAGCGGCGCACCGACAGAACGAGTATTGCGTGTACAAAATGTTTTACGCCGGTGCGCACACGTCAATCTCGACAGTGTGTTGGTTGATTTTGACGCTGCGAAGTAGTGGTGCAACGGGAGGCGTGCGGGGAGCACAATATGTACCGTGCGGGGCAGCAGTCACGTATTGACGAACAAACAATGCTCTGGGAAACCGAACAAATCGCTTAAAACGCTGATTGCGAGTCAATTAACATCGGGGCGGGGAAGCAAGCGTATGGAATAGGTCAATATTTCGCCGAGAGAGACAGAGCGAGAGAGAGAGAGTAAAAGAGGGGGAAAGAGAAAGACAGACGATAGCGATCGTGCAACGAGAGCGCAGAGCGAAGAGTGCACATGGAGTTAGCTAGCATTTGCCGCGTTCGCACCCGAGTCGTGGGAAGGAATATCAATTTCCTGAAAGCCGCGAGGCTTTCTCTCTCGCTCCCTCTCCCTCTCTCGCTCTCCCTCTCTCCCACTTTGTCTCACCACCTCCCGAACCCACACGAACGACGTGGCTCACACGGCTCGCGCGAGAATCACTCGAATCAAGGATCCTGTGGCCGGGCGAACGCGGCTCGCTTCCGGAATCAAGCTGCTGGATTCCCCGAGTCCTCGGGACCGTCGCCGCCGCCGCCACCGCGCTCTCTGACTAGCTCAATCCCCGTCCGACCGAGAACTGCTTAGTATGACGAATCGCGCACCCGGATCGCTCCGTACCACCTCGTACGTGTTCCATAATAGCCGAAGAAAGGGCGCTATTTACCTATAGGGAAAATTGCAATCAAGACTTGGGAAAACACGACCAAACCTCCCCCCCCCCTCCCCCCTTCTGCCTGTCCCCAGCAATTTGTGGCGCTGAAAATGAGACCAAATTATATTTTCACTTTAAAACAGCTGAATAGTGCGAAATTGCAGCATTTGATTAGGCGCGGCCGGGGGTTGTTGGGTCAAGTTGGCAACATGACCCAATTAGTCCTGAAGCGAGACAACTTGGGGGGGGGAGGATGTTACCAACTCCTTGATTATTGCTTGCCCAGAATTACATCCTCGATGTAGGGGTGTCAGGTTATCCAGCGGCGATGAACGACACAAAGACGTCCTTACACCCAATCGATCCGGTGTGCAAGTAAAAAATAGAAAGCTCCAGTTAACCTTTAGCAGGCACACGGGGTAACTAGTTACCCCGGGCTCAGAAAATTTTTTTTAATTGTCAAAAAAATTAGAAGTTAGAAATTTTATGATTTGTCATTTTTTTCATCTTTCCCTCCAGTAATTTTGCAAAATAAATATACTTTTTAAATCATCGGCGGGCACTGTTCTTTTTTTGTAGTAGTGGTGTATGTTGTGTGTACAATCCAAAAATGTTAGCCCCTAATATTTAAAAATGGCGGAGTAATGAATCTTTTCCTGAAAAAGTCATTTTTATGATGTTTCACAGTTTTTAAACGCCATCGATAAATTGACCGATAAAAATCATTAAAATGTTGAAGAACTCTTCCACAAACATGAAACAATCAGTTAGAAGTCTGAAAACACCTACATGTCTTGTACAACTAGGTTTTCAGCGGGGATAATGAGTTACCCCATGTGGCCGCTATGTGGCCTAGCTGAAGTGTAGCCGCTAAGGGTTAACCCGACCAGCTAATTGCCATCGACGCCATCGAGCTTGATTCTTTTTTAAATTACCAACAAGTAAAAAAACTAATTGCCCTCTGATTATCGAAAATTAATACCCACGAATAAAAACAAGAATCGAAATAATCGTGGTCGTCGGGAGTGCAAGACAGTGCAATACGTTCGGAAAAGTGAGCTCCATAATTTTTAACTTTGCCGCCAGTCGAAGCGGTGAGAGAGACGGGAAGGGGGAAGAGGGCTAATAAAGTGGCGTCAAAAAAACTTTCGTCTTTTAAGGGTTGTAAGCGGGCCGCGGGGTGGGGGGTACGCGAGGGGGTCGCGCGTCGGTGAGTCGCGTAAAGAACGAAACGATCTCCGAAACTGCTTGTAAAAGTGCGCGCACCCATTTCATCAGTGAGAAAGTGCGCGCACACAACGAGCGACGAAGAGAAAGAGAGAGAAAGAGAGCTCCGCGCTAGCGACCGACACGCTCCATTTAATAGCGCCGCGCTATATGCGCAAGTCGTACAAAGGGAAAAAACCCAACTTCTCTACTTAGGTGTAGTGAGGTACGTCGGTAGTGGTGCGTTCGGTTTCCGTGCGCGCTCAATGCACCTCGTGCACCCCTTTGGCGTCCCCCCCGCTGTCCACCGTCGGGCTGTGTGTATATAAAACGCGACGGGGAGGTCGCCGAAGTCGCTGTTCGGTAATACAGACCGCGCCAACAAACCTTCCCCGCGCTCCCGTCGAAAGAATTGTGCCCCGTCGTCCCCGTTGGCCAACGTCACCAGAACCGACTGTACTCGTTGTACCTTCATCGGAATTTCAAAATTTACTACACCGCCAAGCTCTCCGCTTTCCTCGTCGTCGACGTCGTTACCAGTCAGTGGACCAGTGGCCGGGGCAACTAAATCTACCACGGTCGCCGGGCAATGCGCCGGAGCGGCGGTCGCGAACCCCGCCAACGACAGATGTAAAATTACCGGTGCATCGGACTGCGCAGCGGCGTCAACGACGTTAAATTAATTCATCTGTTTTCGGCGTTTTCGCCCGTTGGCGCGCGTAACCATGTTCAAGCGCCGCGACACTTTTCGCCTTTATGACGTTGGGATTTTTGTCGGTCGAATGATGAAATATTCGCCTGCACGAATCTATCGCTTCCGGTTCAGTAAAAAATAACCGGTCATACATCGGTTTTGCATAATCGCGAGGGACCAGGCTCGGGCCAATGTTTCACGGATTTGGAAGCCAACAGCGAGCGCGCTCACGGGCGAACTAATACAGGAAGATCGAGGCGCGCTCGATGCGCCCCCACAGGACCGCCGAAGTTTAATCAAACTTTTAAAGACTTGTCGCGAACGCGGTGGCCGCCGCCGCCCCCCGCGCGAGTCGCTCGCGCGCGTTCGTGTCGCCCCGGGTTCGGCGCGGAGCGAATGAACCGAGGGCCATGGTATTACGGAGATAGAGGGAGGAAACTCTTGCCGCACCGGGGCGATGGGAAGAAAGGACAGGAGTGCATGCGGGATTGAGGAATAGAGGCGACGGTAAGAAAGTCCTGGGAACAGGCCGAAACTCAGCGAGTTCGTATTGTGATTTGTGCGAATGAATCGAGGAGCGCATACCCGGGGCGAGCGAGCGAGAGGAACCGAGAGACGGAAGAGTAAGTCGGCAAGGTGAGGCGAAGACAAAGTTCCGTCGGTCACGCTCTTCTCGTCGCGGCAACTCGCGCTCATCGCATAGGAATCGAATGCGCACCGGGAATATCTTATTCGGCCGAGATTACCGAAGTCTCGCTCCGAGGACTATCCCAGGCTTTCGACAACTTCCGCATTCTGCCCGGTGAATACCGAATGTTTGGATTTCCCAACAAAGTAAAAATATATGCGACTGCAGTTACATTTAATGTCCCCGCACGCGAAGTCATCTGGAAAGAGGAGAAATTTGCGCTTTATTATACGAGAAGTGCCTACTTCTCGCACACGTGGAATGGTGTAGGGCCAAAGTAGCGAATGACCAAAATAGTGAATAGCTGAAATAGCGAAATGAAAAATAATGAACGTAAATCTAGAATGGACATCATTACGGAATTCACTATTTAAGCCATTCGTTTTTTTTACCATTCGCTATTTTTACCCCCCCCCCCCCCCCCCCCCGTTTATTAAAACGCAGTTAAAATAGCAAATGGCTAAAATAGTTAATTTCATAATGATAGCTATTCTAAATTCAGACGTTCATTATTTTTTAATTCGTTACGAAACTGTGTATACGAAATTGTATACGAAACTCGTGCGAGAAATTTTTTTTCACCTCTTACGATTGCAACACTCACCTTCGGCTCGTGCTGCCGACTCACACTCGTCAAAAAAGCTTTCAACGCACTCGTATCGTAATATGATATTGCGATACAAGTGCGAGGCCGCGACAATTATACACAAACCGAAGTTGACCGCATATTATCTAATACGTCACGAGATAATAACACGATTGTTTTCGTACACAGAGGCAGGCTACACCATTGTATTCGATAGTTTTCGGGTTATGAACCGAAAACCGCCCGTGTAGCGAGCGCGCGCAAGGCGCTCGAGCAAAGTGTGCGATAACTGCGTATAATGAGAAAGTCCTAGCGGAATAAGTACAACCGGGTTGATTTGCACATGCACGGGACATTACATTATCTTCGGCTATAAATAAGCGCCACTTACGCCCGCCGCCTCAGCTACGGGAAGTAGCATTTCTCACGCACGTGTTGCATACACTGAGAATAATCCATGGGATAACAATGCCGAATATAGCGAATTTTACTATACAAATAGGTGTCAGTTGCCATAATATGTTGCTGGTGACAATAATTATCGTCGCGAGAACCATGAAAACAAAGAAAATAGTAAATTTGTAAACCTATCGAAAACCAATATGGCCGCTCGAACTGTCAACTGCAACCTTTTTCGTATTATATAAACATTTCTAGGAATCACATTCGAAAAATGAGAGTGGACGCCGATGCGCCTATATTGATGTTAGAATCCTGTGCAATTTGAGACATATTTGTAATACAATAACAGCGAATTCCATAAACTACGAAACCGTACGTTTTTACCGGCCAGTCGGTAGAAGAATCTACTCCAGCATCGCCTTAACCACTTTTACACTGCCTGTACTTAATTGGCTCGATCGAATACAGTGAATCAAAATTGAAGGCGTCTGAGAGCCGAGAGGACAGTGGCCAAAGACGCTGATGCACATTGACCGCGTAAGACTCCACAGCGTCCCTCGGAATCGCGTAGGAAGTCCGCGACGGCGGAAACGACTGAAGTGGAGGATGAGGAGAGGACAATCGGGGGCGCGAGGAACCGCGCGCGCGCGCGCGAGTTGGCCAAAGTTTTGGCGTTGCTGGGCGCTGTCCGCGCACCGATTGACAAAGTCAAAGCCCCTTTGACGACCGCGCGACGGCCGCTGGAGAAAGGCGAGAGCGCGCACTGTCAATCGGTTCTCTCTGCCGGAAACTCGAGGAGGTTCCTTTATAGAAGGAATGTCGATTAATCCCGTGTAGTGTTGATTCGACAGGCTAAATAGAACCGAACTTCTTTCTGCGAAAGGAAACAAGCAGCGAGCACGATTACATAATTGTCACTCGGCGAATAAAATCGCAGATTCCTCTCTTGAAGAAGATATCGAATGTCGAAATATCGAAAATTGAAGTTTTCAAGCGTTCTAATTGCTCGATGGTTTTGTAGAGCCAACAACGGACCGTCATGGCCGCTGCAGTAACGATTCGCGCATAGCGTATATATATGTTCGTTATGCAAATGAGAGGACATCACATATAAAAGCGCGCGTCTTCATATGAAATCGTATAACATGCAAGCCGGATGAAGAGATAAATGAAAAGAAAGGTGTGCGAGCAAAGCGAGTACGTTGTCGGTAATCCTTTATTATGGAGGGCGACCAGCTGCACGTCTTATTGGATGAAATCTCAATTTTTTTATATGAGATAAATTGAAAATGGAACTTTGCTAGTGTGTTAAATCTCAGAAACCGACAAACCGTATAAAAGATGGACTAGGTTAGGTATACAAACATCACACTAACACACCCTATGCTGCGAAAGCTCACATCATCGACAGGTCTGGATATCCGAATCAAATCAGCAACATGAAATAATTTCCGTTTCATAAATAGTCTAAATAGGAAGTACAATTTACATATCTGCCATTTCATTTTCATTGGTAGAAAGTTTTTTGTAACAACTAAAATATTTGTAGCAATCCGTTTTATATCGCGTAAGCGAACGAACCGTCATTTGACTCCGATTCAGCAGGTCGCCCTCCTTAAAAATTCCGTAATTCTCGCCAACATCACCATTGTTATCGATATAACCCGGCCTCTGATTGGTCGTGGACCATGTCGGTCGGCCGTTCGTTGTTCAATTAACAGCGTGAGATTTGACAGTTTGTCGTAATGAGCGGTATCCGACCTAGGTTCGCGCGCGTGAGCGCAAATAATTGAACCTTGTGCAATTAAACATTAAAGAATGTGTGTAACATTGCACATAGATTGTATTCGCAATGCATTCTGTCATTCATATTCTTTCAAATGTGAATCCTGCAGGCTCAGCCGATGCCGCAACCCGTAGAACCAGAAAACTGCAGCTTCGGTCGCTCGACAGATGCGGGTCAGTAGTGCCACGTCGAAACAGTCGGGCGACAGGAGTCGGTCACAACCAGCAGGCAAACAGCACGTAACTCGAAGCGCAGTGGAACATGATTTTTTTTGTCAAACTGGCACGAACAATAGGATCATTACGAGGGCTGTATATCCGCAGCCTCGGGAAGTAATTACCGTTACAACGTCACACACAGGGCGCCGCGCGTGGGCGCGTCACCGGGGCGGTATATACGAGCCGGTATATACGCGCGGTAATTCAGCTGGGGCGGCCGCCACGCTCGCGCGATTCACCCCGTTCTCGACGTACCGGAGCTAATTCGATCGGGCCGAGAAAACACGTGTTACGGGGCCAGCCAGCCAGCCAGCGAGCCAGCAGCCAAGCCGCCCCGCGTGTGTTACCCGGAGGCTCCGGCGTAGCTCTCTCGTGGATCTCGCGCGCGCGGCCGGCTGGCTCGCTGGCTGGTTGGCTGGCTGGCTGCTCGTCCCTCGCAATCAGCGCGCTCCGCCACGTTGCTCTCTCGCAACAGTCGAATCAACCTTCCCCAATGAGCCCCGACGCCGGGAAATCCAGCTTTCCGCGCGTAGCGCGACTAATGATGTCAGCGGCGATGAAGAATGAATCTCGCGCACACGGGAAAAGCATTCGCCTGGCGCGTGAATTTCAGAACAGAGATAGGACGGAGAGAAAGAGACGAGAGAGGAATATAAAAAATCCTATCACGCGATAAAATCACGGAAAACAAATCCCCGCCCGCTCTGTGCGTTAATAGACTGTTTGAGCCGAAAATTCGCTGCTTCGACGAATAACAACGCGGGCTCGAAAAGCGTCGGCGACGCGCAAACACATTTTCATCGCTCGGCCGGGGATATGTCGGTCCATCGCGAAATTGCGAAAATGTTCACGTAATATTCTCGCGTGTTGTGCGCAGCGGCCGCGGCGGCGGTGGCGGTGGCGGCGGCTTCGAACGCGCGGATTTCCCGAAACACTCGGGAAATGAAATCATCTCTGGCACGAATTCGTTTTTGAATTGATCAAACGAACACGATGCGCCCCCATCCCCTCCCCTCCCTCCCGCGCTCTCGCAGCTTTGCCGGATTTTCCCCCGCGTCGAAAGAGCGAAAGGATATCGAGATACAAACGCATAGCTATATGTGTGATCCCGTTCTATACATCCCTGCGTGTCTTTTATTTGCGTGCCTGTGTTTATTTTATTTTTTTTTTTCATTTTTTTATTTTTTTTTTGGTCTGTTCCTCCGTTACACGAAAATAGATGGATTCCCTATGGTCTTTCGTGCGGCGACGCGTGTAACCGTCGCACGCGCGGGACGCAGATACAACGTCGCAAATCAACGCTCCAGTTTTACGCCCGACACCCTCTCTATCCACCGTCGCCGGATTGATGCTACGCGGTTCTACAGGCTCGTGTGTCACCGTGACACACGCGCGCGGGTCACCGAGTACCGGTCACTGACCGCCCCCCCGCGTTCCCGGACATTCGTTGTTAATTCGATGGAAAAAGGATTTTCTTCTTTTTTTCCATCCAAATGGAATTTAATATTTCGGTATTGCGGTTCCGTAATGAAGATTCATTGTTTCTGGTAACAAAGCTGCGACACGAATGAGTGTTGAATTTTTTATTTTTATTTTTATTTTTACTTTTATTTTTATTTTATTTTATTTTATTTTATTTTCAGAGAAAGAAAAAACTCGTGTAAATTATTGCGTTGCGTTGGAAATATTTATCGGGTTAAACGTTAATTTAAACTGTACAAATACCGCGGCGTAAAAGTATACTTTTATCAGCTGAGCCGGTAGCTCCGGATGCGTGAACTACCGGCGCCTCCGACGGGTTTTTTTTACCTTCAAATTAAATCATCAAACCGATCAGAATCTATGTAACCAGAGATCCATAAAGGAATTAAATTTAACTATGAAATCGAGGCTATGACAATTGTAAAAAAAAGGTAATACACACCAAAAAAAAATGTATCCATTTTTCATTCAGTCCATCGCGATCCAACGTAAAAAATAAACAGAGTTGAACAACCAAACATATTATTCTGTGGCGCAAAAATTAGTTCGCAAAATTGCCCTCAATCACAAATTTTGTAAAAAGTGGAAAAACTCACCTCTGAAGAGTAGAACGAGAACGAACTGGATGCGTCGCATCTTCGGTTCAACATTAATCGATTAAAACCGAATGAACGCACGATCGATGTATCGGCGCGAAAAAACTTTTTTTTTTTCGTCAACTCGAGTCACGATTTTGAAAATTATCGGTAAAAACGATATCGCTGAAAATTAATAAATTATTTATCCTCGTGTATAATTTATTAAACAATTTTTCGGTTTGATTTATTTTTTTCGCGCGCTCGCAAACTGGACAGAAACGCGGCGACGAACGTCCGGGTTAATTTAGCTCGGCCGATTCGAACGGGGGGTAGCTGCGTGGGCGAAGTCTCGCCTTCAACTGGCGCGCGTTCGCGTTTCCACCCTCGCGGATAACCAGCGCGGCACGGCGGGCCGGTTGCTGCTGCTCCCTCTCGATCTCGCGCGCGCGGCTCTCTCGCGGCTCGGCTCTGTTGCGACGACCCCGGCGGCACAACACCGGCATCAATCCCCCCACCCCAACCCCCCGCGTCCCTTCCATCCCCAGCGGCGCGCGAACCCCCGGCTGGTTCCCGTCCCGCAACCACCCTTATACTTCTTACTAATTTCAGATTTACACCAATTCGCGAGCTCGCGAGTCGTCAGCTTCGCTTCCTCCCTCTCTCTCTCTGTCTTTCTCGTGCATGCGTGTCATTTTGGGTATATATACGTGAATGTAAGTTTTATGATTTCCAATTTTCATCCGAAATCATTAGGGTTTTTTTACATTAATAACTAATATCCTAAAAATATGAACCTCAATGCAGATGAAAATGACGAAAACTTAAAATTTAGCAGACGTTGGCAAATTTTTCTTCAATTTTATGTGTATTAGAAAAGGACCGTAATTCAAAACGAGAATTGTTACGTCGACAAAACCATCGCTCGGAATGTGGAATAATATTTTTTTTATCTTTCAGCGAACTCTCGAGGGGTTTTCCACGGAGAGCTCCCTTGTGATTTTAGCTGCCAGCGTCTTCGGTTCTCCTCGGAGTCGAGCGAGCATTAGCAGACAAAACAATGTGCTACAATAAACATATTGTTTCTCAAGCATCGGATGAGAGCGAGAGAAAGAGACGTTTGTTTCGTACTCTGGAACAATGGTCTCCTAAGAGTACCGTGCAGTTACAATAATCCGTGCCACACGTTACTCATTACGCTCAAGAACAAATCTTTACAACATCCGCATAAATTTATCCGCCGCACACAATTTACAATTCGCACACACACCCTCAAAAATACACACACACACACTCTTCGACATTCGCACAATTTTAATTCGCAGTAAACAATTTCCGTCCACACACACACACTCAAAAACACACGTCCGCACGCTCCCTAAAATTTGCACTATCCTAGGTCGCATCATAAAACTTACATTCACGTACATATGGCTACCCTGCCCGCAGTGGGAGAATTCTACATACGACCTTCAGCGTACATCAGTGCGTCACAATGTTATTTTTCGGTGAAATTATTTTTTAAAAATTCACAAAAGTTGTTCGAAATATGAATAACATGATGGCAAAATTGTATTAAATTCTAATCAGTACTTCCCACCCAAAAAAAAATCTGAAAAACCGGTGAAAATGATGCTCCTAATGTGGGTTCCCTCCTTAATAATAAAAATCTGTTATTGTTTGTTGTTACAGCTCGACCCTTCGAACACGCAAAAAATCCATTAATAAAAAGCGTCACGCTTTACGCGGTGCAAGAATTTTTCAAATCCCTCGTATTCAGGAGAAATAATTTAGCGGAAAAACCAGGCGATTTCGAGCAACCAGGACGGCGCAGGTGGACGGCGGGGGCGAAAGAGAGGGAGGGGGGAGGGAGGGGGGTTAGCGAGACGTACGGGAGTCTGAAAGTTTCTTGGCACGAGATTTTCTTGCGCGATTTTGCAAAGTTTACGCTTAATACCGGCCACCACGGAGCGCGCCGCGTTCTCGGCTTAATAATTTACAACGGGGATCTTCGGTTTTAATAGTGAAACGGGGTGAAACGATTAGAGCGGCTCGCGGTGCAAGCGCGTATTACGAAAGAAATGCGAGAACTTCGCAAACTCTATCGAGGCTTCGCTAGTCATTCGCGGGGTTTCGGCTTGAATATTTCTCAGCTCGTCGATCGCCGCGATTCGCCCTCTCGATATGGGGCAGATGTGCTGTTAGTCGCCACTGTATCTATTGTGGCACTTTTTATTATTTTATTCTACAAATTATTTTTTCTCCATAACTAGACGTTGATTTTTTATCAAATTCATATAAATTCACTGAATGACCTACCCGGCGTTTTTTATGCGTTTAAATGTTTTGATTTATTTCTTTGAATAGGATGGTCCAACGAACAGAACGCCAGACGCGCGATCCGTGACTGCAGCGGCCATTCTGTCTGAACTGGGCTCAACGAGAACCATCGACGATCCAGTCAGAACACTTGAAAACTGGCGGTAATTTTCGAGAAGTATTTCGTTTTTCCGATGTGCCATGTATTTTTTTTTTTTAAAGGATGATATGTATAACACTTCGTCTGCAAACGTTTTTTCGGTGCCTCCCGTCTGAAAAACGGGGTCGTTCACGTCTGGCCGCACTTTGACCATGTTAATCCCTTTTTTAAAAAGTTCATGAGTAACGGAAAGCATTGTTAGCAAACTATTCGACCTGTGATTGACTGGGGCTCTCAGACCGAGTCCAGGTTCATTTGTCCTTGATAACTTTGACAGTTCTGTCAAATATCGTATTTTTTTTAATCCACTAAAAAAAGGTTGATGGCAGTATTTTCAAGGGTAGAATATGCGACTTGAAAACGATGGTATAGGTTAAAAGTCGATATTTTGAAAAAATAAATTTCGTGACCCCGATTTGGGCGGTTTTCGGCCTGGCGGCCAGATCTACGATTTCTGACAACTGTTCGGCCAAAAATTTTTTTTTTCAAAATCAACTAAATAAGGGTTTTAATCAGTGTTTTCAGGGGTAGAATATGCGACTTGAGAACGATGGTATAGGTTAAAAGTCGATATTTTGAAAAAATAAATTTCGTGACCCCGATTTGGGCGGTTTTCGGCCTGGCGGCCAGATCTACGATTTCTGACAAACTGTTCGGCCAAAATTTTTTTTTTTTTCAAAATCAACTAAAAAAGGGTTTTAACCAGTGTTTTCAGGGGTAGAATATGCGACTTGAGAACGATGGTACAGGTTAAAAGTCGATATTTTGAAAAAATAAATTTCGTGACCGCGATTTGGGCGGTTTTCGGCCTGGCGGCCAGATCTACGATTTCTGACAAACTGTTCGCCCAAAATTTTTTTTTTTTTCAAAATCAACTAAAAAAGGGTTGTAACCGGTGTTTTCAGGGGTAGAATATGCGACTTGAGAACGATGGTATAGGTTAAAAGTCGATATTTTGAAAAAATAAATTTCGTGACCCCGATTTGGGCGGTTTTCGGCCTGGCGACCAGATCTACGATTTCTGACAAACTGTTCGGCCAAATTTTTTTTTTTTCAAAATCAACTAAAAAAGGGTTTTAACCAGTGTTTTCAGGGGTAGAATATGCGACTTGAGAACGATGGTATAGGTTAAAAGTCGATATTTTGAAAAAATAAATTTCGTGACCCCGATTTGGTCGGTTTTCGGCCTGGCAGCCAGATCTACGATTTCTGACAAGCAAAACGACAAATTTCTTTTTTTTTTTAATCAACTAAAGAAGGGTTTTTTAGTTGCGTTTTACCCTTTTAAAGCTTTATAAAAGCGCAGCAGCGCAAAGGTAACTTAGCGAAAAATTAAGATATCGTAATTTACTAAACGGCAAATTCAAGGGGAATAATATAGGTTTAAGAAAAAAAATAGTTTATTTTATTCATTTAAAATGGAATTCTTAAGTTTGGACAGTGAAAATAGGCAAAAAAAAGCCGTGATTTATTGCCTATTTTCATCACGATTTACCCATTTTATTATAAAAGAAAATGTTTTTGCTCAAGTACAACACATGTCTATTGTTATTTAATGCAAAACGCACAACATGCAACGTGTTGGACTCGCATCGCGTTGTATGCAGGCACACGTTGGGCGCGTCTTCGCGTTGATAAAAAATTCGAAAAAAATTCAAAAATGTTTTCCCCTCTTTCTGCACGTTTACTGATGTAAAAAAACACGTAAAAATACCTAAAGAGAAATAAAAACATTTACGACTTTGGTAACCGCCGTCGGTAATCCTGGGTCATTCGTGTGCACACCGAAATTCGGACGGTCAGTGCGACTGTCAAAAAGCGACTGGGACCTTCAAACTTGAGTGTCGGTTTCCTTTCCAACACACCTTTTTTTAGGTGTGAATAAGACCGGCGCTCCTTCCCTTCTTTGGAAATTATTGGGCGAAACAGTTTTGCTTCGGACACGAATGGCCCAGGTTTGCAGACGAAGGGATATATATATTTTTTGTTGTCGAACAAAAGAAACATGAAAAAAAGACGACACGCGCATGTTCGATCGGAAATCGACCAATAGCGAGATTAATTAATTCCGCGTCGAGATGAATTCGTTGAACGAACAAACCCGCGAATTGTTCGCCCCGCGAATTGCAATCGCCGCTGTATTCGGCTGCACCCTAAGGCTATTTCCACGGTTACCACACACACACCTAACTTCTTTATCGAAGATACGCGCGTACGAACAAACACACACACACAGGCACACGTGCACACAACGCACACTCGGACACGCGTAACTCGCGCCAGTTAGCCGAGCGATGCGAAATATCGCGTTCGGAATATCTAAAAGTTTATCGACTGTTTCGCGGCCGAGGTTGTTCTGTATAATCTGCTCTAACTGCATTGGTGATCGCGATTCGGGAATGGGAAGCGCGAAAAAAAGCAACGCGTAACTTTAATGCCTCTTTCGATCTTTTCCATTTTCATGGCTTTGTTATTCTTACCTCTCGTCGGCTAAATAAAAGTTATTCAGCAGAGTTTGTCTTCCTCGATGCTATTCGTGTTATTCGTGTTATTCGTGTTATTCGTGTTATTCGTGTTATTCATGTTATGTCGTGCCTCCGAGTGCCAGCCCCTGGCACTCGGAGGCACTTTATATCAAGATCCACGAATCTCGATGGCCAACGAAATAAAAAATGCATTCCTTTTTCAAAAAAGTCAAGACCGCCACTTGTTTACGTGCAGCAGAGACTTCTGTGGCCGAGCTTTTTTTTTATATCAAGATCCACGAATCTCGATGGCCAACGAAATAAAAAATGTACTCCTTTTTCAAATAAGTCAAGACCGCCACTTATTTACGTGCAGCAGCGACTTCTGTGGACGATAATGGAAACAAGCGCGTGGCATTTTCGATCGGTCGGTAAAACCGTCGGCACTGAATTACCATCAGGACTGGTGTCCGTGCGCGCGCTCACCGACCGATTCCCCCTCAGCGAACGAGCGGCCTCGTGTTCGGAGCGTCAAAGACACTGGTTCCCGCATCATCGAGGAGGTTAGACGCGCTGCAGGAGCTCGTTCGTTGATTCTCGAGTAACAAAAGTTGAAAATTCCTCAAGTTAACGCGACCCACATGTAAAGAACTTGAAACCGTCACAATGGCAGTTCGCGTGCAATTCGAGAATAACAACGAGATCGGCGTGTTCTCCAAACTCACCAACTCCTACTGCCTCGTAGCTATAGGCGGTTCCGAGAATTTTTACAGGTAACGTCAGTGATTTATTTCCTGTTGATAGCATTTTTTGTTTTTTTTTCCACCCAACCACATCTGAAATGTTTATTGTGCAATTGTTTTCAGTGTATTCGAGGCGGAGCTCAGCGAAACTATACCAGTCATACACGCTTCCATCGCAGGATGCAGAATTATTGGCAGGCTGTGCGTCGGTTAGTACTTGCGCAACCTTATGACATTTTTTTTCCCATTTTTGTTTGTACTCCAAAAAATATGGTTCCCTAAAATAAAAATAGTGACTGATTATATTATTGTCTGTGCAGGAAACAAAAATGGATTGCTGGTTCCGAACACCACAACTGACATAGAACTACAGCACATAAGGAATTCTCTTCCAGACAGCGTTAAAGTACAGCGTGTCGAGGAGAGGCTCTCCGCGTTGGGAAACGTCATCGCCTGCAACGATTACGTTGCTCTGGTGCACCCTGATCTTGATAGGGTACGATTGAAACACTCTGTGCGATCGAAGAATTTTCCTTCAATTTCACATTACAATTGACTTTGCAATGTTCACAGGAAACAGAGGAAATTCTGGCTGACACACTAAACGTTGAGGTATTCAGGCAGACAGTGGCCAGCAATGTTCTTGTGGGATCATATTCCGTTCTCTCGAACCAAGGCGGCCTTGTCCATCCAAAAACATCCATACAGGACCAGGATGAACTCTCGTCCCTACTGCAAGTGCCGCTCGCGGTAAGAGTCGCTTCACATTCTACACTTAAGGATGTCTACACTAGTTAAATCAGTGCTGATTTAAAAAAACAATTTATACATAGTTTTAATCTTCTTTTAATTATTTTTAATGGTATTTCGTATTATCAGCTATGTTCTTGACCTGGGAAAAATTTAATATTTTTATTTAATTAAATATTTCCCAGGTTAAGAACATACCTGGCAATACAAAAAAAACCATTCAAAATAATCGACAGATACTTAAAACTATGCATACATTATTTTTTAAAGTCAGCACTCATTTGACTAGTGTAGAGCTGTATAACATCCTTAAGAGAATTTTATGTTATTTAAATAATATTTGTGTATTTTCCAATTTTTGCAATCGTAGGCTGGCACAGTAAACAGAGGTAGCGACGTTATAGCCGCGGGAATGGTCGTCAACGATTGGGCGAGTTTTTGCGGTATGGATACCACCGGTACTGAGCTCTCGGTCATCGAGAGCGTGTTCAAGCTCAACGAAGCTACACCCTCTGCAATCATTTCCACCATGCGAGCGTCACTTCTCGAAAGGTTCGTAAAGTCGCACCTCATCGTACGATCTTTCGTTTTTGCAAAACAATTTTAACCATTTTATGAAATCTTTCAGTATGTCCTAGGACCAAAGGCCGCGAGAATCTTGTGTGCCCGAACGAGGCCAGACAACTAGACCATTCTTACCGTGTATGTGTACATAACTGAACTTATATTGCATATATTTGCACAATGTGACGAAACGCTGTCGGAGACGTTGTAAACACAAAAAAAGTAACGTTCCATTTTTCTTCTGTACACCACGTGTCGGACCCCTCGATGATATATTGCCGAATATTAACGATGTAATGACTTTCCACACCACCATGCTTACGGAGAAATAAAAAAAAGGAAAAGAATAATAATATTAAGAGGTATGACAATACATTTTATTGCAATCCAGGATTGTCTTTTCATTTCCAGGCAAACGAAGCTTTCGTCTCTATTTCGGCGATTAATTCCATTGAAATGTTCTAAATCAATGCAATTTGTGGTCGTCACCATGACACGTTCTGTGGGGTAAGGAGGGGGAATTTCGAGAATTAGTTCTTCGCCTTTACCGGGCTTCGAAAGTAAAAGGAGAACAGAAAACAAGGGGGCGATCCTTTAAGCCTATGCATACCTAATATATACATTAATTCGGTATATCATAAATTATATCGTTACATTAGCGAATGCATGATAAAAAATAAACACGGTGTTTGCGCTATCGCAGTAGTTATTAGCGAAACACTGATATATCGCGACTATAGCGCGTTCAAACTTCGTTGGAGAACCTGAGTTAAATATTATACTTTTAATATTATTATTGAACACTATGCGTTTTCATATTCAGTTATACAAAACTGAAAAACTATACTCTCAATCGGAAGCCGCTATGGGACAGCAGTTCCTCTTCTCCTCGGTTGTGTTCGACGAGGTGAAACTTCGCCGGGTGAACGTCCTGTCCTACCAAACTCAGATCTTCGTCTGTGCAATCGCGATCTCGTGCTTATCGTTAACGATTTTAATTTCTCTTTTGTTTTTTCTCTTCGGGGGGAGGGACGACGACATTGTGCGAACCAGCCTGTTAATTATACCTACTAATTACAGCGTTGGCGGCCAGTCGACCAGGAGGGCGTGTATTACTCTATCTTTATCGTTTCTGTAACTTTTTCGTTAGTGGTTGCTTTTTTTTCTTCTTATTCTCTTATTCGTCAGACTAGAGTAACGGTAGTTGCTCGGCGTGCATTAATTCTTCGGCGGCGGCTGCGTCTGAACGCATAACGAGCGTTATTCCCGCTTGATACGACGCCGGGATGCGAATGTGACTCGCGCCGGTTGACAAATTAGCCGCTTGCTTCCTCTCGCCCATCGTTTCCCGTATCATATTCACCACTTGACCTGCCGTCGCGGAAATTATCAAATGATTTAATTTTGTTGCGTACAAACACTTTTTAAGAAAATTCAATAAGCGGACGTTTCTCACCGAGAACATTGAGCTTCCGCCAATGTTGGTCGAGCCTGGTGAGTGGCGTCAGATCGGTAGCTGGATTCCAGTGCGCCAGGACGTCGGCGCGCCGCACCAGGAGAATGCTGGGACTGACGAGCTGATGCCAGACAAACTGTTCGTTCAAACACTCCAGGGGATTCGACATGAAGATACCCGTCTGGCTGACGCCAAATATCATTTGGTGATGCCACGAGTCCGGTATATTCGAGCCTGTTCGGCAGTTTTGAAGATTCAACGTTGCGATTGGCGCAGCACCTGAGAAAAAATATGTATTTCGTTAACCCTTAGCGGCCACGCGGGGTAACAAGTAACGCCAGGCTCAGAAAAATAAATAAATAAATCAATAAAAAATTAGAAATTTTATGATATATATATTTTTTTTTTCATTTTTTATTTTTCCCTCCAGTTGTTTTGTAAAATAAATATACTTTTTGCATGATTGCCGGATACTGTTATTTTTTTATGGTAGTGGTATATGTTGTGCGAACAATCCTAAAATTTTAGCCCTTAATGTTGAAAAATGTCGGACTAATGGATTTTTTCTTCAAAAAGCAATTTTTATGAATTTTCACAGTTTTTAGAACGCCATCTATAAATTGACCGATAAAAATCATTAGAAATGATGAAAGCTCTTCAAAAAACATGAAACAATTGGTTAGAAGTTTAAAAACACCCATGTGTCTGGTACAACTAGGATTTTTAGCGTGGGGTAATGAGTTACCCCATGTGGCCGCTATGTGACCTAGCTGAGGTGTGGCCCCTAAGGGTTCATCTTACCAAAACATTATGATCAAACGCAACGATACAATGAGACGAGCATCGATGTGGCGTTACCTCGAGAAATCCAGTAATGAAGCCAATGCGAGAGGGAGACATCGCGCTCCGGGTAAAATGCGAAGAACTTGGCGACAGCCGCGCCGGTAGAAGCTAATGATATGCCGCGTATCAGGTCTCTGTGAGTCGCGCCTGCCCATGACCTGCTCATGAGATACTTCGGTAGCGGCGTTCCGGGCTCGCGTAATCTCGTCGCGACTCCTTTGACCAACACTTCGAGCGAGAATGGCACGTCCAGGGCGAGCTGAAACGAAATAAACGGCGTTGAATCGTATTGATCCTATTGGCGTCGCATCTATTTCGTTTTAAGGGGGAAACCCACCTTAGGGGTTTAAAAAAATCTCATTTTTTATTGCATACATCGTTTGCTTAACTATCCAAGAATATGCTGTTAATATTTCAAAGCGATATTCGCATTCGTAGAGATTTAATAACCATAGAACCGAGCGCTCATCGTGTACAAACTACAGTCTTCTTATGACCTTCAGCGGACATCAGTGCCTAAAGCTGTTGTTTTTCGGTGAAATTATTCAAAAAAATTCACAAAAGTTGTTCGAAAAAAAATCCTAAAAAACCAGTGGAAATGAGCCTCCTAACGTGGGTTTCCCCCTTAAAAAAATATGCAGATGCAACTCACGAGAGCATTTATGGCTGACGTTGCGCCACAAGCCGAAGTGCCAATTTGCGTCACTTGCTTCATCGTAGCCTCCTCCACGCTCCACAGCATCACTTTTTCAATCGGATACGGAACACCGACTCGCGAGCTACATAATTCGCTTTCCTACGGGAAAATACGAATTATAAAAAACGTTATTCGAATTCCTATGGCAATATATGTATCAGAATTCGCAGTGAGTTTACCAAATTCGAGTCGCCGCTCTGATTGAAGGTTTGCTTGCTGAGCATCAGCTTTTTCGCCATCATACGATGATAGAGCGTCGAACTGAGATTGTTCTTCCTCGCGTTGATATTCGAGCTCTCGGGCGTCGACGTCGACGGGCTGTCGGCCCAGGGCTCGGCGTCGGCGTACCGATTGTCACCCGGCGATATCAGATCGCCGCTGGTGTTGTGATAACTGTGCAGGGGGCAACCGATACTCGGCGACATACTCGTGGCTTCCCAAAGTCCTGTAAAATAATTTATTTAATTTAATTGTTGACCGATATTTTTTTTTAATTTTTGCATTGATCTATACGCAGAGATGTCAGCTGGTCGTTACTTTTAAACACACACTTTTCTTTATTTTTCCTATAATTTGTTTATTATTAAAAGTTTAGCAAAGATGGCCTACGCGTTGTGTAACTCAATGTTTTAACTTCACATAAAATCCTTAAAACACATTTTTGGCCTTGAATTTAATAAAAGAATATGTAAAATATAAATGTAACGAGTAACAAATAACGATGAAAGTAGCGATCGTTACTTTTGCTCGTTACATATATTTTCTATTATTTTTTTCATGACATTTATTGCCAAAAATGACTCTCGAGGACTTTCTATAAAGTAAAAACATTGAGTTACTTAATGTATATGCCACCTTTACTAAACTCTTAATAATAAGCAAATAATAGGATCAATATTAAAAAGTATGTTTTTAAACGTAACGAACAGCTGATATCTCTGATTATACGATAGTCGGATATCGAAAAAGACACTGCGCGGCGGAAAATATTTGTAACGCGAGTACTCACGAAGACCCGCGCTCGTGCTGGGCATGCACTGCGACCCGGGACTCGAGCACGAGGCGGTGCCACGTCCGGAGCTCGAGGCCGCCTCGTTTCCCTGATCAGCCTCGTTGCTGACGTTCTGCTCGCGGGGTTTCGGCGGCGCGGGTTCGGGCGCGACGCACTGTTGCCTCGGCACGACCTTGCTCAGGTCGTTTAGCAACACCGGGTCGGTCTCGACGTTGTCCAGCGTGAGATTCTGTATGTCCTCGTTAATCGAGGCGAGGTCGCTGTCGCCGGTGTCCTGCTCGCACGACGGTCCGGGATCAAAGTCCATCTCGAGGAAATCCATCTCCGGACTGGAACGGCCGCTGTTGGGCTGACCTGCGGCCGCTTGAGCCTCCTCGACGCCGGGATTGCCGTGAGGTCGGCCGTTCGTCGGCTCGCCGGCCTCGTCGTCGTTGCCTTTGTACGTGTATATGCAGTAATCCTCGCCGTCCGACAGGTCGCCCTCGTTGCCGGAACTCGAGTCGCGCCTCTCGAGGGGCTGCTGGCGCTTCGGCGTCGCGCCGGAAACCTCGCTTTCGCGGTTGCCATTGATATTAGGCCTCAGGTAGCAGCAAGTGCCGTGACTCGTCGAGCCGATGCTGCCGCCTATGTTGTTGAGGACGACGCCGCCGCTTTCGGCGTCGTAGGAACTCGACGAGGCGGCGCCGCCCCATTTCCCGGCCTCGTTATCGCGCGCATTCGTGTCCGAGCTGCACGACACCTTGGGAGGACACTTCTCAATACCAAAAATATAATCCACGTTATTTCGCATGTCCGACTCGGCGTGCGAGATATTCTCAACCGTCGCGGGAAGAACGTTCGGCACGCTCGACTCCGGATACGAGGAAGCTCCCTGCTGTAACGCTGGACGGCCGTTCGGAATTCCCGACGCGTTGCAGTGACTTCCCGGCTCGTGGTTCAGCTGATTCTGAGCGACGGAGGACGAAATCGTGGGATTTTTGCTGTTGGAAATGTTCGCCGCCTCTACGTTTGGACAGAGTTTGGAACTTTGAGCCGATTCGCCGGACGCAGTCTCGCTAATGTTGTCCACTCGGGGAGACTGCGCCCCGTTGGATATCAGCAGGGACGATTTGATCGGCAGCAGCTTAGACGCGCTCTCGCCTATGTTATTGTTGAGCTTCAGCTGCTCCGCGCTCGCGATGCCGTTCTGAATCTTCACGACTTTGCAGGAACTCTTTTCCGGCTCCTTTGATCTACAACAATACATTTTTTTATTTTTATTTTGTTTCACTAACGTGTAAACAATTCGGTGCCTCGCTGAAATAAAAGAAAACGAAGCAAATGGGCAACCCCCAGTTTCATTCTGAATCAACAAAATTTCACTTCTCTATGTAAAAAAAAAAATTGCACCTCGTTGCTCGCTCCCCTGCTTAAAGTATCCCATTCATCCCTACTGAAACTGATAGAATCCGATTGACCTTTAATCGGAATGAATATGCTCAATAAGAGACAAGTTTTCTTTCCAATTGGAAGCAAATAAGAAATAACGTGATTGAATAGGCAACTCAACTTAATGGGATTGTATTGTTAGCGCCCAATTCAAAAATGAATTCAATCGGTGTCGTTGCATTAAGTAATCAATAAATTTAGATCGGTTTTTTGTAAACGAAATTTCCAATTCAACAATGATTTTCCCATACGAAATATGTATTAGTTTTAATCGGTAAATTCTTACTTGAGGATTCTATTAAGTTTTATGGCATGATTCCATTTACATGGCAAACCATTTAATCGATACTAGCAAATCGAATTGGAACGATTCGAAATCGCTTCTGTAAATCGGAAATTCCTTGGACGAAAAACACATATCATTCCCATTGCTTTATTTTTATCGGTTTCAATAAGATTTTCTAAGCAGGGTCACCAAGTCGTCGGACATACCTGTTGTCGTTGGCCTCCTCGGGTTCCTCCATCCCGACATCGACGTTCGCCTGACTCTTTATCCGCGATTCCTTGGAATCCATAACTAGCGCCGATCGTCGATCGATGTCACGTCCTCCTCCTCCTCCTCCGCCTCCTCGTTTCGTGCTGTAATACAGACGCAACAAGAGTCATCGTTATTATCGACGATTCCGCGCGATCCGTGTGTCGCACCAGATTACGAGGTGAGAGTCGCCGGAAAAACACCGCGCGGACGAACCTCTCGGGGCGGCTTTGTGGTTATCGTCGCATCTCAGCGGTGAGCACCGAGCCGCTCGCCATTGCATCGCTTTCTTTCGGTGTTTTCCACTCGATCGCCAGGTAGTCGCGCGTCGTGCTTGGACCACACGCGAAATCCAATTGACAATCCGGACCGTCCGACGTTGAAGGCTATTTGTCTCCCCTCACTTTTTCGTCGTGTGTGCGCCCATTAAAAATGCACTTCTGTCGCACACACGCGACACACGCGGGACACACACACACACACACACTCAACACACGCAACGCTCGGCCGAGGCTAATACCGATGTCGTACTAACGTTTCGCCTAACATCGCTTCCGGAAGTCAGCTGATTGCTTTCTCGACGAATTCCGCAGATGCATTCTGCTCCCCACTCCTCCCACCCCTTAACCTTCCTACCGCCGTAACCAGCGAATGTTGCACTGGACGCACGGGCGAGTGAGAATACCAGAGGCAAACTGCACTTGAAAATATTTCGCATAAGCTTCCATTACCGGAAAAGGAAGCCTGTTTACATAAACTAGTATATTAGATTTAACATCCAAGTGAAATGTAAAATTACAGTATTTTCTACTGTATTCTATACAAAATTAGACAATTTAATAAAAAGGTTCAGAAAATCAGTACAAAAATTTGGAAATTTACTACACAAGTGTATTAAATTTAATATGTCAGTTGATGAATAAAATTTCCGGCAACGCAACTTCGCAGACATTTTTAACGGTGTGCGTATTTATTGTCCTGGACCTAATGGCTTCGGCTGCGCGAATGGCGACGAAATACAAATTTAATTTTCATCTTTTGTATATTAGGGATAAAACCGACATTGCTATTTGTCGCTGCTGGACGAACGAAAATGGTGCGAGATAAAAAAAAAGAACTGTTTTTTTCGTTCGATGAATTAAGGGCAACAACAAAATGTTTTAACTAGCGTTAACTGTGAGAACGAGCGTTTCGGCATATGTTTTTTATCTCGAAATCTGTCGCATGTAGAAGACAAATAAATCGTAGGATCAAACGTAACATTCGTTGTTTCGTTGGATGGAAATCGAGTACTCGAACTATTCACTCGTTTGTCGGCGCTCGATTCGCGCGACACTTCGGTCGCCACCTCGTCGCTCGGCGGCCAGTTGGCCAGTAGGGATGCAATTCCCGTAGTGTAAACAAGTATGTTTCGTCGCTTCCATCTCTTACCACTGTCAAGTGTCAGCAAACGCTCGATCAGCCGCGTTTGTCGCTCGAGTTGCGCCGCGTGCGAACGTCGTCGATCGGAATGAATATCGTTCGCGTGAATTTGCGAAATGTCGTCTTCGTCGTTCTCGGGATTCTGTCGAGCGCGGTGAGACAGGCTCACATGGGTTACGGCGGTACGTATCGCGCACACAGCGCACTTCCCTGATTGTCGAATGTCACACAGCCGAAAGTAAATCATTCGTCGATTTATAGAGTGGACGTACCGTTTTTGGCCACCCTAGGGCCGATTCCGGCCATTACATTCAAAGGAATAAATTAACACATTTAATGGCATAAAAAAAAACATCGAGTAAAGCAATCGGTGAATTTATGAGTTTGTTTAAAAAGTCAGCAAGCAGTTGACTTTTATGGAAAAATAATTTAATGAGTAAAATAATAAAAATGGCCACAATAGGTACAGTGGCCACTAACGGTACATTTCCCCTATCAATAATCCGAGCGCTGACTTTGCCGCTATTTCAGAGGGAGTAGCCAGTTATGCTTTGCGAGAAGTTAACGCCAACTCGACACCGGCCTATGTCATGAAAAAGGTGAGCCCAAGCGATCTTTGGAATGATCTGTGAAAAAATAATCACCAATATCAAAGGGACTGTTCGTGCGACTTTGCATTTCTCTTTTTTTTTCAGGATGAGGCCTATGGATTGTGTCCAACCGGAGTGCCATGTTCCGAGCTGAGTGCGGATTGCCTGAAATGCGATCTCAATACCAGTTGCATTTATGGCAAGAGTTACACCGCCAATTGTACTGTGGTAGAGCAGATTGACTGTGTGGTATGCAAATGATTGCTAATTTTTGTAGAGAATCCCTCAAACTTATCTCTAATAACTCACTGGTGAAATTTGACTAGCCATGTGATATAAAAAGAAGACTGATAGTTACGGGATACATATATTGAGATGTTTTTCCCAATCTATAATAAAAGATATTATTTGTACTAGAGAAACCATATTTATAATGTAAAAAGAGCATGTCCCATAAATAAATAAATAAATAAATAACGAATTAACGGATCAATGATTTTTGCAGGGCGAGCGCTCTTTCCAGAAAAAGTTTGTCTGCAGATATTGCTATCAAACGGAGCACTGGGAACATCAGTGCTTGCAGAAGAATTCTTGCAGCTCTGTCGCTTCGCCACAGCAGCACTATAGGTGATAATTGATAAATACAAATACAAATGCAAATGAACGCGTAAATCAATCGAAATTTCGCGGATTGTTTCAGAACAAACTGTACAGTCAACGACGATATAATATGTCTGGGGAGAAGAAGATTTATGAAGAATCTGCAATGCAATTGGACTGGCGGATACCGATGGTCGACGGCGCTGATTCTGAGCATAACGCTCGGCGGATTCGGTGCCGACAGATTTTACCTCGGCCACTGGCAGGAAGGTATCGGTAAATTGTTCAGTTTCGGCGGTCTGGGAGTGTGGACGCTTATCGACGTGATGCTCATATCAATGCGATATTTGGGACCCGCAGACGGCTCGTTGTACATTTAACGATAGTCTACGTTATCTGTTAATTTTTCTTTCTTTTCTTTTTCGTAACAAAATGACAATTAACGCACGGACAGAAACACAGAGATATTTATTTATATTCCTCGTATAGAACGATTCCTCGATGTATTATGTATGTTATTGTAGCAATCGTCAGAGTAAATTTATTATGACATTTTTTACACGATTTCTCAACATTTATTGTACAATATTTTTATACATCTTTCGACGTTTGACGCAGCTTCCGCGTTTGTTATTTCCGGCTCGGTAATCTGAAATGACGAATTAGCAATTTTACAGAATTTTCGGATTAAAACAAAAAGCGTCGGCTTATTTTCGTGAGAGTCTCACCACTAGGGAAAAAATGCCGATTTTCGGGAGTAGTCTGAGTTTAAGGTTCAGAAGTCCGAATGGAACAGTTGTGTGCCTGAGGCACACCGTCTGGTCGAGCACGTCAACGTGAACGGAGGTTCCTTTCTTCAGCTTGAAGCTCACGCCTGGAATATATATACCATCGACCGGACAGTCAATGTTGACATCGTCGATTTCCAATTGTCCTGCCAGTGCTTCGATCATCCTGGAAAGCCTCACTATGCACTTTCTGATTTTCACTCCCACCTTGTGCGGTTGCATTATTTCATCGGGCAGTGCAATTTCCGGGGCCTCTATCCTCGTGCAGCTCAGAAGCAACTGCAGTCTCGCCCTAGGTTTCCATAACACTTGTTCCTCCTTGAGTATGGGCATAAATACTCTGTCCTTCAGACACTTGACCATCACATCCTTCAGCCTGCAGTTCATGATCCAGAGGCACAAAAGAATATTGGCAAATTTGATAGGGTCTACCGATAAACTATTGTATCTTCTGTCAATGAACGAAATTATCTCTGCTGTGTCTGACGACCTTAGATTGTAGTTTAGGGTACTGGAAGCCCACAAAAGCAGGTTCACATCTTTAATCATGACTCCCACCAACCATTGTCTTCCTGTATTTTCCGCCAAATCTTCCATTGAATAATCAAAGAGCCGTTGCAACACACCAGGGCTGTCCACCTTTGCTTCGGCATACAAGCACAGTACATGAGAGGCACCCCTAATACTAAATGTGCTGGTATTATTGATGATAGCTGCGCTCAAATTACTGAGTGAGCAATCGCTCGGGAGTCCCGATAGTCTCAGGGCTTTACAGAATGTTACCAAAACAGCTGGATCTCTCACCAGCATCCCAGCATTGTCCTCTACAGTATCATAGATCGATTGTACGTCTTTGAGCTTGACTGCACATTTAAAAGCCACAAGCGCGACTATGCACTGCTCCATCAAAGAGAGATATCTAATAGGTGGCAAAAAAGTCATGGTATATTTGACTTTATGAGATCCCGACTTTTTCATCAAACCCTCCAAGAATAATAGTTGCAACATCTCCTGGACATTCAACTTGCAATCCTCCAATACTTTTCTCAATGCCGGGAGCGAAACTTTATAGAACTTTAAATATGTTACAGGACCCGGATGATATTTTGCTAATACACACAACAATTGTAGCACCTGCGAATGAGACAGTTTTCGCAGTATTTTGCAGCAATCCCTGTCGATTTGAGTCAAAGAGGCATTGGTCAAAGCGCACTGTGGAAGCTCCTTGATGGACAGGATGAGAGCTTCAAACTCAGTCGCAATCATGTTTGAGAGATTAGAGTTAAAATCATTTTGCAGGGAAGTGTGCGAAGTCGATGATGCTACTCGACGTTCTTGTCCGGTGACCAAAGCAGGGTCGTTGTCATCGTATTCCCGAGGAAGCTCCAAAAAACTGAGTAGCCGTGTTCGAAAATTTGAGGTATATCCGTTTCTTGCAAGGCCAACGCTTTTTTCCCAGACCAAGGAAGTCGCTAACAAACGTTTGTCGAAAGTTCGAAACAGCTTTCTTAACACACAAATTCGTCTCGATGAAATCATATTTTCGGTGAATTCGACATTCAACTTGGCCCACAAGTTGTGTTTGTGCCGGTATAACCTCAAAGTACGTGGGTGTCGCGATTTGCGTAACGTCCGATGAAACCCCCAAAGACAGCGGCAAAAACAATATTTAATCCCTCAAAAAATCGTCCGATAAATTGCGGGGCTTGCGAAATTAGTATAACGAAACTTTGAGTTTGGATTCAACGTCCAATCACTTTTCTGCACGAAGTAAACAAAAATACACTCGTTGTTGTGTACGTTGGTGTACATAACCTCAAAGTCACTGGCGAGTGGGAAAGGCGAAAAATTATATCAAGCTGGAATTAGCGTCGAGTCGAGCGATTAACAGATAGTGATGGGCATGAAATTGTAAAAATGCCGACGGTCATTGCGTTGGACGTCTCGCTGTCCATGAGACGTCCTGTCCCAGGCTTCGGAGCTGGGGACACTCTGTCCGGTGAACAATTGACGCGGCATCATCTTGCGGTACACGGCATAAATCTGCTGCTCAATTATCTGCAGATCAACTCGAAGCTCGAATTTGTGTCCTTGGTGAGTTCCCACGATTATTCTTATCATACGTTTGGCATTAATTGCATTTATTATTTATACAGGTCGTTTTTTCATCTCTGTACGATGCTGTCTGTCCGTTCACCAGAGACTACGACAGTATCAGAACAAAGTTGCAGAACATCGAAGAATGCGACAAGACGTGCATAGAGACGGCTCTTCACGGTGTCAACAATGTTATAATGGCAGAGTGGGGCAACACAACGGCTTGTCAAGTGATACTGATAACCGACGGCAATCCTGGAATAGGACCTATGTCACTTGGTGATTCGCTGAATTCTCTGAATGTGGGAAGGGAGGCTAATCCGTTTCCTCTGCCTTTTCCGTATCCAGGAAAATTGACTATAGTTTGCATCTCAAATTCACAAGGTAACATGTCTCACGGGACTTTGGCAGCAGTTGAAACCAGCTGTAACTGATCATCTTATAATATGATTATTATTTATGGTTTTTTTTTAAGACCCTGGGTTGGCCTTTGGCCTGCCCCTGTATCATCGGCTTGCAGAGCTCGCGGGAGGCGACAGCAGCGTTTTACTGCCGGAAGGTCATCTATCGAAAAACTCGATAACGAGCACTTTCCAAAAATTAGCAGAGACGAATTACGTGCCCTTCCAGGGTTACTTGAAGTGCGGCAATTTGGGCTCGCGGATTCTCCTGTCTCCTCCGCCGATGGTGATTCAGAAATTGGAAAAGTACCCTTTTTGAATTCTCAGTCACATCGATAACTGAGGCATGTTTTTCAGCCGTTCACAAAAAAGACGGATTTCGAGCTTCTGCCAAATCTGACGATTGCGAAGACTATCGAAATCTGTGGATTCATATCGGTGGTTGATGTCGGCAGTCCGTGCGCGATATCGAGACATCTCATTCTGCCTCTGGCGACGGAAAAATCGCCGAGCATGCAGGGCGTTTCCTTGGATGAGGATTCAGACAACGAGGACAGCGGGGACGAGGGAAAATCCGCATCTTTTTGCGTTCTGCTGCACGGCGCTCTCAAAGTCGAGAACATGGCAGCTCTGTGCTTGCTGAACACCGATTGGTACGGCTTCATATATTCTTGGGCGGACACGAAGAAGAAATCGAACCTCATGCTCACCGTGCTCGAGCCGGGGTTGGACGTCGTGCCCTGGCTCGGCAATTTCAGTCACATGGGAACGATAGACGCGGCCAGCAATAAAAACGGAGAATTCAGTTTTCCGGTCAAACCCGCGGAGAAGCGAAGTTACTCGCAGAATGCTCCCTCGTGGATCCGACAAGTTGGCCTGCAGTCCGACATACAAAAGATCTTGCGACATGCGAGGAAGCTCCCGGAAAAAACACAAAATTTCTACAAGGTCCGATATTCGTGAGAAGCAATTTTTCCACTTAGTCATAAAATGTGGGAGAGAAATTAGACATTACTCTGTTGCAGGAATTAAACCGGTTGCGTCGCGCTGCCCTGTCCATGGGCTTCGTCGAGCTGCTCGAAGGCCTCGCTTCGATTTTCGAAAGAGAATGCACCCTGCTGCCGCCGAATCTGCATCTTGATTGCGCTATACAAATGGGCCACGTCGCGGAGATGCTTAGAAAGCCGTATTCCCGGGAACTTAAGAACAACATCACGCCCGTTAGAACGAAATTTCATCAAGGCGATCAGTGAACGGATTAGGCAATTTTGTGTACAATACCTTGCACCAATGATCGCTATTAAAAGAATTTTTTACCGCTACTCTACACATACTTAATTAAGGGGGAATATACACCTACAATAACTTTATCATTTTTATGCGTTTTCATGTGCAATTTTCACGATACATTCTTAATACACTCATTAAAAGAATTAAGGGAACAGAAGAATTTCAACAGTTTTTCATTGATTTTTGAAAAGCTGCAATTTTGTGAAAAATTGTCGTATCGTAAAAAAAATGCGTTTTGAAGTATGAAATCTCTATAGTTTGAAAATCTTGTGAGCGTCCCTGAGCTTCACGGCCTTCCCAGCCAGCATTGATCTCGTGGTTCTGGAACGGACCGAATCCTGTCACCACAACAGTGCGCTCCGAATTCATGGCGATCTGTAACTAACGTCCGCAACGGCTTCTCGGTTGCTTCGGAGTTTTCGCGCTGTCGACTACCGTCTCGCCCTATATTATTGCCCCGTTACATCTGCTGCCGCATTTGAACGTTCCTGACATATGACAGTCTGACGTCACAGCACGCTTGATAAGAAGCTCGGAAGCCTCGCAGATAAAGGACATAACCTCAAAGTGAACGAGCGAACCTTCGCGTGTGGAAATCATGAATCCCCTGAAGAGCGTTGCGTCGTTTTTGCGCTATTGTTACTTCCGATATTGCCTTGTCACCGAGCTCTACATGGTGGAGAAATGGGAGAGAAACTTCATTCGTATCCTTTTGTTTCGCCGCGGTGAAAAGTTGCGAGCCGGAGTTGAGCTCTGGTGCGAGTCGTATCGACGTGAAATGTTTACGCATTAACCCTTCGACTGCAAGCCTGGGTCATTCGAGTCGGAGCCAAAACTGTTTCGCTCAATAATTCCTGAAGAACGGAGGGGCGCCGTTCTTATCCGCACCTAAAAAAAGTTGTGTTGGAAAGATAACCGACACCCAAGTTTGAAGGTCCCAGTCACTTTTTGCCAGTCGCCGTGACCGCCCGAATTTCGGTGTGGAAACGAGTGACCCGCGCTTACAGACGGCGGGTACCAAAGTCGTAAATATTTGTATTTCTCTTTAGGTATTTTTACGTGTTTTTTACATCAGAAAACCTGCAGAAAGAGGAAAAGACATTTTTTGATTTTTGTGCATTCTTTTTTCAGCGCGAAAGCGCGCACAACGTTGTCTGTTGTGCATATTGCATTGAATAACAATAGACATGCATTGTACTTTAGCATAAACATTTTTTTGTAATAAAATGGATGAATCGTAATGAAAATAGGCAGTAAATAAGAGATTTATTGCCTCATTTCACTGTCCAAATATAAGCATTTCATTTCTAATAAATAAACTGCACTATTTTTTCTTAAAGTTGCATTATTTCCCCTTCAATTTGCCGTTTAGTAGGTTACAATATCTTAATTTTTCGCAGAGTTACGATTTTTTTTTAGTAAAACATTGCATTCATGCCATTTTTCTCCATTTGTTCAACAAAAAATATATGAAAAACATTTTTTTCGACAATTTAATTATTGATATGTCACGTTGAAGGTTTCCAACAGTGGCATGCATTTTTTCGACATTTTTTCGAAGCGACATGTTTTTACATTTTTTCAAAGCGTGAGTGTAACCCCATTTTCGCGGCTTGTGAAGTAAAATTGTGTACGATCCTCGACGGAAAAACGATTTCTCAGCTCGTGTGATTGTAACACTCGCCTTCGGCTCGTGCTGCAAACTCACACTCGTGAGAAAACGTTTTTTCGGCCTCGTATCGTAATATACTATTGCAGACGAAGGGTTTAATAATGGGAGATAGTGCGATTTATGTACCTTTCGAATTCTTCCTATACTGCATTCAGATTGTTTCATGCTCGCCATATTCGCCCTGCTGTTCCTCTTCAACTACAAAGTGCTGATGCCAGTGACGACGAGTTTCTTCGCTCGCGAGTCAGTGCACGAGCATGCGATTCATCAATGAGACATCATGGATCACGAATCGCTAGACTGCCGCGAAGCCCGCGGACGAAAGTTCTTTCTTAGGTCGGTTGTCAAACACTTGAAGACCAAAGCCTTTTGATTGTATTATTTATATTACAAATATGCTAAATACATTATTCTGCGGATATATAAAGCTTTACAGTCTTTTCTATCTCTAAGTGAACGGCGCGCGTGTGTGGAGCAATCGCGACAGCGTTACTCGCTCGCCACCGGGAATAATTCAACGTGCTTTTCTTTCCACAGTTCCAATGAAATCTTCCGGATCGACGATCGTGCCTCGCGATCGCTCGAGTCCGTCTCGGATTCCGGAAGTTTCACAACTGCACGGGAGCAATAAATATTAAATCTTTATTTATAATAATATGCATACGCGTCAAAAAATCAACGACAAATCAATTAACAATTTCGATCCTTAATATATATAATAATCTGTTTTTTTTTTCTTTTTTTTTTTTCAATTGTTTAAAACCAATTTGGCCAAGTTAGCTGCCAATTTTCCTTGTTTCGCCACCGTAAAATAAAAACGATCTATTCGCCTTCTTTTTCATTTGTTTTTTAGACTTAAAAATCATTTCATTAACAGCGACCACTACGATATGCAGTATCGATTACTAATCCTCATTGTATTTTTTTTTCCTCATTCCGTTTCCCTTGACTCAAAATCGTTACCGCATAAGAACCTAATTCACGGCGACAAATTTTCCAGTGATGCTTTGTGCATTTCTAGTCTCTTTTGTTTATCTCTATTTACGTTATTTCTTATGAACAGAACTTTTTCGCTTTTTCGTTTCTTTCATCTTTCTAAACGTTCGCTGAATCCGTCATGTCTTCAAGAACGATCAACACCGACACAGACACTTCGTACATTGATTATTTGATAATAGAAGTAGGCACAATAGGAGTAATAATACGAATTGCAACGTCTCACTTTAAGAACGCCCTGGGAAGATCCTAATTTGCGTATCGAAACTCAAAAAACGCTCGTTTCTCGCTTTCCTCGTTCACTTTTTCGTTTTTAATTACAGGATGAAAATATCTTTAACGGTCACCGTGTTCACTTTAATAATTAGTCAAATGTTTTCAATACTGTCTGACAGTGTAAGACGCTAATCTCTATGCTCGAACAATCACCGATGACGAACCAACTTTTAAAAAACCTTATTTTGTCTACGCATTAAACCAACATAGTACTTTGATTCTAAATTCGTAAGTGTGATAAATATAGTAATGATAATAATAATAATAATGTTACAATATAATATAATATTCGCTAAGTTAGCTACGTCTACGCTGTTTGGGTCTTTAACGTGATGAATGAAGGGCAAAAAATAGAGAAAAAAGTAGCGCAGAACACACAGCTGCCTAGTTCTAATGTGCGTGACTGCTTCGGAGAAATTAATTACTGTTGTACCAGACTCTTAGGTATTAATGGTTATTGTTTTTGTTTTCATCGTGAAATTAATAAAGAATGCCAAGGCAGCCGGAGAGCTTAGGGACGCAAAAAGATCAATCGAATGAGTTGAAAACTGTTTTAGAGTAAGAGTGAGAGTGAGAGGAAATGTATCGAAAAAAATTGACTCGAAGCGACTTAAACTTTAAGAGATATCGCGTATTTCATAAAGTATACCTATATCGTGAAATATACCTACCAAGCGGGAAGCTTCGGGAGGTTCGACCGGTGAACTCGTCGAAGCTTCCTCGATGTGTATCGGAAGCTGCGGGATTAACGTAATAAAACAGATTGAGTATTTGAGTTCAACGACAAATCGAAAGGATGGAAAAAAAATCGAATCTCCGTGCTTCGACCCAGCGCCTCCGACTCCTCAGACTCGCTGTTGCATCGACGAGCATCGGCAGCCTAAATCACTGGTAAATATGATATGGATCTGTTGTCCAACACTACGTCGTTCTCGGTGTCTAACCTTCTGACTCGCACCCTCTGCTTGTAATGATACTCCTTGAGATAACTCTTAAGTGTCTTTGGCAACTGCAGCTTGTTTATCCCGTCGTAAGTCGTTCTTGTGGTTATAACTGCGCGGCACAAGTGCTGCAACGGGAACACAAAGTTCCGATGCAACGGAATCGTGAGCATGGGCTCGAAGAACATACAGCACGACGGGTCCTTGTAGTGTTCTATAAGACCGCACACCTGTAACGACATATATATTTTTTACGTATATAAATATCCATCAGTAATATCCCGAGACCTCCAAAATTATCGGAATATTTCCCGATTATTCTGTTGCTAAGCAACAAGAGAGAGAGAGAAATTTCGCTCATTAAAATCCCGAGCGTGCAGCGCGAGGGGTTTTTCTGCGAAATGTATCCCGATCGTTGTTCAGCAGGAAAACTAGAGAGAAATATTGCGATTAATTTTGGAGTTCGAGGGGTATTTGTCGGATTATTTTTCGGGTTTGGGCCTCAGCTATGCACAGAGCAGTATTCGAGGAAACGGCACATATTGACAGATAAAATATGTCTATAAGAATATTGTACTGGTTGAAAACAAGTGAAGAGCTACTCTGCAATATCCGGGTGCAGTTTTCGATGAAATTTTTAACAAACGAGCTCTATTACCGAGAATACTGCCCTGTGATTGTTCGAAATCCAGGCCCGAGAAATAATCAGTGAAATCACCTATAATGTCGGTTTCTTTTTGGGTGACTCAAGGCAAATGTTAAAATAGGTGATAAGAATATGTTGACTCCGAGCGATAACGATAACATGGACTATTTACCGTTTCCGAGGCGTAAACACCGGGATCGTGTGAGTCAAAGCTAAACTTGTGATTCCACTGTTCGATTCGCGCGTGAAGAGAGCGCTCGTACTTCCGGAAGCTCACGGAGAAGAGAAACTCCTCTTGAGCGGAATCTCTGAGGAGAAAGGTGCCCTCCTGTTTGCCTTCCAGCAACCGTTCGGCCTCGTAACGATCCATCTTTCCCCAATAAAACGAGCAGGCCGTGATGGATCGTAAATCGGGTACCAGGCAGTGCAGATAGTCGACCTGCGTATCCGTAATAAAGATAATGAAAATCTTGCGACATTTGTATTGTAAATGCGAGTTTCAGATCCTTCGGGTGAAAATCTCGTTAATTGAGAAATTATACCTGTGTGTGAGCCGGTCTTTCGATGTTGGGAACCAAGGTGAAGTCGATTTGAGATAACGCGGTGAGGGCGGCCGCCTGTATACCTGCGTGGGCTTGAAAGAGCGCCGCGAGACTGTCGACGGTGATGCCATTGGGATGCACTTGAATTCCCGTGGGATAATTAGGCCTGTATCCGGGCGGTGGCTCGACGCCTTCCTCCATCTCGCGAGCTCTTTGGAGTCTCGCTCGCGCGTCGCAATCCTGTTACGACGGATAATTTAAACATCGCTGTTAATACATTTTCGGGGGCTGCTTGATACGAAGCTGTAATACAGATTTTGCCAAAGAAGTTACGTTAATACAATAGATGCTCGGTAACTGGGCGTTTTTTTAAGGAGGCTCGAACCCGTGTCGTTAGTTGAGTCAGTACAGAATAGACAAATGTGGATAGCCTGGTTTGAAATTAAATCTCATAATAGTAATAATAATAATAAGAATCGAAATCAGCGTAATAAAATTGGAGCCGAAACTCACCTCCGTTGGAAATTCGTCGGGATTAAACCGCGACAAGTCGATCACAGGGCTCGGCGGCAGCGGTCCGAGTATTGGACTCTGCGGAGCTGATCTGTTATTGAAGACGACACCGGCGCCCATGGGATGCTCCTCGGTGCGTCTGTATCCGGTGCAGACGCACTCCGAGCTGTTGTTCGGCTGTTCCGGGATATCCGTATTCTTCGAGCCTTTGCTTTTGGCACAATTGAACTTCAATACCCAGTTGCTGCGCTTTTTCTTCGAAGACAGGACATGATTGCACACCGGACTCTGATCTTTGCTTCGTTGCTTTGTCTTTTGCTTGCCGAACGAGAGAGTCTTTGAGGATCGTCTCAACGGCGGATTCACCGGACTATCCTCCGAGCTGCTGCTACTGTTGCTACTGCCTGAACTACTGCAACATGGTTCCTGCTGCTGCTGCTGTTGCTGTTGCTGCTGCTGCTGCTGCTGCTGCTGCTGCTGCTGCTGTTGTTGTTGTTGTTGTTGTTGTTGTTGTTGCTGCGGTTGCTGCTGTTGCTGCGGTTGCTGCGGTTGCTGATGCTGCTGCTGTGATTTGTAATCTACGTCAGCGGGAGTCACGAAATTTCCATTGCTACAGACTTGCTGCTGCTGCTGTTTGGAGTCCTGAGCATCTAGCGGTTGACTGTAGATCGACTCGAATCTCGCATTGTGATTGTCGAGGGCCAAATTTAACTGATCGTTGTCCAAATTTCGATTGCGCTTGCTGTCGTTGTTAGTGACGACGTTGTCGTTGAGCGAGGGAGGCTCATTACCGTTGCTCTCTGATTCCGACAGATTCACATTTTCCTCGTGTCCCAACATATTAATCGGCATCTTTTGAAGCCCATCGGTGTATACATCGGAATTCGGTTTTTCGCCATCCATTCTAAAGAATTCTCGGAAACTAGCTAAATGCTGTCCCATAACTGAGCGATACCGCAGGCATTTTCTTGACCCAAGTCGTGCGAGGCAGAGTTGACCCTATTTACTCAACTTTCCCTCTACCTCCGCAGGCTTTGGTTAGGATTCGGTTGTTCTTCGGTGTCAAAAGTAGATGAGGAAGAAACTGGTGTTACAGTTAATTGGATCTCTTTCCTGATAGTTACCTAGAAAAGATAAATTAATTACAACTTATTGCGTCTATCAGGTGGAGAGATTTGAATAACTCAATTAGAACTGAAAATTCTGAAAAATCTGTACAAGCAAAATCTGTGTTTCATCAGATTTAACAGTATAAACTTGTTCACTGTGAGGTCATTCCCGTTATCAAACTCTGACTTGTATTCCAAATATAACTTTATTAATTCTGAAACACGTAACTTGCTCCTAATCGTTAATCACTGAATTCAATCCAATGGAAATTACTGGTGCTACAAAAAAACAATCAGAATTTCAATTAATCACCGAGTTACATCATTGGTCACACGGATGACTGTATCGAAATTCCTCCTCCATAGTGACAAGATTTTATGCATTTATCTTGCCGGCTCGTCTCTCGCCAGAAATAGACGAATCTCAACCACAAATAAATCCAACTTGACGCAACAATTCTCATATGCCAGAATTACATATTCAACGCAGCTACCAACATGGCAACAAGATTTCATACACTTTACACAGCGTACGTGAATTTTTACCAATGGATTAAGGACTGGATTCAGTTACTCTCGGGTCTAGAAAAAAATCATTTTTTGCACCTCCTATTCAAAAACAGCTGCGGTGTATTTTCGATTTTAGTCTCAAGTTGCGGATCGACGGATAATCGACGCGGAATTCTCACCGCGTGAGAATCCGGGACGCGCGCGGGTCGTCGCATCGAGGATCTTTCGTCATAGAAAATAATATACGAGATTCCCGTGACAATGAGACGGCGATTGGGCAAAGTGAAAGTGGAGACGCAGGTAGCGATAGCGGATCCCGCGATTCGTCATAGGCCCGTCCCGTCTTACGACCAGATGCTGCTAGGCGCGAACGTGTCAATATTTACCTCGTGGACTTCACACGTCGACCGTCGGTCCGACGGTTCCTCGGGCGTTGCAGCTTCGCGCGGGCGAGAAAAACGTCGCGACGAACGAGTCGCGCGACTTGCCAGCCAACGTTGCCCCGAGCCCCGGAGCCTTCGATGCAAGACGAAACTTGTCTATGCGTGTCTTGACAGGAGCAGCGCATCTGCTTATCAGCTTACGACGCGCGATCACTGATTCGTCGATACGCGAGATATTCGCGTGGTTCAACCGAGAACGGCGAGCGTCGCGGTTTGCGAGGTGCGTTGCACGTTTTTCCACGGGCCGAACGTTGTCAGACAAGCGAGAAAATTGTCAAAACACGTATCACTGATTTGCCAGACATTTTCGCTGACTCTGTCTGTCTCTCTCTCTCGCGGGGTCCCAGGATTCGTCACTATTCAAGATGGCCGAGCCTTCCGAACATTCGCCGGAAATGACGACGAGCGCGCTCTGTCGGCGTGTCAAGCGGTTTGCTCGTGAGACTGTCAATAATGCAGTTTTTGTGAAACAGACAGCACGATGAGAGGGTGGGGAGAAGAGCCCGAGCGTACCGATCGTCGGTTATTCAGTCGATAACAAGGAAGCTCTTCTTCTTTCGCTCAAAACACCTGAAAAACAGGATTGAAGGGAAATGAAATGTCTAGAAGCTTCCAGTTCTTTGTCCGAACATACTGGTCGTCGGTAGGTCCGATCGATAGCCCACGAAGCATCGAGAAGCATCCTTAGACTATTCGAAATGTCTGGATTGTTCCACGGGAGTCTTCGCTGCACTGGAAAATTCGACGTATATTCTAGAACCAACGCGATGCGTTTTACCAAAATAATTGCAATTCGTTATAGACGTTAGTATTATAGATCATCTTTGCGTAAAATGTACGCAAAAGGATAAGTACAAATGTAGAAATTTACATTAGAGGAAACGTCTAAGTTGAGCGGGGTTTGTTTTGCCAACAAACTGTTTCGTCGGATGATTCGCCACACCCACGTCGATGAATTTTTCGTTTATTTGAACAGCGATCAATTTAGTATTATGCGTCAAAGCCTCTGAAATACTTCGTACCGCAGTTCTACGCTATATTTTTGCCGAAAGCTTGATTTATTCGGAGCGCACGAGAAAGCTCTGGAAGTTTGGCACAAGCTGCGCACGGCCAGCCGGCCGACCGAAGCGCGAGAACGTTCGCGCGGCGTCTGGACGGTGGGGTAAATCGTATATAAGCAGCGAGGAGCGCTCGGAGCGTCAGTCTGCAAACAGAAAGCAAACGAATCACATCGCGACAAGCGACAAAGTCCTAGCGACAATACCTACGAACCATCAAAACGAATCTTGTGTTTACGATTCAGTTGAATTTAAGAACGATAAAAGAAACATAGAAACAAAAATGCCTGCGATTGGAATTGACCTGGGAACGACTTACTCCTGCGTCGGAGTTTGGCAGCAGGGAAAAGTGGAGATAATCGCCAACGATCAGGGCAACCGAACGACACCGAGCTACGTCGCGTTCACGGACAGCGAGCGGGACGGTCTCAAGCTGCATCATTTCAACTGTAGTCTGTATCAACTGTATGCCTCAAGTGTCGTCGATCTCAACTGTAGTCGCGTGGCAACTGCCGACTGTGTCAACTGTCGTCACGGGCAACTCGCATCTCGCGGCCCCGATCGCTGACCACCTCGCTCGGTTAATCCTAATCCGCTCCCGAAGCGAGCGGGCAACTGCCTACTGTCTCAACTGTCGTCAGTAGCAAGCGTCGTCGCGGGCAGCTCTCGCCGCGGCCCGCTGCAGTGCTCCTCAACCATCGGCGTGTGATCGAACGCGCAGCGTATCAGGCTTGTAACCGTAGGGTTGGCGGTTCAAGTCCAGGCGTTGTTACTTTATTTTTTATTTTTTATTTTACTCTTAAAATTGATCATATCTCCGCCACTGAATTCCTTTCTATTGTATATTATAATTTTTCATTTTTTTTCGTTAAATTGAACCTTTCACGGTGTTTGAATTTCACTTTATCGGGTTATCCACGCTAAGTAGAAGTTCAGGGGAAAAAAGTAACGAACAAAGTTACAGTTTTCCTTTATAAGATCGTTAAACTATAAAAAAAAATAAAAAAATAAAACAAACAAAGAGAAATAAATAAATAAATAAATAAATCGATAAAATGGTGCGCATGAAACGCCTGTGCTCAGTTAGAGTCGAAGCTGCAAAGCAATGTATCCTGATTTCAACGACAAGTTGCAAATACTACCTGTATCCCTGCGTAAAGCCCATCCGTAACTCACGTTCTGACTTTTGCAATAAATAGTCACTCTACGCTGTTAGTTGGTGCAAAATTCATTTTGACTCAAGCGCAAGCACGTTAGGAGACTCATTTTCACTGATTTCTTTAGGATTTTTTTTACGTGGGAAAAATTTATTAGAATTCAATCAAATTTGGACATCCCTTTGTTCATGTTTCGAACGACTTTTGTGATTTTTTAAGAAAAATTTCAGCCAAAAATAACATAGTTACGCACTGATAGAGTTCTCCAACTGCGGGACGTGTAGTCATTCCAATTTTCATCGGAAATCATTAGGGTTTTTTTTTTAAATAATAACTGACTTTCTAAGAATATAAACCTTAACGTCCCTCACGTTGGGGGATGTTAAGGTATATATCATATATTTCGTAATTTTATCAAGAATATAACTCAAAATTTTTATAATGACCGATTCATCACTTTTTGCGTAAGAATTTCCACAGGCGCGAAAAAAGTCGTTCTGAGGAAAACGCGTTTGAAGAACGTCTCGAGCCTTGTACACGATTAGCGCTCGGTTCTATGGTTATAAAATTTACGCGTGCGAATATTGCTTTGACATTTTGGCAGAATATTCTTGGATCGTTAAGCTAACGATATATGCAGTAAAAAAAAATTGAGATTTTTTTTAACCTTTTTCCGCGGGTTTTCCTTCAACAGAAATAGCCAAACAGCTGTCGGATTAATCCGAATGATCCGAAACGTGGTTTTTTTGCACCCTTATTTTCTTTTATTTTTTATTTCTTTACTCGCGAGTAAATAGTTTTTATGAGAATTTCGCACGTGGCATCGCTATATCGGTTATAACTCGAGCGTTCATATATTTAGCTGATGCATGATATGTGAACGCTCGAGTTAACCGATATAGCGATGCCACGTGCGAAATTCTCATAAAAACTATTTACTCGCGAGTAAAGAAAATAAAAAATAAAGAAAATAAGGGTGCAAAAAAACCACGTTTCGGATCATTCGGATTAATCCGACAGCTGTTTGGCTATTTCTGTTGAAGGGAAAACCCGCGGAAAAAGGTTAAAAAAAATCTCAATTTTTTTTTACTGCATATATCGTTAGCTTAACGATCCAAGAATATTCTGCCAAAATGTCAAAGCAATATACGCACGCGTAAATTTTATAACCATAGAACCGAGCGCTAATCGTGTACAAGGCTCGAGACGTTCTTCAAACGCGTTTTTCTCAGAACGACTTTTTTCGCGCCTGTGGAAATTCTTACGCAAAAAGTGATGAATCGGTCATTATAAAAATGTTGAGTTATATTCTTGATAAAATTACGAAATATATGATATATACCTTAACATCCCCCAACGTGAGGGACGTTAGGGTTTTTAATCTTAGAAAGTCAGTTATTATTTTAAAAAAAAACCCTAATGATTTCCGATGAAAATTGGAATGACTACACGTCCCGCAGTTGGAGAACTCTATCAGTGCGTAACTATGTTATTTTTGGCTGAAATTTTTCTTAAAAAATCACAAAAGTCGTTCGAAACATGAACAAAGGGATGTCCAAATTTGATTGAATTCTAATAAATTTTTCCCACGTAAAAAAAATCCTAAAGAAATCAGTGAAAATGAGTCTCCTAACGTGCTTGCGCTTGAGTCAAAATGAATTTTGCACCAACTAACAGCGTAGAGTGACTATTTATTGCAAAAGTCAGAACGTGAGT